>CM054387.1:10395826-11595826 GCA_028858755.1 Ara ararauna | reverse complement strand
TCTGAGACTTAGGGGCCTGTTGCCTTTCCTGGTTCTTGTGTTCAGCGTGTTAGTTTTGTGTGTCTGCAGTAATGAGGGTTGTGAGGAAACCCAAAGAAAATGGCTTAGTGTAAAAGCTTCTGTCCCAAAAGCTGTAGCAGTGTTTTTTTTTGTCATGGACTTAAATATTATCTGATCCTTAAACCTGGATTTTCACCTAAGCAGGAGATAAAATTTCAGAGCAACCAGAGCAAAGCTCATAGAATAACATAGCCAGGATGTCTGTTTTGCCTTTGCAGCTTTGCAGAGCTGATGCTTCTTTTGGTGCAACCACAAAACGTGCGTACTGAATAATACACAAATGCAAGTGCTAATAAGGATTCTCCTTTCTTTTCAGTTGAAGCCTTTGAGGAGGTTTCTGATAGCCTCTGTGTTCCTCAATACAACAAAGATGGGGAGGAGAGGGTGATACTGTTCCTGAAGATGGCATTAAACCATGCGTTCAGCAAGGATCTGGTGAAAAGAATCCAGGATGCAATCCGTAGAGCGCTTTCTGCCAGGCATGTTCCAAGCCTCATTCTAGAAACCAAAGGCATTCCGGTATGTCATGAAAAATGCTGCCTACTTTTTTCTTTTGTCACCTTGAATAGTAATTAAGGAGCAGTTGTCATTGCTCTTCAAACCCACATGCGTGGAAATTTTAGCATCTCAAAAGTGTATTCAAGCTTTATAAATAGTTTGTCTATGTTGCCTAGCAACATCATTTCTTCTCCTTTTCAGCTAAGCATGTTTTTGCTTAACAATACCTAAAAATGCCTGTTCTCAGTTTATAAATGTGTTGTGCTCTCTCAGTAATATATACTTAAACCTTTTAAATCACCTTTTTAATATTTTCCTTTAACTTCACCTTTTCTGGCTACCCCTCAGCTTATTTTGTTTTTGTTTTGCTGTTTCAAATGACTTTCTTATGAAAGCTGAGGGTACTGAGCAAATTCATAAAATCATTTTGTAAGTCATTTCACCTTTACATCTATTTAGCCACTTAAATGTAGCTCTATCAGTGCCCTAAGTATAGCAGTTATTAAAATCCCTGTGCTTATGGGCACAAGGGAGAGGGTAGAGAAATTTGTACAGCTAAAGGTTTTACATGCTCGGTCTTCTGGATGTGTGTTACTCTAGTGCTCTCCTTTGCTGTATGAACCATAGAATCATAGAATAGTTAGGGTTGGAAACAACCTTAAGATCATCTGGTTCCAACCACACTGCCAGGGGCAGGGACACCTCCCACTAAACCATGCCACCCAAGGCTCTCTCCAGCCTGGCCTTGAACACTGCCAGGGATAGAGCATTCACAGCTTCCCTGGGCAACGCATTCCAGTGCCTCACCACCCTTACAGTAAAGAATTTCTTCCTCATATCCAGTCTAAACTTCCGCTGTTTAAGTTTGAACCCGTTACCCCTTGTCTTATCGCTACGGTCCCCAATGAAGAGTCCCTCCCCAGCATCCCTATAGGCCCTCTTCATATACTGGAAGGCTGCTCTGAGGTCTCCATGCAGCCTTCTCGTCTCCAGGCTGAACAGCCCCAACTTTCTCATCCCGTCTTCATACAGGAGGTGCTCCAGTCCCCTGATCATCCTCGTGGCCCTCCTCTGGGCTTGCTCCAACAGTTCCATGTCCTTTTTATGTTGAGGACACCAGAGCTGTACACAATACTCAAAGTGAGGTCTCTCTTTTAGTTGGGATGCCTGTGTTTTATAGTACTCTCTGATAGTCTTCTCAACAGCTGTCTGAAGTTCATTTGCACATGGGCTTGAGTGTGCCTAGAGTAAAAATTTGAGACTTCAGACCAATTGTTTGATATTGGTACCCACCTATTGCCAATATTGGTTTCGATGTGAAAGTGGTCTGCAGTTCAGGATGGCCAGCCTCTATGGTGCATGCAGTGATCTGGTTCTGATCTGTTGATTTGCAGTTTCAGGCCACTGTTGGCAAATAATCCTTGGCTCAAAATGTCGTCTTTGCATGACTCTAAAATCCCCTGCACCTATGAAATGGTGAAGCCTAGATTTTCTGGGCTGCAATTTAGTTTCTTCATGAAGTGCAGAACTCGTAAAGCATGTAAATCACCTGAATGTACAGCACGAAGTTGATGGCAGTGAGGTGCTTGTGATGGGGCCCCTCAGGAAAGCCTGCTCAGATCATTAATTAGTTCACACTTCGACTGAATTTACAATTGAGTGAATTTTAATTACCTTTCAGGTAAACGTGCTAGTGCTGAAGTGATCAAAGCTGGCTCCCATCTTTGAAAGTTTGGCTTGGAAGGGAAACATTTTCCTGTTTTCTGCTACTTTTAGAACTGTATTTGCATCCTCATCTGAATATACGATCTAATCCTGACTGTATCCTGACACTGTATACTGGTAGAAAAATAGTGTAGCTGTGTTGAAGTGAATTGGACTTTAATAATACAAAGCAAAGTTTCAATGAGAGATCCAGGTGTAAAAAATGTAATGCAGACTCTTAGTCAAATCTTTCTAGTCCAGTCCTGATCAGATAAGCATTCTGATCGTCCACAACCTGTTATAGTTTGTTCTGAGATGTTTAAATATAGAGGACCATTTAAGCTCAGTGCTTCACTTCACGCTATTAGAAAAAGACTGTCCATTTAAGACACAAAAGTGGTAGTTTTCTTCTCCCGAAGCCCAGTGGAATTCAGCTTTAGTTTTGAGCCCACCCACCCTTGGAAAATCAAAAATTGCTTGAAAATTGGATGTGTTGGAACATAAAACTGAAGATTTTTGGTGTTTATACCATGATTCTGATCAGGTTTCATTGTTTAAGTTGGAGCTTGATCATGTTCTCACAGTATTACCAAGCAGGAATAATAAACTAAAATTACAAACTCTTCTTTGAATCCCACTTACCCTTCAAGTGATTCTTAGAAGAAAGAATCTGGTGTCTCAAGCGTAACAAAGAAGGGAAGACATTGCACTAAGCTTTTGATTTTGTTCTGGGATTGGGGGGGGGTGTCATGAAGCTACTAAATGAAAAGTGTAACTTTGTCATTGCCATTTTTGTTTTTCAGTATACAATAAATGGGAAGAAAGTGGAAGTAGCTGTGAAGCAAGTAATTGCAGGGAAGGAAGTTTTGCAGCTGGGAGCTTTCTCAAACCCAGAGACTTTGGAATTGTACCGAAATATTCCTGAGCTTCAGAACTTCTGAACTCACTTGTTTGGGGTTTTTTTGCGTCTTTGTTCTGTGTCTGTTTTGTATATATACACCAATACTGTATGTAAAGAAAAAGCTCTATTTAATACCAGTGGTTCTTTTAAAAGAAAAAATATTTCATGAAGTGCATTATGAAAGGCATGGGTAAAGCTTAGCTTCCTTTTATTGGTTAAATATGCCATATATCTTGGAGTTTTTTCCAGCCTGGAAGGAGGAACCTGCCTGTTTTGATTTTTATGTATAGGAGTGCATCTTTTCTGATTAGACTCATATCAACAGCCCATTCAGCGGGAGCATCAGTAGCATCAGTTACAGTTGCAAATATGATATTTCTTCCATAAAATACTCACTTTCTGGGGTTTTTTTAACTGGATTTTTAGCAACATTGTTTTCAGTCCATGTGCTTGTCACCTGTAAGGAATACACACTGACTTTAACTGCTTGACCCTGAAACATGCAAGTCTTCTCTATGTAGCGTGCACTTAAATGTTTTTATAAAGCCAAATCGTAATGCACTAAACCCACTTGACTTGACTCGGAGTAATTTCAGTCTTGAAATATCTCACGGTACTCTTGAAGGTGTAATTGCTGCTTCATGTTGTGATGTAACCTTCCTATTGTTTTAAGCTTTTAGTTGATAGGCTTCTGGGGGTTCAGAAGGTGGGGGGGAGCAATCACCTCCTCCTTATTCCTGATGTAACTTCCTGTTATTTCCACAGAATTTCCTGTCATTACTGTGGGTTAACATCATTGCAGGTGAAGGAAGAATTTTGCTTCCTTGTTTTGAACTTCCTTGGCTTTAAGGCAATGATCCTGTGTTATGTTAGCTGAAGAATTCCAAGGTCTTTATTAAAGCTGACGGATTTTGTAACTTTTTTTACTAAGTGTCATGTTGAAAGCTGAAGCCTAAAATGTTTTCTAGCTCTGTATCCTTCCAGTTTATAAAGGGAAAAATACTGTTGTGAGCGTACTAAAACAGTAAAATGGAAGCACTAAACCATTTTGTTTTTCATACAGTACAGTTGCAGTAGTTGTACCGAGCCTCTGGCATTCAGTATCTCCTGCACTATTTGAAATTTGTGCTAAGTATTTAATGCATTAAAATCGTGGGTGTACTTACAGTTGTGTTGAATGCATTCAGCATTGATAGTTAATTAAAAGAAATTGATTCTTTAAATATATATATTATATATTACATGTGTTTTAACTTGCACTCACTTATTGTCTGTTTTCCTTTCAATTGGGTGTCATGGAATTGACTTAATTTGTTACTGCTATTTAGCTTAATTTGTTACCAAGTTTAATAGTTTTTATCCAGGTCCATCCCACTACAAGATTACTGTTCTCTGAAAGTTTTATCCTGTTTTCTTATGCAGAGCCCAGGACAAGTAAAACATTGCTGCTAGTTACATATGCACTCAATGAGAAGGTCACAGGTTGAACAGGAATGGAAGAGAGTGTCCTGAAAATGTGCCTTGAGTCAGTACAGTAAGGAGTTGCAGGTTGTGATATGTTGATGTTACTAAAGGGGATTGCACTGAAAGGTGTGTACTCTGTTACCTAGGGCAAAATTTAGATGCTCGTTTGGCTACTGCTAGTAAAAGTTCGATGTATATTTCTTCTACCCTGTGATAGATCTGTTGCAGAATATGTCACATTGCTGCTAGTAACTCAGTAATGGGGAAACTGCCTATGACTGCAGCTGAGGAGTAGCCCCTCTCAGGTGGTCTGTGGCTGAATTAAAAGCACACAGTCATTGTGGACACCAGCTCCACATGCACTGCAGGATGCAGAAATGCCTCATTAGCAAATGAGGCGTTAAATGAGCCGGTCTCCATTTGACTTTCTGAACCGTACCAAGGCAGACAATATACCATGCTGGCATGATAAATGTGATAGCATAAATACCAAGCACCCATTAGAAAAGTGTAAAAATGAGCTATACAGCTGCCAATAACCTATGATTGAAAGTACTTTTAAATTCCTTTCCCCTCTGGCTTGCTATATATAAATTTTACATTAACTGTGACTTTGTATTCATTAAAACTTCATTACATTGTTCTTTAATTCATGCAAAATGTCTGGGGTTTATAAAGCCCACAGATCCTTCTCAAGTAATTTTGGGATATTTCATTAATTAAAGATAGTTTAGAAGCACAGATGCATTAAGAACATATACAATGCCTAGAGGCTGCTTTTTTAATATGTTATCTTACTTTAAACACTGTAAAAGTTTTGTTAACAGATATGATTTGATCTCTTGCAAACGTCATGTTGCAAAACTTTTCCCAGACTATAGCTACAAACAAAAAGTAGATGTATTTGCATACTGATCTGTGTACCGAAAATGACTTTATAGCCATGAAGCCTTGATGGGTGGTGCAAAATGCACTGTGCAGACCAAGGACTTGCCAGTGCCTCTCCTGGTTTCAAGGGACTGAGCTTCAAAAGTGCTGGATGCTGACAGCCCATGGAAGTCCAGGGAGGAGGAGAGGTGTGTGGATACTTGTGTCAGGCTGTGAAGTGACTTGAAGGGAGGCTGTGGTAGAGCTGGGAACACTGTCCAGCTTCCTGAGTGGAGCTCCTTCCATTCCAAACCCTGTCCTCCAAGCATCGAACTTGGATTTATCTTTGCTTACTTGTAGTGTAGGTGACCCATTTCCTTGGTTACTGCCATGGAGCTGCGAACATGGCAGTGCTCCATCCAGTTGGGGATAGTTCAGAACCTCATGGCGTGAAAACAGGGAGCTGAAGTCATTACAGTTTGCAAAGGAAAAGCAGAGAACATAATTTTCTGCTTCCCATCCCAGTTTATGAGCTAGCTGTGTTCTTTCCAGGGCTTGGGCATCACATAATTGTGGTCAAATGTAATTTCAAGGGTGTCCTTACAAACTGGTAGCACCCAAACCCTTGGCTACAACAGCAAGGTCTGGTGTGGTAGTGCAGCTCAAACGCTTGGCTACAACAAGGTCTGGTGTGGCAGCAGCAGCTCCTGTGAGTACCACAGCTCTGGTGGTCCTAAGGCATAAGCTGGGTGACCCTTGCAGAATGTCTGAGCCGATGGAGCGCTGACCTACCTCAGGTGGCTTTATCCAGAAAGACTTGATGCCTTGATTGTACCTGGAATACATAGCCCCCTTTTTTTGATGTCTGTTTATAATTTGGGGCTCACAGTGTCTTGCCTGGAAAGTTACATATGCAGATGTTAGTGACATGCAAATAGAGCTGGTTCTGGCAATTGCTTTAAGCTCTAACAAATGCTCAAAAGCAAGGAAATTCAGAGTGGAGGTACTTGAGGCTAGGTGCTTTTCTCACTTAGTCTCCTGCAAATTTGAGTGACTGTTGAATTATGTGATGGAATCAGCCCATTTGCCATTGACTCATTGAGAGATGTAGTTTTATCATACCCCTTCAAGAAATGTGCTCTTGTCAGCTCCTGTTAGAGGGGGCACTTCCCCTTCCCATTACTTTATGATTTCAGTTAATTTCTCTGGTTAGTGGTGGTTCTCAAAGAAATAAAATGAGCCGATACCCAACAACCCAAGCAGGGCATAGCTGATAAAATTGTTTATTGTTATGTGCAAGAGAAATCGGTTGTATGAACTACTTTTTCAGTGTTTTTTAGAAACACAGGTAGTTGCCTGATGGAATGCGACTTCCCTGGGGCCATGATTGTCTTTCAGTTTAGTGCATACATATTTAAAGGGATATCATTTACATGGCAGAGCAGTCAGTCACACAGGTGGATGGGTGTTAAAATAATATATCATATGCATTGGTAAGGAGTACCAGTTCTTGAGATCAAACTCTGTAGGGTTTTGGGTTTGGGAGAACCAGTGTCTGTAGGGAGCACTGGCAGGAAGATGGTGTCCAGGCCAAACTTTGTGGAAGGTGCTTGGGAATTATATGCCCCATACCCCATCCCTGAATGGAAGTGCTGCCATAGTCCTCATGTGGGTAAGTGCAGCTCCAGCTGACACACACCAGGGCTGTGGTGTGGCTAAATATCAGGTTTTATGTTATTAATTGTCTTCCTGGATGGTGTGTGACTCTTGGGTGCTCAACAGGCTGCTGAGGGAGGGAGGAGAAGGGTTGTGGGTCATGAGCACTCCTGTGAATGTGACACACCTTTGCTGGAGAAGGCTGCTGGCAGAGCATGGTGCAGGAGCAGCATGAGATCAGGCCCGTCATCTCTGATTTGTCTCCTTGGTGCTCAGAGGTACAAGAGCTTTGGGAAAGAGGCATTTGCCAACTAATGTGTTTGAAATTGGCTGATATTGGGTTTCATGCTTGGGTCACAGCACGGAACAGACATTGATTTGGAAGAAGTGTTCTTTTGAATAATGCTTTATTTCTCTTTTTCTGCTTTTCCATTTCTTCTAGTGGGTCACTTTATTGAGCACTTAACCTCTGTCCACCTTTGAGGCTCTGATCAGAGGTGTTTCAGTACATGTGAAGGCTTTGCTCTTCCTGCAGGTAATCTTTGGAATGTTCAAACAGCAATTTCATAGAGCAATTTCTCCACTTAAATCTTTTAGCTCATCAGACCTGAGATCTGTCTACTGGCTGGATCTTGTGCCCTACAGGGCTAAGTCCAAAAATGCTTGGCTCGTCCTTCTCCCTTTTATGAGGAGGGTATTTTTAGTTCTGAAATAATCAGGTCTTAGACAGCAACAAGATGCAGCTTAATTTTCTTCTACATCTTTTATAGAAAGAGGAAGCTACAATGTCATACACTGTATTCTTCCAGCAATAAAATGAGGGTACGAATTGCTGTGAAGCATGGCCACAGTCCAGTACAGCAGCCTCCGAGCTGATGAGAGCACACATATTTTCCTTGCTGGGAATTAGGGGCCTTTTTAGATTCAAATAATGAGATAATCAACATCAGTTTGAGCATCTTGCTCTACATGATCTGTGTGCAAAGTGGGAATGACTCTGCTTCCCTCTCCTTTGCATAACAGTCTCTGAAATGCCATTACTGAGTCAAAGAGTGTCTCAGAACAATTTCAGTTACAGAACAATAAGACGTCCCAAAGTATTAATGCAGCAGGCTGCAGCTGTCCACACCATTTCTCATCATTGCTTCTGATGGCCAGAGAAATTCTTCCAGACCACCAGGCAAGAGATGAACTCAAGTGATAAAACAGCATTGGTGGGGGTGGGAAAATCCTTGGCATGCCATTGTTTAACATGTTAGTGAAAGCTTAATTGGGCCTTGTATTTCTTAATTAGAAGACCTTAACAAATTCTCATCTTAGTACTTTTGACAAGTGGTTTTACAAAGTTCAAGAGGCTTATCAGCATTCAGGCTGAGATTCCTGCTGAAGCCAGAATGTCCCTTGGAAAAACCCCATCGTCTCCAGGATTGTTAATGAGTTTACAATAGCAGATTAATGTATACATGGAGAGGTTCACATCACTAATGAGCAGTCTGGTCAAAAAGGAAAGAAAGGACAATCCCTTTTTCAGTTGTGTTCTCCCTTCTGCAGTGATTTAAAGGAAGTTCAGAATTGGTTGTTGTAGGGTAACAGTCCTACTGATGGGTATATTCCTTGTGGTTTCTGTTTTAGTTCTACAATGAGGTTGTTTCTAATGTTTCTTGCTTATCTGTCTACAGCCTGTGCATTTTGCCAAGGAATAGGGAGAGTATGTCTTCTCACTGTATGCTTTGCATGCTCTTAGAAACATGGCTTGGTTGTCGTTGTTCTCCAAGGCCCTGGATGCGTTATTACGGCAAATGGCTCAAACACCAGCATTTGAAGGGAAGAGTTTATGTTATCAGAGCAAGTTCTGAGCTGAACGGTAAGAGCCGTTGAGACAGCAGTAAGACAAGAAGAGAGCTGAAATAAGTGGCAGTGTGAAGGACTGAGAGTAGATGGAGGGGGGTGTATCTGTCTGGGGCAGGAGAAAATAAGGCTGGAAGAGGAGGAGGTCCTGGAGGTGCCCCTTCTGCTGTCCTTGCGTGCTGTGATTTTTGGGAGCCTGTAGCTGAACACCCACTCCTACTAAGTGCCTGCTCAGTTTGGCTTTGCTACTTTGAGAAGATACGTTTTGGAAGCTGTATGCAAAACCTAGTTGCACTGAACCAATGAAGTTCTCTCTGATGGGGATAAGAGCTCTAGTGTCATGTTCAAACAGCCTAATTTTAGTTAAGCCCCATCTTAGCATGATTGGCTTCTTCCCTTTCTAAAGATGAGTTTATCTCAGGCTCTTCTTTCTTGAGCAGCCAGAGGAGGAGAGTCTCAGACTGTTTATAGCACTGTTACCTCTCATGATCTCTGCCTGCATCTGTGGCATCTTTTGCTCAGGAAAAGGTATTTTTTAAGAGCTTGCTGACATGTGGAGTTGCATTTCCTTCCTTTGCAGTGGATTTTAAACTAATGGGACTTGCCTGATGCAGCTGGTCCTGGGTGATGGGACTGGGACAGGCACAGGCAGTAGCACTTGAGAAGTGGGTGCCTACACCCCAAGAATTCCATCACAGTTAGCTTCCTGGCAGCACATTTATTTCCCTTTAAACCAGATATATTTCTCTTCAGCTTGTATTAGCTACGAAGAGGTTAAAGCTAAATTGAAATAAATTGTGTGGAGAAAACTGTAAGAACTTTTGCTGGTTTAAGTAAGTTGGTTTAAAAGGCAAGCTGAGTTTGAACAGGTGAGACTTCCAAACCTCAGCAGGGCCTGAGGAGGTGGCCTTGAGTATGCAGACATGATACTCAACTGAGAGTTTTAATTTGCCTAGTTCTCATGTATAATAAAATATGCTAGATGCATGACACTTCATGAATTAATGCAAGAGTATAACGCATGAAGAGAGATTTTTGTACAGGATTTGTTCTTATAATGCAAATGCCAAGCAAGGCTTTAAATGGACCTGGCTATCTGGAATCATGGAGCCTATTTCATGCTTCGCTTCAAGGTTTGTTCCCATTTTCTCAACCATTTTATTAGTAGAGGGTGTGGGCATGCATGTGGGGAGGGGGAAGTTAGGGAGGAACTGCCCAGACCAGCACAAACCCATAGAAAACCCTGCGTGTACATGTGAGCTTTTAGCACACTGGAGGCTCTCGTGGTTGTTCCCAAGTGATGATCAGCCTGTCAGCCCGCTGTCCTCATACAAGTTGGTGAAAGGCATTATCAGACTCTGCTGGTGTGAATTGGATTACTGGGGCTGTTGCAGTGGGGGAGAAAAAGACCTGATTGCTTTTGTCCAGGCACTTTGCCTAAAGGGGAAAGCACATGGAGGGATCTCTCTTTAATTTCATGCAATGGACAAAAAATGAAGGTACTGCCAGGGTTGATGTAGTGAGAATGGCTGTAACCTGCCAGTATAAGGAAGAGATGCCAAGTTTACAGGTGATGCAGCAGCAATAAACTCTGCATCTCTGCAGAGGCATGCAGAAGGGGTGGGAGGTCATGGCCCTCTGCATCCTCCTCACCCAAACTCTCTCCTGCCCATGCTGAAGTGGGACCAGACCCTGCCTCGAGCAGCACAAGCCAAAGGGAGGGCAGCCCTCGCCTCAGCGTGTTTGTACCAGCAGTTCCAGGATGACCGATGAAAGGACACCTGCATGAAACCCACCAAAAGAAGGTAATGAAACATGGTGAGTGCCAAAGACAGCTACAAACCCACATTAATACCAGGATATTACCACTCTCCTGGTAAAACCTGTAATTATATTTAGAAGAGGACAGCTGGTTCTGATGGCACAGGAATACTGAGACATGGCTGCAAACCCAGAGATTTTTCTCCTAATGCAGTTGGAATTAAAACTGGGGAGGGGTGAATAGGGTTTCAATAGCTTATTAAAGTAAACCTCTTATTTCCCTGAAACAGTTCATTATCTTAATATTTGGGCAAGTAAAGCAGCTATGTAAAAGGGAAGAAGAAAGTTATTGCCACTGGGGCTCTAGGCTGGGATTACTGTGGTTACAGGTAGGGAGTGTTATCAGTGCTGCTTTGTTTAGTATCTCCAGTCCCACCCTGTGGTCTATCCAGACTCCATATGCTTCATCCCTGCCCTGTGCATATGACATTTGGCACCACAGGCTCCTGATGAAAACCAGCACTTGCTTTCAGAGTGCAGCAAGTGCTGGAAACCTCTAGACATCTAAGAGAAAAGGTTGATCCCATTGCTTCCCTGGTTTAAAAGTTTCTGCCTTTATTCCCTGATGCAAACCCTCAGTTCCTACTGAGCTCTATATGAAATAATTACTTTAATGTGCAAGCTGGAGGAAAAGAAGTTTTTAAGCTGTGAGGAGTCTGATGTGACAATTCTATTAGGTTTTGGTGGGCACCTGCTTGACCCTGTAAATTGAAACTCCAGAAAGTGAGTCTTATCATGGTACTTAATTTTCTGTGCTTCAGCAGCAGGGGGTGAAAAGAGGCTGGCATGGATTTATTCAAATCTATGTAGGGATTGAATGCAACAAAAATAACTCTATTTTTAAAAATGGCTCTAATCATGTGGAGAATGCTGCTCTTCCTGTTCTTCCCCATCTCTGCCTCCCTGGCTCCTGAATGGGAAAGGCAGGCTGGTGTATTGACACCATAGATCAGCTTGTCGGGGTTCTGTGAACTCCTCTGTCTGCAGCACATGCTTGGTTTTCACTTTTAGCATTAAAACCCCATCGTTCACAGGGATTTTGATTCATGTTGTAGAGATGGAGTTGAGGAGAGCTATGATATAATGTCCGGCTCTGAGCTGCCTCACTAACGGGCTAATTCCTGAATTTGGGATCACTTTAAATGCCATGTATGTCCATTAAAGGCATGAATGTAATTAAGAAAATGCCAGGTTGAGGTAATTTGGGAATAGGTAATATGCCAAGAACTTCAGCTCCTGGGAAGAAGCCTTTTGGTGGGAGAGAGTGGCATGATGAACTGACACCTCCCATTCCTCCTCTCCAAACCTCCTGAACATTCATTATGCCTTAAATATTCTCAAACTGAGGGTTTTTTCCAGTGGTCTAATTATAAACTTCATTATAATTGTTCATTAGTTTTATTTTGTTCAATTAGCTTAACAAGTTGCCAAATGAAATACAAGGCTGGCAATTAGCTTGATCTAATTGTAATGAGCCACTCAAATTGGGTCACCAAATATGTTCATTTATAGCACTTCCTTTTTTTCCCCCCAATTGGTGAACAATAACATAAATATTCACAGCATCGCCTGATCTGAGTAGTGGAAATTTCCCACTCATTTATTCAAGTCGAAACAAAAATCAATCATTTTGCTCTTGGCAGGGCAGAAACAAGCAGTCTGGGCACTTGGTTCCCCCAGTTTAACAAGACCCCAAGTCATGGGCACCAACCCCTGTCCAAGTCCCTGTCCTGCGCAATAAAACATGCCACCTGAGCTGCCAGGGGGGAGGTTGGCTCTGGCCTAATGTTTGCCTATCTCTGCATTCCAGAGAAATCTGCTTTTATACAGCTTGCAAAAGTACTTTGTGCAGCAAACCCTGCTGTGCTGCCCCTGCTGGGGCAGTGCTGAATGCTGTTGAAACCAGGAGTGGTCCTTCCTGCAGTGTCTTCAGGTTTGTGTATTGACCACAGATGAAAGATCCTCATCACTTGAGCTTGTCTGGTCTTAGAATGACCCACAAAAGCTTTGCCCACACTCCCCTGAGCTGCTAATCTGGTTAATGTTGGACCCATAGATGAAGCCAATGTGGTGTTAGCCCAGAGAAAGGCTCCTGGGGAAACGTCCTTGATAAAAAGGATCTCAGATTCCAGTTTCTATGGGGTTTGCAGCAGCAACCTGAACTACATAGCCATCAAATGGTTTGTGGTGGAAGGAACTTCGACAGATCATCTAAATGCAGCCTGGCCAGTGCTCCATGGGATCACCACAATGGTGCCATACCCTGATGAAAGCTGAAAGGTTAAGCTGTGCTACAAATAGAGGGGAAAGCCCAGAGCTGCCCACCTTTGGGCAAGGGTGCTGGGAGGCTTTGGGCAGCCAAAGACTTCATTCTGGGCTATTCCATGGTTCTGGCCACCTTCAGCCCTGCACAGGAGCTGGTTTTGCTGTGATTTTTGGATAACCCTGAGCTTTCTTTTTTTGCCTGACTTCCCTTTTGCCACGCACTGCTCAGATCTGCTCCTGTTAAGTAGCTGCTTAGCAGATCTTGGCTCACATGGTCCAGTGGATTTGCTGCAACCTCTCCCAGAAGCTAATATGGGTAAGAGAAATTATTTGGTATGAATAATTCCTCCTGCATGTTATGTGCATCGCATCTAAATCACAGGGACGGACAGCATACTCGTGGCTCCTCAGCAAATCCAAGTGGTGGCATTAACAGGACTCATCCCTGGACTTCGGTTTCTCTGGGATCTTGTCCTGCATCTGACCGATGAAAACAAGATGAAATATTAAACCAGCCCAGAGACTACAACTACTTGTAAGTAATTTATAAGCCACCACTGTGATGGCAAGCCCAATGATTCCATGAAGCTGTGTGCCAGCCCAAATCCGTCCTTCTTCCCTGCAAAATGCGGTTCATCCCTGAAGGATAGGTTTGGTGATCTATTAATGCAGTCTCTTAAAATTTCAGCCAGGGCCCTTGTTCCACGTGGGAAGGGGAGAGGAGTGACTCATCCTGTTGGATAGACAAATCCCCACAACAGACAGGGCACCCACAGTTGCTTTTTGCTCCTCAACCCGCCTTTGATGCTGCGCCGTCTCTCGCACTGTCTCTAATTAGTTGCGTTTGCCAGCTGGGACACGGATGGTGTCAGCGCTCAGCTTGCTGAGAGGCTTCAGATTAAAGATGCCGATGGCACAGAACGGGAGAGAATTCATACCTCTGCATTTCATGACACAGGCAGCTACCTCAGCTCTTCAAACACCAACCAAAGGCATTGTTCAGCTTAATGAACGCACCTGTAGTGAATGTCTGCAACTGGGGCTGCTGCAGAGACTTACTTCAAGCACATCCCAATGATGGTTTTCACTCTCTGTGCCCCAGCCTGACCCCTTGCTGCAGCTGGAAGAGCCTGAGGAGTTTTACTGGCTGTAGGGATGCAAGGACACCTCTACTATGCAATGGGACGTCCCTGCATGGTGCCAGTGACACCAGGTACAAAGGAACAAGTGCTGAGGCTGACATTGTCCTGGATCCGTGCCTTTGGGCCATCCCCCTGCTTCTTGCTGGGCTTTGACCCACCAAAAACCAGCAGAACCCATCTATCTGCCCAGTGCCAGGAGTGTGCTGCACTCAGGCAAGTTGTGGTGAAAGTATCTCTGCTCCTAATTCACTTTGCTCACTTTATATTAGTTTTATTCCTGCTGGGCTTAAGTCAGGCAGGGACAGATGTAAACAGGCTTGTAATAAGCTGCTAATATTGCAAAAGGGCTGAGCGACACATGGCTTTGCATTTGATTCAAGTAGTTACAGTCATGATACCCATTAATTTTTGTAGTGCTCCTGGGGGCAAAAGTCTCTCCTTTTCATTGGAGACCTGGATTTCTAAAGATCCTGGTGTTAGACACAGCCTGCTGGGCACTCTGCTGTGAGAAAATCCCTTTGTTTATACAGACGATGGCCTGGGGATGGTCCTGGCACTGGAACCACCTCCCCTACGTTTTATTTAAGGCTGTGAAATGATCCCAGCTCTGTGCTGAGAGGCAAAGGGTGGGCGGGCTGGTTTTAAGGGAATTAAATATATATTCCAGGCAGAAATGTCTCAGTATAAATGTTGAGGCAAAGCAGCGTCACAGATGACAGGTCTTCAAAGCTGAAGCACGAGCCATGCTCCGGGGAGGGAGGAAACCAGGCGGATCCCCCCTCCCTTGATTAGCAAGGCTTTCCAGGCACGGGCTTGCTCCCTTTCTGTCCCCAGGCTGCCTTTGAAACAGCCCCTTTGACAGCTTCAGGCATTTCTTAGTTTAGCTGAGAATGAGTGAACATAAAGAGAAGGAATCTGTAAGAATGACAGGTCCTGTGTGCATCTTTTATATGCATTTCTGGAGCACAAAGACTATTTTAATGAGCCCGCAGGCACGTAGCTTTGTGTGACTCCTGCTTTTAGCAGCTCTTCAGTGATGGAGCTACCTGAGAACTTTCCCAGTTATGACCTCCATAGAAAATGCTCGATTTTTGGGGTTGGTTTTGCTTTGCGTGGAACATCACGTCTTGATGGCTTGAGCGCAGGCATGGGAGCATCCACTGGGTCCCACTGCATGTTGTGCCAGGGGCTGAGCTCTTCACATCCTCCTCCTAAGGTAGATCCTCAAGGCATCTCTTAGGATGCCTGAGAGTAAGTGAGCATAAGAGAAGAAATCCATAAGAACGTCAGGTCTTGCCAAGCATCCCTGATCCCACCTCTCCTCCCCATACAGGTGGTTTAAATTGCACAGAGAAATCAGTCTGCTGTTCAGACCTGTCTTAAACCAATTTAATTAAACACAGGTAAAGGAGGGAGCAGAAATTATGGCAGTTCATCACCTTTTAGTCTCTACAGGTGCTTGTCTACAGCAGGGCACCACACTTCCCACTGCTCTTTGCTTTTCCACCTGGGAGTGACTAACCTGCTCCCTTCTGGAGAGCAAAGTCCCCTCCACCTCTGGGAAGAGGCTTTTAAGGATAATGAGGAAAAGATGATTACAAGCTAAAACCACAAAAAACAAGACCCCCTGATTCAGTTCCTGCCTTGCTCACACATTTCCTGCATGATGCCGGGTGAATCACTTACCTCTGTGATTCACACCAGCCCCACGCTGCCAGAACAGCAGCGCCTTATTTCCCTTTGGTTTCTTCCTCTCTGGATGATGCTGGGGACCACAGAGGGGCAGATTCCCCAAGGACCCCGTTTTGTGTCAGGGTGCCACATCGCAAGCTGTGCTGAAGTTTCTATGGATGGGGAAGGACAGGTCACAGGGACCCCTAAACAGCAGTGCTGATGCACCTCCCTGTTTGTGAAATGGGACTGCGATGATTTCTCCGTTCTACAGGGCTGCTGATGGTACCTTCCTACCAGCAGCCACGGGTGACACGCCAGCCCCAGGGTTCATTACCTCGGGGTTTTCCAACGTTGCAAAATTGATGCAACTGTATTTTTGCAAAATCTGGGTTTTCTCTGACCTGGAGAAAACTCTTTCTTGCCTCTTGCAAGCAAACAGGCAGCAGACGTGCTCTGATGGGACAGCATTCCTTAATGATGTTCTAAATGAACTGGGCAGCTCAACATACGAAATCAAAGGATTTCCATTGAAAACCACTCAAAATATTTAGACATGGCCATTTTTTCCCCAGCCAAAACTGTCTGTGGCGTTTGACTTGGATTCACAAGCTGCTCTCGTGATCCCCAAACCAGCAGTTTAAGGACAGGTTATGGTTTTTTTTGGAATTTTTTGGAATCACTTAACTGGTTTTAGGTCTGGCAGACTTTTGGTATAAATGCTGATCTACCGAGTTTGGCCACAAGGGTGCAAAGCGATTAAAATCTGTGGCAAGCTTTCAAATACTCTAACACACCTTGAAGGGTGATTAAATGTAATTCTTTCCCATTGTTATTAAACCCTGGTAGAAGGAAAGCTGGGATAAGGAAATATTCAACTCCTGCCCCCCCCCATCAGATATCGCTCTTATCCTGATGGTGATTTTGCAGGTCCTTTTATGCAGATCCTCCCTGCCCTGCTCTCAAGACCAGACCTGAGGGTTCCAGATGAGACAGGGCAGGATGGGGAAGTCCTGCTGCCACGTGGAGAGAGGGAGGGATCCCCAGACTTCCCAGAGAGGTTCTTATTCCCCCGGTGGGTCAAATTTGGCCTAAGCAATGGCACTGCTGCAGTCCCACATGTGCTTTATGGAGCCTCAGTGGTATTCAGGCTCCTTATTTCCTCTAGGAAATAAGTGTCTAAACCCAGCCCAGGATCTGGCCCCATCCTTACCTCCCTTTTAACTCCCAGCTGGCATTTTGCTTCCTAATACACTAAGGCATCTTTTAAATACTCATCCTTACTGCAGGGCACTCCCCAAACCTTTGTTCTTTCGACATGTGATTGATGTAGAAACCCAACATCTTTCCATAATGCTGTAACGCCTTTCAAGTCCTTTGTTACACACGGGCTGCCTCTGCGTGCAAAATCACACTGGCACAAAGAAAGTACAGCTATATCCTACTGGAATAACTTGAAAGCAGATCTTCTTTGGGAAAGGAATTCTTTTGAGGCTCACCTATGGGAGATGCCAATTCTGGCACCAGTGAGCAGCTCGGTGGCATCTCACTCACCTTTTGCTGCTCTCGCCCCAGAAGAAGATGGGAAAGGACAAGGCATGCTGTAAGCCAGCAAAGGGGGTTAGAAACAGCTCAGTGGCTGATTCAGAAACCAGAAGCTCAGATGAATTGTGCAAACTCAGTCAGGGAGCATTTATTGCCCTGTTGCTTTGACGAGGAAGCTGCGCTCCATCAGCTGTAGCTATTTGCTTTGTTGATGCATCTGCATTTCTTCCTTATGCTTTTTGTATTCTTCAATAACCCCCTTCTGTTTTCTCACACCTTTTTTTTTTAACTCAGCAAGGGAAATAAATCCCGGTTGCACTTATCGTTGGTGCTCAGCTGGATTCTCCAGCTCCCCCCCACCAAAGCACCTGAAACAACCCCCAGTAGCCCCAATTTCAGGAGCAGCTCCTCTGCTGCAAGGTGCCTTTTGTGCTGGGAGATCTCTAATTCTGTGATAAATTCTGTTTTCACTTGTTTGCACACAGTTCAGTGGCAAAGCCTTCAAAAGAGTTTATTGTTGGTATTTTACTTTGTTATGGTTTGTTTCTTGCAACACAACCAAGCTAACCACAGGAAGAGGATTGCTCTAGTATTGCCCTTTGTCTCCGATCTTACAGTCGGAAGACATCACCTAATACTTGTTTTCATTTCATTTTTATGAGAATGATGTTAGCCTTCATTAAAAGACCATAAAAGCATGTTCTAGAGGAGGGAAAAGATCCTGCAGCTTTATTTGGCTGAGAGGCACATAATGAATCAGTTCACCTTTACCATTCCTCTTAAGGCCAGGTTTGGAAATGTGTTAACCAGACTAGTCCTATCTGCAGCTACCAGGATGGGGCTGAGCGCCCCTAACCAGTGCACCTGCATCCATAGCAGCAGGATGGGTTTCTTGTCAGCGCTTTTTTGGGCTGCAAAATTTCTCACTTTGGATTTTCTTATGCATGTTGGTTATAAAAATCACACTTGGAAACGTGTAGCAGTGCTGGAAAGAAGTCTAAATACTTTCCCATGCTGTCAGAAAGGCGAGGTTGTGGTTGAGGCCGTAGGCTATGCACAGGACTCATGGCTTGAGATGAGGGGGCAGAAGGTGCTGGTCCAGCTGGGGGGTGTCTCTGGTTTTGGGCAGTAAAAGAGGGTTGTCTGTGCCCCATATACAGCTCTGGGTACCTGTAACCTGCACTGCGTGCCCCCAGGGATGTTGCTGAGCTGCAGGGCAAACCTCATGGATGGTTCTTGGATGCTCTTTGCAACCTTCTGCACGCATCCCTTGGGATGATGCCCTTTGCACACTGCTTTCACAGTGGCATAAGCCTCAAGCAAAGCCACATCCCCTCCCCAAACTGCCTATGGAAGAAACAGGGGTGTCTGAAATAGCAAGTTAACTGAATTTTGGGACACCGAGCTTCCACAAGCAATTAAATGATCCTGTTGCACTTTGTTATACCAAGTACCAAGAGCAGACAGCAAGCTGACCTTCATCGCTGCAGCTTGATTGATCAGTTCTACCTTCTTTGAGGATACTGAATCTTTGTGTTCTCTTGGGGTTTTATTGTATTTCCCCCACGTGTGTGTGCCCAGCCCCAGGCTGTTGCTGATTCTCATCCCACCACACAGCATCTCCCTACATGGGAGAACAGCGTTTACTCACGTTCCTGTGTGTGTGGAGTGGTAAAATACCGGACTTAAATTTTTTATGACATTCATAGGAGTGGTTATGGAGGCAAACAAGATTACAGCAAGTACTACATAAAAGCTCGTTTATGCAGGGAGGGAAAAGAAATCAAACTCAGAGACGTGTTTGCAAAACTGCAGAAGAACCCAAGGGGATGGAGGTTTTTTCTAGTTTTTCCTCCACTTTTCTTTCCTTTTCCTTTTTTCCTACTGTTTTTATTGCAGTCGCTGTTACAACTCCCAGCCGAGTGTGTTCTCAGTGCAAGGCTGGCTGCAGCTGAGGGGGATTTGGGGATTTGATGATAGTGGTCAATGGATCACAGGTGATTTTGTAATCAAAGCACCACTCAACACACACCTGCTTGTGTGAGCAGCTCACCTGTGCCTGTGCTGCTGCCAGGTAGCACTTGTGCAAAGCCAGTGGTGCCACCCTGCATGTCCTTGTGCACGCTCCTGCAGTTGTGCTGTGAGCCTCTTTGGGTGCCCGTTGCAAACTCCTGTGTGGCTTTGCATGCCCCTTTGTACACCTCTTGGGATGCCCTTTGCATGCCCCTTTGCACACCCATTGGGATGCTCTTTGCACAACTCTTTGGACACCCGTTGGAATGCTCTTCGCATAACTCTTCACACACCCATTAGGATGCTCTTAGCTCAACTCTTTGCACACCCGTTGAAATACTCTTTGCACAACTCTTTGCACAACCGTTGGGATGCTCTTTGCACACCCATTGGGATGCTCTTTGCACACCTATTTTCACACCCATTGGGATGCTCTTTGCACACCTCTTTGCACACCCATTGGAATGCTCTTTGCACACCTCGCACACCCATTGGAATCCTCTTTGCACACCTCTTTGCACACCCATTGGGATGCTCTTTGCACACCTATTTTCACACCCATTGGGATGCTCTTTGCCCACCTCTTTGCACACCCGTTGGGATGCTCTTTGCACACTTCTTTGCACACCCATTGGGATGCTCTTTGCCCACCTCTTTGCACACCCGTTGGGATGCTCTTTGCCCACCTCTTTGCCCACCCGTTGGGATGCTCTTTGCACAACTCTTTGCACACCCATTGGGATGCTCTTTGCACACCTCTGCACACCTGTTGGAATTTTCTTTGCACACCTCTTTGCACACCCATTGGAATGCTCTTTGCACACCTCTTTGCACACCTCTTTGCACACCCGTTGGAATTCTCTTTTCACACCTCTTTGCACACCCGTTGGAATTCTCTTTTCACACCTCTTTGCACACCCATTGGGATGCTCTTTGCATACCCGTTGGAATTCTCTTTTCACACCTCTTTGCACACCCATTGGGATGCTCTTTGAACACCCACTGGGATGCTCTTTGCCCACCTCTTTGCACACCCACTGGGATGCTCTTTGCACACCTCTTTGCACACCCATTGGGATGCTCTTTGCACACCTCCCTAGCGCCCCACGCGCAGCCCATCGCACCCCTTTGCACACGGCTCTGTCTGTTGCACACGACCCCCCGTTCCCCGGGCACACGCTCCGGCTCTTTGCACACCTCCCGCCCCGGGCACGCTCCCGTCCGACCGCAGAGGCTCCGCGCGATCACGGCGGCGGCGGCCGCCAGGGGGCAGCCGCGCTCTTCCCGGCGCCCCGCGGCCGCTGAGGGAAGCCCCGGCTGCGCTCCGGCCCCGCTCCGCTCGGGGGGCCCGGCCGCGGCCCACCGCGACTGAGCGCAAACTTGTGCGGGCCGCCCGCGCTGGGGCTCCGCAGCGAAGGGCGCACGGCAGCCCCCTGCTCCCGAGACCGGCGGGCCCGGGGCAGCGCTCACCGCCCGCGGCGCGGAGGGGCACCTGCGGGCCTGCCCCGCGCCGAGCCCCTGCCCCGATCGGCTCAGGTGAGGCTCCGCCCCGCCCGGCCCAGCCCCGGTCGGTCGGTCCGTCCATCCGCACCGCCGCAGCGCCCGGCTTGCCCCGGGGGAGCGCTGCTGCTGCTGCTGCCGCCGCGGCGGGCGGAGCCCGCTGCCCCCCGGGGCGGCGATGCGGCGGGGCCGGCCGTGAGCGCGGGGCCGGCGGGGAGCGGGGACACCCCCCCCTCCCCTATCCCCTCGCCTCCCCTCCGCGGGGCGCCCGGCCCCGCCGCCGGACGGGCAGGCGCGGGGGGAGTGGTTAACGGCTCCGCCGTGACACCCCCGGCCCCCCGCCCCGCTGAGCCGCCCCGCTCCAAATAAATCAGCACCATGACTACTTCTGGGCATGGAACAAAGAGGATGCTCTCCCGGGGCCCCGCGCTGCTCCTGGCGCCGCTGCTGCTCCTGTGCCGAGGTAAAGCCCCGCTCCGCCGCCGCGACCCCGGCCCCCGGGTCCGCTTTTGGCTTTTCCCCCTTTTTTTTACGCCTAAAAATTCTTTTAGTATATTTTACCCGCTTTCCGGGTTTGTTTATGGCTGTTTTCCCCCTCCAGCCCTCCCACCGACGTGCCCGCGGAGGGTCGCGGGTGTCCCCCTCCTGCGCTGCGCGTCCGCGGGTGGGACACACGCAGACCCCGTCTCCATGCACCTCCGTAGCCCCCTCCGTTGTTTGCACAACGGTGCCCGTGTCCCCTTCGCGCTCCCTATGCGTGTCACCAGCCCCCTGCGCTGTCTGTGGGTCGCTGCCGCGTTGTGGGGAAGAAGGAAAAGTTTCGGGTGGCCGGAGCGTGGATCTGGGAGGGATCGTGGGTTTTGGGGCTTCCCAAGGCTCCCGCTGCTGCTCCTCGCCGCCTCTGCCTGCCCTTGGTAGGGGGGAGAGAGGTGTACGGGGTTAAATCTCGATAAAACAGTACTTGTGCCGCCTTTCCTGCGCTTTAGTTTTATGGAGAGTGGGTTTCAACGCGCTGGCGGAGAACAGGGTCAGGCCCTGAGCGGAGCTGAGGTGCGATCTCTGAATTGCGGCCGGCTGCGAGGCGGCACGCTCCTGGCTGGGGAGGGGGGGAGTTCACGGCGCACAGCAGCGCTCTCTTTTGTTTTTGTTCATTTTTCCTTATTTTTCCTTATGGTTTCCTTCCTTCCCTCCCCCCTGAACTCGGGAGCAGCCCTTTGGGTCCCAGGTGCGGGGGAAAGGCTCACCCCAGGCTGGCAAACCGAAGCGCTGCCCCTGGGAAAGTCTTTTCCAGGACTTCTGTCCGGGCTCGTTTTCCTCCCCTTGCTCCTATGAGCTCCTCCGCAGATGTTGTTCTTAATGAACAGGGAC
The DNA here is from genome assembly GCA_028858755.1 of Ara ararauna. Classification (NCBI taxonomy): domain Eukaryota; kingdom Metazoa; phylum Chordata; class Aves; order Psittaciformes; family Psittacidae; genus Ara; species Ara ararauna. The sequence goes on along the minus strand of CM054387.1, from coordinate 11,573,503 downwards.
TGTTAAAAGCAAATTAATTAAGGTGCATCGGTGCTGAAGTTGCTCAGCAACTCATTTGCCTTTACTGCTGGTCGGGACGATGCTTGCGTTTGGCCGTAATGCGGAGCTTGCGCTGCTGGGGAAACTTCAGGGGGGCTTTAGGAATATGCCTAAATGCCAGGATTTTAGGGGCAGAGGAGCGATCCCTGGGATCGCTGCTGAGTGGTAGCAGCAGCTGTTGTTCCTGGGGAGGGCACAGGGAATGCATTGCGGTAAGGAAGTGTTTTGGAAAGGGTCCCTGCGGGGAAACAAGAGGAACGATTTGCTAGGACCGAGGCGTTAGCCTCGGGGACGCACATGCGATGGACACAAGGGGGCCCTTGCTCTGCTTGCCGTGAAAAGCACCCCTTGCTTTTCGGCTCCCTCCTTTGCCTGGATTTGTGCAGCCACGGGCGCACTTGGGAGCCTTGTTGAGCAGGACATGGGGACTGCGGTGCAGGGCACGCAAAGGGGCGCCAAGCACTGGACGCAGTACATGAGCTGCCCCGGTGGAGGGATGGCTTGCTGTTGCCAGTGCAATGCCCTCCTTTTGTTCGAGGAGAGAGTTAAGAGCAGGAGAGGAACAGGCTTTCTGGTGATATTTTTTTATTGCTTTGACACATTAATGATTATCTTTTCTCTGATATTCCCTCCCCTCGTTGCCTCCTGTGTGGGTAGCTACCATGGTGAGATTGGGCTGTGGGTGTAATTCTTCCAGCGCTCTGAGTGCTTAAGCATATGGAAACCCACTTTGAAACAGTTTGTGGTTGCAAACCTACCGTCGTACCCATCCCTTTCCCCTGCTCTCTGAATGCCTCCCTGCACAATGTGCGCGTTAGAAGCTCGCAGTGTGCTTTTCAGCTCAAGCTGTGAATAACGAATCTGTCCTCAGCCTGTGCTTCTTCCTCCTCTCCAGGCTGTAGCATCACTTTGCTTTTGTAGCAGAGTGCTGTCCCTTGCCCTATCCTATCCCTGCCGCGGACCGTAGCAACATCTGCTTGTGGAGAGTGGGTTTGGGAGCTTGGGAGACCTCTTCTCTAAGAGGCCAGTGGTGGCAGAGCCCGGGAACGCCTCCCTGCAGGGCTGTGCTGACCTTCCTGTGGCTCGCTGTGCTCCAAGTCGCCTTTCTCCTCTGGATTACCGGGGTTAATGAACCACATCTTGGTTTGGGTTGTTGCTGCCGGGAGAGACACCTGCATGAGTCATGCCGCGGTGCTGCCATCTCCGCAAAGCTCCCAGCTCGCACAGGCGGTCGTGTTGGGCACTTGCCATTTTTCTCTATTTATTTGCTTTTCTCTCCCTTCCCCCTTGCTGGAGCTGGCTCTGGGCAGGCTGCGTTTCAGGGACTGGAGGTGCACCGGTCCGAGTTCCTCCAGCCTCTTCAAAGCGGGTGGCATTTGTTTTGCCTGTCAAGCAGGTCCCCTAAATAGCTTTGTGAAGGTCCAATTAAGAGATCACTCTCCTGTCCCTGGGTCTCTGGCGGCCTGGCTGCTGGCGTGTGTGCGGCTGTGAGCAGAGGGTGTGCGTGTGTGTTTGGCAGCCAAAGGCCGCTCAAGCCGAGCTCGAGATGTCTCTTGCTGGCAGCAGGCCCCTGTTTGTTGCTGGCATCTAGGCAGGGTTTTTGGCCACCTTCCTCACTGACGGTGCGGAGCCGTCTCCGAGGTTATATGAATAGGTATCCCTGCATGAATTACCTGGATGTTTTGTTTTCCTGCCTGGTGCTGTCTCACTGGCTTGCTCCTCTGCCCCGCACCCCAAAGCAGGTAGGGGAACACAGGGCTGGCTGCTCATGGTGTGGGTATGGCAGTGCAGGGATTGGGTATGCAAGGCTGATGAAAACCCGACTACTTCAGCCCCTGTAAGATGCACTTGGGCTGTCATGATCCATGCCTGAGGAAGGACCTGTGAATTGCTTTTAGACTGTGCCTCCAGGGAGGTGTGGGTGGAGAGACATTATGCTTATTTTATTATGTGTCCCTGTATTGCTCTACGTAATATGGAGGCACTTTCTATGCAGAGGCTCTTCAGGAACCAAAATGAAAGACCTGTGTTATCTACTGTATAATAGATTTGCAGAATGTGATCATGCAGACTGTTGAAATGTAGGTTACTTTCCCCACATTAGTGCAGATTACAACGTTTTATGCAGTGACTGTTCAAACTGATGTGATTTGAGGGATAGTGGGTTGGGGAAGGCTGAAATTATGCTGCCTCTTGCTCCTGCATCCATTAGAGCACTGTATTTCAGATACTCTGATTTTACTTCTCATCAATGTAAATCAGAGCAGTGGAGCTGCTCTGGATTTATGCATTGCTGCTGCAGTTGACATTGGGCTCTCTGGGAATGCAGGGGGCAACTGTGTGACTTGCCCTGTGTAGCATTTTTCACTTCAACATCTGCTGTCACTGATGCTGCGGCTCCTTTGAAATGGGGAAGTCCACATCACTCACTGGTTTGGGGTTTTGGTTATTTTCTTCAGTTTGTCAGGCTTGGTTGCAAATCTCCATTCAGTGACACCTGACTCTGTGGCTGATCAATAGAGTCTGTTGAGGTTTGAATGCTGAAATAGTTACATTAAGAAAATAAAAATCAATAAAGTGCAATTAATTTGCTGTATTTTATTACTGTGAATGATAGGCAGCCCAAGTCCTTTTATCTCGTGTTTAAAGCAGCTCAGTGAGGCAGGGAAGATACAAGCCCAGGAGCAGCTGTAGGAGGTCAGAGCAGGGGGTTGCAGAGGCTGGCACATGGTTTGTGTCTCGGGAAGGATTTTTGGATCAAGGAAGCATTCCTGAGCCAGAGATGGCATCCATTTATTTAATTGCTGTGATGGGTTTGCCATCGTGGATTTGGTCCCTCTTTGAACCCAGGCAGATGTCTGATGCACACAGCATCTCTGGGCAAGAACTCCCTTGTTTCTAAGAGTCTGTGCACAATGGAGCATGGCAGTGATTTGGACTACACAGGGTTTTCCCATTGGTGCTGATGGGATGGAGATTTCCACCCTGGCGCTGCTATACTGGGTCAGGATCCTCCTGCCTTTCTTAGCTGCTCAGAAATGTGTTGTGAAGCCAGGCTGCTCAGGAGACCTGTGCTGGCTGTCCTGGGAGGGGCCCTTTGCTGAAAGGTAGAGGAAGTAAAGGGTATCTTTACTCATAGTGTTGGGTTATGGCAATTTCTACTGCTGCTCTTCCCAACCTCAGCTGTTGAGGCTGATGTGAAGCACGAATTCTGCTGTGATGGAGTGGTGGCTTCATCTCGCACTGTGTCTCACTAATGCAGGTGGCTGCAGACCTGTACTGTCTCAAAGGTGCGAGTGGGGAGCAAAGGGGAGGTGGCAGTTTCCTATGTGGTGCAGGAAGGAAGGAAAACTAAAACCTTCTGGCCTTAATAAACATGCTGGTGAATGAGAAGCCATCCCACTGAAATAAATACTGTCAGCTCAACAAATTAAATTCGCTGAATTTCATTCCCTCTTCTCCCCCCACCTAAATATAACTAATGTTTGTTAATGACAAGCAGTGACTTGATTTGTTGGCATAGCATTAGCACTTACCTCTATCAATGCCTCAGCTGATGCGCTGGCATGTGGTGGTAGCAGAGATGCCTTCCCAACTACGGCTGTCAAATCCTCTTGCATTAAGTGCCATGGGGGCTGGGGAGCGTGAGTTACCATGTGGTGCTCTAGAGTCGTGGAAGATACTTTGATTTCATGCTGTTGGGAGTTTCCCAGTTGGTATTTCAGAGGAAGCTGTTCCCACGTGAGCTTGGGCAGGCAGAAATTACAAGCAAAGAGGTCTCATGACATAACTTACAGGGTGGGCATGGGTTATTTGGTGTATGGCTTTCCCTGGCTGTTTCCATTCACCTCTGTGATGTAGAATGCTGCAATAGGAAGTAATGCAAGTGCTGCGTGGAGTGTCTGGGGTGGATAAATTCAAAGTGGAAGGACTTCGCTGTTTGCACAGTACCTTGCAGAATGGTCTTGTAAATATTAACATCTCTTCCATGCTACCCAAAATTTCTTTCTGCATACTGTCAGCTTTCCTTTGTTTACATAAATGTGTTTGTTTCTGACAGCATTCAGAAAGCTTCATGAATTTGTGATGTGCTCCAGATTTGAACATGTTTTCTTTTTTCCTTTTCTCTTTTTTCCCCCAGATCTGTTCATTCTTCCCAAATTTTGGTGATGAAATGGCAAGAGGTGTGCATATTTCAGCAGGCTATTGAGAGGCAATGTAAACACCATCCTTCATGGAAAATCAGTTTGTTCAAGTTCAAAAGCAGCCCAGCCTCCCTTCTTGATCAATTTGCCTGTCATAGGAGATGATTTTAAAAGTGGTGATTATGTCCTATCTTGTCTCTTGGAACTTCAGGCAAGGAGAGGAAAATGAAGTGTAGCATTTGGTTTTAACTGGTTTTTTTCTGACTCTTTCTTTTGGTGATAGTAGTAGTCAGGGGTGAAGCAAAGGGATGCCCCAAGGGGGTGAGGGATAGCCAGGAGCAGAGGGGTTTCCATAAGGCTGCTGTCTGCTGAGTAGAATAATTGGAAACGGCACGTAAACCAGCTCTGCTCATCTCTCTGTGCCTGCACCAACTGGCCGTTAGAAGCCACTCTGCCCCATCACTTCTTCCACGGTGGAGGAGACCTGCAATGGCAGAGGGATAGGTTTCTAGTGACAAAGATGCTAAATCTTGGGGAGAGGGTGCTGGGGCTCTGTGGATGCATGGCTGTGTCCTTCCACCCCAGGGTATTGTGCTGCCCTCGAGTTGAAGACTCTGCAGGGACCAGAGGTGTGGTTATGGGGAGGCAATGGTGTAAAACCACCTGCGTTCGGCAGCACCCATCAGGGACAGTGCCACAAAGCTGCCCCAGATGGGAAGAAATGCTGGAAAGCCCCCACTGATGGAATTCAAATTGGAGGTAGATGGAGACGTGGGGATCAAAATCCTTATTCTGGCCAAGCCAAGGAGCTTGGGAGGCACCAGAGATGGTGTTCCAGCCTGCTAGGTGGTGTGGGAGGTGGTACCTCTGGCCAAGCAGTCACCCTTATCCTAAGCCTGTTTGTCTGCACATGGGTAACATGTGCCCTAAATATACACTGGGGGAGTTGGGTGTGGGCTGTGGGAGTTCTGGAGGTAATCAGCTTGGAGAAGAAAAGCATTTCTGCTCGAGAAGGGGAAGCGTCATCTTTGTTACCCAAGAAATAAAATCATTCAGGAGATTAAGTTAGAGGTGCAGATATCTTTGGGGTTTTTTGTTCTGCTTGTAACGGAGTGTTTCAAAACCAGATGGCAATGCAGAGATTTATTACCGGTAAAGTGCAGAGGGCTGGTGCACAGGACCTTATCTGCTTGTGGGCCCTGTAATAAACCTGCCAGCAGGTGATTTAAATCCAGTATTTCTGATTGGGAGAGTAGTGGAAGGAACAGGGTTTATGTTACTTATGGATTTTATGGGCAATATTAGGTTTTTAAGATGCAGGGATGATCAGGGCATGGCTCTGTAGCACCGGAGACTTTCATTCCATTTATAAAGGGTCTTCTCCAAGTCAGAGAAATGAACTCTTCTACATTATTTAGCAGCTGGGCTGCCATAGCCAGCTGTTTGCCTGAGTGACAGACACAACTATTTTATATCTCAGTTTAGGAGTTGTTGTCAATTAGCTGCAGCATTTGCATAGCAGCAAGACCTTTGCTGTGATGGGGAAGGAGGGCTGTTTAATGGATGCTGCAGCTCAAAAAAAACTTGCACCAAAAAAAGACAAGAGTACATGCACCCTAAAAGGGAACCCTTGAGCAGATGGAGCAGGTTTCTATGCAACGAGCAATAATTAGAAACTCAAATAGTTGGTAGCTGCTGACTGACTTTGGTACCCATATTTTTATATGAAAAAGGAGCAAGTCTGAGATGAGTTCTGGAAGGAGCTGGTCTGGAAGTGTGCATGGGGCAAGTCCCTGCCTGGTGTGAGTGTCTGGTGTGGTGACAGACAACAGCCATCAGCCCTGGGTTTCTCTGTGCCCTGCTCTGCTGGGCTACAGCAGTCTGCAATGTCACTGGTGGTTTTGAAAGGCACTTAGGCCCTGCATCCCCAGTTCTCTGTGAACACAAAAGTCTGATTGTCTTTCATTGTGTGCATAAAGGACACAATGCAGACCCGCACAATGAAACAGGCTTTTAAAACGTTGCAACAGAAGTATCTAGAGAGGATGGTAAAAGCTCTCTGAAAGTAGTGGAGCTCCATCAGGGCAAGCTTGAAGGCCAGCGTGCCTCAGCCATCACCAAATCATGGGAATTAGAGCTGGAAAAGTTGGCGAATGAGCTGCGTTTCCTGTCTCCAATGGTTGCTCTGTACAGCCTGTTCCTGAACGTGGCTGGTTTTCAGTGATGCAGGCAGCATGACTTTTGCAGCTTCCTTTGGCAGAGCATTTCACAGCCTATTAGACCTTCCCCGTATTCTGCCTATGCTTTTTCTTCTCTGCTTCATTCTGTCATTTGTTGGATGACCTGAATCCAAAACTTTCCATCCTCATCACCCATCCAAAACTGAACCCAGGCGAGTCTGCAAGTCAGGGACAAATGGCTAAACAGTGTGAGGGAAACACTCAAAAGAAGGAGCCGCGCCTGGCATGTAGGTGCATTTACAGGTGGAGGTTATTTGGAGAGTAAAGGGCAAGGGTTTGAAATGCATGGGATGATGAGCCATAGATTATGCCTTGAAAATGCTCAAAAGGCCATTACAGTCACACTAATTCATTTCCCACTAAGACATTCTCCTCCAAGGTGTTTGGAAATAATGGAGTAGCTTAGTTACTAACATTATTAAATCCTCATCTCTGACAGCTATGAGAATTAATATACAAAGGTCTCCTCCTCTTTTTTTTAATGCAGCTCAGTTACTCATTTCCTGTCTTTTGCTTAGGAGTAGCCCACTGAAAGTTATTAGCATGAGTATTGGTGCAAAAAAGGATCAACTCCATGAAAGAAGAGAAACAAGCAAGAGAAAAGCAGAAGATAGCATTAATTTTATTGCAGTCGAGGCATTTTTTTCCTTCTCAAATATTCATCATTCTTCCATCTGTAGCTCTCCAAGGGCTTTAGAGAAGAGAACAGGCACCACTGAAGACGTGGTCCATGCGCTCTCATCTTCCCCATGAGGGGTCCCAGGGCAGCAGTCCCATGCCTGAAGCGCTGCTAGTAGGGAGAGCAGAGCTGTTAGGTGAAGCTTGGCTCTGAGGTTGGTTTTTTAAGGCAGCTGGTGAGGCTTTTTTGCTGCTGCTGCTCTTAGGGGAGTGGGGCTCACCATGGATGGGAGGCTGCTGAGGTGGTGTGGCCAATCTGTTGGCCCTGCTTGACATCTTCAGACCCCATCCTGAGCACTGCTGAGGCAGGTGGGTGGTGTCAAGGCTCTCTCAGGCTGCTCCAGAGCTGGCATCACAAGGCCTGGTGCCATCAGTTGTGTTGGAGAAGGGCTGAATGAACGCTTGTTTCTTTTGCTGGGTTTGATTGGTACCAGCCTGTTAGAACTGTTATGGGAGGTCTGAAGAAGAAATAAAGAGATAGAGTCAATGTTTTTTACTGCTAAAATAAAAAACCACCAGCCTGTGGTGCCCACCCCATCACCTCCCTGGTGTGACAGAGCTGCTCAGTGATGGGGTCTGGGGACATCTCTTCAGGGACTGAGGAGCTATTCTTCTGGTGTGCCTTTTGACACCCCAGATGTCCATGTTGTGCACCTTATTTCACTGCAAACCCTTCATATTTGCAACACTATTAGTGTTGTAATGAGATTACTCTTGTCTGCTCTAAGCCCTGGGGGATGTGGGGCTTTGACAAGTATCAACTCCTGGGTGCAGCTACAACTACGCCTTGTCAAAGTGTCCTGCTCATCCAGAGTTAAAATATCTTCCTCTCTTTCTCTGAGCATATTGCAGCCCAACACATTAAATGCATTAGAAAGCTTTATTGCATTTAGCCAGTTAACAGAAAAGGAAAGTCAAAGAGAAGTCATTGCTTTGGTTCTTACACCAACCAGCAAACTTTCAGATGGTTTCCCAAGCTCCCCTAGGCTCTGTGTCCCCATACCTTCTCACTTGCTGCACTACTTGTCCCCACAAGCCTTCCTGTGGCCAGCAGAGCCAATAAGGCCAAGTCCAAGTGTGTATCAGCAGCCAGGCCCCCCGTGTCCCCTGGCTGAATGTTCAGGGCAGTTAGGTGTGTGGGGTCTGGGAACTGCTGCATTGGACTCCAATCTGTGGGACTTCATCATCTTAGTTATTATCTCCAAAACACAGTTATCTCCCTGAATGGCAGTCTCCTGTTGAAAATGATATCTTTCAGCAGGGCGCTCACATTTATTTACTGCACAGCTTATCCCATTAGTATAATCATTACTCCTTGGACTGGGTTTGAATTCAGAGCATCCCACTGTGGTACTTAAAGAATTAATTACAGAGATGAAAGAATTCCTCTAAAGACTTCTATGAATTGGTCTGGTTGAAGTGTTTTAGCTTTGCTTCAATTGGTGCAGTTCTTGTCAAAGAATTGTGAGAAAATGCATGGGTCAGTGATTTAGATTAGGCAAATTACGTTAGAAAAATTGATTTGATTTAGAAAGTGAGCTTTCAGATCACAGGGAATTGCCTGCTGCTTTCTCTGCTGTGCTCCTTCTCCACGAAGATGAGCAGAGGCGGGTAATTCAGGGTTAAAGTAAGTGGCTATTGTAACAGGTTTGTCTGAGAGCTGAGGAGCGAAGGGCTGACACACATCTTTAGGTAAATGATTATTGACCCATCTATTGCTATCTGTGCATCAGCTGGAGATACGGATGGATATGGATGCTTGTAAACAGCACTCACAGGCAGTACATGTAGCTTGCTAAAGAATTGGGTCCTTATTTTTAGGTTTGGATTTGTTGTCTTTCCCCCAGAAATGGCTTTTCTATGTGGCATACCTTCAGAGCTGGCATGGATCTGGGAACGTGTGCTGTGCGGCTGCTTTAGCCAGCCCAATGCCTGCTTTGCCTGGCTCTGTGCTTAGTCATTCCTGGGGCTGGGACTTTGCTTTTCATGGGTTTTTTTACTTCCTTGGATCAAACTGAGTGTTTCCTCCTTCTGTCCCTCGTCCTCCTCTTAAAGGGACGGCTGTCCCTGGGCTGTGGCAGGATGATGCCCAACAGGGGGCATGTCGGACTGCGTCCTCTCGGAGGACGGTTCCTAAAAGCACCTGCTGAATGAGCCGTTCCCTTCCCTGCATGCTGAGGAGTTTCTTCCGAGTGCTTCTCCCGACTAGCTGTGTTTTCCTGTGAGAATGATGGGTTGTGAATGCCATGGCTGCTGACCAGAGACCCAAAATGTTCACAACCCTTCCTGAATCATTTACCACTGCGAATGGGCTTGCTGTGTTCTCAGGGTAGCAGGGATGAAGGTTTGCAGCAAGTGTTTCACTTGGCAAGATTTCTCTTTTAAAAAAGAGTCAAGAAGTCAGGTTTTGTCTAGCAGTGCTTTTGTTTCCTTGTTACCTTGCAGAACCCTTTAAAGTTCAGCTTGCTTGCTGGGATGCTGGAGAGATGTCATTTTTGTTCTGGCTAGTGCTGGTGGCATTTCTCTCCATAGCACCACCACCATCTCCCTTGACAGGATGATCCAGGTGTGGAGCTGGGGTGTGCTGGGCCATTCCCTCTCCCCCAGCATGGGCATGATGGAGATGCAGGGCAAATGTGGTGCTGATACAGTCGGGTGCACCCTTCGGCTTGGAGGGTGCGTGCGCATCCCTGTGCTGCACAGAACCTCTTCCATATCCCAGCCTCAGGCTGGGAAGCGAGGTGGTAAGCGCAAGGAGAGAAGCGATGCTGGGGAGTGCTGGAACGGAGACTCCTGCCAGCAGCTGAATTCAGTGCTGCAAAAAAGAAGTTGCAAAAGTAGCAATCCATCTGTCCACTTAGTGGGAGAAACCTAAGATCATTTCACAGTAATCAGCCCCCTGGTGTTTAAAAAAAACCCCAACAGAAATACTGCAGGTTTTTGCTTTAATAGGAATAACTGGCAAAATCTAAAGCACGTTTATATGCTCAGAGTCTGTGGAGTTTTTTTTCCCCCCTCCTTTTGACAAGCAGAAGCTGTACTGAATTAAAAAATAAGAAAAAATAGATTGCGTTTGCTTTTGAGATCCCATGTATCTGCCATAGCGTTTCAGAGGTATTCTTTCCTTCCTGAAACTCTCTAGTTAATTACCAGCAGAGTTACCAGCAAGTGGATGTTTTTCTTTGCCACAGGTACAGTCGGACAGTGAATGTTGTCGTTGTCACATATCTCATGGTAATGCATTGTCAAGGTGATGCATTATGCAAGTGTATCATTGCCATGCTATAGCTGCTTGGCTGTATCAGTGCCTCCATTAAAACCCACAATACATAGGGATTTTAATTTGGTTGTAAAAGCTTGCTCCAGGCACTGAGATGACAATGACTGGGAGTGGGTTGGGATTTTTTGTGCAAGGACATAGAGGAAGCAGGCTCCAAAGGCGCTGCTTGATTCTTGCTTATGTGAATTGACAGGCAGTGAGTTGGAGGAAGATTGTAGAGTTTTCTGCCTTGGCGTGTTGCAGCAATAATACAGATTAAAAGAAGGGTTACAAACGGTGGGGTTTGAATATGGCAATCCCAAAGGTGTCCATCAGGAGCCTTTGCTGCAACATGTTGTTGGGGAGAGGTGTTCCAGGTTGGCAGTACACATCCCCAGCATCACTAGAGGGGTGCACCCGCTCTCTTCAGCCAAGGCTGCAGCCACCAGGGTCTGTGCCACTGACTGAGCCTGGTGTGTGGGGGCTGCTGGGGCTGTGGTGAATGGAGCTGGACACTGAGCAAATGAGTGAGATGTGATGGGGGCTTTGTTTCGGGACCAGAGTTGTTGAATTGCAACAGATGCTTTGCTGCTACACAACAATTTGTAATTAAAACACAACTTGCCATCCTGATTAGATTAAGCAGTTTAATTCATTTGCAATATTTTTTCCCCCTACATTGTGTAATTAGCAACATATGATGCTTACATTAGCTCAGTTAAAAGTTATAATGATTAATTTGCACATCAAAGCCTCCCCATGAATCAACTGGTACAGCACATAGGAGTGAGCACAGTTACGGTGTGCTTGTATGAAGTGGCACATGAACACATCCCCTGCCTGCTCCTGGGGTATGGTGGCAGTGGCATGATGGATGCTCCAGTGCAGTGGTTCCTGGTGTTTTGGTCCTTCTGGACTTCAGCAGTGTCCATGTGTCTTGGATTGCTCCATAAACAATAGGGTGATGCTTGCCAGCATGTGGTGGTTCCTTCCTTGCATCTGGGTTGGCGTGGTGCAACCAAAGCACCTGACTAACCATGCACCTGGAGCACTTGAAAGTGATAATGTTAAGATTACTGGTGGTTCTTGTGCTTTGTGAATAGAAGCATCATTCTAAAATGTTTTGGCTGAATTCTGAATGTTTTACCCAGGTTAATCTTTAATTAACATGAGTTTTGCCTGAAGGCTTTGTAAGTCAGATTTGGCTCTAACTAGTAAAGAACCTTATTTAAGCAAGCCAAAACCAACAAGAAAACTACTATAAGCTAATTATAGTGACTTTTTTTTCCCCCTTTCTTATGTAGTCATAATATTGTCTTTCTTTCCACCTTCTGCTGAGCTGTGAAAATACTCTGCAAAATGATATTTTTCAGTTGATGGAAAAGTACACCCCTGTCAACAATATTTTTCTATTGTTCATCAGAGACAGGTTTCATAACGAAAGAGATCCGTGTTGGAAAAGTACATCAGCTGCAGTTTGTTCAAAGTCTTCTCAAATAGCAGCCGTGGTTTATGAGCTCCTGCAGAAGATGAAATGCAGAACGTGGCTTCTAATCTTCCAGAGCAGTGAATGGGGCAGGTTGTAATAATGTATTGCCATTTTCACAAAAGATAGAGTTTATATTAAAGGTTCCAGTGGAAAAAGGTCTAGAGGTGTTAAAATATTTATATATTGTTTAAGTTGCTGTCTGAGGGTGCTGTCTCCTTCCCTGGAGCACTGTGGGGGTCATGATCATGTAAGCAAGTGGAAAATGAGCTCTCACCTTTTTTGGTCCATGTAGGTGCCTGTGTATGTGCACGTGTGTGTGGCAGTGTTAAATTGTTGAGGTGTTAAATGTTTCACTTTCTCAACCATCAATTTCAATTGAATTTCATAAGCCATTAAAGTTCTCCGCTACTTCCTTTGCTGTTCCAGTTATGTGAGCTCCAGCCATTTAGCTGCAGGTCCTGGGGCATGATTGCTCTGTGGAGCAGCAAAAGTAAATCGGTTCCCAGTGTAGAATCTTTTATATATCTATGTATTTTTCTGTCAGTGAGTGATGATGTTGGGCTGATGATGCGAGTCTTCAGGTTTGGCTTTTTCTGGTCCAGTTCTGGATCCTCCCCGGCATCATCTCTTTCAAAAAAAGCTTTTGTGCCTTGCTTGAATGGCAAAGTCTGATATACAGAGGAAGAGGATTTCTTTTGTTGTTTATGTATTTATCTTTAGAATCATGTTGGAAAGATTTGTCTGGGGTTTTGGGTTTTCTCCCTGTAGATTTGAAATGTTGATGAGAATGGTACTTACTTGGATCAAAGGAGAGCTTCTGGCAGTCCGCTGACTTTGTGTCAGTACTGGCAGTTTGACAAATAATGAAAAAGCAATCATTTCCCCTTCTCCCACTTTTATTCTGAGGATAAAGGCATGGTTAAGATCTCTGTGCGCAATAATAATTGCTCATGGCCCTTAAAAAGAAGAAGAAAAAAATCCATAACACCCTTTAAATAGATGATTTGATTTTCCCCTTGGTTTGTGTTTTGGACTAGTGAGTGTCTTTGCTGCCAGTCTGAGGCTAAACTTGACCAAGGTTATGTGGAGCCTGGTCAGGTTGAGTCTGGGAACAAAAACTGGATAAGTAATGTTACTGCTTTGAAAGCAGCACCCACAGCAGGAGCTGAGCAGCAGAGATGCTGCAGGGCCACGCACTTGTACTCTGCCAACAGAACTGGTTTGCACAGCATAAAGCTAAAGGATTTGCCCAAATACAGAATGAATGGAAAAAAAAAGAGTAATTTTCATTTGCCACATGGTTTAAAATAGCTCAAGCATCTTCTCAAAGAGCGGCTGCTGGGACCTGCTGGGCAGGAGTTCAGGGCTGCCTGTTCCTCCTGGGGGCTGATGCACAAGGGAAGTGTCCACCAGTGCTTTTCAAGATTTCTCCTTTTCCTTTCTTTTCTTGCCTTGATGGCAGTGATGTGAGGATGAACTGTATTTTACATCTCTCCTCCCCCAGCAGCCAAAGGGTGCTGTACGACCGGCCACCTTGGGTCTGCAGTGGCTGCCTGAGGGGACCAGGCTGCCTGCCCATCCCAAATACTGTGCCTTCCACCTTCCCAAAGCATTAACCTGCAGTCATTTCCAGCAAAGCCAGGCACAAGAGGTTAGGCTGGGCCTGTACTCCTTGTTTGGGGATAACTGCAGCAGTTTCATTCCTTTTTTTTAATGCTGCTAATTGGTGTTCTCAGCCTCAGTTCCAGCTTAATGAAGGCTGCTGCCTGGGAATCATTGCAAGCAGTTATGGAAATGTGCTTAAATGCCTAAATCTGTTGTACTTTTTATGGGCTTATTCCTTCAAAAAGGATAAATATTCCCCAAGTCCCCACCTGCCCAGGATAAATGCTTTCCTTGAACCCTGCGGGGGAGGGCTCTGGGTACCTCTGTAGCAGGGAGGGCACACAGGGAATTAGTGCTGATGCTATGAGGTATCCCAGCCCCTGCTGCATCCCTTGTGCTGAGGAAGCACTATTTTCGGTCTGTCTGCTCTGTACTCCAGATGGGGCCTTTGGATGCTGGGGATGGGGATTGATAGAACATCCAACTTTCCTCCCAGCCTGGGGAGGGGAGCATCCCTCCTTTTCTGACCTGCCCATCACAAGCATCAATTACTCGAGCCAATGGCCCTGTTAAATCAACAGGGCTGCTAATTGGATGCTAATGCAGCATGCCTGCTATGGTCCTTGCTAATGCCATGGCTGAGCTGCTCATGTTGGTCTGTCTGGCAGTCAGCACATGTCCCAGCTCTTCTTCATGGTAGGTACTCACAACGTATGTGGAACAGGCAGTCCTCAGGAGTTGTGTCTCCCTCATCCCTGGCAGTGTTCAAGGCCAGGTTGGATGGGGCTTGGGCAATCTGGTCTAGTGGAAGGTGTTCCCTGCCTGTGGCAGGGGGTTGTAACTAGGTACGCTTTAGTCCCTTCCAACCCAAACCATTCTATGATGATGATGAGTCTACATTTGCAAAAAGGTAGAAAAGGTTTAAGCTATGCCTCTGTTAAAGCAAAGAAAAGGGTTACTTGATGGGTTTTCCCATCATTGCTGTTGGCTGCAGCCATACGTTCCCCAGATTTGGATGTGTGTGAACTATTCCTGGTGGTCCTGGGGCTTGTTTGGACGAGGGCTCATGGTTTTCTCTGAGATGAAGAACCATCCATTTCAATGTACACTCTCACAAGCCAGGCCAATTAATTCTGCTCCCGGCATTGAGCCAGTGATGGTAGGAAGCGATGATGAATAGCCAGGCTGTCGCTCCCTCCTCCAGGAGTGTGTTTTGGGAGGTCAGGAGGCACCATGGTGGGTGTGTTTCCGGAACAGTTTGCAGCTTGTTTCTGTTGGTGAGACACGGAGCTGGCAAAGGTGCTGCTTTCATGAAGCATCCCCTGAGGATAATGTGTGAACTTGATTGGTTTTAAACACCTCTTTACAAATTGGCTCCCCACCAAATTAATTCTGCTGTTACTAAGCTGTGAGCCCCCGGGGTGGTGACTCTGCGCCCTTGGCGTGGCGTGGTTTGGGATGTTTCTTTTTGGAAAGCCTCATCTGGTGTTTTTTCAGGGATTGCTGATGGGAGCACTGTGCTGTCAGTGGTGCCCAGAGGTTGTCACCCCATGGTGGCCTTGCCTTGCTTTATCCAGAATGAGCTGCAGCTCCTCAAGCAGGTGTATGGATCTCCACTAGTTGTTGGCAGCTTTAACCAGAATAACTGGATTGAGCATCAGCTTATCCTCTTATCCCAGGAGGTGGTCACTTTAGGCTGATGATGAGGGACAGCATCTATGTAGTCCTTCACGTTTTATCCACAGCCTTGCACTAGCACAAAGCGCAGGGCACTTCCCACAGTGCACTGGGGGGGGATCTTTGGCACTCGTGAATTTTTCCTCTTCCCTTGTTTTTAAGGTAGGGCTATATCCTTCCTTCTGAGAGCCCGTTGACTCGGAAGCCTTTCAGGCAACGATTTCCAAGGTGCTGGGCGGATGTTTCTCTGCAAATGACTCCAAGTACATGATGCTTCAAGTGTCCAGGGCCTCCTGAATATGGCTGAAAGTAAAAGAAATGCTTGTGTTTAAATAACAACATTGGGTGTTGTTTATTTTTGCTCCTAATTAGAGGGAACTGTGAGTGGTCTAATTCCCATGTTTCAAGAGCAACAGTCAGCCAAAATGATGGACAGGGAAGATGAGAAGTGACTGCTGCAAGCCAAAAGCAGCAAACCCGTGGAGCAGAACTAGAGACAGCTTTAAACTATGAACATAATTGCTGGAGGAGTCTGCCAAGGAACCAGATGCTGTAAATGAAAGAACAACTTCCATGGCTTGGCATTTGCCTGCGACCCTGGAAGAGGAGGAGCAGGGGAACTGCATGGAGGGCTGGGGAGCAGTTGCTGCAGCTGCAAAATGGGTACCTTCAAACATACTTGGTCCATGTTGGTGTTTTTGTGGGGGGGAGAACCTGCTGGAAAGAGAAGAGGTGACTGTCAGTGCTTCTGTCTTGTGGGCTGTTTGACCATATCCTGTGTTTGCTGTCAGCTCTATATGGTGGTTTGGCTGCTGGGAGGACCTGGGTGCTGCAGCAGCTTGAGCAGGTGGTGGTAAATGAGGAGGATGTGGCTGGTCTGAATTGTGAACCTTTTGGGACCCATTTCTGCCCAGAACCCTTCAGAACAGTCTGTTTTCCTTGCATGGCCAAGCTCAGTTAATTTTTAAACTAAGTGGCTACACGTGACTTGTCTGAGGTCAAATCGCGCTTGGCAATGCTCTACTTTTGAAAACCAAACTGGAAAGTTCCTGTTGTTTTTCCCCCCAATTTATTTTTGCAATTACTGTTAAAATAATTGCAGTCCTAGCAAAGATAAACAGCTGGGTTTAACATAATCAGTACAGAAACAACATCCATCATTTATATGGTATAAAACCTCTGCAACATAGCATATTACTGAGGCTGCATCTTAAGGAAAAGATAAAAAGCCTTTATGGGAAGGGGAGCAGGAAATCAGCTGGGGTCCTTCTGCATTGAGTTCATGTGAATAAGAGCATTAGAGTTTGCAACAGCAACAGTCTCCTTTCTGCTTGTGCTTGAACCAAGCACTCCAGAAAAGTGATAAACCAAGGTATCTTCTGAAAGCTGTGCAGTGGTGCTGCCCGGCGTGCACAAATGCCATGTGCCTCTCACAGCTTGTGAAGTAAAGGCAGGGAGCAGTAATTAGAGGTAACGGGGAAGTTCACGTAGTTTCAGGCAAGGACAAGAAGGATGGTGCTGTTTTTCAAGCAAGGGAAAGGAAGGGAGAGCTTTGTTCATGTGTTAGATGTGGGTTTTGTTACAATTTTAATAGCCTTTTGTTTTCTTCTTGTGTTTGGCTTTAATCAGCTGAGAAGAGGTTCAACATGCTCCTGGCATAAGACAGAGGTGGGAGTGGGATGGAAGGTTTGGGGCAGGGGGTCATCCCTGGCATCCTGAGGAGCTGAGGGAAAGTGGAGGTGGCTGGGGGACAAATTCAGCCCCTGCTTCCGCACGCTTGTGGCAACCTGCTGCATGTGCATCTATGTTTGTGAGGAGTTGTGGCTGTTTTACCTCAAAATAGCAGCCTTTTTGCAAGGAGGGGTGGGGAGAGGCCTCTGTATTGCTGCAGCTCGGGGACACAGTCATGTGCAAGTCAAATAAGCCACATCTTGTTGAGTGCTGAATGACTCTGCTTATTAATATAATAAAGCAGAGGAACACGCTGTCATGACAGTCTCTGCAGCGAGAATCCAGGGGGTTATTTTAACCAAGGCAGCATTAAATCTTTCTGTCTCCTGAAAATTGCACCCTGGAGGTATGGGCTGCAGGGTAGGAGGGTAGGAACGTTTAACAGGGGCTTGCAGGAGTTTTTATGCATATCGTGGTCTCCAGAACGGTGCTTTGCTGTCTGAGGTTTTTACATCTTGCTCATCACTATAGTTAAGTTCCTCAGGCATGATGAGGAGCAAAGCACTCTCTCTTTTTTTTCCTTCTTTCCTTAGTTTCAAGATGAAATTTTCTCTGCTCTAGCAGTGATACAAGACCTTTTCTTCTGATGTACTATATGAAAACATGCTGTCATCTTCTGCTTTGGAAGCTGGCAAGTCTGTGCGTGTATATGTATATTCTATATATACGCATACACGCCGTAGAGATGTGTGTATATATAGGTATTCCCTCCCACCTCAGATAAAATAGGCCTTTCTCATCTCTTTAACAAAACCTGAGTGTTTGTTGGGTGATGCAAGATCAAATCCTCCCCAGGGTTCCCTGATGGGCTCACAGTCTGGTGTGCTGTGATCGATTCAAGGGCAATAGCACTTCTTTCCTGCACCCCGATGCCAGGTCATTGAGTGCACAGGTAGAATACCTGATGTGGTGTTACTTAACGCTGAGAGCCTGGCTGCCTCCCTCTGAGCCCACTGCAAGACCTTTGAGGCTTCAAAGAGGGCTGCCTGCTGTGGATGGGGTTTTCCAGGAGGCTGAAGCACAGATCTTGCGCTGTGTTTAACCAGAGGCATAAAAGTTACGGGTTGTAGATTTTAAGGTCTTGCAGCCTAAAAGCATTTCTTTCCTGTCTTTGCAAATGTTCCTAATGCTGTATAAATATTGTCTTTGAAGTTTGCTGGCAGCTAACATTATCACATGCTTTCATTTAAAGCAAAATCAGAGTGTCTATTTTATATCTCTAAGAGAATTATGAAAGCCCTCTTTGCGCCATTGCAAACAAATGGAGATTGACAGTTATTAGTTTATGATCTAACTACTCTGACAGCATTTGACGCAGAGGGATTTTCAGTCATAAACTATGAGGCATCCCTTGTACGTGCTCGAGAGGGATGCTCAATCTGTCATACCATTGCTGACCATTTACTTGGGTCCCACTGGGGATCTCGAGATCCTGGGAGAGTGAAAATACCAATACTGAGCAAACTGAGCAAGTCACTCAGCAGAAACCCGCTGTTTGCAGCGGATGCATAACAGGGGCCTGAGATGCTGGAGTTTTTTCCTCATGGTCTTGTTTGCAGGTATTTGGGAGCCATACAGAAATGAAGGATTATGTTATGCATATTGCAGGTCACTTTTAGCAATAATCAGAAGAATTTAGCTCCTAGTAAGTGTCTAATAAATCTGAATTAAATCTTTAGTTGAAGGACTTAATGTGAAGAGTAGCAAAACCAAAATAAAACCAAAACAGCCTGTTCAGTTGCTATTGCTCTGGTGTTCTCTGGCTCTCATGTGCAAGGCAATTACTGCAGGTCATACAGCTCATTTCATCTAAGCATAAGCGGCGGCTCTGCTGGCGTTAAGGGTTCAGGCAGCACAGACCCCTCTCTGCCCTGTCCAAAGGTGCAGCGTAGGCCACATCTCACAACCCACAGCACTGCTCTACAGCTCTGCCTGTCATGTCTGGCATATGGCATTGCAGCCCTTATATATGATGGTTTTCATTTGTCACAAATGTCAGTGACTTGAATCAATCTCTGGTGCTGTTAATCCATCCTGAGTGGAGGTCCCAGCAAAGCCTTCTGGTAGTGGGGAGAAGTTTACTCTGCTGATACTTTGCAGTAGAAAAGAGACAAATTTGTTATTGATCACAGATGCCTCTGAATCTGCCCAAGCTCTCCCAGTTCCCAGTGCAGGCTGCTTTTTAGGTCTCTTTCTGTGGACAGTAAGCTTTGCAGTGAAGTCATTGGGAGGCTATCAGGGAAAGCAACACATTTCCTTAATCAACCAGCACCACCTCCCTGCTTCCTGTGATACTATGGATAATTGGGAGTTAAACTTTTGTAAATCCCATAGAAAAGGCAGAGCAGTTGTTATTTATTTTGCATGCAGTTATTGCTCCTGCTTCTCCTTGTCAGTATTTTGATTGCTGTGGAGATCTCTCTCCTCCCTGGGTGTAAGCAGCAGTGGAAGGATGGACATGCATGGGCTGGATTGCTAAGCAACACTGCCGGGGCGCAGCATACCCCAGGCACTGTCCTCACCTCACATCATTCTGCATTGTCCGCTGCCTCAGAGCTTGCTGGATTTCGATCTCACAGACCTGTCGATAACATTGATTAGGGGAGATTACAGCGATCATAAAGTTAAGCAGAAAATGGCATTGCCTGTTGCTGGTGTGAGACTGACGGCACAGGAATGCTGTACACGGGGAATTGATGCTCATGGCTATTGATTGGCAAACACTTTGCATTGCATTGAGTGTCAGTCTAGTTAGTTCATAAATTTATGGATGTCATTCTTCATTTGGCACAAACTTTCCTGCTTTCTGTGGCATTTTTTTTGAGAGTTTGACTAAAATGGCAATGGGATCTGCTAGGAACAAAATGGAGATATGGGAATAAAATATTAGTTTTATCATTTGCATTTATTGTACATCTCGGAGAGCAGCATTTAGCATGCCTCTGCTTTCTCATTTTATGTTCTAACATAGTTTGAAGCCCAGGGAGACTCATTCTATGTCAATATAATGATATTGGTACAATATTGGTAAAATATTGGTATTTGGAGATGGCTGTCAGATAACTTCAGTTTTCCACACACAAGCGCGTAGTAAACACACAACATTTATTTAATACTTTGGGGGCAATTTTAAGTCTTTCAAATCTGTGCTGGGTAATTGAAAACAAATGTTAGCTTCTCTTTCATAGTGCTTTACAGTAGTCCCAGTGCACTGTGACTGCGTTTTCATTTTAGTGCTCTTTGGAGACATTTGAAGTATGCAGCTTCTTAAATCTGAGCTGACTTAGAGCATGGGGATCGCTCTCTGTATAATGCATTACTGCAGTGTTTGAAGGAGAGCCCGCAGTGAGCAATGTTTGCCTCAGTGGGTCATGCCTGACTTGTTCAAATTGGATGCATTCCTCACAGCCAACCAACTTTCTGCAGTTTAGTAAAAGCTTTGGTGACAGGCACTGGTGTGGCACTTTGCAGCAGGGAGGCAGTTCTATGTGGTCTTGGGGGGTGACTCTCATCATGCCCCCTCGGGGCTCTTCAGGGGCCAGATCCAGCTCATGGGGTGCTGCATTTGTGTTTGTATTTTGCAAGCAGCGAGACTGGCTTGGAGGAGCTGACCTGTATTCAGAGCAAGGCCTGAGCTGCTATGTCAGCAGTGATCCCATATGCCAGGTCCCCGAGGAGTCCCCAGGCTCCAGGTGGATGCTCAGGGGTTTTGCTGTGGGGACGAGACTCCAGAGGCAGCTTGGCTCAGCTCTGAAGTGAAAACCCATCCCTAGATCACTGCCATGTGGCTTTTTACAGGTAGTTGAAGAGAGCAGTACTTGTTGCACCTCCCAAGGTACTGAATTTGGGCTGGTGATGCTGAGGAGGAGTATGCCACACGTGGGATTTATCTTGGCTAACAATTAGTCATCTAAAATGGGCATTTTAGTTCTGTGTTTAATTGCTTCAGAGGTGATTTGTCCTGCTTTGACTCATGTCTCTGCACACAGGCGAACGGGCTCCCTGGTGCTGCTGGGTGGCAAGGGACAGGCATGGGGACAGGCATGGGGCTGGTCTCCGGTATGGGGTTTTCCACCCTGCGCATGCTGGCACCCAGCCCTCGAGCCAAGAAGTGTCCTCCTCCCATTCTTCATGGGAATGTTTCTGAGGTGGGGAAGGGACCATCAAGCTCCCTATGCCCTGCGCCACTGGGGGAAGAGGGGCCACCATGCTCCTTTCCAAGGCATAGTGCTTTTGCTTTTAGCAGGATAAACCAGTGCTGAAGAGATTTAAAGTGCATTTATCCTTTGAAAAGTGAGTGTAAATATAGTACTGTGGAGTTCAATATCTGTCTCTCTGAGACGTTCAGATCAAATGTACCCATTTTGAGATTTTTATTTTTTTCCTCTCCTTTCTGTCAGCCCAAAGGCCTCCCCTGGGAATTTAAATTCCAGTTGAGCTCCTCTGGACTCGTGAATCACTTGCAGTTACAAAGGCACCGTGGTGTGGTCGGGATGCCCAATTATGTTAGTGTTTGGCAGGGCAGAGTAAAGGCCACCTCACCTCCCTCCTATTGTATCAGCAGCTGGTGCTATAATAATAATTACAGCAGTAATATAAGGGCTACTGTGGGGGACCTGACTCAATGCATGCAGGTAAGAGAGAGGCTGGGGAAGTCACAGTCCTTTCCAGGTGCTCTCCTAGAAAGTCTTTATATCCTCAGCCTTTTTTGTTTGGATGAGGTGGGGCCGCAATCAAGTAGCAGCTTCTTTTGTGAGACAGGTATACCCAGAAAAGCCATTCTCATGCACTGTATGAAAATGGAAATTCATCCCTAAACATCCACATTCATTTGTAAAACAGCTTAGAAATGAAAACTGTCAACACCTGAGACTGAGAGTCCATCTGGCCCCTGAAGGAGCTCAATTTTCCCTTTGCTGAGCGGGGCTAGGTATATAAATGTGATCGACAAAGCAGCAGCAGAGGTGCCTGGGCTCATTTCTCTTTGCATCCATCCACTAGAGACTTCTTTTTCAGGATTTTGCTAGGCTCCTGAATTGTCATCTTATCATAAAAAGCGAAATAAATCCTCCTGTTTGCCCTGTGCAGCCATTCTCCCCAGATCTATACCAGCACTGGAAAATTCTCTGCTTGTCAGAGTGAAGTTTGAAAACCAACTTAACCTGTGCCTTGCCGTGCATCCTTTCGGAAAGATGTGCTGAAGATTTGTTCTGTGTGTTCATTAAATAAAACTAGCAGAGAAGAAATCTCATTCACATGCGTTATTTTCTGAGAGCGGCACGTGCTGTTGACTCACACAATATGTCCCCTGGAGAGTCCCTTGTGTAAGAAATCTCAGAGCACTTCATCTTCACTCATTAATGAGAGGCTTTTTTTCTTTTAGCAGAGCTGTTAAAAACTCTGATCTTAACTCTTATAAAATGCAAAAGATGTCAAACTACGCAGATCCAATATTTGATGCGTTAATAACCGAATGGGTTATAAGAGGGGGAATGAACATACAACCTGAGGAAATATATTGTCTTCCTGGTGGTGTTTTTCTGCTGGTTGCTGTTTATTACTATCCGTGTTACCTTGGTAGCAGTTTCTGATGTATCCCTAGATAATAACATGCACACGGTAATATGAAGTATGTATGGTATATAGGAGCACATATAGAAGAAGTGAAATGAGGTATATTTCTTTATTTTCCTTTTCTTTTTGCTTCTGGTATTCTTGAGGCCATAAAGCCCTTAGAAGTAATTTGCTGACTCTCCTTATGCTGTCATGAGGGTGGTGTTTCCGTGCCACTCTCACGGATTACCTTTGAGGGCTGTGTCCTGTCTTGGAGTGGCAAAAGTTGTGGTCCTGACTGTAGGAGCAGAAACTACATATTTCCTTTTATTTCAGCTGACAATTGCCACAAGCCACAAGCATTGCTAATTGGATTTTACTTCCTATCTCAATTATAAGAGTATCCTCTACATCAAGAATAAAAAACGAATCACTGAGGTGGTACATGCTCAAGTCTTTGCCTTGCAGGATGGGTAGGCAATGGATGACTTGGAAATCTCAAATTTTGTCCTGTTTTTCATCGGTCTTTTCAAAGATACTCTCAATTGCCAGGCTCAGATGTTTTTAATACTGTATTTCAGCAAAAAGTTGTGTTTCCTGCTTGGATCAGTGTGTATGGTGCAAGAGATGGGGCAAGGGCTTGCTAGACTGGATTTGTCTTGGTGGCTATGGGGTCTGAATGAAGCTGAAGCATTTCAAATCCTCACCCAAATAAATTTTGCTTCCCAATGAGATAGTGCCCCCCTCCTAGCAGAGGGAATTATCATTTCCACCAGGCAATTTAAAGCTATCTGAGATGGTGGTTCAGGCCTGCTCCATGTGGGGTTGGTCTGGCATCATAATGATGGTTTTGAAGTTCCCAGACGTTTATAGTGCCATACTAAATGGAACAGAAAGTAGTTACAGCACATGAATGGCAAAGGGCATAACAAAAGCTGAAATCCATTTCTAGTAGGTATGAAATCCCAGTTGGGTATTTATTTGTGCTCATGCAGGAAATGCCATTGCAGTGGTGACGATGAGCTGTCCCCTCCTGGCAGGGGGTGGTTCCTGGGTATATCTGGCCTATTTTGTGATGCCACTTGCAAGGACAGTGTTAGCGACTGAAGTTGGTGCTTTTCCCACAGGAAGGGCTTTTCACTGTGCATCCAGCCTGACTTGGATTTTCCTGGTTGCCTCTCTAGTCTGCAGCCTATATCTCTTGCTGTGTTGCCCAGCTTACTCCCCTGACAGCGAGCAGGAGTTTGAGTCACAGAACAATGCAGAATCAGGTCTCTGCTGCACACAGGCTTTGGGTAGGTTGCTTTCTGGGATCAGTTAAGGATTAGTGGCTATTTTAGGGTCTTCTAGAGTTAGCTTCCTTTTTAAAAAAAAATTATGTAAAAAATGTTTTTTGTGGCACAAAGTTTTACAGAAAGCAGAGAAAATAATAAATGTGACAGGCTCTGCTCAGGGAAGTCTTTCCCTTAATTCAAATATGGCCAAGAATAGCTGCTGGTATCTCTCAGGATGGCTGCATAAGGACTAGATCTTCAAAAGCATGTTTAACTTTGGGAGTCAAGCTTAGTCCTGCAGGATGTTGATTTCCTTTTGTTTGCTGCTGGAGGATCCTTGCATTTATGGATGCTCAAGTGCTCAACATCTGACTTCAACCAGATTTTCTCAGCCTGATGTTTTCCCCTGTTGAAGTCTGCTCTCATCATGGGTGAAAGAGAGGGTGCTTATTGGTGAGCATAGAGAGGAAGGCAAACCAACCTTCTGGCTTTGAACTGGGTTAGTGGATGTACAGGCTTGAGGGCACTGCTGTGCTGCAGTGGATATTGAGGAGGAAGCCAGCTGTTTTCTGTGGGTTGCAACGGATGGGAAGTCTTTGGGCTTTTGATTTCAAGATGCTTTAGTTTGCTGCTCTTCCGGAGTTGGGAAATACTGTACAGATGCTGACAAATTAATGACTTGGAAAACAAGATCTCATAAAGAAAATGTCAGGGTTTGGAGAGCTGCTCGGTGGCTATGGAGGAGAGTCCTGTGTTTTTTGCCATTGATTCTGAAGGTGCTGGAATAGTTAATTTTGGGCTTTCCTCTGCAGTATTTCATGATATGTGACATACTCGGCTGAACAAATCAGGTCACTGCCTTTACTATCTGCTTGTGCAACGTGTAACTCTTGGGGCTGGAGGGCACAGTTGGAAATTTGCACAGAAATTGGAATTTAGCTGCGAGGATTGGAGGCGCTGCTTTTGCTTGGATTATGTTCCTGTTTATCAGCATCAGGAGCTTTTTGAGAGTCCTAAAAATTGAATTCTAGGTTTTGCATTTAAAAAAAAGCTGCATTTCTGTTAAAATGAGTTTCTCTTTGTTGAAGTTGGATATTGAGAATATATCTGACTCTCCTGTGTCTGCAGGAAGAGGGTAAAGGATAAATCCAGCTTATTCTTAAAAGGCACATAAGAAAAGAGTTTTAAAAAAGAGCCAGTTGGACTGTTTTGAATCAACAACACTGAACTGGGAACTGCAGAAACTTTCCTGCAGCTTGTGCTGCTTTCCTTCCATCTCCATCAAAACTGAAGCTGAAAAAAGTAGCCACTAATGAAAACACTGAGGCAACTATTAACTGTCATTTTCGATTAAAGCATCTAGTGAGGAGCCTGTGGGAGATGGCTCAAAAAAGGATGTTATTATTGCATTGCTTTATGGCAATACCAATTTTTAACCACAGAATATGTTCTTGAGGCGTTAAGTTCTGGGCAGAGCAAAGAAAGTGAAGATCCTGAATTACATAAAGCTGATGAAAATACATTTATGGGATGATCTTTATCTCTGCTGGTGAGAGAGTAAATGCTAATTTACTCTTGCTGTCTAAACTGAGCTGGAGAAACAGGCACACCTATGGTGAATGTTAAGACCTTTGCATAGAGCTGCTGTGCTCCCTTCCAGAGCTGGTAGCGTTTTGTGGATCAACAAAAGTACTTCCCATTTACATAAAGACTTATAAACTCCTCTCTTGAATATATGATTCACTTTAGAGATGTGCAGTTGTCTAACAGAGCAATGGCTGTGGCAGTTAGTAATGTGTTTTGAGATCTTTGAGATTGGAAGATGCTATCAAACTCTACAATGTCTGTTATTTCAATTTTATGTTCTGCTCTATACAGTCCTGAAGCCTAATATATCTTCTATTCTGCTAGAGGGAACTGGCTTCTTTTTAAGGTTTTACAGGCTGTTTCTGTTGTGCACTGGAATTCAAATTAGGAATTATTCTGGTTTATTCAGGAAAGAAAATCTAATGTTAGGGTGGAAACATAGGCAAGGTTCTGTGGCAATAAAATTGGGGGAACTGAGTTAATGGGAGTTAGAAACCTGCTGTAAGGTCCTTTGCATACAGGTAATAGCTGGGATTTTCAGCCTGGGTCTTAAAGAATACAAGCCTCTTTCATGGGATTTGGTGTTCCTTGTAAAGAGAAAAGTTTCTCTTCAGTCATTGTGCCTCATTCTCAGGGCACAGACTGGTTTAGTCAAACCTTGTCTCAGCTTTGCAAAGAAAAATAAGGGATGGTTCTTATTACAAGCATTGGTATTTGATTGCAGCTTTTAGGGATGACGGATGCGCGCCTGACAGCGATGCATTGATGTGTATTGATCTCAGAAAACTGATGAGGGACCCACACTTGAGTGGTCCATGTACATGGAAGCAGCTGCAGTCTTACCTCACATTTTAATTGATTATTGAAGGCTTTTCTGGCTTGCAAACCAGAGAGAGTTCTTATTAGATTTGGCCTTTAATGGCAGCACAGTTACCTGAGGGCAGAACTGCAGTGTTGGCTCCTGAATGTTTACTGGCTCCTCCCTTCCCTCCTTCATGCTGCTCAAGGTGACTGTGGAACACACAGAAGGTTTTCCTAATGAAATGTGGGAACTGTGTAAATCCATCTTCTGCACACAGTAGGTAGGGCTTTTTTTCCCCTCTGTTCTTTTTATCTCCTAGTAATTGTTCCCCCTAGGATCGGCTGCATCATATTAAAGAATCTTTTCTTGTTGTGCAATTAGTTTCAAAATGGCATATTTTGCTGGTGCATCAGTCTTGCTCTGTGGAGGCAGGCGGCCATGGGCCAGGGAAGACCTTGGCAGAACTGCTGGAGGGGCTCTTTTTGCCCTTGTAGGCACTGGTTTTTTAAGCCTTGGTGGTGAGGACACGTGCCGTGTGCCAGGTCTGCCTCCCATCCCATGTCAGGACACGTGCTTGGGTGTTTAGAAGTGCCTCTTCATCTCCCATCTTGCCTGCAGGGTGCTGATGTATTCTCATGGGATGAAAGCAGCAGCATGGAAAAAAAACTAAGGTCCAATAAGGTATTTAAGCATTTAAGTCCCATTAAGGGCTGCAGGGCTTCATCAAACCTGTTTTTTAGTGAAGCCAAGCTCATAATACTTAACCAGAGTTGCACAGGAGGCAGTTGGCATCAAACTTGGATCTCCCAGCCCCAAAGCTGATTCCTCACTGTTGCATCATTGCCCTCCTGCAGCAGTGGATGACTGCATTGCTGGAGGAGGAGCAGCCACCACTATTTTTGTTGCTCCTGCTGCTGCTGCATATTCCAGCGTTGGCAGGCATGCCAGCAGGCTGTTCTGTGGGTGGCTTCAAGCCTCTGCGTGCCCTTGTGTGTCTCCTGTGCTAATTCCAAATGCTGCCCCTGCTGCTTGTGTAAGTACACCATGGGTGTGAGTTTGCTGGTCACTTGCTCCTTAGAAAAAGGTCTGTGTAGTTCCCTCAAGTCAATGAGCAAACCTAGCTATGTTGTACCAGCCTTTCTGGGCTTCTGGCTTGGCAGGGCTTGGCCAGAAATCCAGCATGGGTGGACTGAACATAGAAGCAGCTGGATGGATTTAGCTGGATCAGATTTTCACAGAGGATGCCAGCAAGAGGTAGCTGCTTGGTCAGGGTATTACAGCTGTTCTCTACCATTTTGAATACATTTCATGTGCCTGCAAGCTCTGGATCCTGTTTTGGTTTTGTTGAATATCTTTTACCTGTTATAAAGCAATCTAGCCTTGTTTTAATAAATGCTACATAGCTCTGTACTGTAGCTCCACAGCAACGTGAGAAAACTGGGGAAAAACATTCTTGGCTTTCAGCAAGCCTGCGGAGAGAGACTGGGTTGCTATGGGTTGGGTTCTTGCATGCGCCACTGTGGAATTCAAATGCCAAGAAGGCTGGGAAAAAATAACCAGTGGGTATAACCAACCTGCTAATTCGGTTACAGCAGCCATAACTGGAAAAGATCTTTTCAACTCTCCTTCTGTCTCCATTCAGTAAGCAAAGCTAATAATGTTGCTTTTGAAGAGTTCTTACACTGTGGATATTCTTCTGCACTGATCTAATGTTCATCTCAACTGCCAGCCATGGGAAAGAGTATTTATATAATAAGCTACCCCCTTCATGAAATCCCGTTGGACTTAAAGAAAAGATGTATGGAATAGAAATGAAACGGAGCAGAGGTAAACAGAAATTTAATAAGGTTCTATAGGAACTCCTGTACAAACCCAAGGAGTTTAATAGAAAATGAGAGGTTATTTTTAATCATCCTCTGGAACTCCATAGCACGTTTTTAATTAAATTATGTAGGATGGGTAGGAAAAAAAGAAACAACCTAAGGAAAAATGAGTAATTTTCTATTAACCTTTATTCAACTTTTTCATAAAATGAATTAAGTTAATGTCTCATGTCTGTTTGTGTTGTCTTGGTGGAAGCTCATATTTACAAAGTTTAAACTGTCTCCAGTATTTCCTTCCCCTTCCGCTCCTGGTTTGGTTATTCTGCGTTTGGGCACTCCCTAGGAAAATGAACCCATAGAAAACATGAGACCGACCAGAGGGAACTAAGCCCTGCTGAGCCTTTGATTTATTGTGGGACCATGGGGGTTTTAATTGTTTTTCCTGATCTGTGTGATTCTCCCTGGAAAGGGAACGCTCCTGAATTCTAGGTTCCTCCAGGCTGATTTGAAATGGGTGTCTAAAAGAACCACCTCGGCTCTGGCCATCAGCAAGTCCCAGTGGACCCGTATGGTCCCACTGGCTTTTTGTGTCCTTTGGTTTTGGCCTCATTAGATGTGACTCAGCATGCTGCTATAAGAGCTGTACAGTGAAGGAATTAAAGACAACTTGAGGAAGTCGTCGACCTTTTTGAAGTTGTAACTTTTTGGTAGGCCTCATCCGAGCCTGGTAATGATTTGCACTCACGTGGGGTATTGGTCTCTTAAATGGAATTTGATCCGATCCTTTGAAAAATGCCTGCCATTCCCTTTAGGATGAGGGAAGCCAAGCCCGTAGACACCCCCTTGAAAACGGCTTTAATAATTAATCCCACGAGGCTTGTCAATGTTGCTGGTGTCTCCATTAGTTACGCGCAGAAATAAAGACAAATGGCTCTTGTTAATAGCCCCAGGAAAGCATAAATCTTGCTTGTTTATGGAAGAAGGCAACGCAAGGAGACATTATCTTACAAGATTTTTTTGTTCGATTTATGCTGTTGCCTGCCTCTATGGTCATGGACTTAAGTCAGAAATGTGTGGCTGGGTGCAGTGTCCTGTTTTGCCTGCACTATCCAGAGGTGTGGGTGAGAAGTGCCTCTGCCATGGGACAGGGAGGCTGAAGGACGCAGCTGGGTTGTGGGGGGCTCTTTGTGCAGGCCCTCCCCATGGCAGAGGGTCTTGGGCCTCTGTCCTTGGCTTGAGTGGGAAGGGGTGCACATCCTGGCTGAGAACTTCCACTTTGCTGCAGATCTGAGCTTGTTGCCCTGCAAAAGACCAGATTGTTTCCATAGAAAAGCTGTTTCTGTGGAAAGGCAGGTCATCCTGAGGGCTTCCACCTCCTGCTTTGTCTCTTCTTCATGGCCTGTGCTTTCCTGCATCCTCCTCTTACCAAACGCATCTCATTTCATCTCACACAGGTGTTACCTCATAACACTATAAAAACATTGGCTGAAAGAATCATCTGGAGGTTTCTAGCCCAGGCTCCTGCTTGGAGCAGGACAGTTGCTCACATGAGTTCGGGACAGCAGGGAGCTGAACCCCAAACCTGCTGTGATGGGGATTCATCCCCTCCCCAGAGCCTGTTCCTGGGCTCCCTCTGAGGGAAGACCTTGTTTTCCTAAGGGATTCCCTTCTGGGATCCCTCCATCTGATCTTTACTATACTCAATTAAAACTGGTTCTGCTCCCCTCCAGTCTTTGCTGACCCATTACTGTCACTCTTGCCTGCTAAGGTCCCCGTGTCCAACAGGGTGAACAGTCCATCATTTCCTGAAAGTATTGTAGTTTTTCAGCTCTCACAGCTTTCTTTGCCCTTCCATTGTGGCCCTGCTCAGCTTTTACTGCTCACCTTATGAGAGCACTGGTCCCCTCATTAGGGATAGGGGGCTGCTTGATGAGGACTGGCTGTTGCTGCTCCTGATGGCTGTGTGCATCCTCTGACCAGGAGGCTGGACTTTCTTAAAGGCGTGCAGATGGGTACTTCTGGAAATCAGTTTGGATATGTGTCTTGGAAAATTTTGGCTTACTTTTTCTTTGTGACTGAGCAGTGCTTCATGGAGTCAGGCTTCCTGGAAATCAGTAATGTAACAGGAGGGGACTGTGCCTGCTCAAACCATCCCTCATTCCTCAAACAGCGCAGGTAGGACTGAGGAATTTCCTCTTGCTTTTGAAGCAGAGGAACAACCATTCTGTGTAGCTTGTTTTAACAGTTGATGTAATTAATTCTGCTCTTTTAGCTGGGGCTGCTATTTTTATCAGCCCTGGACTTGTGTACTGCTGTAGTAACAGCTCTGGGGCAGACCTCCTGTTCCTCCCAGTCCCGAGTGTGAGGTATGGCTCTAATTATATTTACAGTTAATTCACAGTTCACCGAGCGGAGCTTGGGGCCAGTTTCACAAGTGCTTCCCTTTGTTATCAAACCGCTAATAAATACGGGAGCCATCGTGAGCGAGCACAGGCAGCAAAATCCTAACAAGAGTGGAACTCATGTGTCATTAACTCTGTGCTACAGCAGTTGTAAAGCACAACCCTGCAGAAAGAGCGCACGGGATATTGCAGTGCATCCATCTCAAAAATGATGTTTCACTGAGCCATGATTTAATTGGTGTGTAGGCCTTCCTGCTCCCTTTCGGATGGTTAATGAGTACTGAGGTTTTTGGATGGAGGAGAGTAGAAGATATTCTTGTGGTTTAAGTTATTAGACTGTGATCAAGAGATCTGCCTTCTGCTCTGCGCAGCAGCTGGACTTTGAATTCCAGAGAGCGCTTCGTTAGTGTGTGTCTCAATTCTCCAGTCATAAAGCAGAGATAATGTTTGCAAAGTGAGGCTGCCATCCTAAGTCTTGCCTGGCTGCCTCCAAGCTAGAGGTGAGATTCCTGCAGCTGACAGCTCCAGTTGTCTTCTCTCTGCTGCTGGGCTCCGGGCAGCACTGCTGCCTGGGCTGGCACCAGACTTCCTGCTTTGCCATGCCGGGCAGGCTGCACACAGTAGCTGGGGTGGGCAGCACAGCAGGAGGATACCAGCAGCCCTCCCATAAAATTGCTTTGTTGGAGCGTGTTAAGCCAGCTCTGCTGTTGGGACTTTCCTGCCCAGGCAAGCATCGGTGTGTATGTGCCTCTGGATTTGTATTAGTTCCATCACTGAGTTGTCCTTGGTTTCCTGCGAGTTTCCTTGTTGATGAGACAGTGGCTCTGGGAGGGAATATCCCATAGTCCTTCCCTTCCTTTCCTGTAGTTGCATCCATGCACAGGGGCTCTCCAGTTACAACCTGATTCTGTGCAACTGTTTTCAAAGCAAACTATGGGAACAAGGAATAACGGGAGAAGAGCGGGTTTGGATGGTGGAAGGCTTCTGTGCAGATCTGTCTTACCTATTGACTTAGCTTTTATTCCACCACCCCCATGTCTGATGACTGAGGTTTCTTCCTTCTCGTGTCCCCCAAAGCTCTCGGTGCTTTTCTCCTCTCCAAGCCAGTTACAAGCCTAACAGTTGGAGCTGGTGGGACTGGAGATGGGATTCTGGGACAAGCAGTGCCAGCCTTGCCCATCAGTGGGAGCTTCCTCAGGGGATGGTGCATGTTTTCTGAGCCCCTGCCGTTGAAGCTGGGGTTAACTGAAATTCGGTAGCAAACACCTCAAGGGAGGTCAGGTCACCAGGCAGGTTCCCTCTATTATGGAAATACCTTCAAGCTGATTGAGAACCGGTGCAGCAGTGAGGAGGAGGAAGGGTATGGTATGACCTGGCATTCAGAAAAATTGGGAATCATTGACTTGTCCGTCTGTTTTAGTGGATGTATAACATGGCACTGTTATGCCTTGCTTGCCTGCCAAGGATAGGCTGTGTATCGATTAGAAGCTCATCTGTATTTTCAAATGTCTTAGTCAGGCTGTAGGTGTTGGAAGAGTTTTTCAGTATGACAAAACGCCAAAGTTATTTTGTGGATGAAGCCCTCTTCCTCAACCAAAACTCCTCTCCTGCCATGAGGCTCCTTGTGATATGGATGTCAGGGTTTACATTTTAACTTTATTTTTAGACTACTGAGCCAGATCAAAGGGAGAAATTGACTTAGGCAGTGAGCTAAAGGCTGCCCATGAAGAGATACAGCAGAGCTATGCAGGAGGTTAAAGCCCCTGTGGTAACTTGTTTTCCTCAAATCCACTCCTGGCTGATGAGTATGAACACATAATTCAGATCAAATTAGGCAAAAAGTGAGGAAGAGCCCCCTCTGTCCCTGCTTTTTTTCCTTCTCAGCCAAGTTTCATGCTCTTGCACCTCCCACGGCTATTTGGCATTAGCTGGGAATCTGAAGGTGGTGTGTCCCTGCTCCCCAGCCCCATGGTCATGGGCTGGTGTTCCCACTGTGCAGAACTGAACGCCCGGAGTTTTCCTGCATTTTTGGTCTACATTTGTGTCTCTCACTAACACACTAGCTCGCTTTGCTTGGTAAAATACCAGGACCTAGTGGCAGGGAGGCACAAAAGGCTGAATTCACCTTATACAGCATTGGTGCTCTGCATTTGTCTCTCTGTGCTGGTTGCCAGCCATGGGTTCCCTACTAGGTTTTATCCAGTTACTATTGTACTTATTCAGTGTTTGGATTCAAAGCAGGGTCTGAAAGCTGTTGCCCTGTACGTGCTGACAGAGAAGGGGCGAATGCCTCTTGTACACCAGTGTCCCACTTCTGACTGCATTGGCCGGTACATTTGTCCACCTGTGTTACTGCAGGACAGAAGAGGGCAGAGCTGAAGCTGGAGCAGCTGCTGTTGGACTGTTCTGTTTGCAGACAGCTGGTGGGGCTGGTCAACGTGCTGTTTCCCCATGGACCAGCCCTAAGCAGCTGTGGTGTGGGGAGGAGTGACCTTTTTTCCCTTCATTTATTTTTTTTCCCTTTTTTCTTTTCTTTTCTCACTTTAGGCTGCCCTACAAGCAGATCTTTGTAAGATCCCGATAGGATAGGGCTGGTATATAGCAGTACCTGCTGTATCAGTAATTACAATTAGCTGTTACAGCAGGAATTATATTGGGAAGGCAAGCGCTGAGCCATTGAGTCCTTGCTATTATTTAAACTCCTTAGGTGCTTATGCTGCTCTTGAGAGTCAGAGTTGAGCTCTTAAATCACTTTGAATCCTTTTGGACAAAACAGTTATTAGAGCTGGGGGCTTTTTTTACAAGACTTCGTATGTGTGAGATTTCCCTGTGATGCACAGAGGTAATTGTAGAGTTGTAGCTTATATGTTTTAATGGAAGAGATGTGGCAATGATTAATAACTTGGTCAGCTCACGCTGGCCCTTCCACCTCTAAGGCTGCAGAGGATGGAAAACGCTGTGTAGAGAAACACATCTCCTCTTGGGATGCTGGGCTGGAAGTGCCTGGTGAGGCTGAACGGAATACCGTGTAAATGGCATAATAATGCTGCTTAACTGAGGGTTTTATGTAACTGCAAATAAAAACGTTGGAGCTGCATAAGATCCTTTGTAAAACCTGAGACACTGAGTTCTTCCCTGGCTTCACAGGCTTAAGCACACAGTGGAGTTCTTTAATAAACTGAAGTCCTTAATTATGAAGCGCTAGGACTGTCCTCATGTGGTGAGGGCAGGGCTACAAGTTGTTATAGGATATGTACAATGAGAGTGACAAAGTGTTGTGAGCACTGGAGTTGCTCGAGACCACGTGCACCTCAACAAGGATTGAACTTAGCACCCTCTGGTCTAAAAAGCCTCTGGACGCAGACCTGCCCCTGTGCAAATTCATGGCGGTATTGTTGCAGAGGAGAGTTCTGCATCAGGATTTCTGAGAGCATGGATAATATCGGGGATTACGGCCTCTGTCAGTGGGCAGCAATTAAGGGGTAAATTAAGGGCAATCAAGATCATTAATGCATAATTAATCCTAATCTTTAAACTGCTGTATATACTTAACAAACTAATATGGAAGCAGGGATCCCTGAGCTCCTTTTGACACCTCTAATAACAGAGGCCAGCAATAAACATGTTCAATGACTGCTTTGGTTTTTCTCCTCAAGTTCTGAGCGCAAACAATTAAAAATGGCCTTAAAATTTACTCCCATTAGAAATCACACTGAGACTGATGAAACTACAAAAGGAAATGCAGGGCTGGCTTTGAGGGCTCTGGCCTGCTGTAGCTCTTTGCCTCCGAGTTGCTGATTGATGTGCAGGATAGATATCTGAAATGAAATAACAGAACTTTGAATGTTTGCGGGCAGTCCTGAGTTAGCAAATCACCAGGAAACTGGCTTAAAAAGAAATGATTTCTTAGCAAATGAATTGTTAATTATTGAGCTCCTGTGAATTCCTGTAATTCTCAAATCATGTTGGCAAGGGATCAAAAGAACATGTGGTGCCAGAGTGTTAGAGTATTTTTATTTATATCTGATTCACAATTGTCTCCATGGCAATGTGAGAGATGAAGGCAGAGGAAAGAAATGAGTTATCACATTATTAAATGACCCCGTGGAAAAAAAATTAAGACATGTTAAGGATTAATTTTACGTTACAGAGTTGCCTAGCAAGCCATTATCATTGCAGTTAAGGATTTGTTAGCATTTCTATTATAAACATGGTTTTGAAGTGTTTATTACTGTTTTAATTTGCATCAGCTGCAACTTTGCATACAGGTCCTCTGAAAAATGGATTCTAATTTTAAAATGCACCGAGCAGACCCGTTTATTAATTTTAGAGCATTTCACTGCTCTGTGTCTTGTAGAGAGTGAGATTTCTCCCCTCCAAGAACTAAATAATGGCTTTTTCCCCTTCAGAAAAAGAAACCCCAGCCCCCTCAGTTGGAGAAGCAGCCTTTGCTAGTATTTTTAGTGGAATTTGGTATGGAACTGTACATGGTTTTTATTAGAGGTGAGTACAGCCCAGCTCTTTGCAAACTGAACTGTTTCTGCTCTGCTTTTGTCAGAAGTATTGTCAGTAAATGAATAGTAAAATGGAACAAATCACTGGCAGAAGTGAACATCTCTTAGAGGACAGAGGTTTTGTTTGTTTCGTGGGGGGTGCTCCCCCCCAAGCAGAGGGGGAGAGATGCTTTTCATAGCAGCACACAGTTTATGCAACTCCCCCCTGCTCTCAGTGGATTATTGCATAACGCAGGATAGCATTTTCAAGCTTGGCTAGCTGTAATTAGGAAGCTAAATGGGGAAAAAAGCAACAATTTTTGTTCTAAAGCAAAAGTATATTTGCGTCTTTCACCAGCAAGGGTGCTGAGCAGGAAAAGGTGCTTTCTCAGCAAGGGCACTGCGAGTGAGAAGCCCCACATATGCCTCCAACACAGAGGAGATCACCCCATCAACTGCAATTTCAGGTATTTTCAGGGTCTTGGGAGCTTCAGATGCCCCAGAAACTTGGCTGCAGCATCACAGTGCTGCAGGAGAGTGCTTTGGATGTGTATGCCAGGTAGAAGTTGCCTAGAGGAAAGGTAACAACAGCAGAGGTGGTACCAGTGTTCAAAGAGAGGGGAAAGAGGAGTCTGGGCTTTATGGACCAGCCCATTTATCTTAAGATTCCCAGAAAATCTGTGAGGCTCTGCAGGGCTGGCTCCGGTCCATCCTGATCAATATTTTCATTCTCAATTTGGGTAATGGAATGGAGAATACGCTTGTTACAATGACAGGTATATAAAGACAGGAGGGACTGCAGATTCTTGGGGAGGGAAAAAGCACAGTGCCTTCTTAAAATAATCTGGACAGATTGAAATGGTGATCTGGATAAAAGGATAAAAGGGACAAGTGATAGCTTGGGGCAGGAATTGCTGCAGATGGCAAATAGCAGCCTAGGCACCACTTCAGGAAAAGGATCTGGAGTTACAGTATGCTGTCAGCAGGACAGAAATCAGCATGTCATGCAATGATGAAAAGGCACTCTGCAGGGCTGTGTGCAGGGAAGACACATGAAGTGGTGCTGCTGCTCCAGCAGCCCAGGGGAGGGCTCAGCCAGATGTGGGGTGCAGTGTCACCACCATCAATGACCTGGCTGGGAGGGAGGGAAAGCCTTCCAATTGTATTTGATATCCCAGAGGAACTCAGGTAGGCCGGATGGCTTGGTGTGAGAAGACACTGGGAGGAGTGCTGCTCCTCGTAGGAGATGCACTGTACAATCTGGGAATGGATGAGCGTTGAACCTTGCTTTGTGCTTCCTGCAGAAGCCATGGTGACCAGCGGGGGTGTTTGTGCAGAAGGAAGGATCAGCAATACCGCGTTTTTCTGCAGCTCCCCCATTTTCTTGCAGGTGTCTGTCTTCCGAGCACTGACCTACCTTGTCTCTTCTTAGCTTTCAATTGTACAAGAAGTTATCAAGAGGGGAACAGCACTGAGCAGGACAGAGCTAGCTGAATTCCCTCTATGAAATGCTACTTTACTTGATTAAGTCCAGTGCCATTTTTGCATTCAGCTAGCTAGCTCTCTGCAGGTGATAGAATAACTAATCAGAGTAAAAACATCAAATGAAATGAAATATAGACTGTAAACACCATTCTAATTAGTAGCTTTATGGGGCTCTGTCAGTGACTGATCATGGAGCAGATTTCTTGCTTTCCATCTTGAGAATATTTGGGGTATTTGTCATGGCTGAATGCCTGCTTGCGTCTTCCTGTCTGGGATTTAGGGTATTCTCGTCCTGGTTCTGTGTGCAGGCCCTGTCTATTTTGAAGTATTGAAAGCTGTCCTTGGCCTCACACTGACCTCTGGTTTTGCCTTCCTATCAGTCAAATGAGCTTGAAGAAGGTGTCCTGGGTTTGGTGCTAAGTGATGGAATGGTTTGCTGTTTTAACTGAGGAGTCTTCTGATGGCTTTGTGTGAGGCTGGGCTGGAGGTGCACGTGACCGCAGGAGTGCGCAGCATCGACGCACAAGGAACGCCCGCAAGTGCTCTAGATGTGTGATGGGGCTGGATGAGCGCATGCTCCAGCCCGCCCCGGGCCCGTGCCCCGCCAGGCGGTTCTCGCACGTTTCCCCTCACTCGGGCAGGTTTTGCCCTTATTTGGATGTGTTTCCCTCAGGCGTCACCAGCCCCGCCCGCGGTGGGACCGGTTGGAACCGGCCGTATCCGGCCGGGGCGGCCCCGCCTGCACCTCACGGCGGCTGCGGCAGCGGCCCGGGCTGGTCCCTGTTCTACCGGGGTGTGCTTCGAGCGCCGTTGTTTCCTCCTGCGTGTCTCTGGAGCGGGGCGAGCCCTGCTCTGTGCCTGGAGCCGGCAGCCTTCGTCTTGGAAGTTCATCAGGGGTGATTCTCGGTAATTTGCTTTCCAGCCTGTTAAAAAACAAACAGCGTTTCCCGACTGCAGATTTACCGCCTGTTATGTAAGCAGGAACTTCTTCATTTTTTTTTTGAGTTTTAAAATACCCAAGCACTTCACATTCACGTCTAGATAAATACATATATAGGTAGAGAACAGGTGGCTGTGGCTACACTTTGGTAGCTAATGGCTCCAGAGCTGTTGCATGTCTGAGGGGGAAAGTGGGGTGGCAAAGCCAGTGATCACCATAATGAGTTACTAAAGTGAATTAATGTGTTGGTGCTTGGATATTCCAGCCGGGTCAGCCCATGGCTGCGGGAGAGGGGCAGTGGGGGCCTTAAGGTCTCGCAGAAGGAGGCTGGTGGGGCTGTGGGGTGCTGGAAGGGGACACGGCGTGGCTGATGGCTGGAAAAGTGATAGAGCAGGGGCTGGGGTTTTTTAAAGCCTTTCAGTAAGATGGAGAGGAGGAATGATTTCCATGACAACAATTCAATTAGGGAGAGAAATGAAGGCTCTTGGAGAGGGAATGTGAAAGAAGGTGTCACTGCTGTGAACCTGGAGGGGGCTTGGGGGAGAGCAAGGGACTGAGTACAATCAAAACATTAAAACACGAAAGCCTGATTATTGCTTGTGAATCAGCCCTTTCAAAAGGGAATAAATGATGGGAAGAGTGATGTGAAGCAAGCCCTTGGTGAGGAGATGGAAGGGCTGGCAGGGGAGGGGAGCAGCAGGTATGGGATGTGGCCACACACCCAGCAAAGCAGCTCAGCTTTGCTCCACCACTGCGATTCTTCCATATGTGTAAGGGGTCTATGG
This sequence comes from Ara ararauna, assembly GCA_028858755.1. NCBI lineage: Eukaryota > Metazoa > Chordata > Aves > Psittaciformes > Psittacidae > Ara > Ara ararauna. Next base: position 11,535,496 of record CM054387.1, on the reverse strand, counting down.
ACAAGGCAGGTCTGGGTTCTGCCTCTGAGTGTTCAGGTTCCTTCTGTGTTACTTTGCTTTCTCCTTGTGCCTTGAAGTCTTCTAGCTGTGTGTGTCCCAGCAGTCTGGGTGTCCCTGCAAGCTGCTCCCCAAGTCAGCATCTAGCTGTTTTCTGTTGTCAGTCTTCATTAGGTGATCTTCTTCCTGTATCCTTGAAGCCCAGCTCCTTTTAATGCTAACTAGAAATGGCCTATCATCTTAAAATTACTTGGATCTTTATTATGATTATTCTTGGTTTTAGACACATCATTTTGGGCATTATATGGACTGGGATACTTGGTTCTGGCACTGACGCTATTGATCTTGAGAAGTTTGCTTGGCGATCAGAAGCCCATCCTGAAGCAATACTGATTAACACAAAAGCCCAAAACAGAATGTCAGTCATATAAAAATTAAACTTCGCAAGAACAATGTTCATTGAGCTATTTGAATTCTATGCAGCAAGAGCAGGCTTGAAAGGGACTCGGATGTATTTTCCTGCTGTAAAGCAAACAGGTTGTCAACTTGAAAGGTACTTGGTTATTGCTGATAAAAGACATGGCCAGTAAAAGGCAGGAAGATACACTGGAAACAAATAACCTAGTTTATAAACAGTTGGTATTTGTTATATGTCTTTGTAATGCAGCGGTTTTGAAGACAAGCCTAGTGAAATTTCAACTTGCCAGATTAAAGCAAAAAAGTAAATAAATGCTGCTTGAGGTTGGTGAGATAATGCTCTGCAGGGTAATCGCTCTCCTCTGAGACTGCAGTGGGAATGAGGGAGCATGAAGTGCTGGTCAGCCCAGAGCAGCCCTGAGCTGCCAGGAGGCTGTGCTGGATCTGGCTGGGTGCCTCCAGTGCAGCGCTGTGCTGATGGTGTCCAGACCCTCCCCAGAGCTGCCTGATGTTGGGGGGACCTGCACCAGGACTGGAGCAGCAGCAACTGGTTTGAGTTGGTCTGGTGGGGTACAGGGCATAGGCAGAGCCACCTTCACAGTGGCGTACTTGTGGCCATGTGGCTGCAACTGTGAGATGTGGTGATGGACAGTGCGTCATCCCAGGCAGCGCTAATGGAGAAGCATAAATCCCCCTTGCTTTCGGTAAACCCAGACATCAGCACTGCTTATAATTAGCATTGCTGCCCCCACATGCCTTTTCAGGATCTGGCTTTCAGCAGCTGTTAACTCTGCTGGTCATTAATTGTTTGGGCTGGAACAATCCATGGGCAGAGATTGGCACTGAATTATGGAACTTCTCTCCCTGCCTTTACCATGGATTTTCTGTGCAGCGTCAAGGAAATAGACGCAGCCCATGCTACCTCAGTGATCCATGGCTGCCTTTCCTTCTTCTCTGGGATCCTACCTTGGCATTTCTGATTTGCTGAATTGCTGAGAGCCCCCCTTGGAACTGAAGAGCGAAACACCTGTGATTTGAGTACATGCTGTTGTGTATTGAAAGTAAAGAAATGAGCTTGAGGCACTCCAAATCAAATGCCTGGGATGGTGGATGAGGTTTTTAGGCTTTTTGCCTTGCTCCAGCTGTGGAGCTGAGCAGAAGGGTCACCCAGAGCTATGTAAAGAAGACCCAATGAGGTTAGCTGAGCTCTGGGATGCAGTGTGGTGAAAGAAAGGCAAGGAAGAAATGAGCTGCCTTGTGCTCAGGGCAGCCCAAGCAACATGCTGGAAGCAAAGTACTGACAGGTGAGTGAGTGAAGCATTGTCTTGGAGCTCCCTGAGAGAGCACCCACTTTGCCTCACCCTGAGCAAGGTTGGTGGAAAAAGTCTGACTGCATGTATATATATGTGTATATAGAGAGAGACACTGTATCAGAATGTGAAGCTAAGCAGCTGTGGGCACTTGGCCTTGTCCTTCTGTTAGAGCTCTGACAACCCCGGTCCTCTCATCCCTAGTGTTCTGTGCAAGGAACCTGAATTCTTGAGGTTTTCGATTGCTGGCTTACAAAACTGTAAGGTTGGGTGTTTTTTTTTGGGGGGGAGCTTTTTTGGTTTTTATTTATTTATTTTGAAAGTCACTTTATGTGCAGTAATGATAACACTGTAATTTAGGAGCAAAAGCTGCCCTGTGATAGAGTGAAAGCCCTGGACTGATGTCAGGTTTTTCAGTGCAGCGTCTGCACGCAATGGTGTTTGCCATTCATTTGCACTTTGGCATGATCCAGCAGTGTCTGAAATGAATGCCAGAAGGAGAAGTCAGTGGCGCTTGGTTCTCCTTTTTTATTTTTATCTGATATTTACATACAAGGAGGATTTCACAGACCCCCCTGGTGGTGTTGCTGCCTGCAGAAAATAATCTCTGTAGTGTATGTCATCTCTGGAGAGCCGCAGAGGAGCAATGAAGCCGCATGTCCGTGTGGAGGGGCTGGTAAGCAGAAAAAAGGCAGTGCAGGCTCCTGCCTGTGGGACGTGAACCCTGTGTCTTTCTCATCTTTATTTTAAACCTTTTGGGGTAGAGTAGGAAGGGAGAGGAGAAACCACCTGACTCATGTTCTAAATGCTCTTCAACATTGATAGGAAAAGCAAGAATGTGTGATGGTGCATGAGGCATTGGGGGTGACTGATGAAGTAGTTGGGCCAATATATCCTGCTACTTTTCTTTTTTCAGGAGGTGATGTTGCATCTCTTTTATGACCTCACTGGGTATTAGTCACCACCTATCTCACTTGCTCCCACACTGCTGCTGTTCTGAGTCTAGTCCAAGGTCAGGAAGTCCCAATAACCCTGGCAGCAGTGGAAGGCAGAAGGACAAAATGCACCCTCACATTCCCAGCTTACAGCTTAGTCATGTTTTTTTCCAAGTGGCATTGTTAAAAAGTGGATACAATTAAAAAACATGCACAATACTGCAGCCCCGGTTTAATTGCTGGTTACAGATGCTGCTTTTGATCCAAGCAGAACTTCTGAGCCAAGCTGAAGTTCTTACAGAGAAGAGTTTATGAAATTCTGAAGAGGAGGAAATCAGCATTAAAATAGCGTTTGTAGAGAATCTTAAGCAAAATGTGCACTTTTCAGTAAAGGCCTTTACATCATAAATTAGCAACATCTGTCCTCCTATTCTATATGTTATTTCCTCTCCAAATCCCCTCTAGAATCTGCCATTTTTTCAGAAGTATTCTTGGATACATTGAACCGTGGTTGAAGATGCTTCATAAAATATGCATAAGCACTTGTCACTTGGATATTGCTTCTTAGTACTTACTGCTGTATTTTCCCAAATTAACCCTCCAAACATGACTGATGCCCGTGGTGAATATGGGTTGTGTTTCTAAAGGGCTTGTTGCCCACTGTGGGTGGCAAAAAGCTGTTGAATTGGTCCTTCCTTTGTGGACTGTTTTTCAGAGAGCCCTTGCATATGCCACCATTTTGTAACCCGCCCAGGCTTGTTCCCTTTGCTGGGGTGCAGGCAGAGAGCCCCACAAAGCCTGGTGGCAAGGAACAGATTTGACTTGCCAGCTGCATTAGTGCCAGGTCCTTGCAGCTACAGCTGGAGGGAGTCCAGAGCCAAAACTCAGTTTTCTGCAGTCTGCTGGAAGGGCAAGGGCACTTTTCTGATATCGTGCATTGGAAAAAATAAGAAGGGGAGGAATTTGGTGCAGAGCTTGTCAGGTTGTAGAAATCGCGTTAAAAAACCCCTCAAGCCTCTTTACGGGGGAAAGATAGCTTCTGTGTAACTGTATATTAGACTTTCGCGTTTAATAATATTATAGCAGCAAATTTTAATTGCTGTGAGAGTCTCAAAACTTTGCCTCCATAGCTAAATGTACATGTATTTCCAGTCTTGAGTGAACAGGCCAGTATCAGGACCCAGGAAATACTGTTGTAGATGTGTTCAGTTCTGAAAAGTCACTGCTCTCTTTGTACAATATATTGTGGTGGCTGCTTAAGATCTGAGAAATTCAGAGTATGGTTTACAGATAAGCTGTGAGATAATCAGATTTTAGAGGGATGACAAAAAGTAGGATTACCTGTCATCTTCTCCACCACCGAGATATTGCCGATGTCTCAGAGGGCAGATTGACTCACTTGGTTGGTTCAGGTGCAGACTGTGCTTGACTGCTCAGAGGGAAATAGGGCTGGGAGGGTGCAGGAGGGATTGCCTGGTCTGTGCCTCTGCCCCAGTGAAAGCTCGCTCTACCTCTGAAATTCCTTGGAGATAGCCTTTCCTTCTGGTTACCAGTGCTGAAGAGCATCTAGTGCTCCCAGGCAATCTGTTCCAGTGTTTCACTGTTCAGCAGATAATATTGAAGAATAAAGTCCAATCCTGGAAAGCCCCTAAGTGTGAATGAAAACATTTAAAAATCAATACTGTGCTTTACAAGGAGAAAATAAGTGTGCATTGGCACTAGAGAGAGATACCAGGCAGTCTTAATGCCTGATCCAGAAGTTTCGTTTTATGCCTATATTCTTTTATTTCTGCTTTACTGACTTAATGGCCCCATGCATCCATTAGTGGCATGTGTGTAGCTTTGGGAGCATTGAGGCCAGGTTTGGGATGGACTGGTTGGCATTTGGGCTGTTGTGTTATGAAACCACCAACCCCTGTGAGTTTACTCACCACCCTGCTATGAGTAACTGAGTGAGATGGAAGCTATCATTGTCTCAGGGGCTAGCAGGGCAGGGACTGCCCATCCTCAGCCCCTGCAGAGGTAGGGTCTTGGTGACTCCTGAGTCCATGTGTTTCCACGTAATCTCGTGTGTGGCCAGGCTTTGCTCGTATTTGTTCTGCAGGTAGAAATAGCTTGGAGGTGTCTTTGTGCTTTCCTGATCTTTTAGCTCCGCTGTACTAGGCAGATGTGATCAGGAATTACATGGCAGGAGGTAGAAGCCAGTGCTGAGCTTCATGGAGAAGCCAGGCTTTGCTTTTTGGAACATGCATTGCAACTCCTGTAACATGAAGGCAGAAAACCTTAAGTGTGTAATCACTGAAAGGTCAACTGACTTCATGCACATTAGTAACATGCATAAAAATTTAATGAGTCTTACTAATTGGTTTGTTGTGGTAGAATTTTATTAACGACACGCCATCAATTTTTAGTTAATGCTAAAAACTTAATAAAGTGCAGTGAAAGCCGCTCTTCACACATGTGTGCTTCTCATTGATAAAATGACAAGATTTGAAGCTGGTGAGGGCTGTGCTGTTGGAGACAGCATAGGCACAGACCCAGAGCTGGGGATTACACAGGTCTGTGGTAGGGCATGAATTCAGCCTTCACTGCCGCTGTTCCTCTCTGCTGCTCCATTGCCTGAGCACCCTGATGCTTGCCCTGATAGCAGTACTGTCAAAGCCCAGACTTCCTGGGACTTAATCTCCTGCTGTTATGGGTTACCTTTATATTCAGAAGGTGAAGATTGGCTTGCTTGCTTTACAGGTTTTGTAAAGCTTGCTTTTGGAAAATTAACTAGTTTGGGTCTTTGTTGCAAGCTGTATATGCTGGAAACATTGTGGTTGAATGTTCAGGAAAGAGTAAGATGAGGATGTTGATCAGTTAAAACTGTATTTTTCCTTTTTACTCCTACACTTAGAAGAAGGAACAGATATTTTTGTTTTTATTACAATCTATCCAATTAACTGCACGAATAAGTACCCTGCATTTCTGAAAACTAATATTCCTGAAGAAAACTGCAGAAATGTTCTGTTTAAAATACGATGATGTCTTGTGAATCCTACACTGTTGTTCAAACAACAGGCCTCTAAGACACTAATGTGGGGAAAACAAGGTGAGCTCTAGGGCTGTACAGGTTTAAATAAATTGGTTGAAGCAAAACCTACTTGCAGTCAGTGTCAGGGGTTCAGTTAAGCACTTTCACCTCTCCTGGTGTGAAGAGGCAGAACCTGGTAAATTCAGATATGAGCCAAGAAGAAGAATGTTAGCTCTTCTGAGTTATCATTTCTTCCCTTGTGTATACCTCCAGTTTCTATGGATGTGTGCTGGGGAGCTTCCTGGAGTGTGCACGTTGCATTCTTGGATGGAGTTGTTTTAAATGTGATGCTTTCCCAACCGTGCTGTAGAGCATCTCTCAGTGTGTGTTTGACAGCCTGGTGTCCTTGGAGCTTGGGGTGAAGGAAGACACAGGATTTCTCCATGTGCAGCCTTGTGCCCTAGTCAGATCTGGTTATGTAAGGTACACTCAATTTCTTTGAGGAATGATGTGCCAGGCACATAGTGGAACACTGGGGAGCCTGTATCTGTATTAATCCTTTATACTGGTACTTTTCTTGGCACAGCTACGGGTTGGGCAGAGAAGAGATTCAGAGCAGCCCTGCAGAGAAGGTCTTGGGGGTGTTGGTCAATGAGAAAATGAACATGAGCCGGCAGTGTGCGCTCGCAGCCCAGAAAGCCAACCATATCCTGGGCAGCATCAAAAGGAGTGTGACCAGCAGGTCAAAGGAGGTGATCCTGCCCCTCTACTCTGCTCTCGTGAGACCTCATTTGGAGTATTGTGTGCAGTTCTGGTGTCCTCAATACAAAAAGGACATGGAACTGTTGGAACAAGTCCAGAGGAGGCCAAGAGGATGATGAGGGGACTGGAGCACCTCCCATACGAAGATAGGCTGAGAAAGTTGGGGCTGTTCAGCCTGGAGAAGGCTGCGTGGAGACCTCATAGCATCCTTCCGGTATCTGAAGGAGGCCTACAGGGATGCTGGGGAGGGACTCTTCATTAGGGACTGTAGTGATAAGACAAGGGGGAATGGGTTCAAACTTAAACAGGGGAAGTTTAGACTGGATATGAGGAAGAAATTCTTTACTGTAAGGGTGGTGAGGCGCTGGAATGGGTTGTCCAGGGAAGTTGTGAATGCTCCATCGCTGGCGGTGTTCAAGGCTGGGTTGGAGAGAGCCTTGGGTGGCCTGGTTTAGTGTGAGGTGTCCCTTCCCCTGGCAGGGGGGTTGGAACTGGATGATCTTAAGGTCTTTTCCAACCCTAACTATTCTATGATTCTATAACTACTTGGAACTTGTTGAGAATTCATCTGGTTGCAGGCTTTGGGAAGCCTTGATGGATGCCTAGCAGACAGGTGCATTTTTCCTTGCTGGGTTTCAGAAAGACTTCTGCAGCATCGTTGTTCTTCAGAGCTGGATTACAAGCAGTCAAAGCACCACATTATGATGGGTGATCACTGCTGAGGTTAAACCAGAGTTTTGTTGTGGGCTTGCATTAGCAGCTTTGATTGACAAGTTCCGCCTCTTGAGCTAGTTCACCCTTCATCTTCACACTTCTGTCTTGCCCAGCCTTGAACCGAAGGGTAGGAAAGTGACATCGAAAGAGGTTCATTTATAGTCTGGTGCATGTAAATATTTGTCTCTAAGTTTCATCAAAAATTCAGTAGAGATGATGTGGTTCAAAGGGTGTGTTTGAAAGGTAAGGGCTAAGATTTTTGCCTTTTATGAAGTCTGTATTTTCCTACTCTTTGTTTATTTTTTTTTTTTTTGAAGCTTGCAGCAGGCTTTTGTAAGAATTTTTGAAAGTAGTGGCTCCCATGAGGGACTCTTGGCAAATTTGGGGATCTGGTGATGGAATTTCCCATGTCAGGCAATGAAGGAGCTGAACCCCAGTGCACAGAGCAGTGAGTGATTTCTTCTCTTTGCAGAAATTAGGATTTTCTTAGAAAAAAATTCTTAGAAATTTTCTATATAAGTGAGAGTGACAGAACATTTGTTGAAGATTAGCCAGTAAGAGATCTAGAATAGGCTGCCCTTGGAAGGCAATGCTTCCCATTGATTAGTTTAAGCATCCCACCTTGGTGATCCAAATGTGCTTGGTGTGTATGAGATGCTGGGTGAGTAAAGATGGCAAAATAAGGGTTTTTTTTGCCAACAAGATTTGCAGTGCAGGATGCATCCGAGGCTGTTATTCCATAAACAGCATTTGTGTGTTGAGGTAGAACTACGTAATCCTTGTTCCCATACTCACAACAGGACAACTGAGTCATTCAACTCCTTACCCTGAGCTGAAATGCAGAGATGAGAAAGTGGTTGGTGAGGGTGCCTGCATGTCCTCAGTGGCATGTTCTACAGTAGGACTGTAGAAATGGGGGTCTTGGTGTGGATTTCCTTCTCTGGTGTGTTTGGTGATCTGTCTTCTTCTCTTTGTGTCTCTTCTCTTTGGTGATGCATCTGAGTGGCAGAGCAGTGGTATGGATCAGGCAGTGGTTGTGCTTCAAGCTTGGGTCCCTGTGTACTGATGGGAGAGATGTCCTCTCCTTCTCTTGTTGTCCCATGCCAGGTTTCTCACTTTGGCCAAGACCTTTGCTTGTGCCTCAAGTGGGAAGCAGGGGAGAGGCTCAGACTTCTTGCCATGAGGTCCAAGTCTATCAGAATAAGGGTGGTAAAGTTTGCAGAGGACAGTCTCCACCCAACTTGCACGATGTTTGCCATCAGTCAGATGTTGATTTTTATGCTCAGGCCAGCAGATAAATATGCTACCTGAGAAGTTATCTAAATAAATTTGCCAAATCAAGGCACTGTGCAGGAGAGAAACTAAGAATAATTAATCTCGGAGTGCCTGGGTGCAGCAGCTGTTCTCCCAAAGCAAGAGGAGAAGCAGAGGTAGAAAGGGAGGTGAGGATGGTCCCGGGTAAACTGGTTCAAATGTTGCTCAAGACTGGCGGCATCTAAGGAGCTTTAGCCCTCGGGGAGGATTCTGTGAAGGTGGGACCTCTGAGGCAGGAAAGCTTTTCTCCCTACCTGACTGTGGTAGATTAAGGGCAGGACATCTTCATCCAAGGGATGATGGAAAGGCTTCAAGTATGGCTTTTAGCTTTTTGATCCAATGATTGATGGTTTCTATTTTTAGATGTATATTTAATGGAAATAGCAGGTTTTCAATCTTTGTACAGTCAAGTTTCATTTCTACTCCTGCCACTTCCTCTTTGCTCACTGCTGTTCCTGTCAGTCTCTCCTGGACTGTTGTCTCCTGCTTTTCCTCATACTGTGTTCCCTGTCTAGTTCTGTCTGTTTTCTCCCTGATTCACAAGCCTGTCAGCCTTGAAGAGTGTATGAGCTTGGGCTCTGTGTTGTGCCTCTCCTGCTATTGCCATGTTCCCCCTAGGAAAGCATCCTGCTACAGTTGGGTGCTGTGGCCTCAGTCTTCATCCATGGAGCTATAAAAGGAGTGGGCTCTTTCCTTGGCATCGAAATGAAGCCCACCCTGGTTAGCAGAAGTGGGAAGCATCTGCATTTTCTTTAATGCCAGTGGGGCTGCAGGTATTCAGGACCTGTTGAGAGATGGAAACTTTTGAAAGTATTAGATTTAATTTATTGGGTTTTTTTGAGTACTGGCGTTTAAATTTCTTGCCTTGCTGCTGTGAGCTTGTCAGTAGAAATCAGTGTAGCTGGGAACTTGGATGAGACCAGTTTCCCACCAAGCTTGGGGGTGTCTGGCTTTCTGTATCCCACCCTCCCGGCATGGCCCATGGCACTCACTAAAGGCTTGTTAATTCTGAGAGCCAATCTTGAATGAAATCCTAGACTAATATTTAACTGCATCCCTTTAAAGATTCAGCATCTAGTGTTGTGTTAGATACCTGGCACTTGCTTCTGATACAAATTTGAAATGCTGATGTTACAAATGAGCTCTGATCCAAAGTGCTCATCCTGTTGGTGAGTTTGAGCTCATAAATTCATTAACTCTCAGACCATTATCAAAATCAATATTTGTTCATATTTTTTGCATATTTTTCTTAACAATGGCTCCAGATTTACGTTTCTGATTCATTGTGGGTGTTGTCTGTATTTTAAGTCTGCATGCTACAGCCAAGTTCCTATCCCAGCTTCAAAGGAAAATATAGGACCAATTTTAATGACAATGTACAATTGTACCGACATGTCCCAAAGCCTGGGGAAACCTGTTCATTAAAAATTAATGGAGTAGGAAGTCCTGGCATAAAGTAAAGCCTTGAGTGAAATTCCATGGCTTCATGGACTGTTAATTCTCTATTAGGTTTTCCTAAGACTGAGATAAAAGGCATTTTATCTTTTTTAAGGTTTGCATTAACATGTCATTGAGTTTTATGGATACATTGATCTTTGGCTAATCGAGAAAGGGGAATAGAAATGTGTGTTATATGCTAGAGCAAAGAAAACTCACAACACTTCAGATTTTCTTGTTATTTTTAGTTATTAAGTTTTCTTCAGATACAGAATTGTGGCCAATGGCCAGAGTTGTGACATTCAGCTCCCTGTATTTTATTGGCTATCCTGCCTAAGTTTCTTTCCCTTTTCTTGATCTTTTTTAATTGCCTTTACTTTGTAGCTGCTTTGGCAGTGAGGTTGGTGTGTCTTCCCTGGAAACTAGCAAGGTTTGGCAGTATTTCTTAGAAATGCTGTCTGTGTCTGTGATGGGTTCTTGGCTACCTGAGACTGTTTTTATAACGTGTATTCCAGCATGAGATAGGGCAATGAAGTGTGTCTTTGGATTCAGAGAAAGGACCTGAATCTGACTGATGCCAATAGTTTCTTTCCTGCCCATGAACAAAGATTAAGTGCTGGGTCTGCAAATTTCCAGGAAAAGGCTCCATTCCATAGGACCTAGCTGGGACAATGGAGGCAGCACATGGAGTGTCTGGGAAGATAAAAACAGTTCTTACTCCCTTACCCTAGCAGTGAAATCTTGGCTTGGTTGAAGTTGGAGGAACTTTGTCAAGCCAGGGATTGATCTCTGCTCTTTTGGTCAGTCCATTAGTGCCTTGTGCTGCTTGGAAGTCTGTGTTTTACTGCTGGGGGCTCTTTATGGTGCCCGTCTTCAGGAGAAATACATCATCCTCACCAGACTCACTATGTACATTTATTAAGGAAGGCTCTATGGAGAAAACGATTAGTAGTTGTCGTTCTTAATGAAAATTGTGCGGTGGTTGGTGTATTAGCACTTTGCATGAGGGTGTGTGAAAGGGGAAAAAAATGATAGGTGAATTTTGGCTTCTCTCTGTTGAAACTCATTGTTTCATCAGTTCTGCATTTGCATGATGGGAGTAGATCCAGGTGACAAGAAGGGGGTGGTGATGGATCTCTGCAGCTGGAGAGAGTTCCACCCCGGGTTGGATGTTTTGTTCCCAGCCTCATTAGAACTCTGCACCTTGACAAACGGGATGAACCAAGCACTGAATTAAGTCCCCTGTGTAGCACTGTGTGGTGATGACCTTCCCTGGTTGTTAGCTCTGAGGTGGGAAATCTTCCCTTTCTCCACATTGAATGGACTGCCAGGACTGTGTTCACAACAGAAGGGCACAGGTTGGTTTCGGAGATGGTCCCCTTCATATCAGGGGTTTATTGATCCTTTCCTTGCCAACCAGTCTTGCCAAGCCAAAGCATCAGAGAGTTTAGATCTCACTTCTCATCTTCAGCTCCCACTCTTGCAGCCTCTAGCAAATACTTATTTTAGCACCAGCTGTCTGTGATCCCTTTAAACTCTCTGATATGAGATTAAATGTTAATTTACTGTGTGCCATTATAGGATTATATGTTATCTCTATGATAATGGAATCCAAATGTTAGAATAGCATGTTTGAGATTAAGTGCTTGCACACGTTTTCCTCCACTCAGGAAACAAGACCAGTTGAAGGTAGAAGACTGAAAAAGAGGTGAATTAATCTGACTGATCACATCTAGCTAAGAGCTCAAGCCCTGAAAGAATGTAGTCAGAGGTTCATAATCTTTTTGCAGAGTTCAGAATAAGCAGAGAAATAGTTGACTGAGCTTTTTGAAAACTAAGTAAGTATGAAGGAATCGTTATCTGCTTTGGGTGTTCCATGGGCTAAATCCCTTGGATAAATTATGCAGTGTGAATTATGTACTCGCCTGTAGTTTCAAATGCCAGATGAAGCAGAGTGCTCAAGTGACCTATATGCTGAGTTTATGCAGAATTTTATTCTCTAGGCTGTGGGTAGGTGAGCATTACGAGATGTAATAAGATATGACTTTAACTTGAATTGACTTAAAGCTTGAACTGCACTTGGATGTTTCCACACAAAGATTTATAGGAGATGCCACTAAGCAGAAGGTGAACACAGCTTTTTGCTGCTCCCTCTCACTGACCATTATGGCAGCTTCAAATGGCCAAACGCTGACGCTGAGCAGTGATGGAGCCGCATTCTAGACGCAGAGATGAGATTGGGGTTGGTGAGGTCAGTTGGATTTACGGGGTCTTATTCTAGTCAGAAACTGGGCCTGCAAACTTGTGTTAATGCAAGAAGTGGCCCAGAGGAGCAGGAAGCAGGTGGTTGTATTTCTAACCTCTGCACTAAATTATTACTGGTACAAATTCAGTTTCTATTTCTTAAATGATCAATTTTCCCTGAAATAGCTGACAACTAGTACTGCATGCTATCCCTATGCATAAACAGTCCTGGTGTGGAAAGGTTTTGCCTCAACTTTCCGGATCTCTCAGTCTTAAGTCCGTTTTCCCAAGCTGCCACAGATTGCTATCAGTGAGTTGTTTCAATTCAAAGGTAAGAGGAAAAGTTGGGAAACACTGCTATGAATTAGTGTGCATCTAATTCGCTACAAGCTCATCCTGGTAGGTGAGCATTTTCTGCTCTGGTCCAGGCACTGGCCTAAACTAATTCTAAACTGATCATCATCTTAATGTAATCATCGTGTTGATGTTCTGGAGTTTCCTATCTCTTGTGTCCGGTTGGGCTATGAGAGTGATATCTTGTGACTCTTTCTCAATGTTATAATTGCCCTGTCATGGAGGAAATAATTAGATCCAGCTTTTTGCCTTCTTGGGCAATCTCAAATCTGATCTAATTTATTTCTCTTGACTCTTGAAGAGTTTGAAAATGCTGTCAGCTAATGCTCATTATCTTTTATTACCTTAATATAGTAACACAAGTGAACCTCCTCATCCAACTTTGTGCATTCCTTGGGAGTTCTTATTCTTTGCCTAGAAGTTAATAATTGTCTGTGAGCAAGATAACTGTATTTGGTGCGTCGTGTGAAAGCCATAATAAGGTTTCACTTGCTTTCCACACCAATATTTTGACAAGATCTCCTTGAACTGCTTCCTCCAGAGCTATTGGGAATTTTCCTTGTGCTTAGAAAATCGAACTCTAAATTGCTAATCGGCAGCAGACAGAGAAACAAACACCCAAGAAGCCCTGGGTGAGGCTGCAGTCTCCTTTCCCTCTACCCATGAGGAGCCGTTCTCCACATGTGAATGACAAGGTGCGGCCTTTGCTCTTCATAGTGAGAGAAAAGTGCTACCGGGGGATGGTTACTTTGTCCATTCTGACAGCATCTGCCGTAGATTTGGAAAATATGTCAAATGTGTATTCATAAAGTAAAATAATGCATTTGAGCATGAAAAATTCCGCTTTGTTCTGGTAGCGGAATGTGCTCGAGCAGGACTGTTTCAATAAGCAAGGGAGCAGGGGAGGAGGTCAGCAGCCTCCCTAGGAATACAAAGCTCTTTTACTCCATAGCAAATTAATGGAGTTGCTCGAGGCTGTTGTCATTCCAAAAATAAAATGTTGAATTAAGTAAAGGAATCTGAGAGAAGACAAAAACTTTTGTTCTGGGTATGTTTTTGGGGTGGGGAAGCTGTCAGTAGAAAGGAAGGATTCATGTTTTCATGTACTGTTCCTTGAGAGGAGATATAAATTGATAACGTAATGATGTCTGAACTGCAGAACTAGGCCTGTGTGGTTGCTCCTATGAGAGTCAGAGAGCACATATTGTTTTGGGGCCTGGTTAGTGTAATGTTGGTTGCCTGCAAGAACAATGCAGAGTGTGTGTAGAAAATTGGGTTCAGAGAAAAAAGATGCAGATATCTCTGAACTTACAGTGGTGAATCTGTAAAGCCATGGAGCTTTTTTCTGGAGCAGCTAAAAGGCTGGCTGGCCTCACAGGTCTCTGTTCTCAAACTGTAGCTTGTGCTTAAATTTCCCAGTGGGAAAACTCCCTGACTTGGTGAGACTGCACACACACACTTGAAATGATGTATGTGCATGCGTGTTTGCACGATAGGGACACAAACTGTGCTGGAGGCAGCAGCCTGCACCTCTGGAGTTCAGTGGGGAAACCTAAGTGAAAGCTGACTTCTTTCCACAGACTTAAACACTGCAAAGATTGAACCAGGAATTTACCTACATTGCTAAGAGTCACAAAATTCAGCATGTGTAGTCAGGGTCGCTATCCAGGGGAGGAATCTGACAGCAATGGAGAGTGAAATGAGAATTGCTCCCAGTGCTCAGGCAGAGCTGTGGTGCTGCTGCTGGACACAGGATTTTGCTTTGCGTGTTTCTGCATCCTGTTTTGTTCTGTAGCAGTCCCCCAGCGGGGCTGTGCGTGGTGTCTGCTCTTCCTGGGATTACAGTCACAGTGGGATATGGGTAAGTGCTGGTAAGACAGAGGATTTTCTGTGCATTCGAGACATATCTGTGTTCTTAATAACTTTACAGGGGTTTTATTGTAAGCTGCTTTTGTGGTTTCCGGTGGCTGTTCGGGTCCATCAGTTTGGAGCTTGTTTCCCCTAAGATCTTTGAAACAACAGGATGGAGAATCCAGTGAAAGCCCATTGCTCTGGAGAAAGGCTTTGGACTAACCTTACCTCTTTCTGACAATGCTTTTAGAGAATCTGCTGTCAGCATTTTAATATCCTGTAATTTGGCTCATGCAAGGAATTTTACAATATCGCCAAAGGCAGAAGCTTGTGTGGGGAGAATCAGGAGTACTATGAAATGATGTACCTGTGTATTCTGTGGATGCAGGAATGTAGGAAGTCTGTAGTATATAGAACTTTAAGTTACTTTGCTTCATTTTGTCTTTAGGTGTAATTCTTGAGGCCACTGACTGCAGTCCCAAGCTGGAATTTGCAAAGAGGAACACAGCAAAGATCTGGGTCCTCCAGGAGCCAAAGGGGAACTGCCAGGGAGAGATCAGCCCAAACTGGGACAGAAATTATTGCTATTATTGCTTAGAGGAAAAATTGAAAATGCTGAAGCAGATTTAGGGAAAGATCCTTTTGAAATGGCATTTGCTCCTTAAAATGGGAATGCAAGCAATGCAGACAGCGCTGTTTTTGTCTGCGGTTTTAATGGTGAGCTCAATCTGGGCACAGAAACCTGTGTTAGTGATTTGGAGTAAAATAGCATTTCTCATAATATTGGAAGTGGAGTTGAGTGGTTCCTGGAGGGCAGCTGAGCCATAATGTCATGGAATTCTGTTTATACCAGTTCCCCTTGATCTCTGCCTGCTTCCTTTTGGGGTGCCATTAGCTGGGGTTATGAGGGCATTTACTCCAGTCGTTTACTGCTGTACCAGTGAGTACCTTTTGAAGAGATGAAGATGCACTTTGCTATTCAACCTTAGCTGCTTAGATCAATATCTGCAGGAAGAGAGTGATTTTAATAAAAGGACTCTCTTTCAGCTTTCCTATCTCCATGACAGATAGACCCTAGCTAACATAAATCCTGGCCTTTCTCCTGTCAGTCTCTTGGCTTTGTGTGACATGTAGATGTTTTGACACTTGAATACAAATATTTCACAGTTAGCTAATAGTTTAGAGCATATATTTAAGAGATTTACTTCTGCAATCACCTGGTACCTTTAGTAAATGTGTTTGCCTTGTAAGGCCTTTCAGTTGTTTGGAAAATATATCCACACACTCCCATACACATATGTTTTCTGTTGTTTATGAAATATCCCTGAGAGAAAACGAATTCTGCTTCAGATCACAGTACTAGGGAGCCCTCTCCTAGGCTCCTCTTTAGGAATGAGAACCTCCAGTAGCCGTGACAAACCTAATTTATTAGGTGTCCGGAGGGATGCAGGGGGGTTTGCAATGTGCTATCTGGAAGCACCAACTCTGCATCAGGGAAAGGAGCAATACCAGGACCAGTGCCATGAGGTGGGGAGCTGAGGGGTGCATCTGCAATCCTGATGTGGCCCCTGGGACTGTCACCCAGCCTGGCTTCACCTGCGGTGGCTCTGCCTGTCGACTGTCCCCATACAAATCACCCATCTTCCTGAGCTGGTGGTCTCCGGGTTTTCAGGGTTGGTTTTGGCATCTCCACCTCCAGACGAGAAATGCTGACGAGTGTCTGGAAGGGAAAAGGAGGTTTTAGGAAGTCCTAGCACTGCTCATGCCTGGGGGAAGCACCTTGAGGCGGGCTTGGTGTCCACGGTTTGTATTTATGGGGCTTCTGCCACCAAGTGTAGGTTGTGCAAAACCTCTGGCTATGGGCTTTAACAGTCATCTCTCCCCTCCAGGTAACCAGAATAAAAGCTCTCCTTGGCTAATCAGGCATTTTTAAACTTCAGTTTAGCTTGTAATAGTTGCTCTGTCACTCAGTTCTTTCAGACAATGAATTCATGATCTTCAGCAACTGTGCTAATGCCTCTAATTGTAACTGGCAGGACAATTTCCCCATTGCTGCTGTATGAGAGATACAGAGAAACTTGCCAAGAGCAGCCTGTGACTTTTAGCTGCTGTATTAACACCCCTGATTGAAACTATAATGGCAAGGTACCTCAGTGATCAGCCCAGCAGAACAACCTGAGTGATTGCAACAGCCACATGAAATGAGAAAACTCTTGGGGGATCTCCTCTCTTGGACACCTTCCCTGCACTGAGGTTTGGGCAGTTAAAACAGCTTTGTCAGCTTTCTGCACTGAGGTGGCCTTGGAGTGTGATACAGAGGAAAACTCCCTTTTAGCACCTGGGGAGTTAGTCTGGGCTGGAAAACCTTAGTTCTCAAAGTACCTGTGATGCCTCTGTCAGAGGAGGGAGGAGCTGGAGACGGCTGATGGAGACTTGAAGGAGAAACTCTGTGGATGTCTTGCCTCATTTCTGCTTGGGTTTTGGAGAGGGAGTGTCCAGTGTCTCCACGCTCTCCTCATGCTCACCTTTTTCTCTATAGGTTCACCCCCAATATATTTTTCTTTTGTGCTTCGCCCATCAAAATGATCCCCTTCTCCTATTTGAACAAGAACTCACTGGCCTGGGAGGCCAGAAGCAGTTATCCTGTGCTTTGTACAGTCCCTGGATGGGACCACGTAGTGCTTCTGCACAACATCTAGGTAGGACTACAGGAATATATTTAACTGCTAGCTTTTTTGATTGGACGTGTTTGAATAAATGTTCTTAACAACGAAGACTTTGGCCAGAAGCATGCCTATGAGAGGGAGGCAGAGATGAATAAATAGAATACATGATGACATAAAGATTTTAGGAGGTGCAGGGATGGGCACGTTACTCACAGATGGTGAAGCCATCCCAGCATGTTTCATGGAAAGCTATTTTAGGGGTGCTCAGAGAGTTTTAAATTCTTTTTTTATTGTGACTGTTTTTTCTATTACTCCAGCACATAAACCCAGCTGCCTTACTTACCATGTATCCCACTGTACAGGGTTCAGAGGGACCAATAAAAGCCTCTAAAACTTACCTGAAATAGCCTTCCTATGGTTACAGATGTCGCAGGTTTAATGTCCTGTATCTCAGGTCCGTCCAGGCCTTGACATGATGGTAGCACTTGGAGGAAAGGGGATCTCTTGTCTCCCTGGTGGAATAAAAGTTCTACTTTATAACCTATGTTGATGCTAGATCTTTGGGTTAAAAGCTGTGACAAGTTTAACATGCAATGGTAATGATTCAGGAGGAATTTGTGCTGCTCAGGACTGGACAGCGTAGTTATTGGCAGTTTAATATTTGGGCAGGAATTGTGCTCAAGTCTGGGAGTTCTCAAAAAGAAATGATGATGTTGGGGTAGCAGAAGGGTGCTCTGTCTAAGAAATGTTAAACCCTCATGAGAGGTGAATCCAAGTTGGTACAGTAGTGTAACACATTACATGCATACTCTTACTTCATCTTTTTTGTGATTCAAACCGTGTTACCTTTAAGCTACAAGAATGTCAGTCTTTGGAAATAAACATATCAGCTTGGAGAACCATTCTGCTGTAACAATAATGATTCAGCTGTAGCTTTATACCTGTTAAAATCTTATGTAGTCAAATCCAATGGCTGCATGGACTAGTGTGTACTTCAGAGGAGGAAGCACAGTGGCTTTATTGCTTGGATTGTGTGTTGTTGTCTGGTTAGGATAAATATGTGGTCTGTTTTGGTAAACAAGCCTGAACTCCTCCTTTCCAGTTATAACAGTCCTGTTAACAATGCTCTGCCCAGATAATGGCAAATAATTAGGTGATGGCTTAACAAGGCAGTTCTCAACATTTTATAAGTGGAGCCTTGTTTCCTTGGGGGAAAAAAACCCACTCTGATAGAGTGGGTATAGTGCTGTTATAACGGGTAAAAGACCAAGGGTAAACGTTGTATATTTGCATGATGCATTTACTTCGCTTTGTGTGCTTGTATGTGCTTGTGTAATTTTGTGTTGTCTTGCTTTGTAATTGCTTTAGGGATCACTTCTGAGGGTGTCATGGGTGAGGGAGTGCAGGTTGAGTGGCTGTGCCAACTGAGAGCACATATCCACCTGGCCCTGCAGCCCATTTCTGATAGCACCCAAAAGCAGATACTTGGTAGGAAAGAGTAAGAACAGGCAAGCACTGAGGATGCTTCTAAATGTGCCCTGAGCAGCCCATGGCAGAGGTCTTAGTTTTGCATAGTGCTGATTTAGAGAGTGCCGCAAGCGGTATTCCCTCTGGAGTCCCACACTTCACATGCTTTTCTTGCTGGACTAATGGCACTTTTGACCTTTTTAGGTGGTAGGGTTTGGTTGTTTGGTTTTTTTTTTCCCTTTTTTCTAAACTTTTGCTGATAAGAGAACCCTGAATTAATCTTCAGGCCTTTTGGGTATTGGATTACACTCTTCCTCGCTCCTTTCTGTGCCAGCAGTGCTGGAACTGGCATGGGATGTTAATCCTGCTGTACCTGTTCACTCAGTCGTAGAGGAAAATGTATGAAAACAAATTGCTAGTCCAAGCTAAATTTAGATTTATTCAGTTGGAGTTAATTATAATCTTTATTTAGTCCCAAGTGATGCCTTCTTATCATACGCTTATTATAGCTGAGAAAATTAATTTTTATTCTACCATAAAGGTGAATGTAATAATCTGGGTTCAGGGAAGGGATTACTTTAATAAGATTTATAGGCAGCCTTTCAGACAAGATGGTTTTATTACTATCTGTAGGTGGCCTTGCTGTACGTATGTCTTTCAGTATGGGTGACTGTGCAAAATGCATGCAAGCTGAAAAGCACCAGCTTGGAAACTTCCACATCCTACTTAATTTTTTGGCAGTGGTAAGCAGGCAAAGCACTTGACTTGCTTTGGAATACAATTATACAGTTTATTACTGAACTTTTGGCCTGATCAGGGGTTTCATTCATATGCATGCTTTAATTTTGCCCTGAAAGATGTATTTTAGGAAACAGAAGATTTAAGAGGCCCAAGGCATTACTTTCAAGCTTTTTGGAATCAGTCTGATGTGCAAACCATCGACATGTGGTCTGGGAAAAAAAGCTTTAGGGAAGAGTGAGCTGTCAGATTTAATGGGCCAACACACTCCTTTCCCCATAGATATTTACATCTGCAGCATGCAGGTCTCCACTGGCCACCTTTAGCAGTCAAGTTAGCTGCTAGAAATGGGCTCCTCCCAAGGGTAACTTATTACCTCTAAGATGAAAGTGTCTAGGAGGGATGGATGGATTCTGGAGAATCTTTCAGTGATTTACTGACAGGGGAGACTGGAGTTGTGCTGAGCTTAGATACCTATTTGAAATGAGATGGGCTAACTCCCATAGTGTGTGGTCAGAATGTGGAGCTGCAGTGGCCCTTGGGTAGCAGAAGTCTGAGACATTAAAAGAAAAGTGGGACAATGTCCCGGGCCCACAGAAGTTAATGAGCCTCTCGTCAGTGTGAGATTTTTGGATTAAGTAGACCTTTTTGTCAATTGCATCCTTTTTCTTGTCTTTCAAACCAAGCTGCCTGACCAGCAATGTTCTGCAGAGTGAATCTGTCTGCACAGATGTGTAATCAAGATGGAATGTAAGGACCGTGAACTAGTTGTGAGTTCTGTCCTTGCCTCAAACTAGGATAGGAAGATGAGAGAATGAGAAAAGCTCAAAGGGCTCCTATAATCCTTTCTCATGCTACATTTTTTTATATGTTGACAGCTTCTGCACTGACTTTAGTGTTAAAAAATATTGGGATCTCTTCTTAGCTCTTTCTTTTGTAGTGTCATAACTTCAATTATTCTGTTACAGTTGAAAAGACTTATTATGGTTTGGGTTTTGTCGTTTTGTTCTGTGCTAGTGTGGCTCACTATGTAACTACCTCAAGTACTAAAGGAGAAAGACTTTGTTTTGAATGGTAGGTGATGGAAGTTGTTCCTCAGCAGGACTATGCAGGGTTTTTCTCTTCCTTTTCCGCCCTAATGTAAAACTGAGGAGATGAGTCACAGGATGGACTCTGAATGTGGAAGTAAACAGTGACATCCTCCTTCCATGGATATCGTATTAAATTTTGAATGAGTCAGTGAGAGTGCGAGGCGGGTGTTCATCTGGGCTCCTTAAATTCTCACTCAACCCAAACTTATCCTACTCGTATAGTGCTCAATGAGGTCTAAACTCGTGGTACATTTCCACTGCAATCATCCTCCTCATTTTCCTGCTGCCAGGATTTAAGAGTCAGAGCTTCCCCAGCTGTAGCCAGGCCAAATCACCTTGCACATGGCTGGGGTCCTTAAATAGCATCACTGCTTGCATGTGTGAGAGAAAGTGACCTACGCAGCTGGTCCAGGATTAAGTATTCTGCTATAATTTATGAGCTACAGAAAAGCTTTCCTTGTGTAGACACCCTGTTCTGGGATACAGTTTGGTTTTATTCAGGGATAATGCCTGCATTTCCAGAGCAAAATAATTATTATGAATAGAGCCATTTTTTGTAGTGGAATAATGTACATGTGTAGTTTGTTCTTACGGTCTTTAGCGAGGCCTGATGGGAAGGGCTGGTGATTTTTCTCCTATACAGACAAGCCATTGATTGCCTCTACATGAGTCATGGATAACATCATAGTACTTACTGGCACCACATTACTTGAAATGATTCCTCTTTGTAAAAGAGGAATGTCTGTATGATCTCACGCTACAGTTCTGATGATGCTGCAGGAAAGCTGAATTTGAACATTTTCGCAGTTTTTCCCCAGGTGCAGGATTGGATTTCTTGTTTGTTTTCAGAGAAAAAGAATATCAAAAGTTGCAATTTTAAACACTCCTTGTTCCTCACACCTTCAACTTCAGAATTACTGAGGGCTTATGGAAGACTTGGCTCCTGTTAAGTAGCTCGCTAAAGTAGAGGGAAGATTTAGATGTGAAATTTGCATTCATGCTCCATCAGGAGTTATTTTCCTTTTTACTTTCAAAATGATGAATTTTAAAGACTTTCTTCTTGCTACAGCTTAACGTAGATGCATTAGTTTTTAATGCTGATCTGCCACTGCCACCACTGCCTTCTACTAGGGTACTTGTTTTGCGTCTTGCTAAAGTGTATGAAAGCTAAGAAATGTAGCTTGGGATGAAATCTTGACTTACATCAACAGCGGACTTTTATTGCACGGTGTGAACTACACCTGTGGCTTTGCATGTGCCTCAGTTCTCCGCTGCTTTTTGTGGCATCAGTCCGCAGTCCAGTGAGATTAAAACCGAAGGTGATGGATAACTTTGTGCTCTTCAGAAACATCAAAAGGGTGTCTTTCTGTCTGCACTCAGTTTTCAGGATGAGCTGAGCTATGAAGCTGTTGCCCGACTCAGGAACGAGGGGTTTGCCAGAAAGCGGGAGCAATAAGATTTGACAAGTTGACCTGGTTTTGCACTAGGGGTCTTGGTGTTTGAGTAGTGCAAGTGTTTTAAAAGGAGCAAAGCACCTCCTGAAAACCTGTTACAAGGTAAAAGTTATTTTAGAAATTCAAGCTAAATATTCCAAGTCACATCCAACATTTTACTTCCCTACATCTCCCCTCAATGCCTTCAATGCCACAGTAGTCTGAGAAGCAGACTCTCTTCAGCACTGGGCTCTGGGGATGCTCATTCAGCCTCCATTTACTTTTCTTCAACTCTTGCTCTCTTTTGTTACATAATTAGGACTCACCCACCTTCTGATCTAATGTTCTGCCCTCTTTTGATCTTGCTCGAGTGCTTATTAAAGGAGCAGGTGATTTATTCATTGATTTGTTGCAAACCAGAAAGCTGCAAATGTGTCCTGCTTGTGATTGCTGCTGTGAGGAGATTGATGCTGTGGTGCTGACGTACTGAATTAAAAAGGTGGAGTGTTGGCCTGCCATCGTATGAGGTATTTCTTTTTAGATGTACCTTCAGTGTCATAAATGTTGCTAAATTCAGATATCATATTTTGTTGCAGGCTGGTTCTAGGACAAAGCCCAGCCCTGTCTACTGGTGTTTATGGCTTCCCATATAAGCTTTCAGACAAAATTTGTGTCTCGTTTTGTTTGAGTTACAGCAGGCTGATATCTCAGCCCTCGTGCCAGTTCTGAGAAGAGGCACTGAATGTTGCCACTGGAATGAAATGGAGGAAAGGGAAAAACGTACCTTCTAAACTTTGTGTAAATCTCTGTTAGAGAGAAAATATCTGCATAAAGGATGGAGGGGGAAAGTCCTGTAATGTGAACGCAAATGCATTTAAGCCTTGCCTTACTCATGGTTCCTCTTTAAGCTCAGGGACTGTGTCAGTGTTTAAATCTGTGTCTTGGGAGAAGGCAAATTTCGGCTCTTCCCACAGCAGTGCTGCTTTGCATCCTTTGCTTACCTGTATGACTACGCAATTTTAATTATAAATGCAGTTTCTCAACAGTATTTCTTTCAAATGTAGTTCAGTTGATCTACAGTTAATCCAGGAAGGTGCTTGTCTGTATTTGACCTCCTTACTGAAGAAACAACACCCTTCCTCCCTTTGCTGCCTCTGGTTCAAGGTGCGAAGTTCACTTCCAGTGGCTGAGTTGTGCAGTTGTACAACAGCACACAAATCATGCAGTGCCAAGGTGCTCTATTAATAGGAGAGCAGTAATGGAGCTGCTAAAACACCGCTTGGTGACTTTGGTTCTAGAATTGGCATTGATCTTCTTTCTCCCTTCTCCGAGGGAGATGGGCAGGATGAGGTTTGACCTGCAGTGTGTTTCCTGAGCACTTTGTTATTCAGCAGTGGGATAAGGGCGCTGGGGCTCCCACAGAGCAGCACAGCAGGCCGTGGTGGGGCATTACCTGACCCCTGGTAAATGGTGCTCACTACTGCTCTTTGCCTCCATCCCTGTTGTGGGTTGATGTGGTGCAAACAGGCAGTGTGTCCACCCCTGCTATGCAGCACCTGCTGTTTTCTGTGCTCCCTCACCTGTGCCTCTTACTTTTTACACTGCTTGTAGCTTGGTTAGCCTCTTGCCTAGAGGGACTGTGTCTGTCTTCTTCCTGAGTTGCTTATTACTACTCACACCTTCTGGCTTGCCACAGAGAACTGGGGTCTCTGGACCCACAGGCTGTGCCAGGTACCCATCACTCACATCTGGGTGAAATGAGATGTGGAAGGAAGGGGCTAAAGTTAATTTTCTCCAGTAGAAAATCGGTTGTCCCCTATGTGAGGTGTGATGCCATGCCAAGCCGGCTCAGTCAGTGCTCACATAGGGAAGGGAGGAGGAAGTTTCTTGTCATCTGGATTTCTGCATTTCAGCTGGGTGCCCAGGTCTGTGGCTGCGTGCAGCCCCGTGTTGTCTGCACTGGTGTGTTATGAGAGATGGGCTAAGTGTTTATGTGTGGCATAAGAAATGAGAGGACACTCAAGTGGAGTGCTTGCATGGCAGCTGCTCTGCAACTGCATTTGCTTGTCAGTCTGAGAGGAAACCCTGGTCGGATCGCTGTGTGGAGTAGTGAGAGAGGTAACTGTTGATACTGTTTTCTGCTGAGAATTTTTTTAGGCTTTTGTATTTTTTTCACGTATTTACTCATTTCTACAAAGAATATTCCAGAAAAACCTCGACACAATTCAATATACAGCACGAGTAAAGGCAGAAGTGTTATGATGAAATAAGAAGCGTTTAAATGAGTGTAGATAATCCGAAGCCATAGGAAATAAATGAGCAGAATTTCAACTGAGAACAAAAGTGGAGCAAAGTCAAATGGAAGAGATTTGCCTTAGAATCAAACTGCACTAAGTGAAGGCTTTAAAAATACACAACCTGAAAAGTTAGCTTAAATATTAGAGCTTTTACCTGCTATATTGTGGCTGCAAGTATCTGAATCATCTGGCTTGTAGCAGGTGTAACTGTTTGTGCAGTTGCTGCCTTGTGTATCTGCTCTCCCCAGTCCTGACAAACAGTAAAATCTCCACTATGCTTCAGCAAGAGACAACAAGAGCTTTGACCTTAGGCTCTGTCATTGTTCCTTTGTTATCTCTGTGTATTATGGAGCTGCTTCATTTGAATTCATTTGGTTTCTGTTTATTCCTTCCCTGGAGCTGCATTCACCAGCTTTTTGTCAGAGAGTATGCATTGATAGTTTGAAAGACCCACCGTTTCTCTCTGGTAGAATCGCAGCCCAGATTGAATATATCTCACTATTAATTAGAGATCAGCCCAAACCAAAGACGTCTGTTTGATCCCTCCCTCCCTCTGGAATCTTTTCTTGCCTAGGAAAAATTGCTCAGCGCTGGCTGGAGGATTGACCATTGTGTTGTAGAGAAACTTTTGTGGCTTCCAAATGTGTTCCATTCTCCTCTGGAATTAAATCAGAAAATCTTTTTAAGCATCTGCAAACTCTTGTGTAAAGGTTTCCTCTCCTCTCAAGTTCACTCTTGCCTATAGATCAATTCCACTGAGACCTCTATCAATCCCCATTTTTGTGTGTGAAAAGTTTGGGTTTCAAGAACACAAAGCCTTTACCAGTTTGCTGCTAACTTCCCAACTGCTGACCTGGCACAAGTAGATTGGGAGTGATGGACATTTGCAACCCCCATGGCATTGTGTTAGTGACATTGGGCTAAGGACAGTGTTCTGATTTATTAATATTCAGTGTGCTACATTCTTATGTGTGTTGAAACATGGATGAGGAAAAGTTGTAAGTTTGATCTGGCACTGAAAGACCAAAGAGCAACCAGCAAGAAGTTTTGAAACTTGACTGGGATCTGGCCAGTCTCCTTGTTTTCTCCAGTCTTGATTAGTGGCTTTCAAGTGGATCTTAGTTGGGGAAGGTGGAGAGGGAGCTTACAGCTGATGCAGTGGGATGTTTTCAGTGTATGACCTTTGAGCCAACAGTGTTATTCCATAGTACCTGTGTCAGATTGTTCTGTAATCGTGGCTAGGAGTATTGATCTCTGTGAATACATTGCTTTTGAGGGAAACTGAGGGGAGTGCTAAGCAAACATTAGAGTTGTCTTTCTGTTTCCTTTGGCCTGCAGTGGTGGAGAGCCGAGGAGGGATCATGGACAGCATACAGAGATTTTCAAACCTGCCAGCGTACCTCCCTGCGAGCTATCAAATCTGCAATGCTGATACCTTTTTCTTCCTCAAAGAAGCGAACCAGGATATCATGAGGAACTCCAGCTTGCAGTCTAGGGTGGATTCGTTCTTTATATACAAAGCCAAACTGCCACCTGTCCTAAATGCCACGTATGGACCCTTTTCTGTTGAACAGGCTGTTCCCTTGGACCTCATGCTGACTTCTGCATCTTTTGGTTTCTCAAACCAATTCACTTTTAACTGGAAATTAAAATCTCACATAATCAACAGCTCAATCTATTCCAGCAAACCTAAAATACAAACCTTGTTCTATATTGTGGGGAAAGACTGGGATGACTATAATTCTGAGGAGATGTTGCCTTGTGTGAAGATGTTTGCTCTCCTGGAGTCTAAAGAAGCTGTGGCCAGCTGTAGGTTGACAGGTCATCTGGGATTATGTGTTGCAGAGCTGGAATTATCTCCTGCCTGGTTCAGCTCTCCTCCACCCCTGGTTTCAGAGGAAGCAGCCTCCCTGGAAGGGATTACTGTGGAGCTCTTCTATAAGATTTATACATCAGATGGGGAGTGTTCTCCAGAGGATGAAAAATGGGAAAACAATATCCATGCAGGTCAAGATAATGAGCAGAAGGCTTTGTCAGCTATGGAGAGGATTGGTAGCATTGTTGTTTACCCAAATCAAGATGAATTAAAGCAGTCTTCACTGAGGCTGGATGAAAATATCGTTATTCGCTTACCACTCAACCCGGTCAGAGAAGGTGACGTTGTGACCTTTCATGTTGCCCTTGCTGAGGACTCTCTAGCAGACCAGTTTGTATTAAGGTAAGAGAATTTTTGAAGTGCTCTGTGCTGAACAGCCCACAGATAGGGACAAATCTGTGTCAGATGTAATTTTGTCGGTTACCTTCAGGGTTTTCCTCAGAGAGCTTGAGCATTTCCTTTCCAACTGGGGAAATTGATAAATAGTTTGGAATTATCTCTGTGGATGACACTTTTTTGAACATGGGAATTGATTTTGAAGTATGAGCTATAAATGTTTATATGATTTTTTTGTTGTTGTAATTCTGTTTGCTTCTAGTCATTGTTCTCCCTTTTAAATTCCACCGAAGTCAGTCAGGGTAACTGCTGTGATCCATTTTGCTAGACAGTTTGCAGGAGGGTTTTCCAGGTCTTTAGTGAAGCTTCCTTCTTTTTATCAACTTCCTCACCATCTTTCCAAAGTACATGGGGTACATCTTGCACAAGGTCACATGTGGTGAGGAACTATTTTGTTACATTCTACAGAGGGAGCTGAGAGGTGAGAAAACGAGACATGCCTCAGCTTGCGTAGGAAGTCTTTGGCAGAGCCAGGATTCAACTTTGCGAGTTGTCTTCGTTTTTCATTCTGTAAGACAGCCCATCCTTCCTCAGGCTTCCTCAAGCTTTTGACTGCTTGTTGTATGGGCCATTTTTGTTTTAAGCTTTGAGACTTTCTGCTGACCTTTACTTGTGAATCTGACTGTAATAGCAGAATTCAGGCATTTCTAACCACCCCAAGGGTTAGTGCTGCATATTTGTTATGTCCTTAGCTGTCAGGCTCTGGGTTCTGAGCTGCATGGAGACCAAATTCAGAGAGAAATGTGAGCCAGACTGAGAGAATAGAAGGGCCAAAAGGTAATTGGAAAGTGTCATATGCAGTGAGAATGCAAGACGTTTGGGAAAGAAGGAGTTGCAGCCTGTGCTAGCAAACCTCAAATAGATTCATGCCTTACTTCCAACTTTTTGATCCAAGAATGATGGGAGCAGCACATGATAGAAGTGCACTTTGGGGACAGATGTTGAGAAAACAGCAAACTTTATGCAGCACTTGGAAATCATTCAACGTTTGTGAAGTAGCAGATGCATATTAATAAACCTGCAGATAGATGCATAAATCAGGACAAGTGGTTCATAGCACAGTGCACAGGCAGAAGGAAAGAAATGGTCTGCAGTATCCCAAGCACTACTCAGGGATGGGGGGAAATATGTGAGAAGTATCATAGGGTTTAACTAGACTTTAAAAGGTTTGGATAAGGAAAGGGCTTCCTATAAACCCAGCCTTCTTGCCTTTACATGGCTTTACTGATTTTTCTTCGTTAAATATGATTTTGTCCAGTATCTACTGTCAGTAGATAGACCAATCTCATCGAGCAGTTGGGTTTCCGCAGTTGTGTTATTGATCCTCAGTGCTATAGCAGAGAGATTATGGAATTTGCCTAAGGCTCTGCAGAGATTTAACATTAGCTCTTAATTCTCAGTTTTTATTTCTCTTTGCCGCACCACAGATAAAATTCCCTAGGTATTAGAGACAGTCTTAGATGAGGATGTTTTCTTTCCACTGGAATTTCTAAAATAACATTTACCTTGTAACAAATGGTGCCAGGTTTGGGGCTTGATGTTTCTTCTGGCCAGAAGAGCACTAAAAACTTCTCGTTGAGCTAGTTTGAAAGGCTGTCTTTCAAAAGCAAAGTAGGTTCTGGAAGCACTGAGCACAGCAACCAATGTGGGCTTTCAAGCAAGCAGAAACAGATGGAATCTGGAGCCCTAGGGTGAGCCACAAGAGCCTGGCTACTGCCGAGACCCTTGTTGTCTCCCAGAGGCCTCTGTGACTTGCATGTCCCCAGCCATCAGGCAGGAGTCACTTTGTGGCACTCTCCCGACCTGCCGTGTGTGCATTGCGGTGCTCCCAAGCTGCTGGGAAGGCAGTCAGGTTTCCATGGGGATTTCCTTCTTTGAAAAGTGTTAATCTTGAGGAGATGTTTCTGTTACAATAAATCAGCATGATTTTATATGCCCAGAAGTACTTCCTTGGAAAATTCAGGATTGGCTCTATGCAGTCTAAGCCTCTCTGGTCCTTCTTTTGGCTTTGCTCGCACTGTGCTTTCCATCAGAGAAACTGTAAGTGTTTTTATTTAACCTTCAGTTGAATGCTGAAGAGACAGAAGGCCATTCTGCTCATGGTTCACCTGTCCTTCAGGATGGAGAGAGCACCAGCAACTGCTGCTATGATTATTTCAAATGACATACCTGGGGCCCATGGAGAGATTATTCAGCTGGAGTTTACATAGCAGGCAGGGAATTATGCCGAGGGAAATACAATCACTATAGTGCCTGCATCTAATTTATGCAGTTTCCCTTGCAGGCATTCCCTGTGTTTCATCTGAATGCTAATGTCTGTAAAAACCCAGAAGGTTTTTATATACATAGAAT
Organism: Ara ararauna; assembly: GCA_028858755.1. Classification (NCBI taxonomy): domain Eukaryota; kingdom Metazoa; phylum Chordata; class Aves; order Psittaciformes; family Psittacidae; genus Ara; species Ara ararauna. The sequence continues at coordinate 11,506,829 of CM054387.1, read as the reverse complement.
TTCTGTGTGTTATAGCCAGAGAAAAATACATTGAAGTGAATGTTTGCCTAGGGAAATATATTTTTGCCTAATATAACTGATCGTTTTTAATCATATCTGTTCTAAGTGTAGCAGGGTGAGCTGCAGTCTGGCTTATATGAGATGATAGATCAAAATCAAGTCATTCTCAACACAGCATTTGATGCCAACTTTGAGCTCTGACAGTATGCAAAAGAGCAGATATGTTCAGTTTTATGCACCTCTTTACTATTTCATGCTGTGTTGTGTAGTATTTCATTTTATGTTGGAGTTTGTTCTATCAAAACTGACTTCAGTTCTCATATAAAAGCAGATTCTTCCTCATTTTGGTAAAATGTGGAATTCTTAACCAAGCTTGGAAACTGAGAAGCAATTGGAAACACTTTCTTGATTCAGCAATATGGTTTGTTGAAAGATACTTGCTCTTCAAGCTCCTGTCCTTCCAGTAATGTCACAGGACAAAGCTTCCTCTGTTACTTCCAGTCCCTTTCATCAGTCCAGACTGGTTTGCTCTGGTTAAGCTAAGCCTTGGTTGGTTGTTTTCATTCAATAACTATAATTTAAGATTGGATTGAAGCTCTGGTTGTGCTGTGGTCTGGGGAATTTGTTCCTTTTCACACTACAATCCAGCCAGTGTGGTATGGTGCAGTGAAGGACCCAAGTATGTCACAGGGCACAACTGGGAGGCTAAGTGTGCATTTAATGCTCTCACTAGACTTGACAGTCATATTGCTTGCTTTGTTGATAGATGATCTCTATTTGTGTGCAGTGAAATTCTTATGACACTGGAGAGAGATAAATCTGTGGCCTTGCTAGTCTGGTCTGCGCTGTGAAATTTACCATCTGTGAACATAAATTTTGCCCATTAAGTTTGATGGGTTGCCACTAACCATAGGTTAACCAGAAAGATAGGTGGAATGGGCTGTGTTGCCATGATTAAACTTTTTAATGAGCTACCTAGTTTAAAAGAAAAGGGAAAATGAAGCACAACTTTGAGATTCCACCAGGGCTAATACAGGTATCAGTGTCACAAATACTCCGGTACTGTTTGTGTTTTGATGCACAGGAGTCTCTCTGTTACCTGTTGTACTGCCAAACTTAGGTGAAACGTAGTAGTGGAGAAAAGATGGAAATCAGGGCTAAAGAAGGGGTAACACCAACTCTTGTGCTGTTTACTAAACAGAAGAAGTCTTCTCATACAGATAGGAGTTGTAAAAGAGACAGGAGAAAACTATTCTTGCTTAACTGGAAGGGAGGAAATCTCACCCAATAGCACTGGGAATGGCTTGCATTTCTTTTGTGATGTGTTATAATTTACTCCATCTTGAGACTCAGTGGGTGTATGTAGAAGAAAAATGGGGGTCATTTGGTACAGCAGGAAAGCGTTTAATGGAATAAATGGACAATTGCTCCTCAGTTGTAGGAAAGAAACCAGGACGCTCTTCATAAATAAACAGCATACATTTGTCCCATTTTCCAAGTCTCCCCATTGGCACTATCAGTGAGGATGTGCTGGTAACGAAGGCTGAGCGCTGACAACAATTTGTCCAGTCACAGACAAAACATGGGTTTGTTGGCATTCCTTACATGTCGCTAAACATGAACAACCCATCCTTTTAAGGCCAGTCGGAATAGAAACAGATTGGAGATATTCCAGGAATATCTCCAGGAAGGGGCTGAAACCAGGTAATGAATCCCAGGCTAGAGACATGAAAGCGGCTGGGATGCAGCCTCTGTGTGGAGGGGAATGGCGGGACCATGCAGAGAAACCTCGCTGTTCTTGGTGCCTAGGCAACCTCAGGGAAAAGCTGCTGCTTTGCTCTGCTGTGCTCCACATAGTGAAGGGCAAAGATTGCTCTTTGATTTTTGGATGCACCAGTACAAGGTGTAATACATGCCAGGTGGCATTTATTGATTATTCTCACTAGGAAAAATGATATCACGGATTTATATTAATAAACATATATCCATATGGAGGAGGTTATGTCTCCTGCTAAGGAATAAAAATTGCACAGGCCATTAAAACTGACTTACAAGGCTTCTGCGTTAATAATGAAAGATCTGTAGAAGTCTGAGCAGTCGTCTAGAAGGCCAGAAAAAGATCATTAAGAGGATGTCTCCTGCCAATAGCTGCCAAGAGCAAACAAAGGAAAGAAAACAGAAGGTTTTAGATCTGGAAATGCATAGAAAATGAGAGCATACAGACTGTGGGGAATGCAGCCTGGCTGCAAGTGAGGAGGAGGCTCTGCGTGGCCTTCGGTGCCTGTAACCAAGCTGGTATGAATGGAGAAGCAGGGCATGATTATTACTGGTGAGAGAAATGAATGATTAACTGAAGCATCATTTTATGAAAATTCAGCAGAACTGAAAGTGTTGAGAAGGGGAAAAAATAGACTTCTGAAATTCATCAGAAGTGCTAGTTCAGATGTAGAAATAATTACAGAATTAAAGCCTTACTGGCCACTTGGGAATATTTGGGTTTTATGCAGAGATTTTAATAAACCCAGAATGAATGTTTAAATTTGTTATTTCTTTCTCTTCTCTGAGTGTACATTGAACTAAATGTAAAATGAAACAGTAATATGTAATACTAATACAAAATATCAAGCACTGCAATGTCTGGAAAGGCCAGGGGTGTCTGTGCAACCTTAACTCAGTCCCCATGTATATACACATTATAACATTCCTCAAAGACAAGTTCACACGATTTTGTTTCCAGATCTGCTGCTTCTTTCAATGCATACATTGTCTTCCTCCCACTATTTTCTTTTTGTTACTGAATAGTGAAGAGAGTAACATCTTTCAGGACACTCCTGTGAAGCCTGGGGGAGCTGTCACCAGAATTGTTTTAGCTTGGATAAGCCATTTCTATAAATTCTCTTTCAGAAAGGGTTGAACCATTCTTTTGTTTTTCCATTTGGGGACAGGCACATGGCCCCAGAAAAGTAGCTTCAGCAGATGAAAGCCTGGCATGGTGGTATGGATCCTTTCACAAGGATGCTGTGTGAAGTGGGTAGACCTTAATCTCTGTTGTCTCAAGTGAAAAGGACATCCTCCCTGGGTACCCACAGGCAGTGCCTGGCAGCGCTGCACCCACATGCACAAGCCAACCTGCCCTGAAAGGGGTCGTACCACACTGTCAGGTTTTCTCTTCTTTTTCATATGCTTTAAGATAACCTTCTCTGCCCTAGCCACAATCGAGAGGGAGAAGGAAAGAAACCATCCCTCATACAGTCTTAAACCCAGTTAAAACCGACAAAAAAAATAGCTTCTTCCTAGAGCTTAAGCACTCCTAAAAGCTTAAAACCCGATGGATATCTGGCAGTGAATAAATGACCCAGTGAATCCTGAAAGACCCTGCAAGACTATAGTCAATAAAGCTTTTTAATGGAATTTTAGATAAAGGTCAACTATCTGCTACAATAATCAGCCATCCGCGATCACTCTTCACAGGGATAAACCAGGCAGAGCAGCAGCCCCATGCGACCGCGAGAAGCTCTTGTTAGTTGTTAGATATTGGCTTTGAAGCACTTCCAGACGGGATCGCGGTGCGTGGTGATAAACCCCCTTGTTTTATTGAGATGTTTTCTGACAGCAACTTCTGTTGCCTTGCAGAAGGGGTCTGGAATGTGCTGCTTTGTCCAGAAACACGGCTGCTTCTTGCTGTGGTGTTATTAAGGTGTTGTGAAGGTAAAGGAGGATGAGATAGTGATAGGAGGCTGTGGTGCTGAGTTTGGGAGGCTATAGCAAGTGTCCCTGCTGTTCCTGCAATGTTCATAGTTGGAGGGGTTGACCAAAATGCAGAATTAGATGAATTATAAATATTTAGCCTGTGTATTTCACCATTGTTTTTCACTGGGAAAGAGAATAGTGTGGCTGCTAGTTATTTTTAATTCTGACAGTTTGAGAATATTTCACATGTATGGTGGGGAACGCTGAGTACAGCTGCAATGAAATAAGGACCCACTTTCCTTTGAAAAGGTGTTTGGTTTGCCTTGAAACCCTGCTTTTTCTTCTATTTGAGTCCTGCCAGCAGCACAGCTATCTCATTCATCTGCCCATCTGCATCTATGAGCACCAAGGGATGTGGCAGTGTTATGTAAATTAATTTGCTGTATCTCATATGCAGAACCATAAAGTGGAGAAAAAGAGAGTTAGTTATGTTGATTTTAAGTCAGTTGGTGTGTGAGCAGGCATCTGTGTCTGCAGGACTGAACTACAAGTGGGTGAGCAATGCTGTGTGTAACTGGTGGCAGCGTATCTTGTTTGACAGATCAGATTGTTTTGCACGTGTGTGACAAATAGGGTTTGTAATAGAAGCCCTGACAACCTCTTGTCTGCCAGCCTGTTAGCAGCCACTGCTGTCTGCAAGCGGAGATGATGTGAAAAGCTGTTCCCGTGGATTTGGAAGGTGCCAGTGTGCCATGTGACTTGACACAAGCGCAGCCTTGGTGATGGTAATGGAAAAAGATTTTACATTTTTAAATGGTTCAGGTTCTACAGGCTTTTTCCTTGACTGATCCCCATCCCTGAGAGCTTTGACATGACAGCTCCTGCTAATTAACTCCAGGCAGCTCTGGCACAGCCCGGTGCTTGCTGCGGGGCTGGGTGCGGAGCTGTGCAGCACTGCTAGCACATGCAGCACAGTTGCACTGCGAGCAGGGCACGAGCTCTGATTAAACTGCTTGTGATGCAGGGTGTGCCTGGGAAGAAGCAAGTGGATTTTGGAGGAGACTACTGCTAAAAGGACCCCCGTGGTTTGTTGCATCTATTCAGACTCCTTCTATGCCATGTGAAGGTGTGTGGGGTAGTGATTGCTCTTGGATGGGGAGCTGTGTCAAGGGGCTGCTGAAATTTCAGCCTCTCCAGTTTGCATAGAGCATTGTCACCGCTCTTCCCCAAATCTCTTTTGTTTGTGGCTGTCCTGTCTGTAGTTACTGCCTGCAGGAGGGGGCAGGTGCCTTTCACTTATTGGGATTAGCATAGGTGCAGATACAAAATGGGAAGGGAAAGCCACTGAAGATGGAGTTAGGAGTTCAGTTTTGCCTGTGAGCACCTGGTTCTGAGTTCAGTTACCTCTGTTATAATGTACAGAAAGCTGCCTTCAGATGGCAAAACTGCTTAGATACACAGTATCACAAAGGGCAATTTAAGGAAGATAGCTGCAAGATAAACGTTTGCATTTGAGTGATCATTTCAAGTTTGGGGTCATGCTGTGGCTTCTTGCCTAGTGTCCTAGTGAGGGAGTCCCTGACCAGGAGCTTGGGGGAGGTGTCTTTGTTTTGGACAGTATGCTGAGTGGTCTCTGCTTTGTGCTACCAGACAATGATGGCATTGATCAGCTTCTTGTAGGCTCTTCATTAGCTGGCCGTGCAGTAAATCACTATCTTGTTTAAACAAGTCAGACACAACAGTGATTTGGTCATTGATGCAGTCAGTTCTAGTGTGTAATGAATAGTATTAAAAGTATAAAAATGTGTCTACTTTGAAATTTACTTTCTTGCTGAGATAATGTTTTGGACCGTGCATTGCTGTTTTTTTATTCTGGTAAAATACTATCGCATGAAGTTCATGAAGTGTTGCTTTGAGTGAGCACATTGATCTCAATTCCTTCATGTTCTTGCTGATGCAAGAGAGTTGCTTTCATCCTTGTGTTTACCCGTAAGTTTTTGGATGGCCAGGTACAGGAAGGTCAGTGTGATGGTTGGCTGATAGCTTGGTGAAAAAGGGGCTTTCAGAAGGAGCAGGAGACAGAATATTGCAAGAAAATTATCACTGTATTTTCTTTGTTTTGGGTGCTCCTCCTACTCCCCATACAATTTATGTCAATAAAGGACTTGTAAGAAGTGGTTTTGGACAAACCAGAGCAGGGACCTGTGCTTCATGTGAGGTATTTAATGCTTCATATATTGCCATGTGTGCCTCGGATGCCTGTACTCAGTCAGGGTATGAAAGAAATCATATTAACAAAGTTATTGGATCCCAGATGAATCAAAAGAGCTGCAGGAGAAGAAAACAGTGACAAATGAGTCTGCCATCCTGAGGTACAGCAAATGGTGCTTACAGTTAAAGCTATTTCACTTCTTGCAGTATTTGGCTGCCAGCTCTCCAATGCTGTGTGGGCAGTGGGGAGTGAGGCAGTGCGAGGAAGGTGATGCAGGGCTACAGAAAGCCCCCATGCAGTGGAGCCAGTGCTGCTTCTCATGGGGAGACTGCAGCAGGAGCTCTTCCCGAGTTTCGCAGAACACAGGGAGCTGCTCCTGCATGGCAAGGTTCAGCTTTCATCTCCTAGCTTTCACTCTACCATTTAAAAGCCCCATGCCCTGAGCAGTGCTGGATGTCAGTAACCTATATGGAAGTGTTTCATCCTGTGTTGAGGAAAACATCTCTAAAATTCGTTCTCCTTAGGATCCTTGCAGAGATGCTGTGGATGTTCCCAGCAGAGGAGGAATTGGTCAGAGCAGCAGAATTTCCAGAGGTATCACAATGAAGAGGATGCTGTTGCGAGTGCCATATTCAAGCAGCCCCATGTTTGTTGGGCAGATTTGTCACCCTTATCACTGCGAGCCATCGGGCATGGTTCCAAACTTGCCTCCCTCTGCTCCTGACGTGCTTTTAAGTTGCTCACTGGGGCCAAAATATACCTTTCCCTCTGCACCACATCCTTTAAAAAATGTTCCTGCCAAGGGAACTTTCTTGGTGGTTGTTTTCTCACTGTGTGGCCCAAGCTTTTGTGGGATTAATGAAGGAATCCTCAAATGCATTTTTGCTGAATCTCCATCTGTAATCGCACTGGTCCGAGCAGGCAGCGAGTCGGAAAGGAAGAAGCAGAACTGTGGGATAGGCGATGCCTTGTTTGTGGGCTTTCTAGGCATCTGCTCAAATTAATGAGGGTCTGGGCAAAAAGTATGCCAAGTGGCCACAGGAAGCACACATATGAGCACCCTGATGCAGATCCCTGATGGAAGATGGTGATAGAACACACCAAGGAATGCTGGGGGAACAGTCTGAAAAGTTTGTCCCATCCTGGGAGGTGGCAGAGGGAAAGGGAGAAGCTGTAGCAGCCTGTGAGAATCTGGACCAGGATCCAAATGCATTGTGAGTTCTGGGTTGGTTTGGACCTAGGAGTTGGCTCTGGCCCAACTCTAATTTAATTTGCCTGGCCAGAGTCTTCCCTCACTTACACAGAAAGGAAGGGTTATTTAATTGACTCCGTGGAGTTGCTTCGGGCTCATGCCAGTAAAACTGTCTGAATTTGATTGTGCAAAGGTACGCATGTGTGCCAGTGCTCTGGCTTCGTGTTTCTGATAATTGCGGGGAATTTTGTTAGGGGCAGTGGTAACCCTGGGTGGGTGGATAGGACACAGATGGATAGGGAATGGTTATGTTTTGGATACTGTTTTTAATGACACACAGTCATACCAGTAGTACAGTCTTAATTATGGCATTTCCTGCTGTTCTCCATAATGTGGCATAAGTACCTATGCTCTTGAGCTAAGATGGCTTTTGACTCATTTGCCAAAGCTAATAACCCTTTAAAAATAATATAAACCTTTTCAGAAGTATTTCACTGGTGCTCCTGGGACTAGTAGTCCTTTATTTGCTATGGAGCATATACTGAATAGTGGTGCTGTGGACTCCCTCAAATACCAACCTTATGTGAGATGTAGTGATTACAGCAATTAAATCCACTTTGCCAAGGCAACCAGAGCTTTATTTCAAACTGAAGTTAGATTTTTTTCCCCCAAATGAATCTCTTCTACATGCATTATTCATTTGTCTCTGGAACAGCCTGTATGAGTTGGACGAGCTCAAATTCAGGAGTATGACTTATTAATTATTGCATTGAGGTAACGTCTAGGACAGACTGCCTCAAGGTGTCAGAGAGTGCAGAGTTCCCCTATGCAGCCAGAAGCAGAACAAGGCCAGAGCCCTTGTCTCGAGGTAGGGTTTGAAGTCTTAACAGCATTTCTAGGACAACTTGTAAAGAGTTTGTATTTACTTTTTGCTTAACTCTATAACCCAAGGAAGTTCGGGTGTTTCAGTCCAGTGGATGCTTAGGCCATTACTGTTTTGACCATACTCTTAAACTTTTTTACTTGGATATTTGATAGAAAGTGGGTCATATCAGCTCAGGCTTTCCAAGTCCAACTGCATTTGGGTGACTTGAACACTGAATTCCTTGTCACCATGGCTCTTACTTGGAGAGAGGAAAGGCAGTGATCATAAATGATGCTTCAGATGGAAAATTTACTTAAACAATTTTGGAAATTCTATCTTAGGATGGGTTTTTGATTATTTTCAAAAAAGAAAAATATGTTAAAGAAGTGCCTATAACTCCTGCTTTGAATGTCCTACACCCTCAGTTTAAGATCGAGTTCATCGTCTGTTTCTGCTGTTATATAAATAGCAGCTTGATTGACAAGAAACCGACAATGATTCTGTTGAAATCTGTAGTGCTCTCCTACATTCATTATTCCTGAGATGACTGAAAGATTTACAATAGTTTATAATCTGGTATCATTTCATTCTTCTTCTTGGTATTATTAATCACCTTGTCATAAAACGTCAGGAGAACTTTGTTCAGCTTGCATGACTTGGCTGAGAAAGCCATACTTCAATATTAATGTTTCTTAGGAAATTGGGTTGATATCTTTGTATTCTGGGAGCTGTAAAATGGATGAGTGATGTCCTTTGACTACACATTAGGTGCTTACAGGGTGCTGCAATTGAAGAATGGCTGGAAGAAACCTGCAGTTATATCAGTTTGGGAAGAAAAATGACTGCAAAGTGAATTTGGTTCAGGTCAATATTTGGTTGTAGAGATCTGAGCTCACAAGTGCCATGGGATGATGCAGTCTCGTTGGTGACACGAAACCCGGGTCTCAGTTATTTGGTCATTTGAAGATTCGGGGTTGAATTTCATAAGCCTGGAGGCAGTCGCCCAGGATCCTGGCTGTGTTTCAGCTTCAGTAATTACAACTTGCCAGTGCAGATACTCTCTGCCTCTTAAATCACATCCGCTATTTTTCACTTCCTTTGTTGAACTGCTGTGTCCCCCGTGTTGTTGTTGATGATAATAGTTCTAATGCTTGGCCTATTTCTGTAACATTATTTTATCTGTAACGTCTTGTGGTGTTTTTACAAGAAATGTCTGTCATTGCTTTCATTTTAGGCATTATTATTTTTATTGCTCACGTTCCAATTATAAACCACTAATAGTAAATGCTTTCCAAAAGGAGGAAGGCAGTGAGTGTCCTTCTACCCCCAAACTTCTATTTTTCGATGAGGACTCTGAAGCCAAAGGGATGTTTCTGTCCTTTCCTTTAGGTCTTCTACCAAGGCAAATGTATTTGGGGTGGCCAAAATTGAGTACCTAACCCAAGAGTGGTGAATTTGGTGGGCAGGGAGGTGCCAGCCTGTGCCTGCATCTTGTGCTGCCCCCCAAAATAGTGATGCCTAGTTCTTCATCCCTGGGGCTCTGTTCCTCACTCTGTCCCTTAGGGGCCCGAGTTTTTCCCAGCCCATCTGTATCCCCTAAATCCCGAGGCTCCGCAAGGGAGATTCAAGACGGGTGCACAGGCTCGATCTGTGTGCAGGCCAGGAGAGGGCAGAGTGGACTTGCGTCTGGCTTGCGTTTGAAGCTGAAAACCCAGGCAAAAGTCAACTGCAGATGGGGAGGGGAATAATTTTGGGTAAGGATGTGGCTTGGTGCTGGCAGAGGTGCCCCAGCTGGGATGGGAAGCTACTTCAGCTGTGATCCTCCTGAACGGACTCAACGTGTCATCTCAAAAACGCTTCTGTGGGGGAGAACTTAGCAAGGTGTGCGCCCTGTGGGCAAGCCCTTTGCCAAGGGCTGGAGACTCGGGAGCCTGGAAGGCTTCCCCAGGTATTCTTCCTTACTGAGGAGGAGCAGGGCTCTGCTGGCTGTCTTCCACACATCCTGGGGTGCTCCTTGGCAGTAGATACTGGGTTTGTGCTCATGTGCTACCCCAAATTGCATGTAACATGGCTCTTTCATTTTTGTTTTCTTTTTTAACTTTTCCTTCCTTAAATGATTTTTGAAAGCTGTGCATTTTCTGAGTGTTCTGTGCCTCTTGTGTGTGCTGGACATCGCAAGCGCACTTAACAAAGCAAACTTCTTCATTGGCCTGTAGGTTAAGTAGCTGTATGTGAGCTTGTCTCTTTACAGAGCAACTTGCTGTTTGGACTTGAAAAACAATGGAAATGTAGTTAATGTTCAGCCTGACAGAGTCTTAGCAAACATATTAAGGGCTTCATTTAATAAAATCATATTTCAATTTCATAGACAAGAAGCAGAATAGATTTGAGTCTTTTTAAATGAAGAAAGCCCTTAGTAAGGCACTTGCAATCCTGCTTTATGTGAGGCTCAGTCTCAGGTTATTTTATGTTAAGAGCCAGGGAGATTTACTGCAGCATTTTCTAAATGGTGCTGTGCTTCCTTTGGAACAGAAGGGAAATGTATCATCATGTTAAACAGATATGAAGCAAAAATGTGTTTTTTTCCCCCAAAAGAAAGGTTAAACATTTGCAAGAAAAATGTTCTTCACCGAATTCTCAGTTCTGCTAAACCCGCATTTCCTGTCAGAAAATAATGGCGCTGGATGAGCTCTAATAATAAACCGATTTGTGTGTACCAGGGGAGTGGACTTTTCCATTTCTTTGGTTGTAAGTCATGCTGAAGGGCTGCCACTGGGCTGCGAGAGCACAAATATTTGCACACTGGGATTTGTGTCTATTTGAATTATGTGAATAACTCCATTGAAGTACAGCTGGGAAAAACGTCATTGTGTGGCTTACGAAAACGTGGCTTTTTCCTCCATTCAGTGATGTTTGAGCAGCTCTGTGGTTTTTTCTCTCAGATTTTATTTTTTAATTCTCTTTTCTTAAGCACTCTCTGCACTGTGCCTCGATGGTACCGTGCACAGATCCTGCGACAGCAAACTCCTCATTTTTGGGTAACAGGAATGCCATGGCTGAGGAAAAACATTAATGGATGGGCTGTGAGAGGGCACCAGTGCTGCACGATGCTCATTGTTCCTTCATTGGTCCCATTTGTTGAGATCAGCAGTGCACCAAAGCATGCAAAGTTAAGATTTGTTTTGAGGAAAATTGGGTGCTGTTTTTCCCTGAAAGGAGCTGTTCCTTTGAACATTGCTGCCAGTTAGCTTGCTTGGGAGAATATGTGCAGAAATGCAGTACAAAAGTGGTACAAACAGCTAAATTGAATACATTTACAGATGTAAAAGGCTTGATTCTTTTCAGGCTTGCAAAAGTCTTTGGGGTGAGGACTGGCTATGTAGTTCATAGCATCAGACATAACAGGTCCCTCAACACATTGGCCTTCAGGTGCCACTGTGGTCTGGTGAATTTAATAGTGATGGTGACAGTGCTGGTCCCACCCAGCTTATAGACCCACAGGTTTCCAAGTGCAGTGCAGGTATCTTTTATCCTCTCCGGTCCACAGTCAGTCCTGCTTGATAACAGTGTGAAAATTGGATTTGTCAACTAGTAATCCCTCAGTGATCAATAATTAGTTGTAATTATGCGCTGTGTAAGTGCTGTGGAGAGAAAATTGAAGTTTGTGGTTGGAGCAGGAAATGAAGAATGGCAGATAGGCCAAGCCGGTTGGCATAGGAGAAATGCAAGTGAAGAATAGTGAATTAAACTGCCTTCTATAGCTGGGCCACATCGCAGCTATAGGGGCAGTAGTGTTCAGGCTGAGCTTGCTGACCGTAAATCATCATAACTTTGACAATGAGGAGGTTTGTTTTTTATTTGCAGTTTCCCAAAAATACATTCAATCCAAAATGTCGTGAACAAGCCCTTATTTGTGGGGAAGTATCCTTTGAAACTTCTTCTGTGTTTATAAATCAAAGATCCTCCACCCTGGTTTACATTTTTATCCAAGTATATGTGCTAGGAGAAACTGAAATCACTGCTTGAGTATTCACTCATGGGACTATGCCATCCTTTTGCACTCCCTCTGAAAGTTGCAAGCCTAGACATGTGGTTTGGTTTTGGATGGAGGAGGAAAAGTCTTTGGTTTGCTTCTCGTTGCTTTGTTCTCTGCTCTGAAGAGCACAGCAGACCATGTTTCCAGATGGGCAGAGATATTCCATCTTTTCTGTGGAGGCTCTGAAAATCCAATTGTGTATGTCCTGGGATTTCTGTGCAGGCTTTGCAGTTTAATCAGATTCTTCTCAGTCAAGGAGCCAGAGAAGGTATGTTTCTTTATCTGTATATCCATGGGTTATTTCCACTATCTTATATGTCTGATTGTCATTCTCTAAATAGACATGAAAATGAAACTGTTTAACTGCAGGAGGTGGGAGTGAAATAGCTGGAGTAGACCTATTACCCAGTGTTATGTGAGAAAGTGCCAGCAAAATTTATGGTTTCTGAAGAAGCAGTGTATTTTTAAGCTTCTTGTATTCCTACACTTCACAGCCAAGATTAGCAGCTTGTTGACAGCTCCATGATATATTTGCTGTCACCTGGCTGGAATCCGAAGCAAGTGATAAATTTTTAGTTTGAATGAGCTCGCGTGACATGCAATGACAGATATATTTTTGTTACTACAAGTATGTAGCATGTCCTGTGGTTGGGGATTTTGGTGCTATTCTTGGTGTGGCCTTGAGTGATATGCTTGCTTTCCTTGCGCTTTCTGTTTCATCGTCCGGGAAAAGATGGAGAAAACGACACATTCCTCATTGGCTGTGATGGCTCATTCTTTTTCTGTGTTGTTGGAGCCAGGCTGGTATCATTCTGGGTTCAATAGAGACTGGCTGCTGGCAGGAGGCAGCTGGTGCTCTGCAGAAAAGAACCCAACATTTCCAGTTGCTGTATGTCATGGATCTTCGGTATGTGTCACATGAACTTACATTCAGAAACTAGGGTTTTGAGTGATAATACTACATTCTGAGAAGATTCCCCTCCCAGAATACACATTCAATATGGGAGGAGGGACAGTGTGAATCAGTTTTGTCTTCCTATGACTCGGAGGAACTGAATTTGCAGATGTTGCCATGCATGTAAAACCATAGTGCTATATATTGGAGATCTCTGTTTAAATGAAGAAGAAAGATAGATGATAGCTTAGTGGATTCCTTCATATTCCTAGTTTCTGGTATCTAAATTTATCTCAATGAAGTGGAATCTGTCTTCCCCAGGCCTTTTAAAAGGTTTCACATATATCAGTGTTAATAGGATATAGCTGTGTTCAAGCTGATGTTCTGCTGCTTGAGAAAAATCTGATTGAGGTGAACTGGCTTTGCTTGCAGTGGAAAAAGGGAGAGAACTCCAGCGCTATACCCCAAATCAGGAGCTTCTGTATGCTGGGGAGCTGGAGCTGGCCCTAGACTGTGCTGGAGACATTGTCATCTGTGGCAGGTCAGCAAGGGAAGTGGTGACACAAACAACATTCAAAACCACTGCAAAGTACAGCTGAGTACTGGGAGGTCTGTTTAGGTCTAGAACTTGTCTTCACTTGTAACAGTAGCTTTTATCAGCTTGAAAAACAGGAAGTTTGAAAAGCATGTAATTATTTTATTCCCTAGAATAGGAACATTGAATTTTCTCACTGAAGGCTCTTCAGAAACGTCTGCACACTAACTCCTTCAGTTCTTCACTTGGAGGATAAAAGCAGCAGTTTCCAAGCAGGGTAATACACGTCTGTTTGATGTGACTGCTGGGAGGAAGCAAGCGGAGAAAAGAAGGGGCTGCTGAGTCTGACAGGGAGGAGAATGGACAGAAATGCCACACTGCAGCACAAAGGCATTGGAAAGGAATTTGACTTGGGGATGCAGCATGGGGGCTATGGGAGGCTGTTCCTTCCCTTCAGTCACCCATAGAAGCAGGGTTCTGCTCCTGAGGGTATCCATAGCATATGTGTGGTAAATGGATTCACGGGGAGCTCCATTAGCTTGTGCTGTGTGCTTTCGGTGGCTGGCATGCCATGGAGAAGCTTGGCAAAGGTTCACTTCGGTGGAAAGCAGTGCTCTGTAAGGGGATTTTACAGTACATGCACATGCAGACTCCCCGGATCAGGCCTGATTAATGGATTTGGCCAGAAAACTGAAGGGAGCAGCCAGTTTGGGAAGTGGCACTGCTGTGCATACGGGAGCATCTGTGCCCTCCAGAGTGCCAAGGAGGGAGCAGCAGTCTTACGGAGTGGGTAAAATAAGAAGCTATACATATACAGTAGATATATGTATAAAAGAGGAATGCCCCCACCTCTGCTGGATTGGGTATTCGCACTGTTCTGGCGGAAGGTTCCAACTGTATCTAGAAATGGGTCTTTTTGAATTTGAGAGCAATTTAATGTTAAAACACAGCAAATGAAAAATGTCAATATAAGATAAAATGCATACTTTAAACGTCATGTTGTATGGGTTTAGATTTCCTAGACAGTTTTCTGAGGTTTTAAACCCTGAATGCCTCCAGAGAGCAAGAGATTTGGTGCCAGAAGTCGATCCTGTTAGGTGGCCTATGCCAGTTTTACATACCTTGAGCTACAGGAATTAGTAGATGACATGGATTAATATTGTATCTTTTAAGTATAGGTGTGCAAGGCAAATATATTTGAAACAAAGGAAGTATTATGTTGATACACTGAGTTTACTTTGAAACAGCTTAGTTGTTTATGTAAATTATTTTGCTTCTGTGTTGCAAAAATGGGGTAGGAGAAAACCAGAAGAGGACAGAGAAGCCGAATTAGCTTGAAAACACATCTTGGACGCTGGAGACCCGAGATGATGTTTCAAGACACAGAGAAGGTGGCTCTTTCCATATCAAGGAAATTTTTTGCTTTCATGCAGGCAGAGCAAGGAATTAAGTCTGGGCAAAAAGCTCAAGGGCTGTGCCTATTCAGCAGTACCTTGAGAGGTGCCATATGTGGAGCTGGTGTCCTCTGTGTTTTAATGTAGCTGTGCTTCATGGGGTGATGAGAGGCAGGTGTCCGGCCCAGAATCATCTCTCGTAGATGCTCTCTCCATGGCAGTTCTCTGCTGCCTGCATCTCGCTCAGCTACCCACATCCCTTCCTCCAACAAGGGTAGAGACACTTTCTGAAGCACCTCCAGAACTCTGATGTGCTTAGACATCAGATTTGGAAGGTGTACCTCTCTTGCTACAAAGTCGTGGTGGTCACTTGCCTTAGGGAGGAGAGCATATGTACAGCAAATGGACACTTACATAACCCTGTTAGCTTATACTGTATGATTTCAACTGTTGGGTTGCCACAGGGAGTTGAGAAGGAGAATTAGGTAATTTAAATAGAAAGATGACATCCTCCAAAAGAGTGGCATTCAGCACATATTGCTGGCTGGCCTCCTTGTTCAGAGCTGATAAGCAAATTTGGCCTGAGTCTTGTTGCAGCATTGTATGATGGCACCAGCATAGCAGAGGAATTGGCAGTATTAGCAGAGGTGGATGCTGTGGATGCGATTCCTGCCATCCGCTGCCTGCAGCTCTGACTGTGGGAGTCTCCCTCTCCATGGCAGAAACCTAGGGCCAAATTAATTGTGATTAATTTTGATTACAGAGCATTCCCTTTGAAGCGGCTCTTGAGATGAATTTGTCCCATGCGTGCTTTAAAGGGAAAGTTGCTCAGAAGTGCTTCTGCTAATGCATCCTCCAGGTTTATTTCAATATCCGTTTTCTTTCTTTCAGCAATTGGTTCTTTTGGTTCCTGGTACAACTGCAGACACTTTGCATTAATTCCCTGCAGGGCTTCTGTGCCATATTTTCAGGCTTTTGAGTGGCACTGTGGAAAACGTGAAAGCATTATGGTAATGATCAGGGCCAATTCTTGTGTTCTTTATGCAGATACCAGGTAGGAAGAAATAATCTGTGACCCTTAATAATGCAAAAACCCTACTAAGAACTCATTTAAGGGAGGGTTTGAGTGGGGACCTCAAGGTTTGATCATGGTGCATGATGGATTTTAACAACAGGTAGGTAGTGATTAGGTGGAAGAATGTAAGTATAAATGGTTGAAGTGCTGGAACAAAAAAGGAGTTAATAGTATTGTCTGTTCAGCACCACAAGGAGCTGTTGCACATTACTACATTTAAAGAAAAGGAAAGTACAATGAATGTGCTTTTAAGCCAGTTCCTCCCACTGTTCTTTTCACTGGGTTGTGAATATTCGGTGGGACTGACTGAAGGCTTTGTCTGATCTAGCAGGAGCCTCTCTGCCCCTAATAGCAGTGCAGAAGGTATGGCACAAAACCTGCCCTTATTTATTTACTTGCTTACAAAAAGGAGTATTTGCAGAAAGCTGTGCTTTGACCCAGGCTTTAAGAAAAGCCACCTCTGTTTCACTGCTAGGGGTCTTCTGGAAGCTCATGTGGTGAGAAGCACTTCTCACCACGAACTAACTGCCAGATGCATTTGAAATTGAAGATTTATGATTGAAATGGGCGTCTCAGAGCTCCCAGCTGCTGGCAACCATGTGGCAAAACAATTGCAACGTTTGCAGTCACTTTGTAGAAGCTGCTTATGTAAAAATGAGGGCAGCTTTAAATATTTACTTGAAATGGGTTGGTTAGAAGTATTGAAGAGAGCTGCTTTTCCCCCTCTCTGTATAATTAAAGTAGGGTGAAGGGAGCCAGGAATCTGGTTTACCCATGTCATGAATGCTGAAGGTAGGTCATTTCTGGGCTTTACAGGTCTCTGCAGAGAAAGAAAGGAATTTGGAAACGTTTAAGTTCATTTGAAAGATGTATCTTAAGACCTTTCTCAGTGAATGTGAAAATTTCAGAGGGATCAGGAGCAAAGGAAAACTCAGCAGACTTTTCCCATTCATAGGCAGAGCTTGAGAGCAGCAGGAAGCTGCCCAGTGCATGGCAGGCAGCAAGCCCTGAGGCTGGGGCACTGGCCAAGGGCCCAAACTTGAACTGAATCAATTTTCCTTGAAATCTTTCCTGATTTTGAGCGAAGATAGGCACTGACCTACAGCTCTGTTTCCTCCTGCGCTCTCTGTTCACCCTCGAGGTCTGTGGTTGGGTAATTTGTACTTGAGACTTTTTGGTGGGTGGAAGGGGTGAAGGAGAGCTTTGCCCCTCATTTGAGCTCCTCTGACACAGCTTGTTTGTGAGCCTCCAGCAAAGCTTTCTTTGACTCTGTAACTGTATGTCTCAAATGCAGGACTTTGAAGAAGAAGTATTGTGTAGCTGTTGGGGCAGTAGCAGCCAACTGCAGTGTTGCCAGTGGATGGCAACTGGGAAGAGAGGGGCTGTCCATCTCTGCTTCCCAGGAAGTCATGCACATAGGTGGAGAGGCTCTTCGGTGCAGAAGGTCCTCTCCCAGCTAGCAAATGGGATTTCGAAAGTTATAAGTCCTTCTGACAACTGTTCCTATTAGGAACTCAATCAGTACAGCATTGTGAGTTCAGTCAAGTTTTCCCCTGACACATTATGGATGTATTAAATGATGAAATGTCAGTCAATCAAAGCAAATTTGCACTTATTCCAGAAAGAAATCTGAATATGTAACTGCTGAGTGGTGATTAGGTGAGCAGAGATTTTCGCAGTCCCTTGGCTGGATAATGGAAGTCCGGAGTAGTTGGGTTGACCTCCCAGCTAATGTAATCCTGCTATAGCCAAATTGTTTCCCATTTCTAACCAAGTTTGAATCCCAGTGTTTCTGACTGGTTGTTCCTGAATGATTTAACCTAATAAAGGTCCTGTCTGTCATATTTCCAAGTACTCTTGCTGCATTCTCTTCCTGAGCTGCAGAAGGTGCTCAGGGATGAAAAGGGGGCCTCTTGGCACCCAGCAAATCTCTTACTGTTTAAGCAAACTGCCTCTTGCCTCAAGTCATCTTGAAGAAAATAGGCTTTTCAGTTAAAAAAAAGGGAAAGTCTGCTTAGTACAGTTTTGGTTTTGAGTAGGACCGTCATTTCTAGCAGGCTCAGCCACTAATCTGCCTGATGTACAAGTGGTACCTTTGGAGAGGCTGCAGACCAAAATGAATTCCTGCAAATGCGTTAGCTCTTTGAAGAAACTAAGGATTTGAAATCTGGAAGTGCTGAGGCTGTTGGGAAGCTCGTCTGGTTCAGGAAGAAAGAGTTGAGATGTGCATGTGTGGATGGGGTGGCATTCAGTGCCTTGGGGTGGGCTGCAGCAGGCAAACATCGCGGCTAAGCTCTTGGTGTGCCCTGCGGGACCATGTGCCAGGGTCACAGGGTGGGCATGGACCTGAAATGCTACCTCTCTTCAACCCTCTAAAAGTTCTTTCCTGGCAGGAGATTACAAACCCATTATCCTCTTCATGCACTGAGATCTGGCTGCTGAGCCATCAATAATACACACTGTTGCTTCCCAGCATGTGTTTCCAGGCAAGGCTTTGCAGCTCTTTGTGTTTTGTCGCATGTTTGCATTGGTTGCTGCATGAGCCTCTCGCAACTCGTCACTTTGCTCAGTGCTACTCAACATTGACAGTGTCAGAAAGCAGCTGAAGGCGTTGAGGTCTCTGGCTTGTCACAAGCGTGCACATCTTGAGATTTCTCCACAGTTTTGTTCATGCCAAAGAAAACTTCCATGGAAGGAAGAATCTCGGGACTTGGCTTTATAACCCAAATGCAGCTGACTTTGCTACGTACCTGAAGGGGGACTACAGGAAATTTGGATAGGAGTGTTTTATGAGGGTGTGTAAGGACAAGACAAGGTATAATGGATTTAAACTGAAAGAGGGGAGATTTAGGTTAGATGTTAGGAAGAACTTCTTCCATGTGAGGGTGCTGAGGCGCTGGCACAGGGTGCCCAGAGCAGCTGTGGCTGCCCCATCCCTGGCAGTGCTCAAGGCCAGGTTGGGTGGGGCTTGGAGCAACCTGCTCCAGTGAGAGGTATCCCTGCCCGTGGAAAGGGATTGGAACTGGATCATCTTAAGGTCCCTTCCAACCCAAACCAGTCTGGGATTCTGTGTGAAATGCAGGTGGTTTATCTGAGTGAGGGCTGCAGCACTGTCTCCTTTTAAGGGCTCTTTTCTCTCTCCCCTTCACAGTGTATAATGCATTCAGAGCTCTCTGAGCCCTTTTCCATAGTGTCGTGATTCACTGGTAATTGTATTGCTTTAAATCTATTGTTCGTTTGCTTTTCATAAAAGTCCCCAGCATCAAAACCTGCTTTTAAACTTTTATTTTCTTCAAGTTTATATGGGTCTACTGCAAAAAAGATAATCCAATGCCCTTTTATTGCCTCTTAGCATCTGCTTCATTATCCATCCTGTTTCGATGCTTATTTATTCCAATAAAGGAACAGAAATGTTGAAACATTCTGCAGAAAGCTAAATGAAGTGCCAGCAGTAAATAGCATTTTTGATCAATTTAATAATTTTTCTTTCTGTTTGTAAATTGATTGTAAATATACCTCCTATTTGTTACAACATTTGTTGCTATGTGAAATTATTCTGCAATCGTTTCATACTAGGTGGGCTTGCAGGGTTTCATCTGAAATTAACTTATAGCTATCAGCTTAGTGGTATCTGTTCTACAGAGAGTAACTCTTCTGTTTATGTAGTATGCCTTGGCTGGCAGTGTGGGCTTTACCAGTGCATTGACTTGCGTGTTTTCTCTAGATCAGCTTTTAACTGATCCATAGGAGTTGAATGCATATCAGTGTCTGGGCTATTTTATTCCTAAATTTAATAAATTTACAGCCCTTTGTCCATGTGTTTGTTTTAAATCTTGGTCTGCTTTCACATTGCAATTACCAGTAAGTACAACCTTGATGGTAATAGCACTGCTGAGGCTTCACAATTCTAAGTAGTAAAAAAGAAGGGTAATGTTGGTATTTCTGATAGATGAGCTTTAGAGTATAGCTTGAAGGGCTGCTTTTTGAAACCTGCTGCTATGCTGGCAGGCAGTGTTACACCTGAAAATAGTTGTGCCTGAAGTTAATTGAGGATGATGGTTTGACACTGAAGGTTCAAGTCAGGAAGGCAACGCCACCAGGGAAGGATGGAGCACCTTCTCAGTGCCACTTAAAATCAAAGGAATTCATCCATATATATAGTGATTTTTTTTTTCTGAATGGTGCCTTTGTTGTTTGAGCTCTTCATCAGCAAATCAGATAATTTATGACCTCACTGTCAGATTAGAAAGCAGTCTCGGCCCCACTCACATACTGATTTTGCTTTTAATATCCACAAGCTATTGATGTTAGTAATTGCAAATAAGGTTTTATATCATCAATTACTTGCACAGAAGATACTGTCACAGTAATGCCTTGATACTTGACTCCTGGATAAGGTCAGCTATAGGAATAGTAATTGCTGGAGGAAACAATTACAACCATAATCACACAGGCATTGACAAGCACCACCTTTACAGGAGACTGTTCTGAAAGCTGAGCTCCAACTTGCTGTTAGCATTGTAATTGGAAAACAATTGCCATCTGTAGGTGCCGAATTGTGTCTACAAAAATATGAGGCAGATTGCTTTGCTTTTGCTTCTTCATCACAAGGTTCTTCTGTAGAAACAAGCACAGTCATCCAGTCATGGGAGCTGGCTGTGTTTCAGTCCTTTAGTCCCAACAGCATCTCCTGTGTGCAGAGCACTGCGAGGATGGGTGACTCTTAGAGAGTGGAGAGTTTGATCGATGAATAAATCTTCTCCAACTGTCTCTTTAACTTAAGTATAAGATAACGTTAAGCCCCACCCCCCTCCTTTCCATACTAAGTCTCATTGAATGGGACTTCCCCTTAGCTTTAATGAGTCTTCAACTATCTCAGTAGTACAGTCAGAAGTACCCTGGAAATAAAGGTTTCACAGCTATAGAAGCTGCTAACATGTGCCATGAAGATGAAATAAGGGGGAGCATAATTAATCTTTCTGTCATTTTCAAGATGCATTAAGATCAGACCAGGTAATTTTCTCTGAAGTGCTGGGGAGGAGCTCAGGGGGAAAAGGGTTTGTCTCCAGGAATTAATCTCCTGGTCTCCAGGATTAGTCTCCTGAAATATGTCTGAAAGTGACCGCTGTAGCAGAACAAAGAGCGTTTGTTCAGTGCGTTTTATAAACCATTTCAAATATAGCAAAGCTCCCATCCTACCTCAAAGTATTTCCAAGTATTGATGTGCACATGATGGGTGATACAAACATTATCTTTTTGTTTTTCACTGTTTTATCAGATTTTTCATGGCCTAGGAAATGTATTTTCTATTAGAGCCTACACTAAGGCTGGGCTGATGAGGTTGCATACAGGGCCTTCTCTAGCCCTGCTATCAAGCCTGGAGAGGAGAACTGTCCTGTCCCCATATCCCCAGCTGAGGGAGGAAGTCTATTCCTATGGACAGTCTGGGAAGTAGAAGACTCCCAAGGGACAGTTTTTCCAGCAAGAGCCACAAAGGCACTTGTTTTACTTGTCCCCTTGAAGCAGGAGAGGAGCGGCTGCTGTTTTCCTGCTCAAGCATAACTAGTTATAATTAGTTTAGCCCTGGGTTATTGGTACTTTGCTATGTTAGATCACAAGAGTATGTGTGTGTGTGTATGTTTATTGTAGTTAAGAATTCTGGTTAAAAATCACACTTGTACCATCCGCATTTCAGTCACGGCTCTTTTTTGACCAGCCCCAGATTTGCAAGCAGATGTTAAGCATTCTTAATGCATGAAGATAATTTTGTCCCCAGATGCCAAGCTGTGAGACCATCACATGGTACCACAGAGCTGAGTGCACAGCATGTTGCCCCTTGTTAAAATGACTTAACAGCTGATTTCCTTTATTGAAGGTTTGGAATCCCCCTGAAGTGCAGCAGATTCCCTCACTGAATTGGATCTTCTTTCTGTGGTTAGAGCCCCTGTATCAGACCGATTTCAGCATTCACATCCTCTAAACAAGGCTCATTAATCGCAAATTCACAACTAACAGGGTTAGGGACTAGTTAGAATTGAAAAAGAGGAGCAGGAATGGGAAATGCTTAATGCTCAGTGAGCTCTGGTATCTCACTGCGGGTGTTTTTCATTGAAAACCACTGGATGTGTTATAATGGATTGTAGCCGTTTTTATAGGCAGTTGATTCCATGTCCCCCACCTGCCCCAGCAGGAAAGCCTGTTTTTAGAGTGTTTGTTACTGCTAACACAGTGTATGCTTTGTAATGTTGAAAGTTTAAGCGACTTTGTGGTAGCTAGCACCTAGGCAGGGTGTAGTCTTCATGAAACATGAATTGTTTCATCTCCCACTTTGTTGTTCATGACCTCTTGCAGAGATGAATTTTCATCTACTTTCTGAGATTTGTAGAGGAGCTTGAAGTATAAAGGCTGGTCAAGAATACAGAGGCTAAGCAAAATCAAAACTATGAGAGTGGCTCATTGCTACCCTCAGAAGTGCTGTGTGATGTCTATTTGTCTTACTGAAATTCCCCAGGGGCAGTGCTAGGTGTTGGAGCCTGCTATGCTATTGCTTGTAAGCATCAGCTCCTGGTGAAGGACTGCTTTTAGTCCTTCATGCTTGATCTGCCAGCTAATGAATAAATGTTGTCTGCCCCCATACTACTGAAGTAGCTCATTTAACAAGGATGCTGTGACTGAACCATGGTGGAGGATCTACCATCCATACGCAGGGAATGCTGATACTGCAGGTAAAACTGGAGCAGAGCAGACCTGTTGGCAAACAGGCCAGTTGCAGGAAAGGCAAAATGGTGAAGGATAAAGGAAGGTTTAGTACTGGTGTTAGGAAGGAATGGGAAAGCCACAGAGGGAATGATCCTATCAACTCTGCTGATTTAGGAAGTGAATTGACCCTCTGTACAGCAGTATAGACCAAATAGGAGCGCCTTCCTGTGTCACTTAGATCAGTTGCCTCCAGTTTTTGATTTATGACCTTTAGTCCTGTTATTTCCCCAATCTTTGTTACATGCATAGTGACAGGACCTAAAGCTTTGTTAGAGGTTAATGATCTGGAAATGGATTTGGCTCCCTGAAATCTGTAAAGTTGCCTTTCACTCTGGTTTATTGCTGTGCCGGACCTATCTGCCCGTGTGCTATATCATGCTTGAATCCATCCTGAAGCAGGCTGCTGTCTGTGCCTGGTCTTCAGCCCTGCAAACACTAGAGTTTAATTTAAAAATCACTGCAAGGATTAAAGAATCCTTCTCTAGTCTTGCTGGCCCTGGGTGAGTAATTTCCTTTGACAGGCAAGTAAAATGCCTTTAGTTTCTTGCATTACCATCAGTCACTGGTAAAAGGCAAGCAATTTCTATGTGGTGGCTGGTAAATTTTCCTGACAGCTTTGCAAGGCTGGATAAGCTTTCTGAGCCGCGGCAGCACTCTGAGCAAGAGACTTTGGAGGCCCGAATCCTCCTGACCTCTTTGCCCATCTGGGGCTCTGGGTCTGCCGGGGTCTGTCTGTCAGGCACCAGCTTGCAGGATGATATTTTGGCCAGGGTGTCTAGAGGGGAAAAACTGTCTCCTTGCCTTCATGGTGAGAAATATTGCAGGCTAATCTAACAGATAGAGCTTTGGCACTGTCCATTTTTGGGGCTTTCTCTGGACTTTGTTGCAGTAGAAGATGGACTCTGCTGCACAGCCTTTGTCAGCTATGCTTGGAGGAGGGATGAAGCTTGGGACTTGCAAAATCCTTGCCAAATCTGCTGAGATCCAGAGGGCGATGTGAAGAATTGCTATTGAAAGCCCAACCTACCTGCAGAGAGTCTTCAAAAAGCTTCTGAGAAGCACCGCCCAAAGAAGCCAAACTAGGGCTGCCAGAGCCTGTTGGGACAGTGACCAAAGGGCTGAGTAGGGCTTTCTGAGCACCAGAGTTGGGATAGTGTTATTCTGAATTGCAGACTCTCGAGGAGACTCTTGGAAAGTGTCTGCAGGTGGAAGAAAAGTAATCTTATAGTAGGAAACAGAATGGGAAAAAATAACAACCAGGGGAAAGACATTTTTGATGTTTTATCCCAGCTAGAGGGCTGGTTCTCGTCAGAACTCGCACACTATTAGCCTGCTTGGTGGTCATTGGTACCTGGAGTACAAACCGCATCATTGTAATGCTCACTAAAGTTTTCACTAGAAGCAAAAAAATGCTGTTCTGTTGTAATATATGGTGCTACCTTTTCATGAGAAGTACTGGTCTGAGCTCTACTGGAAATTGAATTCTATCGTGTGGAAAGGGAGATTATTTCCTAAGGTTTCCTTATTCACCATCTTAGCACATAATGCTTAAGGTAAAGGTGCACTCCAGGATGATTGATTGGCAAGCACAGAGGACCTCTGTTCCATGTGACAGGGATATAAAGAACGAGAGTTGTATTTTTTGACGGTGAAGGGGAAATGGCATTACCAGTGATATTCAGCAATATACTCTGCAGTCCTGGTTAGCTCTGCATATTTTATGGCATCCATTTTCTTTCTTCGATTAGACAACATAAAACCTCATAAAATAATCTGATAAAAACAACAAGTGCAGGCAAAGTTCTTGTGGCCTTTTTAATTCTGGAAGTATTTTCATTGCTGTGCATTTCATCCCTTTTCCCTCGAACTCCATCCCTTGTGCTCCTTGCCACAGCCTAGGCTGAGTGCCTGAGAACAGCCTTTTCTGTGCTGCTTTTTATGCAGAGTACTCAGCAAGTGTGGAAAAATGGATGATAGATCCCTTAAAGACCACTTCGTGCTGTTAAGCAGCTGTTGGATGTGCCAAGGGTTGGGACTGGTCTCAGTTGACATTAGGGGTTTATACAGGTTTCACAAATCTGCTCTTTTTAACGTTCTTTTTGAATTTTTTTCTATTGGTGCAGTTTCAAGCAACCTTTTAGGTAAAGATGACCATTGCTGCTTTTAGCCTCATCTCCTAAGGGGAGGAGACATGTCAATATGTTGTTGGCCCATCAGCTGCACTGCTGGTCTTTGCCCTTGTACTTTTTAGACCATTGAAAGATGTCTCTTAGCTGTGTGAAAGTCAAGGTGAGACTCTAGAGCATGCAGGCCTCCTCTGTTGGGTACTTTTTGGGCCAGATTACACACACTGCCTCAAGAGTAGCCACAAGCTGGCCACCAGTGGCCTCTTCTGGGCATCTGACAGGGGATTTGCAGTCACAGCGTGCTCTGAGCCCGAGGGATTGTGCCACAAACAGTCTGGCGAATGGAACAAATGCTGCAGTACTCAGCAGCAACCCAGGGAAGTTTTTCTGATCTTAAGTCAAAGACACTGATGACTGGCAAAAGGTAATTATATTAGCCTGAATTGTATTTGCCAAACTTTTTACTTACGGGAAATCTCCGAGTTTCCAAGGTGGTGATTAAATTTAGCCACAGTAACGGACTATTTTACATGCGATAAACCCCCATCCAGTGTTGACCAAGACAGTGCTGTGGAGCTCATTATCTAGTTTTGCAGGAAGAGGGATGGAAAGCTTGTACTTTGTTGTTGTTTAGGTGCTCCCGAAACCATGACCTTTAGGTCTTTCTTTGCTTGTAGAGGTAGAAAAATGACACCTGTATAAAAACTCTTTGTCTCACAGGAGGCCTGATCTCTATTCAGGCTGCAGACATTTTTGCAGGGCTGATTTCTGAAAGGAGCCTTTCAATAAAAGGAAACCTGTAAATATCTTTGTCTTTGCAGGAGGAAACCTCTGACTTCCTTTGATTTTTTCATTATAGTTTTCAAAGCTGTGTTTCTGCATGATTGCAAGAATTCCAAGTTCAAATACTTTGGACACATTGAGACTTGGTAATGCATGTTGTCCTGTACTTCTAGGCTTTAAGGAAGAGTTTCATCTGTTACAGCATTGCATTGGTTTCAAGGTAAAGGACATAGTCTGAGTGTTTTAGATCTTGGAGAGAAAGGCTGAAGAGACTGAGCGGGCTTTGATTTTTGTTCTGTAGACATGTGTTACAGAAAACCACTCCAGCATTTTACCTCTTCTCCCTGCAGAGAAGGTACACCACAGATTGTTGTTTTGGAGAAAAGAGGGCATATAGTTCAACCCCTGGAGATGTCTAAGGGTGCGTGACAGCAGGCCCTGGAGCTCTTTGAATAATGATCAACAATTCCTAGCTCAGTTAAGTGGAGGGGGGCAGTGGAATAAAGGAAAATCTCTCTCCTCTTTCAGGGGAGGCAGAGGTGTGAGCTGGTGGTGCATCCTAATGAGATAGGGATGTTATGAGTTGTGTGGTAGCAAAAGGATTGTTTAGACTTGGAAGAAGACCTACTTTCTCCTTTTAATCAATAGTAATAATGGTTAGTTCATATTTATTGGGTACTTTGGAAGTGTAATGTGTCAAGGAATTGTGTATTTATTTGCAAATTATGGGCAATGTTTCCTGCCCTCCAGGCAGAGAGAGCAGAGGATCTGCTTCCCTGTGCTGGAAATCACTGAAGCTGTGCTAGTGGGTCAGCAACCTGAACATCAGGCCTGTCTTCCTGGTGTGAAGAGTTTGCTGCAGTTTTGAGAGCTTTCAGCACAATCTAGAGCCATATTTGCTTATGCTATAATTAAAGTAATTTGTATGTTGAAGGCACAACAATGTATTCAGGTGGAGTCAAATAAATTTTGGCTTTTAGTTTTAGTAAGAAAATCTCACTTGCTGCAGAACACTGACCTGCAGGTTTAAGTAGCTACTGAGTAATTGCAGAAATAGAATGAAATGCAGTATCTGAACACTTGTTAAGTCTACGAATACACAGTATCTCCATAGAAATAGTATTTTTTTTCTCCTTGTATGATTATCCGAGCAAAGGTGAGGAAACATCCTTATTCCCATTTCGCAGCTGCCCAGACAGTTAAATGGTTAATAAAATGTCTGGAGTTGATAGAATTGGACTCGATGTCTCCTGCCCCAGTGCCTGGCAACCCTTTTTCTCCCAGAGGGACAAAATTCCACTGTTGATATATTTCAAAGAAAACAGTGTTCACTGTGGGAGATGGCATTTTCATCTCCTGTTACATAAAGACTTCGAATCTCTCAGGTTTCCATAGCAGTGTTGGAAACCCATATGAACAAGGTCTGGTTTGTGACAGGAATATATAAGAATAAAAATTAATAGCTTTAATTTCAAGCCAATTAGAATGTCTGCTGGTTTTTAAAGCTCTGTTTGCTTACCTAAGTGTGAGAGAGAACAGATTGAAAAATGGAGTTTCTGCTGAAATATGGTGAAACCTTAAAATGTCTTTGAATTTTCTGTTGGATATGGAAATACAACATCATGTTAGACTGCTTTGAAGATGTTCATGTAATCTTTTCTGATTGTATTAGCACAGCGTCGTATCTAGAGACTGTTTCTATGACCCCTTCCCATATAAAAGGGGACGCCTCTTTCTCTGACCTTACTTCACAGATGTGAAACTTAGCTTCTCAGTATTAAGCAGCGGCTAAAATATCATCAATTTCTGGTGGTTCAGTCCAGCTGATGGTCCGTCCTAAAATGTGTAATCATTCCTAGGAAAAAAGGTGGGCTCTTGAGAAAATCTGCTGCATTTCTTTAGAGAAGTTACACACGCTGAAAAGGAGGAGGGAGGATTTTGATAAAATACCCCCCCCCCCCCATCATCATCTCCTGTTTCTTATGCTGCCTTATTTTGAGGCTTCTGTAAAAGCTTTCTCAAAATCATAAACCATCATACTCAAGGGAAGGTTGTGTTAATTTGTCTTCCCTAATAGTTAATTTATCACATGGAAAGCACTTTACTGTCAGAATTCAAATTAAAATCCTGTTTACTCTTTTCATTATTCAAAATCCAATATGCTACTGAGCTGGATGCTTGGCATATTTCGAAACATTTGATGGGCTGAAAAAAATAGGTTGATGGCTTCACCTTTTCAGGTAGAAGGGTGGTAATTATATCATCCTAAATCTTTAGCATTGATCCCCTCCACTATTTCAAAGGGTTTTCTGTTCTCTGAGATGCTAGGCTTTTCTCATGTTAGCCACCATGTCTGCTGAGCAGTGTTGTTCCTGCCTTGCGTTGTGCTGGTCACTATTGATTTTCTCTGCTTTGTCCTACCCGGTGCTTTGGCATTGACTTTCTTCCTCGAGTGCGTGCTGGGTATCCTGTCAGTGTATATATGTCAGAGATATCCTGACAGTAATAACTGCTTTCATAGAAACTGCATCCCCAAATGCTTGACAGGGTTAAATAAGACAGCTAGAAAAGGTTGTATAAAAATAACAGATGCAGGGAGAAATTGAGGTGAATGGGAGGGAGGGGAAAGGCCCATTTCCTGATACAGTGTAAAGGGTGGGAGAGTGCTAAGGTCAGGGGATACAGAAAGGGCACAACATGAGGTGGGGCTGAGCAAGCCTTGTCCTGCAGTGGGGGGAAGAGCAAAGCATATCTGTGTCTTGTTTTGAAAACTGATTTGGGCCAGTCATGCATTAGACTTGCAATGAAAGGACTGCAGTCACTGCAGTGGTTTTTAGCATAGTAGAGGTCAAACCTGAAGTAAAACTCCAGCTTACTTTGGAAGTTGCTGTCTCTAAGTACTGAGCTGTCTTTATCCCCAAGGGCAAACATGCTTGTATTTTTTTATCCCACCATGAGTTCCCACCTTATTTCCCAGATAACACCTATTGCCACGAGCTTTATACCAGGCAAATGTTGAGCTTTTTACCTGCAGGTACCATTAGTCAAACCGTTTTACTTGGGATTTCCTTTTGTTTGATGCGCTGCAGCTGCCCTGTGTTCCAAATTGCCATCTTCCTGCAGTCTACCTACACCTCTCTACAGGGCTTTGCAGGCTGCTTGTTTTTACTTTGCACTAAAACATCATATTATTTGTGTTTGTGACCTTTTGGAGAGAGCTTGGATCTTTGCAGGATCTTTTTGTATTTTGATGTGTGTTTTACATACTTAGGTAGGTTTACTTTTAGTGACATTAACGTGGAACTGTGGAAACAGACACAGCTGACCTGGTGTTCCCATTTTAAGGAGAATATGATGGGGAAGTAGTTGGAACATAAATTTGTGACAGGTCTTTTAAAAAATGAAAGAACAAAGAAGTAAGGTCCTTGGAAAAAATACTTCAGAAAACAAACACTTGCTTAGCTACTGATGATTTAGGATCTGATCCCCTGCATTGCTGTAAATGTGACTTCCCTAAGAGGTGAGGCTGCGCGGGATGATTATCTGCTTGGTAGGGCATTCTCATGTCACACATGCCACTTTACCCACAGGCTGCTCTTGCCTGACCAGTGCAGGGGGCACTGTCTGTTACTAGCGGGTCTAAAGCAGGAGCAGGATAGCTGGGTGGGTTTGTAGTGAAGATACCAAAACATTCCCTGGCACCTCTAGGGATAATTCCTGGTTCTGCCATATGTTTTCTGGATGAGTTTGCATCACCTCATTTCCCTCAGATTTCTGGATTACCCACAGAGAATTTTGGCCAGGAAGCTTAGGAGGACACAAAAGAGAGGGATGGTGCCTCCTGTCCAATTTCAGCCTTCCATCTGCTATACCAGCGATTCCCGCATGGTTTTACTTTCATATGCACGCATCAATGAACTCCTGACTGCCTGTGCCTCCCTCCCAAATTGCATGGAATGCACTTCGATGTGGCAGCTGCAAATCGCATATCCTCTTCTCCTTATATCTCCCAGCAAGCTCCACTTGCCTCCACCCCCTATACAGTGATGCTTCTATTACTTCCTATATAGAAACACTGCCCATCTCACACCCTAAAGGTCCCCAGATGTTACATCTGAATTCAGTGATTATTTTAATTTATAGCGCTCTGCTTAATGCATCTTAAACCACACGTGTTTTAACTAGAAACTCCCTGGGGTCCTCGTTCAGAACTAATTACTTGCTGTTTGTGCAATTCTTCAAATACGTAAAATGCTCTGTGAGGGCTCGGAATTACTCAGCTCTGCTCAGCCTTGGTCTTAACGCTGGGTAGGGGTGTCTGGCTGAAGCGTGAGTTTGGGAATCGGGATGTATCCACCCTCATTCTAGCTCTGCAGAGACAGCGTGATTTTAGGCAAGTTAACTACACTGGCCTTCAGCCTGGATTTCCTGTAGGGGAAGGAGAGTGATTTCATTTTTAATTGGGCTAAAAACGCGTGTTGAAGGGCTGACTTCAGAAATGGTTGGAAATCGCAACCATTATTATTAGTACGTCATTGAGACTGCATTTAGCTCAGATCATGTTTTCCCCCATAATGGGATGGGGGGAGATAAGAGGATTTCTAAAATAGCTCTGAAAAAGTCTTTTTTTCTCATCACTTTGAGCATTTTCCATCTGCTGTGAGCACATTCCCGTTTTATTTCCTAAATATCTTTAACTTCTGTTTCTATTTTAAAGTTCCATTTGCCAAGTTTTCACTTCCTAATTACCACTGCCGGGAGTGTTGCTGGGGGGTGTTGCAAGCAAGCATTTACCTTGTAGATTTTGCACTTAACTGACTGGGAGGTGGTGGAAGTCCCTGCACCACTTCTGTTGAGTGCTTGGCTGTTCAAATTCCTCTTGTAGCCCTTAAGCTGCTTTCAGCCCTGGTTATTACTTGTACCTTCTCCCTTCTCGCTGTTGTAGTGACTGAGGGAAGAGGTTTAGCACAGCTGAATTCATGGAGTTGCATACATTTAAGGCTGGGATTGCATTTTAGGACAGTTCTGGTTGTTCCAAGTTGGCAGGCTGGGGATGCTTCTGCTTGCCTGCTCCATTCAGTCCGTCGTGTTTCCATCTTTACATTCTATAGTAAATGGAGGACACACTGTTCAGGGGGAAAAAACACTGCCAGGGATACCAAATGTATTCTGCAGTCTATATTGAAAGTAGCTTCCTCTGTTCTGCCTTTATGGCTGGGAATAGGGCTAAATTCACTTGTGAAGCAGTTGTTTCATTGATTCCTTGTTCTGGAGACCTTTGACACTTACCCCTCTTCTTCCCCCCAGCTACCTCCTCTTAAGATCTTATGGGCATAAGTGTCACGAGAGGCAGTTCTTGAGGACATGTTTGTGTTGGACCTCCTCCACCCCTAAGGAAGAGAGTATCAGGAATAGTGATTTGAGGTACAGGCTGTGGATACAGGCTGGAACGTTGGGGGCCCTATTGCAGGCTAACTTCTCTTGAGCTCATTCAGTATTCCTCAGTCTCATTCACAGCTCTGCTAATTATGTTATCAGAATGCCATGTAAGTTGTAATGTTTTAAAGGTAGGCAAGTGCTTTTCAGCAGGGCAGTTTTCTGTCTGAAATTCCGGCTTTTCGAAAAGGATGTCTGTATGGAAATGTCAGTTTTGCCAAATTCCCCATTGGCTCTCATGTTGCGTTCCTTAAAGAAATGAATAAAAAAATTCACAAGTATCTTTATACAGAAGTA
Source organism: Ara ararauna (assembly GCA_028858755.1). NCBI lineage: Eukaryota > Metazoa > Chordata > Aves > Psittaciformes > Psittacidae > Ara > Ara ararauna. The sequence goes on along the minus strand of CM054387.1, from coordinate 11,475,534 downwards.
TATTGAGCCATCTGAGTGGTAGCAGTTGCTTCCTGGGTCATGCTCCTGTGACATACTTCAAGAGGTCATTTCTGTGTTTTCAAGGCCAGAGGTGGCAGAATTTTTGTCGGCAGGTAAAATGAGAGGACATCAGAGTTTTCTCAAGGAGTTGTATTTATCCTTACAGCTCCCTTTGAGTTGGAAAAGCAGCACTTCGCAGTATTTTATATGGAGGGAAGGGAGGTGTAAGAAAACTAAATGATCCATCCAAACTTATAAGAGAGGCTTGGCTTGGTTTATTGCCTAGAGCAGGGCAGTAAACCCAGCGCCTGGGCTTGCACACTGACCGTTCACCAGCCTCTCTCCAATTCATCTCAGCTTGGGTAGGAATTTCTTACTCTTTTTCAAAGCCTCCGTCCCCACCACTTACAATAATTTTTGTGCCTGTATAGCTTGGGGGCAGATTTAAAGATATGAATCACTTATCTGAAGAACAGTAGGCTCAAACCACCCATATGTAGGCTGGTTTCATTTGAATTTCTTGACTTTTCCTAAGTGAGAAGCTGAATTCGGTTTCTTCCCTCTTTCAACCTTCCTGGCTCTACTGATATCCAAAAATGCAAAATGACATCTTGTCTCAGCCCACCAGAGCAGATGCATTGCAGGGGATTAGACTGGAAATTTTCCTAAAATGCAGCGTTCTGAGACATTTTTGGAAGATGTAGCTGGGGAGCAGAGTATGGATGTTCACTTGGTGCTAACCCAGCAAGACAGGGGAAGTGCAGCAAGCAGCCAAGATAGCATTGCCAAAACCCAGAGGGATGCCTGTTAATGGACAGTGCCCTGAAGGAGAAGCCAAGAGGACAGGCATCAGGGGAGCCTCATGTGATGTCCAGACTGGCAAAGACCATCTCGTAGATGTGTTCAGACATAAGAAGAACAGCAAAGCTCCCTGGCTGAGGGAGGTAGACACAGCTGAGGGGTTGGCTGAAGAGAGAAGCCAGAGTTTTGGGGTGCAGTGTCTGGAAGAAGTTGGAATAGCTGAGCGTGTAAATAGGTGTGGATATTTAAGGCTATTGCATCCTTACTGCTACACTGCATGTGAGGACCACTGATGATGGGAAAGAGGAGCAGCAGCAGCTTCAGCTTCCAGGAAGAACAGAGCTGCACAGGGGTCCTGCATGGTGAAAGCCTGGTCAGGTGTGGTAGGGAACTGTGCCATGTTGCTTTTCACCCTTGTTGGTGTAAACTAACGTGCTAGATTTGGATCAGAGTACATGAAAAGTAAATGCTGCAGTGAAGATATCTGTAGTGTATAAGCTGTGTAGGAGGACTTCCCAGGCTTTTGACAGATGGAAAAAGGGTGGTGAATCCTGGGGAAAATCCAGCTGTCCTGTTGTGCCCCCCCCCCCCCCCAGCATCCTGTGCCTTTCAGTTAACCATTAATTAATCAAAGCTTTGACTTGGGTGGACAGGCGGGTTGGGGGTTTCCAGATATATTGGCAAGAAAACACATGAGAAATTGAGAGGGTGGTGGGGAGGCAAATTTGTTAAACCCCGTAATTGTGGCTGGGAAGGAGAAGATTTAAAAAGTGCTCGTTGGTAACTTGCTTATTTTTAATTTATTATTTTATTTTTGCCAGGCTCCAGTGATTCTTTTTCAAGTGGGAGACTGAGTCTGATGAGGAAAATTATTGAATCCACTGCTGAAGGCTTAATTCTCTCTCTCATATACATTACAAGTCAGTCTGAAATGAAGCCATGTAGGTGCCTGGCAGGAATTATTTGGTCCAGTGTAATTACTACAGAATAAATGAGTGTTCCTCTGACAGAAAGAGGAAGTGATGGGAAAGGGGCCCATGAGCTTTGAGGCACGTTATTTGGAGATGTGGATGTCTGTGGAGAAGCATGAAGGAGACAAAAAATAGCAAGGAAAATTCTCTGCTTGCAGGGAACATTCTTCATCAGACTGGTTATGCCAGGCGTGAATATGGCCCATCAAGTCAGTAAAGCCTTACAGGCAAGAGTGAGGATATCATAAAAGCAGGATGAATTAATTCCTTCTGAGAAGAAAAAAACACCAGTTGAATCTTGAAGTTCCTTTGATCCAAACCCATGAACTCAGCTAGACCTTAAAGGATATTCTTAATAGTGTAACGTGAGCAGCAACTGGCCGCGAGGCATTGGGGTAAATCCATCACAATTCACTGTTAAGTAACGCTTCAAGTCTCAGCAGTGCTGTTTCATTCCACCATACAACTAAGAGGTCCCTCTTGGCTTTACTTTTAATTAATGAAGTCGCAGCAGTGGTGAATGTGGCACTACAGCTCTTGCTTTCTGCCTAATTGTTCTCCAGGCATATTTGCAGCACTCCCGTCAAAATCCCAGGCTTGTTTCAGGAGTCAAGCTGCACAAATGAAGTCCCTGCTATTAAAAGCAGTTTATTTCCTATTCCTTGGCAAACTGTTCCTAACGCTGAGCCCCACTGGAGCATGGACTTTTGTAAGCAAATTTTTTTAAAGCCAAAAAGTGGTGACATTTACCAGCTACCAGACTGCTTTGAAACTCTGACTGTGCTCAGGAAATCAAGGTTTTCCATGTCAGCATCATATTATTTTCAGCAGAGAGAGTTTGACATGCCCAGTTTGATACATGCCAGTATGCTAGCATGATTATTTTCATCCCTCAGTCCTGGATCTAGAGTAATATGCTCCTTCTCTCTCTCCTTCCTGCATTATGGTCTTGGAGCAGTGAAGCACATTTTTTTTCCAGGCAGCTTGCCCTAACATTAAAAGGCACCTTGCTCCCAAAGGTTTGCAAGCAGGAGGATGTATTTTATATCACAGTGTTATGAGTCTCCATCTTAAACTGCGGGAAAGACATCACAAATTAAATCAACTTATGCTTAGTCACATCTGTTTTATTTATATCAAAGTAGTGCCACTGAAGCAGAGAGCATTCTTATTCTCTCCATATTGTTCAGGCTGAAAATTAACTGGCTTTGCACATAATGAAACTCATACTTCATCTCTTTAAAATGATTGGACCTCTTTTTATATTTTTAAAGCAGAGTGACTTACAGTTACAATGTATTAGTCTGTTACTAATGGAAGAGGGAATATTTCTTCTTATCTCCTTGTTTACCTCTGGATTTATTTGTAGGAGGTCTGTAACTCAAGCAATGCCTGTTGTTCCCCAACAGAATTAGGACAGCCTCCGGTGTGAAGATCCTGGACATCAGAGTCAGTGATGCAGACCAGTGGGGGGTTCAAGAAGAAACAGACAGCGCGAGGACCACTGCCACAGTGACATGTGTGCACAACGACCCGAGCGCAGAGAGCAGGTAAGCCACCATGTGCTGCTGTGCCTTAACCCTTGCTGAAATGCTGTCAGAGACAGAGAATAACTTCTTTAATGAGTTGTATTGCTCTTTTAATAGCAGTAATTTTTCCTTCTCAGCTTCCTTGGAAGAGCTGTAGGTGATCTGATGAGAGATTTCTTTTCCTTTTGTTTCACTTCTGAGCTTTGAAAGTAGATTATCTAATTAAACTGGAGGCAGCCAACTAATCATAGCTCACATTTCTTTTCATGCCACCTTCAGGGCAGCAGGAGGATCCCTGTTGCCAAAGAGCCAACAGAAAGGCATGGACTAAACTAGAGAAATATGAAGAATAATTGAAAGCAATATAGGACAATGCTCCCTTCTTTATTTGAAAAGCCATGAAAGTAACTGCTGTGAAACACCTATGAGTCTATGAATTGTTTCAGGAATGCTGTATCTGTTTGCTATGGTTATGTGCCCACAAGCTGTATCAAACTTAATGAGAAATTTACATTGTTAGCTAGTCAGAATGATGTATTTACAATACAAGCCATTTCTCTCTGTTACCATGCAGTTACTCTACACTGAAAGTACACTGTGCATGAATTTCACTTGAAACTGTATCAGAATTAGGAAGTCTGTAAACCTTATGTCAGAATTCTCATTTGAGGAGTCTTTTGCATCCATCTTTTTTCTGAAAGCTCCTGTAAAGGAGAAAAATGGTTGTTAGTAGTTGTTTAGACCTAGGAAGATTGCTGCCAGAGGTTTGGAGTGCAGAGAGAGTTTCTACTCTGTTTTGTTTCTGAAGCTGTATTTGGGGAACAAATGAATCCCATCTAGCTCTGGGTACCTGCAATACAAGTGTTGAGGTGAAAGCTATTCAGTGAGAGTTTGCTTTTTAGCAGAAGGGGTGAATAGGCAATGCAGAGGTGAGAGCCCTCCTGGATGTGTAAAACAGGCCTGATGGAATAGCGAGCAAAAAGTGCCTGTTTCTCTGCAGTAAAGATGCAGAGTGGAGGCGACTGAGTGGGTTGCAGACATTTGCATTGTAAACCCAAGAAGTGAAGGGAGGTGATTCCCTGCTCAGTGTCTCTGGTGAAGTCAAGTGCTACAGAGCTTTCTGGCTCTGAAGCACTTGAAATGCCAGGCAAACCTTTCAGTTTGTTAGCTGTTTGCTGCATTTCATTCCCATTAGAACAAAAAAAGGGGGGAGGGGAGTCCCCTCTGTTCATAAGCACATTTGTCAAAGTTGTGACTTTGAGGTTGTGATGAAGGAAATTCTAGCCACCTCCCACCATTATTTTGCTGGGGCTTCATGAGCTGTATTTGGCACTCTGTGGTTTGTCTCTGAATCTTTTAGTAAGATTCCTCAGCTACTCCCAAAGCTGTTATAGAAGCCAGTGAGTCCCTTTGGTGGGATGAGAGCTCAGCCAGCAAAGACCTGGCTCAGGAGGCAACCTTCATGCCTGTGATGACCCATGGTGACATCTCAACCTGAATCAGCTCAGGCAGCAGCTCTGGGGGGGTCTCAGCGGCATCTGTTCTCTGCTGAATGCTGCAGTTGGGTTCTTTTTGCTAAAACAACTGCAACCTCTGTTCTGTTCAAAGCAGGATGGAAACCCATCAATTTGAAAGTGAAACGCTGAGGTTAAAAGAAGACTTAAGCTCATTTGATGTTAGGGAGGAATCAAGTTATTGAACTGAAACAAAGTTTTAAAAGTTAGGAAAAAAATAGGATGAACACTGAAAGTTATTGCCTTGTACGTGGTTTCAGTAATCCATGAAATGATACCTGTCACAGTAACTTAGTTTTTATTAAAACTGACTTTTGCTTTGTGTTGAACTGTTAAATTGCACAAAAGCAAGAAATCTCAAGGTAATTAATACTTTGGCCCTTTCCTTTTGTGAGATTAGTTTAATATTTTTGATTAATTAAAGTATGCAGATAGAAACTGCTGAAAGATCATAGAATCATAGAATAGTTAGGGTTGGAAAGGACCTTAAGATCATCCGGTTCCAACCCCCCTGCCATGGGCAGGGACACCTCACACTAAACCATGCCACCCAAGGCTCTGTCCAGCCTGGCCTTGAACACCGCCAGCGATGGAGCATTCACAGCCCCCTTCAGATATTGGAAGGGTGCTCTGAGATCTCCACGCAGCCTTCTCTTCTCCAGGCTGAACAGCCCCAACTTTCTCAGCCTATCTTCATACATCTCCAGATGTGCAAATATTGTAGTGCTTAGAGTAAATATTTAACTTTGATCTTTACTTTAATTTGCCTTTCTGGTTATAATGGTGGCCCTCTTGTTTCTCTTGGAGAGTATTAGGTGTTTATGTGGGGATTCTGCTGTTTCATTTAGATGAGCAGAGACCCGAACTTGCTTCCGTTAGGTCAATGTTTCAAAACTGTCTGTAGACCCGATTCATCTGTTCCTCCTTTTAGTAACACAAGGAGCTTCATTAGAGACAGTTTATATACAAGTGAGAGTGCGGGATCAATCTCTTTCATTGCAGAGCAGAAGCTATTAGTAAACAGAACTGTATCTACCTCAGGGGAGGCAGTTTTTTCTCTCCTGTAAGTAATTTCACTTCTGCTGACTTGCCTGTTAGGCTGATAGTAGAGAAGTGGGTAGGTCAGGACTGAGCCTCTGAGCCTGCCTCATTTTCTTTGTGGAAGACATGGCTGAGTTTACTATGGTTTTGCAACCTCTCTTGGGCTTTGTGAGGGGCCTCCAAACCCCCCACAGCTCTGGTTGGTTTGGTGGAAGTGAGAAACTCCAGCATGTCACAGCTGCACCTGTGGAAATCTGCCTATCCTCAGTGTCCTTAGCTCAGAGAGAGGCCTGTTCTCCACTGCTGTGCACTTGGGTTGCTCTTTCCTCCCCAGTGTGCAGCTCTGATAAGAACCGCCAAGAGACACTGCCTGCAAGGAGAACAGTGGCTTTGGACTGTGTCATGTTCTTAATCCCATCTCCATTCCTTTTAGCCAGCGTTATCGGCTGGAGCCTTTTCAAACTTGCCTACTTTTCTAATCTTTCTCCTTCTCCCCTCTGCAATATTATTGTTATCATGAGTTTTTCATCTCCATTTCTCACATTTCCCTACGCCAATTGAGTGTTCATTAAAATGCTTTAAATTAAGACCTTTCCTCCTTTCATGCAGAGTGCATCATGCCTTTTCTGTGCATTACTTAAAAAAAACTTCCTTATCACAGTGTTTCAGGCAGTTTACATTATATTCTATTAAAAATCCATTTTGTCCAAGGTTGTCACAATTCATAGATTAAAGCTTTCCAGAGTGTGTTTTGTTAGGAATACATTCATAAATTCACCTCTTTAGTAGTCCCATAAGCTTGTCTTTAAAACCTCTTTTTGAACCTGTAGCTGAACAAAAAGTATTAAAAAAAGAGATATATTTTAAATACACACAAGTATATATGCACGCATCTATTTGGATCTGTCTGGAGCTTTTCTTTGCCCTTATTGCTGCCATCTCAAAGGACTTTTCTGGTAGCTCATTGAGCGAGAAGATTGATTGTTGCCATCTGCATTTATTCTCCCCCATACTCTTTCCTCAGGGCAGAACTCTCTGAATCTCATTTTGGTAAGGTTACTTGAAGCAGCAGTGTGTTTTGTTTCAAAAAAGACAACGTTTTCTACTTCAAGCACAAATGCTCTTGCGTTATGCCTGCAGCTGGGACCCAGCGCTTCCTTTCCATAGGAAAGGATCTTGATGGATTTCTGCATTGAGTGCAGAGTGCATCTTGCAAGGAGGGGAGAAAGTTAGGGCTGGTGGGTTTAGATAAAAATGGAATGCTTTCAGCCTCCCATGCAGAATAGCTGTTTTTGTGAAGGACTGGGGTCTTCCCCTGTGGTATAGGCCAATGTGTTGAATTAGTGCAAAAATTGCTCTTGAAATGTAAGGCCAAGTCTGGGATTCTACCAGACACAAATCCTGCATGGTTTCCAGAAAACAGATCTTATTTTTTGTAAGGACCATGCAGGCTTTTTCCACTCTCTTTGCCAAAAGATGGATTGAGCCTCGCAGTTCTGTACTTTGCACCTCAGAGTGCTCTGGAGGCATCTCAGGAACATGCCACAAACTGGGCTGCAGAAGGCCTAGGGCAGGAGGGCTTGAAGAAATGCCCTGGGAGCATGGCCTGTGTTTGGCAAGCTGTGGCAGCTCGTAACTCAGCACTGATATCCAGAGGAATGGGATTGCAGGAACTTTGCTGGAGTGATTTAGCACTTTACAGGACTAGGTTATTTCAAATCACTGGTGAGCAGGAGCTGAGTTTCCATGGCCCCACAGTATGACATATTTCATGGTGCTCAGTGTCTCCTTGCTAGAAACCTGAAGAACAAAAACTTCATGTGACCTGGCCTTTGGTTCAGGGAGACAAAGTGGCACAAGCACAAAACAGACCACAGAGTTGCAACTCTTCTTAGAGAGTATATGAAGAGATCATTTTCTTTACTCAGAAAAACTGTCATTCAGTTGTATTGGATCATTACTAGGTGAGGATAGTCTGATTTTCTGACAAACCAGTACTTTAATCAGAAAGGTAATACTTATGCTAACTAGTAAAGTTAATGACATTGATTTTACCTGCAGTGCTGGGTATAATGTTACTGGGACCAAACTGGTTCTTCTCACTGGGGGATTATTTTATCTCCATGCCTATAATACAGCTTCCATCTCTCAAGATATCCATCACTGCATAAATTAGACTTGCATGAGGGACATGCAGAATGCAAAAGTAGGCAGGGTGGAATCTTCAGAGGGATTTTTTTCGAGTGTCCTCAGAAGTATTTTTCCTATTGCCTGGAGATGTGTGTATTTTTAATTGCTGCAGACCAGCTCAGATGTCTGGCATTTGACATCATCTGTCTTTAAACTTGAATCCAGAAATGAAGATTCTATAATTAATCATTCTATTTATTTACCATTTTAAGAGGTGTTTACAGAATTCAAATAGTTTAAATGACTTTATAAAATTGCAGTTGTACTGTCAGATACATGAATACATAAACCAGAAAAAGCAGTTATTTCATGTATTTATAGGTATGCAAATAGACCCTCCTATTTTGAAATAATTCACTTCTTTTTCTGTGCTTGGGAATACCCTTTGAACCAGAAATATCACTCAAAAGGAAGATGTAAAGTTGGCTGCCAGTTAAAATATGTGCATATATTTATTTAAAGTAAATATGTGTTATTGGAGCTGATGATCAACTGAGCAGCGATGTATCGTTTGGTTTTGTTTTTAAAGCTTCGGGTATGTCTCAGAAATAAGAGCTGAGGTTCTCTTCCCTCTCTCTTCACTTTGACAGACGGATTTGCACTCATCTCTGTATTGTGGGAAATATCTTTTTCCCCTGCTAAGTATTCCAGCCCTCACTTTCCCGAGGGCTATAAGCAAACACTCCACCTGGAAGCCCCTTGGGTGCTATGAGGCTTCCTGGCTGTACTCGGCACTGGCTTTGCCAGATTGGAGTTTGTTCTCACAGCTTTTTGGAGGTGTTTCTGCATTGAATTCCCCACCACTTTGCTCCAGAATGACTTACATGGGTCCTCCAGGCTCTTACGTCATCCAGAAATGGCAGTGTGGTGCAGAGATTCCTACTGTCTCCAAAACAGAGTAGAGTCCTGGTTGTTTGATGAGCTGACTTACTGCAATGACTTGGCCTTCCAGAGGATGCAGTTTGGTTGTACCTGGGGTGCCTGTGCTCTTGGTTTGTGCAGTACAGGGCATGCTGAAGCTAGAATGAGGATTTGGGTTGCCTCAGTAACATAAAGAAGCTTATAAAGATGGGTGGCTGTAGCCTGTGGTAGCACATAGCAGTTAGCCACACTGGGGAAGGCATCAGAATGTGCAGTGAAACACTTACTGATGTGTTTATTGCCAAAGGAACTTGCTTGGCCTCAGGACACTGAGCGTGTGAAGTACCATCAGCAACAACAGTTGGCTGACAGATCAATTGCATGTATGGCTTTCCACAAAAGAGCAGTAACTGGTACAGATGGACAGCCTTGCTTGGTCTTATTTTAGGCCCGTGCAAAGGCAATGGGCTGGATGCCATTAAGTTCACATAGTATAAAGTGAATGAGTAAGTGGAGCAGAGGGATCAAAGAAACACAAGGAGATGTGTAGAGCAGACAGGAAAGAATAGGGAAGGGCTGAGGAATAAAAGCCAGGGAGATGAGGAAGGAGAAGTGGATGGCTATTATCCCTGCCACACTAGTCTGTTGTAGGTGAAGTAGTCCAGATGTCCTTTGGGCCCCTTTCCACCATGAAAGCCATACTTCAATGAAGCCATACTTCAGCTACTTTGAGAAGGAAGGGTTTGAATTAAAAAAGACAGGAGCTGAAGGTGTGGGAAGAAGTCATAGACTATGTGGTGCAGTATACTGGCTTGGGTGTTTCCCTCATGTTCTTATGCTGCTTTCCTTAGGTCAGAGGTGTCATGAGCACAGGAATGTGCTTTGAATGTAGAGTGTGCAGGACCTGTAGATCCTGCAGGAGTTCATTCTCTGGCCTTTGGCCAGACCCAAAGGCAGCACTGTCTCTCGAGCCATTGATGAAGAGGATTTATCTTTAATGCACTAGTTTGAAGGTTGTGACCTCTATTATGAGTGATGGGAGTCTGTTCTGCTTTGTGTTAAGAGTGTTCCAGTGAGAAGCATCTACACATATTTTCAAACATAAGTGTCTCAGTAAAGCCACAAAGAAAACCTGAGTTACAAGAATTTTAACTAACCTTTATTCTTTACATGGAAGCCTTTTTGTATAAAAGAGCCCCAGCCTGCTTGGAAGTGTTTCTGTAAGATACAAGCCCTGACACCTCACAGTAGCTTATTGAGGACATGAAAAATAATAGACAAATTAACAGCAGCAGGAGGGACAACTTACAACAGAAAGCTGTGGTTCTAGGATCATATAGGAAAGTAGCATTTCTGGAGGGATTCTTCATTTTATTTCCCACATTCGAGGCCAAGAACAATGAAATTGTCTGTCCATCTCCTGTTGGGAGCCTAATAGTGTGGAAACCACATGAATTCTCTCCTGGCCAGCCAGCTCTTCTGGATGACTGTTTCTTCTTAGTTAGCTTCATTGCTGCTCTGGTGAAAACTCCAGTAGAGATGGGTCAGAGGGATTACTGAGTGCTAGTCCAGATAATTGCTTCCTGGTCCCAGTTCAACAGTCCAAGAAGGTAATGAATTAATGACTCTTCTTATTCCATCCTTGCTGTGCTGATGTGGTACCTTTATTATGACCCAATGGTATCTTCTGGAACAAATACACCTTCGGTAGTTGGAAAAACCTGTTGTGCAGTTGTCCTGGGTTCAGCAGCAGCAGTCATTTTTCTCCTTAGTAACCGGTGCAGTGCTGTGTTTTTGACTTTCGGCCTGGGAACAGTGCTGATAACACCGATGTTTTCAGTTGCTGCTCAGTAATGTTTACTCTGACCAAGGACTTTCTGAGTCTCATGCTCTGCCAGGGAGGAGGGGAAGCCGGGAAGGAGCAGAGACAGAACACCTGACCCAAACTGACCAAAGAGGTATTCCATACCACAGCATGTCATGCCCAGGATGTAAAAATGAGGGGCAGGAACCCGGAAAGGTTGGGTTCACTGCTTGGCTGGGCTTGGTATCTGGTGGTGAGCGGTTGTATTCTCTTTCTTTGTATTTCTCTTGTCATTATTACTATTGGTGGTAGCAGTAGTGGTCTTGTGTTATACTTCAGTTACTAAACTGTTCTTATCTCAACCTGTGGGAGTTACATTCTTTCGATTCTGTTTCCCATCCCTCCCGGAGTGGGGGGAAGAAAGAGGGGAAAGTGAGTGAGCGACTGCATGAGTTATGGCTTAAACCACGACAGCAATGCAGCAGGAACATCTGAAAATTTGGGCAATGAGGAAGGTCTTGTTGGAAGAAGCCAATAGTATTCAGCTGTGCTCAGTTGAGTAAGGTGAATGGAGGCATGAAAATGACTTAGCAAATCAGCTTTTGATAAAGGTCTCTGAACTTCCCAAACTAGTAGAAAGCTTTGTGTAAATCCAAAGAAACATCAGAAAGAAGTGAATTCTGATTCCTCGGTCAATTTGCTTGATAGATAAGGCAGTTGTTTGTCAGCTTTGTTTGTGGCTGAAGACTTTCTTCCAGAAGTCTGGTCCTAGCCTCTAGAAGTGGTTTGACAGGCAAATTTTTAGGTTATAATTTAAGCCTTTTCAATTTTCATGGTGGAGGGGGGTGGGGGGTGTGGAACTAGATGATCTTAAGATCCTTTCCAACCCAAACTATTCTGATTCTATTCTTAATTTGATTTCGTTTTCCTGTATTGCTAATTTAGGTGGTATGTGGAAAACAGAAGCCATTTCTTAATATCCGACTTCTCTTTCATATATAATGTGGGGTTAAAGAGGATAAAAGTCAGTGGAACTGACCCTTTGGTCTCTTCCTTGATGCATCAACAAACAAGTGAAGAAGTGGCTTAAATAAGATCTAAACAAGTGTGGTCCACAGAACCTGATCCAAAGCCTGTTCTAAATGACATTTCTTTGGAAAGATGAGTGCAATCATTCTGAAACGAGTCTTGTTTTTTAATTTGATCTAATTAGCTTCATTTTGGATATATCTTTCCTAGATGTGAATCTTAATATTGATGTAACAGTTGGGAAAGTTTAATTTCAGGGTAGGGTAGTCTGCATAATTAGGACTGCAAGAATATAGCTGGGAGCAAATTTCAAATGCATGCTGACAAGTGAATGCCTCTTCAAATAGTTATTCATCCATTGGTGCTTGCATGCTTTTTCCATATTGGATGCCAAAGGGAGTGATGACACATTCAGGAGTCAATGGGCTTTGTTGAGTCTCTACTGGTTTGCTGTCATTTCCTGTGCAATATGTTTAAATGGCCACGCGAATGATCACACTTGAGCTGCCACAGGAGGTCCATGACAAAAATCTGTACAATTCTGGCAGATCTCTAAAGTTTTACAGAGATCTGTGAGCACATTCCAGCCATGTTTAAGTGGTAACTTAAAACTGAGTGATAAAGGCCAAGTAACCAGGGCTGCTGGACTCCTCATTCTTATGCAAATGATCTGGCTCAAGGAACAGAAGTGATTGTGTTGGATTTTTAGGTTTTGTTTCTATAATTTAATCACCTTTTTTTCTCTCTCTCAATAGCTTAAACTTGAAGAAGCCTTTTCTTTGGTGTATGCTGGTCTGAATAGCCTGAGTCATAGTTCATCTTATAAATGTGGGGTCTGCACAGATTTAGGTATCTGTGCGGCCCCTTTAGATATGTAGCATCATCTGATGGGAAAGTTTCAATGAGCCTTATGGAGATTCCAGAGGGAAAGAGAAGACATGATCAAAACCATTGTCACAAAAGCATTACTGATTCCTCTGTAAATACTGTACTTATTTATATAGTTGCAGATTAAAAACCTGTTCTTTTGGCAAAGTTAAGTCTAGATTCAGAAGAGCACCTTTATGTAGGGTACCAGTTGGTTTTGAGTACGTACCTACCTTGGTTCTCTTGATGCCAGGTATAATGATACAGGAGGCACTCACTCAGCTATTAGAGACAGCAACATGCAGAATATGTAAGTCTTGGTGGTAAACCAAGTTATATATAATGAGAGGTGTTAGTGTGCTAAACCTGAAAATATTGTGGAAATCAGGAACTGAAATCTTCTGCAGCACAGAAATATTTCTCAATATATTGGAAGTGTTGCTAAGGAATTTATTTTTGGCAACTGTACACAGAGACTGAAGAACCATAATTGGATTGTTCTTCGATATAATGGGACCTGAAAAGATTATTGAATAGATGTGAAATCAGGGAGCTGGTGTTTGAGATACCTTTAATTCCCATTTTTACCAATTTATGAGTTTGACTTGTAGCAGAGCCTCCTGAGCTCATTCGAATCCCATTTGAGATGTGTTGACTTGCTTACTGAACAGCCAGTGCATTAAAGTACAAAAGCTAACAACTCATTTGTTAGGCACTTAGCCAAAATTCAAACTCATTTTATTGCTAGGAGGTGCTGTTCCTAGACAGGCAAATATTAAGTTTGTTACTTTGATTTATTTGAGTCCTCTCTGCCAAATACATTATAAAACATCCTGGCATTAACTTCGCATAAATTATTTTTTGCTTTAGTTAAATTTTTCACTGCTTTTGCCACTGATATTCCTCACCTGTGTTTAGAACTTAAAAAGACAGAAGCTCTTGTGAAATGAAAAGCAAGAATTGGCTGATGCTTCTGTCAGTGTCAGCGTATGGTTTTTCTTTGTTTCTTTTAAACCTCTCTGTTTCCTTGGGAAGAATGTGAAGTGGGAGTTAAGCTGAGAGCCCTCACAGAGTGTGATGAATCTGTAAACTGAGACATGGGCCCTTGTGCAAGACCCCTGGTCCTCTGGGGTGTCTGGAGATTGTACCGCTCCAGAGGACAGCTTGTGCCAGTACAGAAAAGCCAGGGATAAACTGGAGCTTCCAGGGAGCACAGGAAAGCTTTGGACAAGAGGCAAAATAGTGGGGAGCACATTTGAGCGCGATAACTCCCTGTTGGAGGCAACAGCTTGCATCAGGACTGTAACAGAACAAGAGTTATGTCCCCCTTGACACCTGGCCAAAAATGTAGGACTCTGTTTTGCTATGGACTTGGACATGCTGTCCTTGGGAACTTGTACACAGGTACTTGACAGCTGGCTGTGTTTGCTCTTTCTATACAATTTGCTGTATGTGGATTTTCCCAGGATACTGGTTAAGGGCTTTGCTGTGAAATACTGCAGTCATTAAGGCAAATTGCTAAAGCTTTAGCGCAAAACCTTTCCTTAAAAACGACTGCCAATAGCTTGATCTTGCAAAATTTCCTGTGTTGTTTGTTTTTTTAAATTGGTATAATCAATGAACAGGTTTGATGCTTTGGGAGTTCTTGGACTCACTGGGCTCAAGATTGGCATTTAAGTCTCATGAAGAGCTTTGTTGTTGGGGGGTTTCTTTTCTGCACATGTTGTCTGGGTGCTGCATGTTTTGGTTGGCATTGCACACTCAGAAAGAATTATTTGGTCTTCCTCTTAGGCGTTTTCAGTGCAGAGGTTTAACTCCAGAAGCTCTTGACCTCAGCACTGAGTGGGTAGTGGAGGTGTTTGGAGATAACAAATTCCTGGTTTTGTTCCCCTTCTTAGGCAGTTTCTGTCCATCCTAGTTTTCTGCAACGGTGGCTGATGTATCTTTTTGTTAGACAAGCACTCTTCTTAATGGTGTACTATTTAATTTCTCTAGTGACAAGAGGAAGAAATAAGTTATTCCTTTTTAAAAAAAGAGTGACTTAAGTAGGGAATAATGAATGCAAAATGCTGTCATTAAGAATCAGCAGATAAGCTGATGGTTCATCTGTCACTTCCAAGCCTTGCCATAAAGGAAAAGTAGATCATCATTTATAAAAAATAATAAAAATGGCAATGATAAGTATGGAACATATTGGCTGGCAATGCCTTAATAATGAAACCTGGTATTTATTCAGTGAACACCTTGCAACTCCCTGCTGACCAACACATTGCAGGAGAAAATAACTTCTTCCTAGAACCTTCCCAAAAGGGTGTAGCACAAGAGATAGGGCATTTTTGTCTACTCTGTATTGAGACTGCCACTTTTCTTGTGGCAGACATAAATTCTGTATCCTTGAAGCATACTGGCATGAAATTGGATTTGTCACAGTGTATACTCAGCTGTTTTGAGTGGCAATTGTGTGTCTATACCAGAGGCATTTGGGTGCCTGCAGTGGGAGATGCCCAAGTCTGACCTGACTGTGTTCAGGTTCAGTGCTTTCAGGCATGATTGATTTCAAGGGATGTAACTAAACCAGCCCCCCCGGAACATACAGGGAGGCTACTGGACTGGCTCAGATGGATACATCTAAGTTAGAGGAATATTAAAATGGAGTGAGGTTAATCCAAGCCTTTGTTTCTTGGAAACTTTTTGCTTCCCTTTTGATACCATTAAGGAGTTAGTAATTTGTGAGATTCCTCTGGCGGGTCTATTATATGGGATACAACAGCTTTCCCTTGTTTCAAGGCATAGCTTAGTTATGTGATAGCCCTTGGCAAATCTTGACTCTGTTTTGCAGAGCCTTGTCGTTATTAACCTACCCCAAGTTGCTGAAAATGCATTAGTTGGGTTTTCCTGTTGCCTTTATGTAAACTTAATGTTGGTGTAACACTGGAGAAATAGTGACCCAGGTAGTTCATAGGTATGAGGCTGGTTTCCCCACGTTACAGGTGAGTGCCTTCACCCCTGGGATGTTGGAGAGATGGATCTTGTAATTGAGCAGTTTTCAGAAAGATGAGCTGTTTATTTTTCAAATGGAGTGCTCAGCTCCTCTGCAGTGTGGCAGTAACCTTGGTGTTAAACCGAGAGTTGTTTGGGCTTCAGTAACATTGGAGGCCTGCCACTTAATTACTTGCATGAAATAGGACCTGACTGCCCCAGTCCTGCATCTGATTTAGCCAGGTACAAGTGCTCTGTTCCTCACTAGAACATGTATTTTTCTCATTCATTACAAGGAGACAGGGAAGGAGAAGTTCAAGACCTCATCACAGTCCATTCTCTGTCCCGCAAAAGCATTTCTCTTGCCTGTGTCCAAAGCTTTGTGAAATGATGCAGTCATCAGCGTAACATCAGTCCTTAACCTCTGGGAAGAAGGCTCCCATGCAATATAAAAAAATACTCTTTGTGGTTGCGACCAACAGCACTTCCCCCCCTCGCCTTCCCCGGTTTCATAACGTTCTCTCCAGTATGACTGAGGTGGTTCACATCACGGCACACGCTGGAGCAGAGGTGGTCACTCTTGCATGGCTGCAGGATCTGCCCTCTCACTCTGCAGGGGTAGGGCAGAGCAGCACAGGTCAGGCTCAGGACTGCTGCTCCTTCCTGTTGGCGAGCCCACAGTTAGCTCAAGTTTTCCAATCACTCGTGTTTTACATGTGTTTGTTGCCTCAGGTCAGCAAAAAAGACTCTGGTGGAGGGGAAAAAGTCAAATATGTTTTTAGAAGCTGAAACTTCTAAGATTTGGTTTTGGTTTGTGTTGATGTGGAGATACTCAAGCATTTGTACCTTTATTCTCTGCACAAGTGTTTGAAAGCACAGTTGGGCTCCTTTTTTTGTGTGTTTTACAGAACAAATTCTCTGATACATTTTCTCTAAATACATAATAACAGTAAATATCATGAAAAGCTGGAGAACTGGATGGGTGGGAGCAGGATTTCTTTCAACTAGTTGAATTCAACAAGAAGTTGATCATCTTCAGTGGGACAATTTGTGCTTTTGCCTCTTGTGATTCAGTAAATTTGTGAAGCTTTGGGGTTGGTATTGGTTAGTCCTTAAGTTACAGTTTTTTGATGAGGGGATGTCTGCTGGAGTTCTTCCCTCCACCTCTTCCTCCACCCCCAAGCTCCAGCAGAGATCAACTGAACTGATGTGGTGATGTGAGCTGTAATTCTGTTCCAGCCATGATTACATGTCAATCTGCGGCATACCGTAAGTGGTACTTCTGGATTCTTGCTGTGAGCAGTTGATTAGATTCTAGTACCTTTTATTCTATACATGGGACTCTTTTTTTTTTTTTTTAAACAAAGCAAAGTAACGCATAAACCCCCAGTTCATTCTTTATTCTCTTTTTTCGCACTAATACCTCATGCTTAAATACAAACCTAACGCGGTTTTTTGCATGCCTGAAATTCCTTAACTCCATCTGACCCCTCATTCCAAATAAAAGTAAAGGTTCATGTTGACCCTGAACTGTAGGGTGAGTCTGTGACCTAGGCAGAAACTTCCTACAAAATGTGAAGCCTAAGTTGGATGCTGAACTCTCTCTGACAAAATGAGTGCTAACTGCATGTTGATGTGTAGTCCTGCTTGTTACAGTTTTCTTTGTCAGCAAAAGCTTTCTTCTTCCAAATGTATTACTGAATGAAAGAAAGAAGCTATTCTTTTATCTATTAATGCGGATGCCTGTAATCCATCCCGTTCATTTTCTATGCTGCTATTTTCTTTATGTGGTTCTTCTCCACCTTATGTAGCACAGAAAAACTTAATTGCTGAAGTCTGATGTACTTTTCTATTCCTGGCAGTAGTGTAGGTTGCTAAACCATTATGTGGGAGATGCCTTCTGGAATATGAAGTGTGTGTTGCAGTTGGGATATGGCAGGGTTAGAGCCTGGTCCAGGAGGAACCTTTAAATTAGCTTTTTGGATATTTTCTATAGAGCTGCCAATTAGATTGACATTTCCTAAGCAGTTTTTGCAAGGGGAGGGTGTTCCTTCTGGAGGTCTTATGTTACAGGGAGACCCTAATGTATGTAGTACCACCTAAGTTTGAGAGATCAAGAGTGAACCCCCTGAATATATGCCAGCAACTGATGTTTGACAAAATTCAGGAGACAGCTCTTCATCTGATGACGTGAGGACAGACCTGTTTCCCTTCATAGCTAATCACTTCCGATTTCTTGCCATTCAAAGCTTTATTTGGTTGTTAATGTTTGCAAATAATATGCCTGGTGCTGCATAGTGTGTAACACTGGAGACAGACTGTGCTCCAAAAGGCTGGGGCAGCTCACATTCACTCATTTGTACATCCTGTACCTGAGTCTTAATTTTCTTTTAAACACAGCTGTAATTGGATCTCTGGATGAACACTTACATTCTGACTTGTATAATGAAGGCTGTTTAGAAGCCCAGACCCTGGGGTCGGTCAGCATTGAATTATTCCCTGATCTGTACCTGGCGCTTGGGAAACCAGTTCAGTGCCTGTGTAAGTTTTCAAACAGCCTTAGAGGAATGACTTGTGTGGTACACAGGCTGTGGATTAAATGAATGAGGTTAATTTTAGCTCTAGTTCTATTTATTTACCATAAAATACTAGGACAATGCTGGTGTCTTATGTACAGAGGAGTTTGATTAAGTAGTGATGGTGATACATATTGACAAGTCTTGCAGTTTTTATCATGTCTTTTCAAATATTTACATTCTGAGCCACTGATTCTTGAAGTCAAGTGAGTCTGAAGAAGGATTCAACTTGCATTTAAACCTAAAAGGAAGATTCTGCTTGTTGTGACGGATGAAAAATCTTGCAAATTTCATGAGATTCAAAAGATGAGAAAGCAAAGAAAGAGCACTTAGAAATTTAGGAATCCTTAGGACGAGCTCATGAATGTGCAGGATCTGATACATCATTTTTGCATGTCGGGGATGGCTGCTCTCAGAGCCCTTGCATTAGGAGCAGTTGGACTGCATGTCCTGGGAGGGAGGGCTTCCATGTTACCTGTCTTCTGTGAGCGGTCATTTGGTTTCCTGCCTTGGCAGTAGATGGTGGAGCAGGCAGTGATTTTAAGATGAGCAGGGTCAGTTACTTGTTAATATACCGTGAACACGAACACTGTCAGTGCAGAGGATCCCTGCACTGCTAATTAGTATTTCTGCAGTTTCACTAATCACTTGAACTGGGAGCTTGGCCAAAACTAACAGAAGAGACTTCCAGTACAATAAATTGTTTTAATGCTGTGATCTGATCTTATGCATGGCTCAGTGTTTCTGAAGGCAAAGCTAGAATCAAATCTCATTTTGCATGATAACATATGCAAATCAGAACTTTTTGGTCCCAGATGAAGCTGCGCTTCTATTGACATAGTGCTAGGAAAATGCTGTTAAGAATAAAAAGCCACTAAAACTTTATTTTGCTGATAATATTTCATTATTGCTTTGTAAGCTACCTTGTCCATAGGGCAAAATCTGCCAGAGAGTAAGATCCCATAAACTCCTGTTTGCTTGTATCATTCCATTATGATTTATAGAGTGCCATAGATACTTGTGGCATTTTGCAGATATATAAAAGATTGACATATTCTTGCCACAAAGAACTTAAAAATCCTGCAGTTTAGCAGCAGTCAGCAGTTCCTCCTATCTGAATTTTACTTTTAATGGCACTGTATAAAATCACTATTACACAGCCACCAAATGAAATGGCATTTTATTTTTAGTTACAGATGCAGTGATTTTGAAGTGTTTGCTTAAGGTCTCAGGCCTGCATGGCAGGTGGGAAGCTCTATTCCCTGCCCTGAAGACAGAGCAGAAGTG
Organism: Ara ararauna; assembly: GCA_028858755.1. NCBI lineage: Eukaryota > Metazoa > Chordata > Aves > Psittaciformes > Psittacidae > Ara > Ara ararauna. The sequence goes on along the minus strand of CM054387.1, from coordinate 11,456,085 downwards.
GTACCAAATAGCTGCCTGTCCGCTGACCAGAGATTACCCAAAATGTCCCTGTAACTGCCAGTAACTCTAAATGTGTAGGGATGTTTATGATATGGGTAAGACTCACTGCTGAGGAGGGGAAGATTCATAGCTCCTTTCACAGAAGGAGCCAAACTGCGTTCCTGTGGTAATGACTCCTGCCCATCACTGGTTTATGTGAGATTTGAACTAGTGACCGAGCAGTGAAACGCTCTGTATCCCGTTATCAACTTCTTGAGTCTCAAAACAGGTACTGCATACTTCTAACAAGCAGCCTGAGATGACTTCTGTAGCTCTTCCAGAGGTCAACCCAGTAATTCTTCACAAAGCACCCTGAAAATCATTCCATCAAAGTTTAAGGCCCTAGGTGAGGAAAATTTTTGATGTGGATAATGTCCCTGTCTGAAAGACAATGCAGTCACCTGCTCAACTCTGTGCTTAATTGTATAGGGAACCTTTTCCCACTAGTGACTTGAAACAATTTGATATCATTTTATTACCAGTATTTGGAATGTTGCTTTTCTACTTCACACATCTTTACATTCTGTATTATAGTAGAATGTGAGTGAAGTTCCACCTTTATCCATGCAATTTTAAGATTTCTAGGCAGTTGTATAAAGCAATATCCTGCTGTATCTTGCCCAGGTAATTTATCAGAATTATATATATAAACATAACATTAAAAGCAATTTTCTGAGCCTCATGATTACACTGATTTTGTTTGTCACACACCTGCAGGTACAGACTTGCCATATTCTGTCACTCATAGTAAGCCCTGTCCCACGGCGTAATGCGACAGATGCTAATGAATAAGAGACATCATAATTTTTCAAAGCAGAGGTACTTGGAAAAGTCTTAACTTTCACCTTATTAAATGCTTTGAAAACTAATTTTATTGAAAATAAAGTAGGATTCTGGGCATTTTAAGGGGCTGTTCACTTGACCTAAGCATAAATGAAATTCGCTTAAATGTTATGGATTGCTTTGATGAATTCCAGCCTAAAAGATTTTTGAGCAGCAGACTGGTGGGAGGCTGGGGTTTTGTTTCGAAGGAGGTGAGTGAAAAAGCTCTGATTTCAGTGGGAACTCACACAAGCTGTTACGCTGTCGTCCAGCTTCATTTTCTCAGTGCAAGACAGCAGCAGGGGTGGTTTTGTCTGGATTCTTAGGTATAACATAAGGCACTCAGAGGATCACAGGGTCAAAAAGTACTTGAGTTTGTCAGACACCCTGCCTTTCTCTTTGAACAAAAGCTCAGCAGAGAGCACGATGTAACAGAATTAACAAAATACACAGTTCAAAGGCAGCCTTAAGGACATTGGGAAAGGAGGACTGCACTTGATTCTTTTGTGAGCCTTAAAGTGCAGCATTTACACTGGTGTGAATATTCTCATGGGGAAGTGTGAGCCTAGAGATGGGTGTAACACCTGTCTTGCGATTCCCTGAGACACAGGTTTTTATTCCATATTTGCTGTGGGTTCATTGACATGCGCTGTGCTGGGTGAACACTGGCTCCAAATCTCAGTGCATCCACGGATCTGTTTCCTTTGTTCCAGTTTCCTCTCTTTGTATTTCTTTGTGTTGTACCACCTCAGGTTGCCTGCAGCGGTAATCATGCTCTGGTATCAGCTTTTTATGTTTTGCTGGGTGGCACCTTCCTTTTTGGTGGTTATCCCTTTCAGAGCAGTGAGTGCTGATCTTGTTATCTGTAGGCTTTGCTCTGTGGGAAGGAAGAACTCGCATGGGGCAGGACTTGGCCTTCACTCTCTCTCTGAGCTGGTGAAACTCCTTCTGACTCCTGGTAGCAACTCAAGGTTGCCCAGTTGTGTCCTTTGTCAAGGAAGAAACAGCTGAAATAGATTTTAGTAACCCTTTAGCTGCTCATCACCTGCTTTAACCAAAAGTGAAGTGAGGAGGACGAGGTGCCGCCCAAGGTGAAGAGGTGGGACAATCAGGAAGCAGGATGCCCTGAGTGTTCCTGCTTGTACACGCTCCCTGCAGTGGGAGTGCCTTCCAGGAACAGCACACTGTGCCTGGGTCTTGCCTCAGGATTTGGGAGGAAGCACCAAAAAGTGCAGGGGGGATGTACAAGGAGTTGTTCACACATGCTGGGCATCTCACTTGAATCCACCATGGTATGAACCAGATCAGCATCTCTTTCATATGCACAAATGTTTTATCAGTCATGCCTTAAACTACAGGGATTGTCAGCATTTCAGTCACACGCTCTGCTGGGGTGAGTTAATATCCTTCCTGACTGAGCACATTGCCTAGAGGGACCATTTTGTGTGTTACACTCTGGTAGAGAGAGTGATACCAGGCGCTGAGCGGCACAGGGTAAAAGACTAATGTGTACTATGTTAAATGGTGTCTTGGGTTTTTCTGGGTCCCTATTCATAAAACACAACAAAGTGGCGACGAGTATAAACCTTGTCAGCTAAAGGATCTGCTGGGAACACCAGAGAGTACTTAGTGACTAAAACAAATCAAGTTTTGAAATCCTCCCTTCCAAAGGAAAGCACAGAGGGGAATTAACTAAAGTGAACAAGTGTATCTGTTGTAAAATGGCAGTGTGGGATCAGGGGAGAGGAGGCTCGTGGATTAGCTTGACTGTACGGGGCAGAGCGCTCTCTGATGGGGTTGGTGTGGTGGCTCCAGCAGGCACTTTGGGAGGACGGATGGGGTAAAGAAGGCTGCCTTATGAGTGACATCTTGAGGCATGAACCCAGGGTCTGGGTTACCGCTGTGCCTCAGCCCATGCTGTGGTAGTGGTAGTGGTCGTCATAGCAGCAGGTGCTTTCCAGAACCCTTCTGATGGTAAAACCCTGCCTGCTCAGTTTAGGGTCCTGCTCTAAGGGGTTAACTATATGTTGTGTGCTGCTACCCTATTTGGGTCTGGGAAGATTCCTTTTTAATTGTAATTAGGCTGTCCTTGTGTTCGTGGCTTGTTTCCATATGGGAATTGTTCCTGACAGAAGCCGTTCCAGGAGTTTGGCTGCTTGCCTGATACTGGGGAGCTAGGCTTCAGCTTGCTGCTAAACCAGATGCTTCCTCTGCGACTCTGGCCAAGTTGCTTAGATTCTTTGTGCCTCAGTTTCTAGTCATAAAATGGGAATATTAACATCTGCCTGTCTCACAAGGGACTTACGAACACAGGAATCAGAGGGAGTGGAACACTCAGAGAAGAGGGTTGGAGGGAATGGTAAATGTTCTTCAGGCAGAAAGCAGCACCCATAGATTTGACTCTGGTTTGGACCATGTCTGTAGTTGAGGGAGACTAATGCACCGGTTAGAAGTGTTGACTTCAGTTCCCCAACAAATCTTCAACTGAACTCAAAGTCTTCATTAGGCATAGAAAGAGGAATAATCAAGAGAACACTGTGAAATAGATGCTCTCTTCCTCTGCCTAAAAGTGCAGATAAACTTCCTTGGATTTTCAGAAATACTTTGAACCTAACTCTTGTAGAAATTTGCAGAAAATTCCACTAGTCCCTTACTGTTTATGTCTTCGGGTACTTGTGTTACTCATGTCACTCTTTAGTCAAGGGCTGTTCATTGCCTTGCAGTGTTGTCTCATGAGCCTCAGTTGCATCCCCGTTAGTCACCTCATGGTTCTTGACTGAAGAACCTCTCAGTCTGCTCTGTCAGCACAGCCTCGTCACTGATATCCTGGGATGTGTGCTATGCAGGGTGGGATGCTGACGACCTGCCAGGAATGGGCCCTTTCTTTGAACGGGCCACAGTGGTGCATCATTATGTGTGTATGACCATGTAGTCCAGAATATTGGTCTGAAAGTCAATTTGCATCTTGCTTTGATTCACCTTTCTTCTCTACTTTTTTCTCTGAACTATAGCACTGCATCTCCTAAGGACAGGATAGGGCCTTTGCTCTATTACATGGAAAGCTATTGAAAACTTGCAGAAAATGATGTTCCCTTTCACCATCTCTACTACTGTATTAACTTGTTCAAAGAGCTTCAGCAGGTAACTGAGTTTTCTCCAGCAGAGACTTTGCTGCCTCAAGCCTAGCATGTTAATCTGCCCTTAATTAGATCCTCCATTCCATTCTCAAGAACATATGGGAGGCTCAGGGCTGTGAAATATTTGGGATTTCCTGAGAGACCTGAGGAGGGGTCCTCCATGGTCTTCCACCCCGTCACAAATTCAGCCGTCAATACCAGTCCTTCCTGCTGGGGTTGTCTGTGAGGCTCCATTCACGGGCAGCATGATGTCCTCCCTGCTGCCTGTGGAGTGCTGCAGGCTCACGTTGGCCTCACAGTGTTCTGTTCCCTCCTGCAGCCTCCATCCTTCTCCCTGTGCTGAAGTGGCAAGGTGAGCTGTCCCTCTTTCCTGCAAGGATTTCTGATCTTATAATGGATTTTGGCTTAGCAGGCATACGCACCATTTTTTATTTAATCTCCTGCTTTGTTACCAGGGCAGATGTCATCTTTCCACATGGCTATATGAAACGGTTTCTATTTTCCTTCCTCTCAAACATGTGCTCTCTCTATACAGAGATGTTCCACATCACAGCTTCAATGGGTACTGTAAGATCTTTCTCATGTAATACATAGAATGTCACTGATTCACTGATTATTTTAATAACGTCCTAATACTATGACCAAGCAGAGAAGTCACCTCTCTCATTGCTTAGCATTTGCTCTGAGAGTCAATGGCTGACAGGGCTGATAAAATGGGAGTTTCATATTTTACTGCCTTATGCTAATGTTGATACTCACAACCCTGTGAATGGATACCAGGGAAAAGCAGTAAACCGTGCCTTATGGGGTATACTATATGGCAGTGCATAGCTCACATTGTTGATGAGAAACCCAGTTACTACTGGATTTCATGAGCTTTTCTACATGTTGGGGTTTTTTTGGTATAGCATTAGAGTTTTCTGCCACAAACCCATAGCAAGTTGTGTTCCTGTAGTGCCCCCATAAGCTAAGCTAGATGCAGCACAGCTGATGAAAAAGGGATGTTGACAAAGGAAAGAAACTGAAACACAATAAACCTGACCCCTTTTCTCCTGGATATTGTGAAAGAAGATGTACTGCTTCTTGTGCTGATGGTGGCAGTTATTTTATGTCATTGTTGCAACCTGTTTACTCTCTCGGCTTGTCAGCTAAACCTGTGCTGGTCAGCAGTCATTCCTGCCTTCGTACTGGTAACTGCTTGGAGCTGTAGGTTCTCTGGTAGAAAAACTGATGTACAGTTTTGGTTTATCCCCTCTTCAGTCCTTCCTTCACTGGTCTGAGCCTTTGGTCCAGCTTTGCAAATGCCAAACCCACGTGCTTGGATTTTAGCGTAGACCAGAACGCTGCAACCATCATTTGGAAACTGCAGAGGTGGTTCAGACACTGAGCTCAGCCTGTTGAGGCTGGGAATGTAAAGGATGAAGAAGAAGCTTTGATCCAAACCCTTTGTAGAGGGTTTTTGATTTGTTTTGTTTGCTGGGTCTTGAAATACAGACAAACCCATTAAAACAAAACCATAAAACAAGCCACCGGTTTTGGTATATGTACAAGTTTGGCAAGACCCAAAGCAGAGGACAAGAAGATTTAAAGCAAGAATCCTTCTGAAATTATAGTTTCGAACAGGGAGCTCCCACCAATCGATGGGAATCTGCCTTTGTTATGGTCACAGAAATCCCAGCTCCGACTCATGCTATTACAGTGATGCACAGTGTTGTCAAGGTAATGGATTTGAGCACTTGGCATATACAGGAAGGGTGTCAAAGGCAAGGAGGTATTCTGCAGCCCTCCAGGAACAAGCTTCATATTAAAGATTCTTTTTTTTTTTTTTTTAAGGCTGAGACAGAGAATACTCACTTTTTGTTGTAGAAGTGAGGGTTTTATGCCCTGGCCTATTGCTGTTGTCGCGCACATCACCCATGGGAACACCGCTCTTTCCCATACGTAACAGGGTTTGTGAACTTGTGCTGCTTTGCCTCCTCCTGCTGCTACCAAAGAAGCTTCCCTCCGCAGGGCTGGAGTGAAATTAGAAAGGGGGAGAGAGCAGAGATGTCATGCATATTTCAGCTCCTTAGGAAAAGAGCTTGGTTGTAAAGGAGTTGTTGGGCTGAATTCTGCCGACTGAGGTAAGGAGTAAGCCTCTAAGGACCACGTTTACAATTTATCAAGGCCTTTTTTACCTCTTTTTTTAAGCAACAATGTTTTATAGCGCTGTTTAAAGACAAACCTGATAAGAGCAGAAGAAAAGGCAAGAGAAGGAGCGTTTCTTCTTATCAAAACTTTGTGATCCAGTCAGCCTGCTGAATTGTGGTTTGGTAAAGAGAGAAACTGATGGGAGGAAGGGAATGAAAAAGAAGAAAAGGAAAGCAACTATCCATTAAGAATTATCAAGATGAGGGGTTGCTGTCTGTAAAGCTGCTTAAGACAAATCCTTACTTATATAACTTCTTGTCTTTCTTTCACTAACTTAAACGAAGTCAGAAATTGACAGTACAAGTGAAATGTCTGCATTAATGAGATAATCTGATTTATAAGGACCAATGAGGCAAAGGATGTGTTACATACTCGAACAATGGAGCTGAAGACGTGTCTGGAGAAGTGAATGCTTTGTGGAAATGACGTGCCAGAGCAGACTCAGGGGTCAGAGGAGCAGCAGTGGGTAGCATTAGTACATATGAAAAAGCCAGTTCGTGTCAAGGCTGGGAGTAGAGCTGCCCAGACAATCGGTTTTGCCTACTCTGTAGCATTTTTTTTTCCTCTCCTGAAAGAGACAGAGAATGGCAAGGGGTAGGAAACTCGGTGAGAGAGAGGAGGGAATCCATCCAGAGGTTAGGAAAAGGAGTGTTGTTGGTTTTGGAGACTAAGATGTATTGACATGAATTGCTGAGAGTAAGTGGCCTGTTTGTCCAAACCCTGTGCATGTCCCTCTTCTGAGAGTCCTGTTCCAAACCTCAGCAAAGTCATTGGGAATGCTTCCAAGCATTTCTTGTCTTTCTTGATTAAACCTTTGGTGGGAGAAATCTGGAATCGTGCTTTGATACAGGACAGGACTTCGGTGGAAATGAAGTGTGGGGAAAGCACTTAGTCCCTGCTACAGTTAATTACCACGAGCATCGTGGCTGAGCATTTATGAGACTTCCGTGAACAAAATCCAAGGTAGTGTTTGTTTTGTGCGGTACCAGCAGCCTGCACACAGGTTCTTCAATAGCCTCTGGTTTTGCCTGAGGTGGGAGATACCTGGGTCTGGCATCTGTTGGAAATTTATCTTGTGGGAGGTGTGTTTTCTGCAGGTCAGAGTGGATGAATTAACTCACAGTTTGAAATGTCCTTCTCCTTGAGTGCTTAGGATTCACAAGCTCTTCTGTGTTGTAAAGCCATCTGGGAGGAGGGGGGGTTGTGTTATATTTTGGCAACAGAGATGTAGCCACTTCAGTCCAGTAGCAGTTGCTGGACCTGTTGGTGGTGAGGCTCTGCAACACTTACTGCTCCCTCAGGAAGAGTCAACCAACCACAGCTACAGCAGAGCTTACAAATGAGATAATATAGCACGGTAGCCTGTAGTAGCTAGCAAATGGCCTAGATGATTCAGTAGGTCACCTCCAACCGTACTTTGTCCTTTCTTGTGCATTAGGAAATCTCTGAGTCAATTTAGAATGTCCTGAGAGATGTTAGCAGTGAGAGTATTTTACTTTTCCTATCACGACGCACAATGAAGTTGGATTACACATGTAACAATTCACTGAGGCCGAATAAATGGCTGCTTAAAAAGAATATGGTGTTAGGCATTTAACCATCGCTATCTAACTGCAAGATATAGCAGTAATAGATTCTTTTCAGTAAATTAAATGCCGGCAGGAAGAGAAAAGAAAGTGGGGCTGAGGCACCATGACAAACATGTTGCAGTACACTAAGAATCAGCTATGGAGAAAGGCGATTCCTTAAATTAAAGGCCAACTTTGAAAGAAAGACTGTAACAACCTATCACTATAAAACAAATAATAGCTTATATGTGGTCTTCTGCCATCTCATATTCTGTTATTTGTCCCTTGTTAGACAGCAGAGAGATCTGACAGCAGTGATGGAAAAGGTAATGAGTGGTGAACTTTGGATTGCTTGGACAGTGTCAGCATTTGTCAGCTTCAGCAGAGATATTAAAAGCCATCACAGTACCTTTAAAGGTGTAAGTTGGGTGTTTAGGAAGCACTGAGCTCAAAGTTTAACCAGTGATGCCAAGTCTCAGGTATGTTGCTAATTAGCTTTGCAGAGCTGCAGGGACCAACTAAGGTTTATAGCAGCTGTAGGAAGCTTGATTTTATGTGATGTCTTTCTGTTTTCAGTGTTGCTTGTGCAGGTCTATTTCTGCTAACCTAAGACTTGAATTTTTAGGTGAAAATAGTTTCCTTAGCCAAAAAATAAATCAGTCCTTCAGCTCTGATGTTGGAATGTCAACTTCAAAATGTATTTCCTAAGAGAAATGATGGCACACCATAGTATTGACATAGAAATATCTTGCAGTTTAGTGACTTTTATTTTGAAGGATCCCCAAATCCTTTGCAAATTCTGATCCATATTTCCTTCCCTGATCTGCAGAGAGTATTTTGTTACTTTTACTGTGTTCTTTAGAGTACTCGGAATGCTGTTGATAGCGATTTACTGTGAAGATTATAGGGGCTGAGTTGTACGTGTAGGTTGGGTCTCTCATTTATAGTACGTAGATTATTTGTATTTGAGCACGTAATAGGTGCTTATAAATAATCTTGGTTTCACCACAGCACTGTAGAGGGCTAGTGATGTGGTCCTTTTATTCATCAGAGAAGGATACTCTTCTCTGTCTTGAAACTGCTCTTCAGTAACAGATAGGAAACGCAGCGATAACCTGGCTGTCATTGCATCGCCTTAGGAAGCAGGATAATGCAGAGTACATCAGGCCAGAAATGCAGCAGATGCAAATCCCTGTAGTTTAGCTGAAGCCGGGGGAGTGATGTTGGTGCGTGTTCATTTTGATTGTCGTATTGAGCTAATCAGGAGAACATTTTACCGCTAGCTGAGCTGCTGGCCCAACATCACAATTTCCAAACCCTACTGGACTGAATACAGAGTTTTAAATACAGTGTTTCATTATGCATATTTTTATGCATAAACACCCAACTTTAAAGAGATTTTCCTATGAGTTTCTGTTGTGAGGGAGTGAACTGTAATCTCTTGTCCTGGGCAAGTAGATCCAATTTACAGATTTAAATGCTAGCAAATATGAGGAGTCTCATATGTCCCGGCCTAGTTGTGGTTTGGGTAATCACATCATGTAGATCATTACCATTGTTGTCTCGATTATCTGAAGCTATTGATTGTTAAAGGTTATGAAGTTAATTTCATTTCAAAATGCAAGTGAATGGTACAAGTTAACTTCTTTATATTCTTGCTACTGTGGTTATGAAGTTTGGCATGGAAAGGTATGGCAGGCACTTGAACTGCTGTGGAATACTGGGAACTAGAGAGAAGAACAAAGTTCTCCAATCTCAGTGTCTTGCTTTTTTGGGGTTGTTCATTCTGTTTTGAAACAGTCCCACCCATTCTGAATTATCAGTAGTTATAGCCTTGGGTGGCATGGTTTCGTGGGAGGTGTCCCTGCCCATGGCAGGGGGGTTGGAACTGGATGATCTTAAGGTCCTTTCCAACCCCAACTATTCTATGATTCTATGATTTGTGGAACTGGACAGAAATATATTTGCTCACTGAAAAAGATGAGGTTTTGTGTCAACCATAGCTAGTCACTCATGTGTACCTTCGGGCCTGAAACCAGTTTCTCTAGGCCTTGGAAAATAGATGGATTGGGTTTGGGTATTTGTATGTTTTAGTTTGGTTGGTTGTTTTTTGCTTTAATATCCTTAAGATTAAAAAAACAATTCTCTGCCCAGCAATAAATATGAGGGATATATACAGGTCCATAAATCTGTTTTCTGAGAACTGAGTCTAGGAGCCTTGTAGGTAAGACAAATGCTCAAACAGTACATTGAGCACTGGTATTTCTGTAGCAAATATGAGGAGTCTCTCAGAGAAAAACAGTATCCTATGGAAAGATTTTTTCTTTCCTGAGTCTGTTTTCTCTGTGTTTGACTCTGTTTCATCACCTTTACTATTACTATATTTGACACGCAGTCACAGGCTTTCAGAGGCAGTGGAATATTACATTCATGGTCATGTTAGAGAGTTTTTTCCTGATTCATCCTGTGTATGTAGACCTTCATGATGAGTCTTTTCTGGCTCATAGCTAAAAGGGACTGTGGGAATGACCAAAGGGAAAAATCTCTCCATTTTGCTGCCAACAGTCAGGCCTTTCCTTTCTGCCACTGGGAGGAGCATGGAAACAAGAGAAACCAGGTCTTCCTCCTTTAGGAGCAGAAAGCTGAGCTCCCAGGCCGGGAAGACTGAAGTCGACATCCAGATCAACTTTGCTGCTCATCTGTGGGGATTGATGGTCTCATCTTTTGGGGTATAGGTGAATGCAGGTTTTTTTTGGCTTGAATACTGGGATTATTCAGGCACTTGGCTTTTATTTTTCCCCTTTCCAGCCTTACAAACTGCATAGGGATTTTGGACATTTGTCCAAGTGTGCCATTACAAATGGACCAGTTGTTACTTTGTGCAGCTCAAGCCCTGTTACAGCTTCTGGGCTGGGATGTAGCTGTAATCCTGCTCACCCTGCTTTTGTTGTGGCACTGCCAGAACAGGTATGTGCCCCTCAGCATGACCTAAAATTTTCAGGGAAATAGGGTGTTGAATGATATACTTATTTTTTTTAATTACTGTCATTATTACCTGTTGCTCTGTTTTCCTGCCTTTACATAAATCAGCTGGGCAGCTGTAAGCAGGTTGCAGAAAAATGGCTATTCTCCAATGGGGTGAATTGCTGTTCTCAGATGCAGTCCTGCAGTCTAGGAGCTCGAGGGCAGAGGCTCTGCTCATAACAAGAGTGCAGGAAGAGCTGTGCTTATGGAAGGAGTGACGCTGGAAGTGACTCTAGTCCTGCTGTGCTAAAATGTATGTTTCAGAACAAAAGTAAGAAAGTCAAATTGCAGGAAGTGAATGAATCCAGACCCCTTTAGGGGCATAGTGAAACACTAGCTTTCCACCTTGGGAAATAAAGCCACACTGATTATTTAAGAACTGCCTGTAAGGTCTGAAGCTCTGATGGCTGCCTCGGACACAAACACGTGTACACGAGGCAGTGTAATGACTTGTATTCAGGATGTGGAACACAACGGGGTAAAGTGTCAGTGCAGTCACTTTGACGTGCAGTACAGTAACAGTGCAGCACTACAGGGATATGGTCCCATAAAATGGAGGTTTCCAAATGATAAAACAAATTAACAATAAACCTCAGGGCACGGTGTAATTATTTACTTTGCTAAATAACACAGAGGAACTATGGTTTAATTACAGTAGTTTAGCTGTGCAATAGAATTGCAGAGACTGTAGCTTCAGTGCATGGCATTAATAAGCCTTGCTATCGGTTACTTCTAATATTGGATAATGTTCCTTTTGTTTTAAATCATCCTTTGAAAATGAGTTCCATGCAGATGAGAAGGAACCCTTCCAAAGTATCACAATGGATTGTTTTTGTTTCCAAAAGACACGACCCAACAAGGCACTGGATATTACAATTATGCTCAGTAAAGCCAGATACATTTGGCTCTGTGCTTGTGTCGTTGACATCCCATTTGTGCTAGCTTATGATGAAATTCAAGCAAAAAAGATGCAACTGGGCATCTTCAAATGGCGAGTCTGCATTTCTCAATCCTGTCATCAATCCAATCAGCTCCTTTCATCTAAAGAAGATTGGAGAGGAGAATAATGCACATTAAGTAATAGCTTCTTCTGAACATTTAGGGCATACTAATTAATAAATAGTTCATTACAATGTTAAGGCCCAGTTTTATTTTCATTGAAGTCAATGGCCCAGCTCCCTCAACCAAACAAGAACATCATTAGCTGTTGCTGCGTAGCGTCCCAGAAAATAGATCCTTCCTCTGTTGTTACTAATCCCTCCTCTTTTCTAGCCTTTTCTCTAGCTTGTCTCCTGCCTGCTCGAGGGTGATCTTTCCCCACAATTACAAGACTGCAGATGCTTCTATAGGTACTGGTATCCCACTGACAGTCCAAGGGAGTCTCATTTCAGATAACGACAGCTTTGTCCTCGATGGTGGAAGATGCCATACAGCCATTTGTGTTGCTATCACCATGTGACTGTTGAAGGCATTTGTGGTCCTTCCTCTGTTCCTGCAATAATTTGCAGCTCCTAGGTTTCACTTTCAGGCCTGCTTTACTTCTTATACTGAAAGCTCGGCTTGTCTCTTGTTCTCTGTTCTGATGAGTCTCTTCTAGATTAACCTGCATCAGTTTGCTGTCCTGTACTATGTATTTTTTGAGGAAAGAGAGGGTTGTTTTGGGTTTATTTATTTTTCCTCTTCATCCCACCTTTTGTTTTCATTATCATCAAACACTTCTGATGAGTCCAGAGCCTCCCTGCATTGTTGCAGCCTTGGTCAATAGTTTGACGTAATCTGTGGCTGGGAAGCTGTTCTGCATTTTAGTGGTCTGTGCTGTACAGGCGATTGTTCTTACCTAGCTGGTTTGAGCTGGGGGCTCTCTTTATTACTGGCCATGATCAAAGTCATGGTTAGAGCTTGAAAAGGAAGGCTCAGCAAATCATTTTGTGGAAATGAGAGTAGAATCTTTACAACTCCAGAAATTAGTCATTACCTTGTAATTAAATTCCTCTGAATTCCAGACCTGAGTGGTGTCTTGGGCCAGCCAGTTCCTCAAATAAACTCTGCAATAAATTAAAATTGAGTTATGTATAAATTAAAGCATTTCTAAAATATTGCTGCTTTTAAGTTCAGTTACATGTCCCACAGCTTCCTTTGTTATGAGAGGAAGGAATCTGGTTTTCATTCATCTTTTTGGTGCCCTTCCTCATTTATGTAGTTGTATCCCATTCTGTTTCATACCCTCAAACTTTGAAGCTATGACAATCTGTAGCAGGAGGAGTGTGAGCAGAGCAGGAGGCTTCATGTCAGGAGTGGTTACCAGTTGGGCAGAACCTGGCAGTTATTATGGAGATAAAGTGGGAGATAAAGGGCCTGGGGTAGGAGGAGTGAGCACTGTTCCGTGTACTTATTATGAAGAGTGTTTAATTTTTTGGTAGGCTTTGCAGTTGCTCTTAGGGGAGCAGTTTATTTGCCTTTCTCATAGGTGCTTGCAGTGAGCTGGTCTGGAGGAGCAGCTGGAAGAGAGAAGGGGATTATGGTTAGTGCCTGCAATTCACACCTGACAGGCTGTTCATTTCATTTTAGCTATGGATGCTGATCTAAGCTGTGCGTCTCAGCTATGCATGGTAAATTCAGTTAGGCAAAATGGGCTTTCCTTTCCCTGCTTTATACCTCTAAAGAGATCAAATGCTTTTCACAGACAAGCTCATAAAAATATCCAAAGCACTTTGTGTTGAGCAAGGTCGTATTAACATAGAAATCTAGGTTGTTCACTGATACAGCTGTCCAGGCTTAGTTAAGTTTCATGTATTGGGAGCTGGTAATTCTTCAAACTGTCAATTTTGGGGTGGATGAGTGCCTCAAACAGATGTGTTAATGCCTGGCAGTTGGAGTACTGTAGCCTGTGGTTATACAGACTACGGGTTAGCATCTTGCCAAGATTCAGAAAATCAATGAAATGAGTGGTAAAAAAGGGAATGCTGTGTACATCAAGAAAAGCTCTGGTGTTTCCTCTCACCTCTGAGGAGAAAAAGAAATGAAAGAGTGGTTTAGTACTAATTTTTGTTGTAAGACTTAGCCATGCAGGGGAAGCTGGCATTTTCTTCTCAGAAATGTGGCTATACATCCCCATGTCCTGGCTCAGTTGTGGTTTGGGTAATCACATTGTGTAGATCATTTCCATTGTTGTCTCAATTATCTGAAGCTGTTGATTTTTAAAGGTTATGAAGTTAATTTTCATTTGAAAATGCATGTGAATGGCACAGTCATAAAACTAGTTATACATGTATACAATTTAGCCTAAACCCAGTTTCTCTAGGCCTTGGAAAAATAGGTGGGTTGGTTTATTGTTGGGTTTGGGTTTTGTTTTAATATTCTTAATATTAAAAAAATCAATACTCTGCACAGCAGATATTAGGGATCTTTACAGGCCCACAAGTCTATTTTCACGGGACTGAAGCTAGGAGCCATGTAGGTACGACAACAAGGGCCCCACAGTACATTGAGGGCTGGTATTTATCAGATTTGCCTGTAGAAATGCCAAGGGTTGTGTACAAGCAAACCTTGTGCAAGCGGGAAGGACATCTGAATCCACTCTGGCTCAGGAGCAAATGCAAGCAACAGCAGGACTGCGAAGGCAAACAGCATTCAGACAAGGCTAAAGAAAGCTGCAGCTGAAGCAGTGAAACCAGCCTGTTTATCACCAGGACCCCGCTGTATGCCCCATGCATTTCCCTTTCCTGGGAGCAGGACACTGTACATTCAGGGTTGCAGAAGTGATGATCCATAAAATTTATAAATATAACGAATTCAGACAGCAGCAGCAGAGTTTAGAGAAGCTTCATGACACAATCACCTGCTTCCCACTGTTAAAGACATGTAGCCAGAGCATTGTTGATCTGCCTGGTACAATCAAAGATGTTTGCATGCTGCACTGAACATATGCTCTGGGTACTCTCCACAGGGGCTGGCAGATTGCTTCCTCTGTGCAATCGTTTGTGGTGCTGCTGCTGCTGCTATTCTCCTGCCCAAATGCAGGTCTGAAACCAACACAATAATTTCCAGTTCTGCTTTAAGCATCCCTGATGCTGGGACTCTCAGAGGACTGCGTGTTAAAAAGGTGCTATTTCTGGGCCAGCCTTAAAAAGCAGAAATACCCAGAGATCTGGGGACTATTTGTATTTTGAAAGGTGTTTTGGGTTTTTGAATTATTGTGGGCTAGAATTTTAAGAGCTTACCAACTGTTAGAATAAAAACTCAAAACCTGGCTCTGGTCTGACTGTAAACCCAAATTCCCCCCTACAACTGATCTTGGCACTGAAGACAGCCCTCTTTATTTAGCTCCTCTATGTGTGATATATGCGCAGCTTATAAAGTGTACTTTTTGATAACAGCTTGATGAAAAAATTTGCCTTAAATAGTGCCATGAACTCAGTGTGCCATTTTGCATTTATTAGATATATGTGGGCTGCTCAGATCTGGAACGTGCACTCTGATCCCAGCAGGTCTTGGAGGTCCCTTGTTGTAGGAGGTTGGGCCAAGAGAGGGGAAGGGAAGAAGAAGGAGTTAGAAGAAATAGTTGTGCTGTCTCTCTTCAATTCCTAGCTGCTGTGTTCTGCAGCAGAATGACTTTATGTTTACATTGCTGAGATGTTAATCCACTTATTGTATTGATGATCCCTCTTTCCTTCCAGCTCAGCATTTTGTCTTTTCCCCCCCTTCTTTTTTTCCAGTGGCCATATGGGCATTTTGGCTTTGAGTTGAAGCACAGGACACTATAGTGCAAACAGGCAAACTTTGCATATGGGCTTCTGCTTTGTTACAGCAGCTAATGACTGCTCAACTGTGAGCAGAAACCTGTTTAAAGAGGATATGAGATAGCAATGCAGCTAGTTAGGTAAAAGCTTCAACTTTGTAAACTTCGTAACAAGAAGAATGGAGCAAATGCCAGAACAAAAGAATGATCCTAACTGACATTGTGTTATTAGGATAAAATCACTCTCTCGGTCCTTTCAAGCAATGATGGATGGGATGTGTACACAACATTGATCAATGCACATTTTATTTCCTCAGCCTGTCTGTTACCTACCGGGGGGTGTACTACCAGATTCTTAAGCAGTTTATACTTATCTGTGAAAGGCCCAAATTTCACCCACACTGAGATTCTTGTCCACTATTTTGGCAGTGTGAAAAGATCTCTTTATGGCTCAGAATCAAACCCAAGATCTTTATTAAGCTCCTTTTCCTTTCCAGTCCAGCATCAAGCCAAAATCAGAGTGTATTTTTCTTCTCTTTGTCAAGTGTGATGGACTCCTGAGGTTAGTCTCCAGTCCCTGCTTACTGGGAGGAAAGCTGCAAAGGCACAGAGCCACTGAACAACCAGGCATGTTAGGGGATGCTGCATCCTACCTGGATGAAGCAGAAGTGGGAACTGAAATCAGAGGAAATGGCAAGGCAACCTCAGTCCCTTTCTCAAGCATCCCTCTTATTCTGAAAGTTAACTTTTTTCAGGTAGATTCTTTGTCTTTTGGAAAATTATTTGTATTTTCATCTTCTGTTTGAAGACCTAACTAGTAATAATCCCAAAGATCACCAGAGATTGTTTCTCCTGGAAACCAGAACTAGCTCTCCCAGTAAAATGTGTCTAGAGGTTGATTTTCTAGGCTGCGGGTCCATTCCTTTTCAAACAGATACTTCCTTGTCTTCTAAGAGTGGACTACGGGGGACTAAAGGATATCTTTTAATTGATATCCTTGGTATATATTGTATGTAGTCTGGGAAGGGAAGCAATTTCTTGGGAACTGTGCTGTGAGCACCATGGAAAATCAATGTCAAACAAGTGCAGAATATGCCAAATATATCTGCTTTGCCATTTCTGCTTTGGCCATCTCTAGGCGCAGCACTGCTGCTTGTGATATGAGTCTGAAGTAATCTATTGAATTTTAAACACATCCAGACCTTCAGATTGTGGCTCTTGTTCAAGTGAAAGGCACAATTACCTCCTCTATTAAATATGCTAATGAAGACAGAATGGGGTTGGGTTGGGGGTAAAGCCATTGTTAGCTTTTAATGAAACATATTTTCTTTTGGCATTTTATTTTAATGAGAGCCATCCTATTAAGCTTTAATACAGTCAAACTTCTGATAAAAGCCCTTATCAAAAAGCATGCCATTGGAAAGTAAATTAATTTAATTGTGGCAGCTAAACAAATGGACCATTTTCTTGGGTTGGAAGGGGGAGAGAATATGATCTAATAACACCACACTTATTAGTATTTCTGATACATAAATTAAAAGCATTAAGTGAATAGCAAAATGATCCATAGCTTCCCTAGATAGAGTAATAAATGGGAGCTGGAGTGTTTTTTTCACACAGAAAAGTGATACAATTAGAAGAGTGTTAACATACTTTTTTTAGCTGCGTGAAATGAACAAGCCATGGGAGACCGGTTCATCATAATAATTAAAGTTCAGGAATAGTTTTATGTTACCATGAGATTTGAGTGATATCTTTTTAATTTACTGTAAATAGCTGCTTCTTGGTTGGTTTTCTTATTTATTTATTTTTAAGAAAGCCTTTTTAATTTTAAGAGAAATGTGTCTCATCTTTGGGTGATGGTTCTGTTTGTTGCAGGCACTCCGTAGTCTGTTATTTGCCAAGGGCATCCATTAAATATCTTCCTAATCTGAGGAACATATGGGTTAGCACTTCACAACAGCAAATAGACACAACAGTTTGTCTCTCACACAGAGTACACACTGAGCGTGATCATTGGACATTGCTGAATTTCAGAATTTCCTTAAATTCCAAAGGCATTCTTTACAATAAAAGTTTATGAAGCGTTGAGAATGAATTAATGACAAGGAAATGATATCTGGGCTGGGCATAGTTTGTACTCTTTGGAATTCAGTAACATTTACCATTATTTTGGTGGGGCTGGTATGGTTTGCATAGCGCAGTAGGCACATAGGACCGTGCGGCGCAATGAGGCCTTGTGTCAGATACAGTCATCCTCAGCTTGGGCATTGGGGCTGGCTCTGTCACACTGAATGACAGCCAGTGGAGGAGCTTGTAAAGCTCTGGGGAGAGCAGTGTAATAAGAGATGGAGTAAATTACATGAAGGCTTTCTGTTCCAAAATGTTACTGTTTTGGGGCATTATGAAGCCAACAGGATGGTAGTTCTGGTTTGGCCACTGCAGTGAATAATCCCTTGAATAGTTCTCATGGTTGTCCCATTTGAGAATGTTCAGGGTCTGCTTCCCGCATACTCCAGTGGGTACAGAAGCAGGAGAACTGCCCTGCCTTTGGTTCCCCCTAAGCTGGCTTTGTTTTCAGGATACACCTTGAAGTGCAGGTCCAACTTGTGTCCCAAATGCTATGTAGAAAACATGCCTAAAAAGGAGGAAACCTTTACTAGCTTAAACTTGAACTGAGTCCTTTAGTAGCTGTTAGGATTTCCAAAAGTCCCACCCTAAGTATCCAGCATCCCCATCACCTCTGAGACTGTGTGATCCTTTGGCCTGCTCTGAAAATAAGAAGTGTCTTTGTGCAGTGCCCATAGGAGCACTGGAGGCAAAATTGCTCTTCCATTCTAAAATATGGTGCTTTCTTCACCCCAGCTCTTAAACCTGTCTTCATTCATGTTCTTTTGGCGTATTCAGTTCAGTCCTAAATCCCTTCTTGATATATTTGCAGGCTTTCTGTAGTTGTTCCTGCGTGGATGATTTAAGGCCAGCAAATAACTTTTTCCCAGAGTATGCACGTGTCTTCTCCAATAAATAAAAGCCACATCTCTCATCAGTGGGCACCCTGGGACTTGTGCAATAATTCCACTCCTGTTTAGTTCAGATGGCATGGAAACACAGTCCAATTGTCTGATGTCACAGAGGTCTGCCATTTCAGACAGGGCTGATTTTCCACTTTACTTATAATGGACAATAGGACAACTCTGTGTTGGGAGGGAAAAAAGAAGCCATTGTAATCTGCTTTAGCTTGTGGCTATTCTGCTCTATATAGGTCTCCAGCAGTGTTTAAGTAACTTTAGTTATGTGGTGCAAGTAGTGCAAGAAGCCAAACCTAGAGTTAAAAGGATTCTCCCACAGTTGTTCAGAGCGCCTATGGGTGCTGTGAGCCTGCAGCTATTGTCTATTCCTAAACATTGACGTTTCATTTATTTTGGCTTTCAATCATCATTTAAAATATATGTATCAGTGTCAAGAATCCCGTTTTCTCTGTAATGCCTAGAGACACACATCCAGAAGCGTGCGTTACGGGCTATAGAAATGGAAGTAGAGTGCAATCTTTCTTTGTGACACTCAAAACACTTTGTAGACATGAGCTAGTGAACAGCCATTCTGCAGAAGCTGTATCTCAACAGCATTGTTTAGCCCTATGTGGAATGGAGAGCAAAGAATAGCATAGATAGCCCATAAATAAGAGATGTGAGTTAGTATTGCTTAGGAAACAAGCATCTGGAGAAAAGGGTAAATTTAGGCCTCAAAGGAAATATTACTGACAAAGAGAACCTTTATCTGAGTGAATTGATTTATCTGTAGATCATAAATAAGCTCAGATTTGATCTCTCCAAGCTCTTCAAACTTGTCTTGATAACTTTTTCCTAATTCCCAGAAGAGGAGGGAAGAATTGGTCTGGGTTAAAACTGTAGGGAAAAGTTGAAATGATCTGGATTAAATTCCTGGATCTGTCGTGGACTTAAATGCTATCTAAAATATCACTATGTTACTTATATTTTGCCTTGACTGTCTATCTTTACAATCAGGGTGACAGACCTTCCCTGAGATAAAGGGCTAGCATGGTCAGAACTGAAGCCGTGCTTGCTAAACTGATACAAGCTAATTGATGTAAACAGTGAGAAAAATCTCACAAGCTGACTTAACAACGCCTGTCCTCAGTGAGGTAAAGCCAGGAACTCAAGCAGGCGGGGAGGGGGAGTTGCTGTTTATGTTAGGGATAGGCTGGAGAGTATGGAACTGTGCCTGGGGACAGGTGAGCAGTCAACAGAGAGTTTGTGGGTCAGGGTTAAAGGAGAACAGTGACGGGAGACATTGCTGTGGGGATCTGTTACAGACCTCCTGATCAAGAGTACTCTGTGTTTGGATCATTCTATAGACAGATAGGAATAGCCTCACGCTCCCAGGGCCTTGTTCTCATGGGGGACTTCAACCACCCTGATATCTGTTGGAGGGACAGCACGGCCCGGCACAAGCAATCCAGGAAGCTCCTCAATTGTGTGGAAGACAGCTTCCTTCTGCAAGTAACAGAGGAGCCGACAAGGAGAGGTGCCATGCTTGACCGCTTCCCACCAACAGGGAAGGGCTGGTTGGAAATGTGACGCTCCAGGGCAGCCTTGATTGCAGCGATCATGAGATGGTCGAATTCGAGATCCTCAGGACAGTGAGAAGAGCGTGCAGCAAGCTCACTGCCCTGGACTTCAAGAGAGCAGACTTTGGCCTCTTCAGGAACCTGCTCAGTAAGATCCCATGGGATATAGCCCTAGAGGGCAGAGGGGGCCAAAGACTGTTGGTTGATATTCAAGGATCACCTGCTGCAAGCTCAGGAATGTTGCATCCCAACCAGAAGGAAGTGCAGCAGAAGGGCCAAGAGACCTCCTTGGATGGATAAGGAGCTGCTGAGGAAACTCGGAGGGAAAAAAGAGGCTTATAAAAGGTGGAAGCAAGGACAGGCGGCCTGGGAGGAATACAGGGATGTTGTCTGGGAAGCTAGGGATCAGGTTAGGAACGCTAAGGCCCACTTAGAATTAAACTTAGCTAGGGATGTTAAGGATAACAGGAAGGTATTCTATAGGTACGTAGTAAATAAAAGGCAGACTAGAGACAACATGGGCCCCCTCCAGAAGCTATCGGGAGAACTGGCTACCCTGGATTTGGAGAAGGCTGAGGTTCTTAACGACTTCTTTGCCTCAGTCTTCACTGGCAAATGCTCTGACCGCACCACCCAAGTCTTAGAAGGCAAACGCAGGGACAGTGAGAATAAAGACCCTGGGCCCACTGTAGGAAAGGATCTTGTTCGAGACCATCGTAAGAACGTGAACCTGCACAAGTCTATGGGACCTGATGAAATCCATCCGTGGGTCCTGAAGGAGCTGGTAAATGAAGTTGCTAAGCCACGGTCCATCATATTTGAAAAATCATGGCAGTCAGGTGAAGCTCCCAATGACTGGAAAAAGGGAAATATAACCCCCATTTTCAAGAAGGGGAAAATGGATGAGCGGGGGAATTACAGAGCAGTCAGTCTCACCTCTGTGCCTGGCAAAATCTTGGAGCAGATTCTCCCGGAAGGCATGCTGAGGCACATGAAAAACAACAAGGTGGTTGGTGACAGCCAGCATGGCTTCACTAAGGGGAAATCCTGCCAGATCAATCTGGTGGCCTTCTATGATGGGGCTACGGAACTGATGGACAGGGGTAGAGCAGTTGATGTCATCTACCTGGACTTGTGCAAAGCGTTCAACACTGTCCCACATGACATCCTTGTCTCTAAATTGGAGAGACATCAATTTGATAGGTGGACCACTCAGTGGATAAAGAACTGGCTGGATGGCCGCATGCAAACAGTTGTGGTCAATGGCTCAGTGTCCAGCTGGAGATCAGTAATGAGTGGTGTCCCTCAGGGATGGGTGTTGGGACCGGTCTTGTTCAGCATCTTTGTCGGTGACATGGATAGTGGGATTGAGTGCGCCCTCAGCAAGTTTGTCGATGACACCAGGCTGTGTGGTTTGGTTGATACACTGGAGGGAAGGAATGCCATCCAGAGGGACCTTGACATGCTTGTAAGGTGGGCTGATGCCAACCTGATGAAGTTTAACCATGCCAAGTGCAAGGTCCTACACTTGGGTCGGAGCAATCCCAGGCACAGCTACAGGTTGGGCAGAGAAGAGATTCAGAGCAGCCCTACAGAGAAGGTCTTGGGGGTGTTGGTTGATGAGAAAATGAACATGAGCCGGCTGCAGTGTGCTCTCGCAGCCCAGAAAGCCAACCATATCCTGGGCCGCATCAAAAGGAGCGTGACCAGCAGGTCAAGGGAGGTGATCCTGCCCCTCTGCTCTGCTCTCGTGAGACCTCACTTGGAGTATTATGCGCAGTTCTGGTGTCCTCAACATAAAAAGGACATGGAACTGTTGGAACAAGTCCAGAGGAGGCCACGAGGATGATGAGGGGACTGGAGCACCTCCCATATGAAGATAGGCTGAGAAAGGAGGCTGTTCAGCCTGGAGAAGAGAAGGCTGCGTGGAGACCTCATAGCATCCTTCCAGTATCTGAAAGGGGCCTATAGGGATGCTGGGGAGGGACTCTTCATGAGGGACTGTAGTGATAGGACAAGGGGTAATGGGTTCAAACTTAAACAGGGGAAGTTTAGATTGGGTATGAGGAAGAAGTTCTTTACTGTAAGGGTGGTGAGGCACTGGAATGGGTTGCCCAGGGAAGTTGTGAATGCTCCATCCCTGGCAGTGTTCAAGGCTGGGTTGGACAGAGCCTTGGGTGGCATGGTTTAGTGTGAGGTGTCCCTGGCCCTGGCAGGGGGGTTGGAACTGGGTGATCTTAAGGTCCTTTCCAACCCTAACTATTCTATGATTCTGTGTTTGTGGTGAAGTCCCTTCCACTTACTGCAGTCGTATTTGTGCTAATAGTTTAAGTTCTGTCAACTTTACAACCCTTGCTAGAAAAACAGCTGTAAAATTCTGCTTGACATTAGAATTCCTCACAGAAACCTGCTCATTGGGAGGCTGTAGACGTTGTTTTCAGTTCTCAGCTTTGAGAAGAGATAAAGCAATGAGGCAAGGTGATAGTCCTTGCTGTCTTCAGGATGGTTGCTATGTGTGCTGAGCCACTGTGCTTCACAGTGATGAACTTTGTGATGGTGCAGAACTGCTGCTCGTGCCTCACCATGATCTTCTCTGAATGGGACCTAATGGTGGAAGGAAAAACGATCTGCACCCTCACACTGTAGAGAAGCAGTTGTCTGTGCAGGGACTGAATCTCTGAGTTGCAGAGGGGTTTCTGTGTGCTCCACATAGCCAGGTTTCCAAGGGGACTCAGCAAGGTTGTGTTATAGGTTCACATTTTTCAAAGGGAATTCATAGCCACCATGGTGAGGGATGTCTGAAAGCCCGGCTCTGGTAATGAGTGCCAGGCTCCACTTCCCAGTGGATGTAGTATTACTGTTAATGCTGCTGCTGCCTGATTCCGAGGATGATGGTGAGATTGAATTTCTTCTTCTCATAAAGACTTGGAAGTTGAGGGATGACAAGTGTTCTACAGACAGAGTTGATATGATTGAGGTGCTACTTTATTGATGAGGATGTATTTGGGGAGAGTAGCAACTTACCTCTGGCCTCCCACACAAACTAGCCTTAATTTTCATCTGCCATCTTGAGGCACGCTGGGGATGAAAGTAAATTCCCACCATCAGGCTGGAAAGAACATTCCTATAATTCTGATTTAGTACCATTTCCTATTAGTCCCAGCCTCTCATCAGCCATGCTCATATGATAATTTATGTTTTAATGGGCAGAGCAATTTACTGCCCACAGGCTTCTAAACCAAGCCAGGATTTATGTCCTGCACCTCTGAAATACCATATATTTATTTCCCTGGCACTCAGGGATGGTGGAGCTGAATCTGTAAAGAGCCCAGCTCTGTCCCTGTGCTTTGCTGGGAGGGGCCTCAAATGTGGGTTTCATTTGAAGCCAGAAACAATTGGTGGCAGATGCAGGAGAAAGTAGCTTGGTCCTGTAATGGGGATGGAGGAGGAATCGTGGAAGGTAGCACTGTCATAGGGTGGTTATGCTGTTTGTACCTCAGCTTACCTGTAAATCTGTTTTTTCCTAAAGGCGTAGCCTTCTGGTTTTCCTGACAGAAGGCAGGGATTTGCTGCTGCAACTGCTGTGGGAAGAGTTTCCCCCTGGGCGCACAGCTTGGGCTGGTGCTCTGTGCTCGTCCCTGCCCTTTGCTGTCATGGAATCATAGAATGTTTAGGGATGGAAGCTAAGGTCACGTAGTTCAAACTCCCTTGCCATGGGCAGGGATGCTCGTGTTGCAAGGAGATCTGACATGAATTTTCTCAGCACAAGAGTGACAAAGTAGCAGAAGGGCTTTTTAAAGAGACAGAATTATTATGTATATTTAAAGCTATTTATATTTATGCAGGCCAAAATCTCCTGAGAGACCAAGGTAAGGGGGGAAGGCACTTTGCCGTGTCAAACTGGTGTGAGAGTGAGTGTTGAAGGAGGAAGGAGGTGAAGCCCACTACATCTCCTGGTTTTTCAGGCCTGTAGCATGCCAGCCCTCTCCATCATGTTGATTTAGAGCAGCCAGGCAACACCTGGGACTTGGGTTGGGAGTTGGTGCAATTCTTAGGCTTTTTTAGGCTTAAACTGTGAGAATTTAGCACATTTAGGCATTGATTTATCTTTCCAGCTGTTCTAGAGCTCAGCACACCCTGATGAGAGATGGGGAAAAGTTGGCCGTGTTCCTTGCCTTGGTCTTTGACTGCCAGTTTGCTTCTCTCTTCTTCTCTTTCTGTGTTTGTAAATTATCTTCATGCCTCTATTTCCTGCATCTCCAGTTCTAATAAGTCTCAGTTAAACCTTCCCACTCAGGCTACCTGACCATTAACAGCCTTCAGTAAATCTTCTGGTTTCCAACTACTAAAGTCCACTGGGCATTTAATTTAAATATTTAGTGGCCAAATTGCTTTGCTTTAGGTGGGATTCTTTTATATAACTTACAAAGATAAGTTATATAAAATCAGCTGTGGCAAGCTTGTTCCATTTTATTAGAGACAGAAATGTGGTCCAACATTTGAAATGCTGTCAGGCACTTAGTGACAAGAAATGTGTGTGTGTGTTTGTGGGAGCTACATGGAAAGAATACTGTTTGTAGTGCAGAAGACTGGTTTCATCTAAAAGAATGGAATTATTTTCTTAAAAGCATGTTTACAGCTGAGAAGCAGGTGAAATTTTAGAAGTTTGAAAGAAAAATAAAAACCAGACAAAGAAGTCACAAAGGAGAACTGTGATGCTAAACAAAAAACCGAAATGTATCATTGGAGTTAGTATTTACAGCAGATGGTGCTTCCAAACCCTTGGAGAGGTGAGGGATTATAAATGACAGGTGCTGTAGAAATAAAAAATCAGGCTGTTGTGAACTTGGTGTGAGGCAGAACACAAGGAGGGGACAAAGCAGACAAATGGGGAGAGGAAAGGTGTAGGGCTAGTAGGAAAACAGGAATTACAGCTTGGCGCTCATAAGTATCGTCGGGGCTGAAGTGCGGTCATCACAACTTGGACTTTCCAGAAGCTTTGCAGAAAAACCTGGGTTTTGTTCTTACTTAAAGTGAAGAAGTGCTGGTGTTCAAAGTAGGAGGTGTTGGAAAAGCTTTGACAGGCTGGACTAATTCTCCAAATCAGGATTTGGTTCCATCTTGAAGTGCTGTCATTTACATCCTGTGATGCGTAGTTACATTGTGTTAGGTGCCCTTCTGTTACCATGAGGACTGGTTGGAGTGTCCCCACTTTTCATGGTCTGCAGTTGGCAATCATGTGTAACAGGTTTTTTGTTTTATTCCTGTGCCTTGGGAGTGTGGCTATTGTCCAGGGCTGAAGTTCCTGTATGGTGGAGGATGTTGACTTGTTCTTTCATAGACAGAGCATCTCCTGTCTTGAGAGATGCTTGAGTTAGGAGGTGTGGTTATCACTACTTTGTTACAAGCATTTCAGCCACTGATCATCCCGGTACTGCTAGCAGCTCCTGAGATGGTCTGTTTAAAACTCAGTAGTTTTGTAGGTATATTTTTAACATGTGCAAACATTTCCCTGGCCTTTCTCAGAGTCACATCCCCAATGTTTGCTTTCTCTTTCACCTTTAAGTGGAACCAATAGAAAGGTTTAAATAGGGAGTTCTGAGAATAATTTTTTTGCATCCCAGCAGCAAACCAGCCAGCTGCTTTGTGTGTGACTGGCTCAGAGGCATGGATCAATGCCTGTGACTTGGTGTGCAACCTTGTCACGTTCATATGGGTATGGGATGCAGGGGACTGAGTCAGTTGAAAGCTTGTGGCTTGTTTTGTAGAGAAAATCTGGGAGATTGTGCATAAATAATGGTTAAACCAGTCATTAACACATAGACCTCCCCAGCTAAACCACTGCGCTGGCTGATGGATCTGTGCCTCCCCTGCACCTGACTATGCAGCTGGGCCCTGCAGTAGCTGCTCTGCTCTGGGGTGAAGGAGGATGCTATCTCCATTTGCCAAAGACATAGCAGAACAGCGACTCACCAATGCAAGGAATTAATGAACTTGGCTCTTTTCTAAGAGCTCATATCTTCATGTCCTCTTCCCAGCAAGTCTTACCTTAATCTACCGTAGGAGCTGTGCTTGCTTGATAGCACCTCACCTTCCCTGTAAGAGTGTGCTTGAATCTCACAGTTGATGAGCTTGGACTCCTTTTTGGGGCTGGATGCTGAGTCTGACCTGTCCTCTGTGTGTTACTGTGCTCAGTGTAACCTGGAGTTAAAAAGAGCTCAAAGCTTTCTTTCCTGACACAGGATCATGCCCTTTTAATATGAAAGCATTTTACATTTATCTAATCACTGCTGTCTGGAGGAGTTTCTCTGAGCATTTAATACACATTATTGTCGAGAAGCTATTAAAGTGGTTTAATTCATTTATATTCATTTATGTTGCATCACAACAGAACATCCACTTTCCTCGAAAATTACATTCTGCTGAGCTCCAGAAGTCCTTTCTTGTAATGCTTAGTTGAAGGCTTTATTCAGTCACACTGTAGTTACAGGTTTCATGGCAGTCATTGTTACTCCTGGTTTTTGCTGCTGTGGCATGGGTCTGGAGATATTTGACTCTTTTAAAGTATATTAGCTTATTTTAGTTAGCCACAGGTGTCTTTCCTTTTGGATCTTCCAGTTCTTTGGGAGGCGTATTGCTTGTTTGTCAAGTCAGGTCTATTTTAGCCTTGCTCTGTATGTTAGTGTCTCATCTTCACAGTTCAGATATTAGAGACTTCAACTCTTGAATAGGCAGAAAATCTTTTCCTGCAGGAAATAATGGTGTCAGTATCAATACAGGTCCTACCTGAGGGCCGCACAAGCTTGGCTGTTCAGAGGGGTGATTGGTGCACCTAAAGGCACATATAGGGTCCCTGATAGGTGAGTTCTTCATAAGTAAAGTTAAAGCTACTCCATTGCCTTAATTGCAGGAGCTATTTGGGTCTCTGTCCCTACATGAGGTCCAATGGCATAAGCTAAGTCAGCTGAAATTGTCAGGCTGACTACCTCAGATGCTCCCATATCAAACAATAACATGATACTCTCTCTCAGCAGCCACAGAAAGAACCAACTTTGGAGTCTTCTAAATTTGAAAGAAATCATCATTTTTAACTATTTAATTTCAAAGCACCCTAATTTCCATTTACTTTAATGGGTATCTTTCTAATAGTTATTATTTAAGAAATTTACCTGATTTCTTTAACTGATTTTCTGTAAACTGCATTGGCATCAACATATGGGACATTTAGTTATAAAACTAAGGATGCAGAAGGTAATTTCAATTAAGAGAAAAGATAAAAATTAGCAAGCAGGAAGGCAACATCTGTGTTCTTCTGCAGGGAGGGGAATATATCCACTGGCAGGAAGATGCCTATCTCAGTGAGAATGAGTCAGGTCTGAAGAAATTAACATCGTGTCAGGTGAATAGGGAAATTAGTGTCTTTTCCGAAAGAGAATTGGTGACATCATTTGAAACTGACAGCTGGCAGGTTCAGGATGAAAGGAGGTGCTGCTTCACCAGCTGCATAACCCCTGGAAGTCCTTGCCAGGGGATGCTGTGGATTATAAAAGTTTATGTGGGTTTGGGAAGGGAAAGAGCATCTTTACAGAAGAAAAATCCATCCAATAATATATATATGTATATATACTCATATATTCTTTTCTTTCCCTTGGAAATCCATGCACTGTAGACTGCTGCTGGCTGAGGGCTTGGGGTGCTCACCCTGTCCTGATGCTCTCCCTTAGACATTCTCCCCCAGGGATCTTTGAGGTCATAGTGAGGAGAAATACGTGCCTGTAGTCTGACTCAACCCCCAACCAGCACAGTTGCATCCAAAGCTGACATCAAAGATGCCTAAAGTAAAAGGGAAGAGTCCCTATTCCTTCCCCTGCACAACACTGCCTTTGTCTTAATTTACTTTGAAGTGGTGAAGTGAGCTGGGACTGGGCAGGGCTGTGACCTGCTGAAGCACAGTGTCTTGTTCTCAGTGCCTCCAGAAGGCAAGCTTCAGCAAACAGAAGAGTCTGCTCTGTCTGGGATGTTTTCTCTTCTTCTCCCTCACCTCAGTCTAGCAGAGTAATGGTTATTTATAGTGTGCAGTTCACTGGCCTGCATGTGGCCGTTTGGCTGCAGATTCAGGGCTTGTCCTTTAGCATGTCCCTTAGCTAGAAGCCATCTGATAAACTGCTGACATAGGATTTGAATTTTCCTATGGCAAAGCCTCCATCTAATTCTGAAACGGAATTAGAGGTGGTGTGGGCATGCCTTGGTTAATGTAAACCCCTATAAAGAAAGTTTCAACTTTTTTGGTACATTGTCGTGGCAAGATGTAGGCTGCAAACATCAAAATGCAAAGCATCAAAATGATTGCTTTTACTTTAGAGCACTTAATGTTTAAAGCAGAGACAGTGCACTTGAGTGAAGCTACTAATCTCCATTCCTGTCCACCCCCCTGCATAGCAGGCTGCTGTGGAGATAAGCAGGGGTTAGCTTGCCTGTATTTTAGGTTACAGTGCACTGCAATCAGATCATTCCATTTCTGACACACCCTCCATGGGGCCTTGCTCTTCTACCTGCCATGCAGGGACACAGCGTGTCAAATCACAGGACTGGAAGGACTTCAGCTTCAAGCTGCTCTGTTTTCCCCATTAACCCTCTACATTACATCCTCTTTCAAAGCCTTGTTGCAATTTTCTTCTTTTCCTTGGGAGTTAAATCAGCAGATGTTGTATCATCCACTGTGGATTTTCATCTGCCTTTGCTTCCAGGATATCTTGGTCACTTAAGGCTGAGTTAAGTAGAGGCAAAGGAGAAGGAATAAGAGAAGAAGGAGGAAGAGGAGAAGGAAGAAACAGATGGTCACTGGTGTTGCTGAACATGAAAATCTCAGCTTGGCAATCACAAAGCGTGGTGGTGCCAGACTGCAGATGTACTGACAGGGGCTTCAGGCTTTCCATTTGCTGTGAAACTGCATTTGCAACATTAAAGGCTTAATACTAACCCTCAGAGACCATATGCATCATCCTCAGTTGTGAGAGGGCAGGCCAGAGTGGACCTTTTTCTTCATGACGTTGGGCGTGTGCTTCAGGAGGTGACGCTCTGAAGTCTTTATGGTCCTGTTGAAGGAAGGTTGAAACAAATTGAAGGCGGATGTATTTTCTGCTTTTGCTCTGCTACAGTTGCTGTGTGATTTTGAGTGAGTCATGAGAGGCCCAGTTCTGCAGCCCTTGCACCTCCTGGGACCTGTGTTGGCTTTGATTAGTTGGCCATGCATCAGGTAACGATGGCAATACTGTGCCCTTTTCCCTCAGCTCCCTGGAGTTAAGCAGTTATCGTGTGCAAGGTTTGCAGCCAGTAGTACAAAGTCATTTCTCTTTTTGATAACACACGTCAAGTACTGATAAATCCCTACCTCTCTGCCTACCAGTACTTTGTTCTTTAATTCTGTTCCCATGTAAGTCACTCCAGTAGTCAACTTCTTTTTCTAGATTAACTGGCTTTTGTCACTGATATCCCCAGGAAAACTCATGCGGTCCTGCTTGAGTCCTGCCAGAAGAGGGGTTGACACAGTCTTGCACTGTCAAACGATTCCCATTTGTGGTGCAGCCTTTGTGCCAGCTTTTTTTGCAGACATAATCTACTGGAAAATCTTCTTTCGTCCTTGGTGTCATCTAAATCTGTTGGTTTGGTTTTGGCCTTCACTGCTAAGGAGACAAGGTGGAGAGGTATGTGTTCTGTTTTCAGCCAAGTTTGACAAAGGCAGAGTTTCCAAAGATACTGAATTCCTGTAAGTCTCATGAAATAAAAATGCTAGGTTGAGAGGAGGGTTTGTATTAGGGCTCCTTCTGACACAGCATCATCTCCAGCCTCTTGGACACCAGAGAACTCACCCAGGACAGCACCATTATGAAAAGCCAGTGTCAGGAAATGGATCACTTAGACCTTCGTAGATCCAAGTCTGAAGCTCAGTTTCATTAGTTCTGCTGCTCCCTGAACCTCTTGGCTTTATTGCAGCGTAGATGTACCACTTTATTTTTCCACGTAGATGGTTATTTAGTGCCTGTGTATACCACCTCTATAGGTGCTTTTTTCTGATTCTTTGCCCTGGCTCATGTTTGCATTTCCTTCCAATTAAATACTGTACATTAACATTATACATTTTTATAGATAAAAGCAAAAGAGGCATGTTAAGATGTATTACCAATCTAACACCAGTTTTGTTTTTTCCAGAAACTGAACTAGTTTTTTAAAACTGAATTTATGAACTGAGCTTGTTCGTGCAACTTAAGGGCCTTCTGCTTAATTCATTACATACTAAATATCCTTGCAGTTCATATTTTCTTATAATCTTAATTTGTGCCCCTTTATAGTCTTCATGAGCATCTTTATTTCTACTGAGTAACAAGCATGTGAAAAAGTGGCAGTTTTCCAGCCAGTGCTTGTTTTATAGGACTGTTTGTAGAGATCTATATTTCAAGCAACAGGGACCATAGTCTATATTTCACCCATGACCTACACCTGCAAACCATGTAAAGTCATTGCTAAATGGAGCTCTAAATAGGATACATTCATTCTCCAGCAAAGATTTTTGCTCTATGTTGTATCATAGCAGGTGACAAACCAAAGCATAACAGTGAGTTATTCAGCCTAATTTCTTGAGCTGGAGGTACAATTTGTAGCAAAAGGTTTGTTTTGCTTCTGCCTGTTTTGAATTGTTCACAAGCTGTTTGTGGTTCGACCACATTATTTCACGTTTGCCAAGTAGCTTTCACAAATGACTTTGTAGATTTGTGTGTGAAACAGTACTGCATGCAGTAGTCATCTTGAGGAGGTAAGTTCATGGCCAGTGCCATTGGTTATTTTGGCTCTGAATGAAACCCTTCTTGAAAAGCTTTTCACACCCAGGACATGTGAAAACTTTATGTCTGTGTTGCATAGGCAGTCAGAGTGGTGAGAAGCTTTACTATGGGTAGGAGGGGGTCTGCAAATGTGACACAGGGTTGTACTTGGTGCACACATGTTTTTCCATCTTCCATTCCATTTGTGTCCCATCTGCTTCTGGCTGTGTATTTCCTCCTGGCCCTGTGTGATGTCTGCTTTTTGGTTTTGCTGGTGACACCTCCAGAGCTGTTATTAAAAATGGTAATAAGTGTATATGAACTGACAATAAATCAATAAAAGCAATAGATTTTGAAGGAATTGAGGTCCAAGTAGGCCAAAGTTTCATTTTTTTACCTCCCAGTTAAGTTTAAATTAAATTGAAACATACAATTCAAATTAAAAGATAAAAATGTTTGATTTTTCAAGCATAGGAAGTCTTTTAAAACAAATAACATTGACTTTTTAATTGATTTTGGATTTCTTCACTGTAACAAGTAGGGCAGCAGACACCTGCAAAGTGTGCTGCTGCAACTGCACTTCTCAGCCTAAGTGACTATTTGCTCTACATGCATTTTTCTAGCTTTGAACAACTTTCCATGCATCTAGCTGAGGAAAATGAAAGCATATATGCACTGTTGTCCCCTAAATGAAAATTACTGTAACATAGTATAAAGCTATAGAGAAGACTGGATGTGTCAAAGACAAAATACCGTGAGAGCGTGTTACTTGTCATGTATGAAAATAAATACACTCTGGCGAGGCTGTCTTAAAATTTTAATTGATGAGCCTGTTAAAATAGTGAAAGGTAATTATCCTTTTAATTGGAACAAAACAGTTTCCAGATTGCAATGGCAATAGTTAAATGTATATCCCATAATTTTATAGTGGTGATTGTAATGATTATTAGGTTTAAATCCTTTTTTTCCGTGTCTGTTTTTTAGTTACAAAGCATGTGATTTTTTTCCCCAAGGTTAAAGACCAGAAGTAAAGGTGTGGGAAGGTATGTTGTATGGGAGAGAAAAAGTATGGTTATGCTGATGCTCACAGTACTGATGGTTCAGTTGGTAGCAATTGTGCAGTTGTTGCTGAACTGGCACAATGATGCAGGTGGATCAGGGACAATTTCCTTATAAATTAGG
Source organism: Ara ararauna (assembly GCA_028858755.1). Taxonomy (NCBI): domain Eukaryota; kingdom Metazoa; phylum Chordata; class Aves; order Psittaciformes; family Psittacidae; genus Ara; species Ara ararauna. Next base: position 11,423,980 of record CM054387.1, on the reverse strand, counting down.
AAATGATGGCTCTCCTCACTGGTTCTCTTCTCTCTAGTATTCCTGCAGAAACACTGCTATTAGTTCCCATGTCCAATTTGGTTGAATATACTCTCCCTAAACTGTTTTGTATGTTTTGTGAGACTCACTTCCATTCTAAGTTTAGGTGGAGTATTGTACTGTGGCTTTTACAGGGCTGCTTTCCATGTTAGTGAGTCCTCTGATGTTTCCATGACAAGTGGACAATTAAGGGAAAAGCAGCCATCAAGACAGAAGAGCAGAGCCCATGTGCAATAAATAGCTAAGCTCTACTGAAGGAGCCACCTGTGTAACAGAGATAACTAGAACGGCTCAGCAATTTGGTTTTAGAATGGTTTCCTAACAGGAAATCTAGGATCTCCTAGCTTTTATGCAAGTGTTTGGTGTTCAGCAAGGGAACTATTAATGCAGTGCCTTATTTCAAGTAAATTTGCTCTTAACTGAAGTATTTCATGTTATTGGACTGGACTGAAGTATTTCAATTGAAATCTATTCAACAAAACCATTAAAACACTTGATCCCAGCAGGACGGTGCTGCTCTTGGTTCCTGTTTTCTCTTCTGGGTCAATAATTAGAGATGAGAAAAACCTTTCCCATTGACTCTCTGGCTCATCTTACAGTCTGCCAGAGTGTTTTAGTTGTAGCTTGTACATCAGCTGGAGGGCAGAGAGATCTGGCAGTCTGGTGTCTGGCCAGGAATCCCTGCAGGGAGGCTGATGCTGTGCTCCATGTGGCAGAACCGCCTCTCTCATCAGTACTGAAGGGTGCTGCAGGGTGCAGCTTGTGTCCATGTAGCACGAGGGTGGCTGCTGGCCAGCATGAGCAGGATCAGACCCGCCATGTTCTAGGAGTGGGGTCTCAGAGGCTATGACTGAATGGGAAGTCGCTATAAAGGAAATAATGTTGTGCGTGTCTTCAGGAGTGAGAGTAGCCTCAGCCCTCGTCTGGTTACTGTGCTTTGTGGAAGATCTCTTGTACCCACAGGCCTCTGAAGCAGATGGCTGGCCTTGGTCATTTTTTCTTGGCAGCTAAGGACATGATCACATCTACGGAGACCACGACCAAAGCGCAGGAATCATTCTGAAGGGATTGTTTATGTATTTGCCATCATCAAAAGCAAACCCACTTCATTAAGCACCCAGGGAATGCAAAAGCAAGAGGAAAAGTAGTTTTCTTGATGAGATAAACACATTAAAGTTACTCATTATGCATAAAATAATAGTATATACACATGTTCCAGGGAGTTCAGGCTGGAAGATGTGTCACCATTGCCATGTTCCTCTCATTTCCTGTGTATTCATCTACAGGGTACTGATTCAGCCTCTGTAATTGGCTTGTTACACACTTAAACCCCCCAAATCCACAACAAAACTCTTCAAACTTTAGTGCTGAAAGCTGTGCTGTGCTTTTATGTGTTTCCATTTGAATATGAATCGGAAGAACAAGAACTTGAATTTTCAGTACTCCAATGGGTAGATGAATAGATGAGTGAAGAGAGAAAGAAGAGTAAATAAAAAAACCCCTAAGTGGTGTAAAAGACTTGTAATAAGCCTGGGTTTTGTGCGCTGCTCTGGGAGCAGAACCATCTGTCCTTTTGCCTCAGACACTATCCGTTTTATTCACATGCTCCTCTCCATTTTAAATTAAAGGGGGAAAAAAAGTGAAGAGTTTTTAGGGATGCCTCATTATCTGTATTTTCTTTACAGAAACAATTCCCAGTGCAACTTGATGTTTACTTCATTGCCTGGTATCTGAGCAGGGGCTGCATGGGAAGGAAAGCCTTTTGGATGCGTTTTGCAGCTTGCTGTTTTAATTAGAGTATTGTCATCTCTTGGCTGCTTGCAGAACTCCAAAGAAACATCGTGGCCTGCTGGGTTATTCACTAGGTATTTGTGTGATTGATCTTCTCATAGCTTTTTCCTATCTTGGTTCTTTCATTTCTGGAAGCGAGTTTCCAGTCAGCCTGTGGGTGTCTGGTAAATAAGATTTGAAATGGAGGGAGGAAAAGACGTGGTCCTTCCCAAGTGGATTATTTGTCTTTTCTGTGTCCTCCCTCCTTCCATGACAGGGCTGTGGCCAGGGATCTGTGGCTGTGCTTTGTGCCAGGGAGCTTGGTCCAGTGCTCCTGGGGGCTGACCTGAAGATGAAGCTTTTGTGTCCTACAGAGATGTGTCACTTGCATGGGACATGGACCCTTGTTTTCCTCTGAAAGGAGAGGATGGAGGGGCTTGTTCTCAGCGGATTGAAAGGGCGCTTTGGAGAGATGCCACTGAATCTTTGCAGCTCACAATATGCTGCTTTTCACTCAAAGGAAATACTTAGTTTAGGGGAAGGTGATGGAGACATTAAGTCTGGGAGTCAAAGAAAAGAAATGAGGAGAGGGAACTCCAGCAAAATGAAGCTTTAGCCTTAGATTGGTTCCACAAAGACCTTCGTGTTCTCAGTCCCACAAGCCAGATGCAAACAGTTTGTACAGACCAGTACTAAAGATAGCTTAAAACCAGTGTGACTTCAAGTATTGTGTAAGGGGAATGGAACCTTTATCTCATTTGTTCTGCTTTTCAAGTCTCCTTTGAACACTCACATTTTAACTTTGAAACTGAAAATTATCTTATTTTAATTTAAAGTAATAGCCCTTGCAATCGCTCACAAGTGGTAAAAACCCCCTTGTACTAAGTCAGTGTGATGAAAACAGGCGTTAGTAAAATGCTCTCTACCCTGCCTGGAAATCAGCTTCCTGATTTTAAAGGCTTTTCTGCCTTTTTGCATTGCCTCTGCTCAAAATGATATGCAGAAGTACAAGTCTTACAGCTAAAGCTGATAATCTACACCTACCTCCCACAGTCTGATTTGTTTATGTGGAGTCCTGGTGAGAAGTACTTTGAAGGGTTGGGGTTCTGAAGGGAAAGTGTTGGTTTTGGGTTTTAATTCCCAGCCTGTTTTCCCTCTGATGCTTCACTTAAGTAATTCTCAGTTTCTGAAATCGCTCAATCTTTCCATAAATTCTTCCCACTCTCCTCTGATGTTTCAGTGTATCGGGATTGCCAGACTTTCTCGATTGTTCCACGCTTCTATGCTGAAGATGTCATTGTTTCACCCCAAAGTAAATAATATGGCATTACTTTGTTATGTAAAAGAATCAGACTTATACACATGCAATGTCTGCTTCAGTGCCTCCAGTCAAACTGGATAAAACTCATTAACCTGATGTTCCTGTGTTAAAAGCAATTTAAAACCAATTATATCACAGAAACCTAAGAATGCTGTTTAATACCACTTGTGAGAAACACGAATTAGCATCATAAACTTTTTTGAGTTGGAAGGGACCTTAAAGATCATCTTGTTCCAACCCCCATCATCTAGTTCTACCCCCTTGTAAATCAGTTTCAACATTCAGCTTATGAACAGAGAAAAATACCTCTGTGGCTGGGATGGTTCAGAAAGCTGTAGTTTGGTGATGGTGGTTATCAGTGAGACTGAAGGTGACCAAGCCGAGGGGACCTGGTGGTGCTGCTAGAGCAGCAAAGAGGTGGCAGAGTGGGGACAGCAGGTTTGGTGTCAGAGGGCTGCCAAGTGGCAGTAAAAGGGGAAATGGATGTATGAGGCCAGGGAAGCAGCATGGGGAGAGATGCTGTAATAACAGTGAGTATCTTGAGGGACAGAGGTGAACTTGAAATGAGCAAGAGCAGAAGAGAAGCAATTTCTGTGCATTTCTAAGGCCACTGCAAAGGAACAAACCCAGAAGGGATAGATGTCACCTTCTTCTCCTAGGATGTGTTTGAATCCTTATCAAAGGAGTTTATCAACTGATCTGATTTTCAATTACAACCTGCAGAAGCATTCATATAATTAGATGTGCTGCTGTAATCCTCTTGAGAACAAAATATGGGCATGGTGTGGCTGATAAATCGAAGTAGCAGAGAGCAGCTAATATGTGTTTTAATAAGCAGTAAGTCTAAAGTGTGCATCTAATGGATTCTAATGGTATCTTGTTTTTCTTAAATTTATCTTGTAAAGGCAGAAGTAAACTTTGAACTTGTATTCTAGCCACAATTTATTATATTTCGATACATACTTATTAATGATGGTCCTCAGGAAAAAGGGTTAGATTTAGATGAAAGTAGATTTTCATCTTCTGCCCACTGAAAGCAGCTGTAAAGCCACATGGACTTCAGAGAGTAAAGCTTCCTGTGTGCTTCTACTCTGTGCATTGAGCATCTGCTCTGGCCTTGAGCACTGCCAGGGATGGGGCAGCCACAGCTTCTCTGCCCTGTGGCCGCACCTCAGCACCCTCACAGGGAAGCACTTCCTAAGATCTCATCTCAGTCTCCCCTCTGTCAGGTTTAAGCCATTCCTCGTTGTCCTGTCCCTACCTGCCCTTGTCAAAAGCCCCTTGGAGAGGCTTTGTTGTTGGTCTCTTTAGGCACTGGAAGCTGCTCTAAGGTCAACCTGGAGAATTCTCCAGGCTGAACAACTCCAGCTTTCTCCTATACTCCCCAGCCTGTCTCCATAGCAGAGGTGCTGCAGCCCTCAGAGCATGTTCATGGCCTCCTCTGGACTCGTTCCAGTGGGTCCATGTTCTTCTTATGTTGGGCTGTCCTTGGTCAGTGTTCTGACCCCACAAGATTGTACAAGGATGCTAAAATGTGAGGCTGTCATTATAATCCATCAGGGGGGCTCAAACCAGCAAGCTGGCAGTGAGGCTTGGGCATGCTCTGGGAAAATCCTCGCAGGGAAGGGTGGATGTGGCAGTGTGGAGGGGCCATGGCATGGAACTGGTCACTGGTGGCTGGCACAGAGACGAGCAGGAGCAGGCGGGAAGCGTGGGTGGATCTGCCTGGGGATGGCCAGATGTGCAGTGGAGTTTGCTGCAGTGCAGGATGTCTCTAGGTTAGCTGAGACCAAGTGCGGAGGACCTGCCTGCAGTGACACCAGGATCTGGGGGCGAGAGCTGGGTATGAGCCTTCTTATTTCTCTTCTGTTTGGTCTGGTTGCTTTGAGTTTCCCCTGTTTAATCAGTTACATGTTTGAGGTTTACTGTTACAAAATCTGGCTTTGAGTTGCAAAGGCTTTTTGGTCTTCTTTAGAGCTCATTATGAAGAAAAACAGTAGGCACTGGGTGCCAAAGCTCTGGTGACATAGGAGCTTATTACATCTGGTTTAAAAAAAAGAAATTGGAAAGTGGTCACAGCATGAGCAATCTCTTCTTGTTTTGTAAGGGTTACATAGGACCTGGAGTTTACTGCCAGCATAGAGAATGACCCTGCTTCATTCTGAGCTGTTCAAGCTGGCTTTGTGTCCCCTCTCTCCAGGGACGCTGGGGCATGGTGGTTTTCCTTCCAGTGGGAATTGCTGGACAGAACTCCTTCAAAAACTTTGCAGCAAATCCTTTAGTACATAAATCGTGAGCAATCATCAACACCTAATTTTCCCTCTGTGGGTGGAATGTGAGAAGAGTGATGAAAGCTGAGAAACAAATGAGTTTCCTTCTTGAAGCAGTATTATTTGCAAGGCTGTGGGCACTCTATGGCCTGCCTGGTGCAGATTAGCTGGGAAACACAAGCTAACTGGTTGAGGACCATGTAGGAGGACGCCAGGATCTACAGGGCCACCTCTATGGTGCAGTCTCCCTGATGATTAATTTACTGTAGGGCTTACCTCTCAGGGTCTGTTAATTCCCATCATCCTTTCTTATCCAGCGGGAAGTGTTGGGCTGCTCAGTCAAGTGTTGGGCTGCTCAGCCAGGATGCCAGGTGTGCTTTACCTTGGTTTTGTTACTGTTTTCTGTTCTGCTCTACAACCAGGTCACCCTTTGGATGATTGTACCCACCCCCTTATGTATGTTAAATAAACAACTTCAAGTTGTTCTTTCCTGCTATTTAGCAAAGATTTGGGAAACTGAATTCTTCCAGTTCAGCTGACTGTCCACAGTAACGTTATAAACACATGACATAAGATTAATGAAAGCATCAAAGCACTGTGTGGATATTCCCATTACTGTATACAAGCTAGACAGCATCCTCCTCCACCAGCTTCCTAGTTTGATAAATGCCTTGAGCTGATTTAAAAATGTGTGGGTTATTTTTAACCATGGTAGCAGAGCCGTCTGTATTGTATCTGATGAAGTTCTGTGATAGAGCAAATTGATTTATTCTATCTCCTTATACTAAGCTTCGTGTTATAAATAAGCTAGTTTGAAGTACATGATGTCATTGAGCTTGAAAGTCTCTAGATAAATTTGTGCTTAAAGTGTTTGTGCTTTGTATATGAATTTAAACTGGTGCAGATTGTTATAGCTCTTCTCTGTCTCTGTCTTGTGGACTGCAACTCTGTGGGGTCAGGACTGTCTTTCTCGTTGTGTTTGTATGAAATACACAGAGGGCCCGAATCCAAGACTGATGCTCTCATATGTTACATTGATAAAAATAAGAGCAATCTAAAACCAGAAGCACACATTTGATGGCAGGATTTTCAGCACTGTAAGGAATTGTGTGTCTGAATCTTACAGTTTGTTATAAAATACAGATCACTAATGAGGAGCTCATTTCATGTGAGGTGTAAACAGTCCTGGCTATAGCAGGGCATGCCCTGTGCCACAGCAAGTCTGAGCTGAGGTCAGATTTTGAGATCTTGGCTTTGATTCCTGTTCCAGGAGGTCTCCGGGGCTTCTGTGAAAGACCATGGGAAAGGTGCCCACGGCAGGAAGAAGAGGGAATTAATCAAATGCTGGGAAGAATACAATAAATCCTGTCCTAGTTGACTGCTTACAGAACCAGCAAAAATGGTTGCTTGAACAAGATAGGACTTCCAAAAGAAGTGGACTAGAATCGCTGTTCCTGTGTTTAAGGGATAGTTTTTGAGAGATCAATATTGAAGACAGGATGTTGCCTAATGAGTGCCATGTATGGTGCAGATTTTGCTGTAATTAAAAGAAAATGAGCAATTCTTTAATTGAGATCTGAAGATTAAAAGTTAAAAGCTCAGTATCCTCTATTACTTATTGTCAGCTAGGAATTACATTGCATATGTGTAACAAACCATTGCATTTTAAAAATGGAACCATAAAAAAGCTGCTGTAATTTAAAAGCAGCCAATTTGCCAGGAGTACAGTTTGCAGCTCTGTCACTTGCTAATCAGTCTGTTAAACATAATAGCCGTTCCTGTCTGGAGGCAGTTAATCATGTTGTGAATGCACTTATCAGCGCATATTAGAAATACAATACAGGACTTCCCGACAGAGGAATGGATACAATTACTGCAATCAGTATACAGTTAGCTACTGTCTTCTACCATGGTTTTCTTCCCATTTATTTTCTTTCTTTTTTTTCCTCTTAAGTAGTCCAGCAGTGACAGATTTTCTCTTAGTAAAATATAAAGGATGTGTCCTTGAAAGTGTTGAACTCAACAGACTGCTGAAATGCAACCAGTCAGTGTAAATGAGAGGTAGCTGCTGGCTGGTTGAGCCTTTTCTGGACCCAGCAGTGTTGGAAGCTGCTGGCTTGGAGTGTTGTGGTGATGGTTTTCAAGGCCTTTGAGCGTTTTCACTGATGGACTGGGAACGTGTCTGTGGAGGCATTTGCTACGTGGGGGGGGGGAGCTGAAGTTGCTGCATTTGAATTCAACTAAAGGAGCTTAGCATATGGATGAACTCATTTCCTTTCTCCGCACCCCGTGCTTGTCTACATCTAAATCAATAGCAATGAGGGATCTCAAAGTTTTTGAAAGGGGATATTGAAAAAGCATGAAAGCTAATTGCTTCCAGCATGACTACCCACCAGCAATGGGTGTAAATACAGCTGTCTCAAAGAATGCCAGGACTCGAAAAACCTAAGGATTTCAGATAAACAATTTTCCAGGGCTGAGCATATCCTTGTGTGGGGAGGAAGAGAGTTGGGAGGAGGGATGGGGGTTATGAAATCCTGAAAAGATTCAGAAAAGAGAGGAATAGGAGGAGGATGATTTTGTCAGTTCTGTTTTACGTTAACCCTTAACTTTAAGGATTTTTAACGCAGCTGAGCGTGGTTTGCTGTGCTTGCAGAAACCTGCCTTCTTTTGCTAGAAGTCCTTTTATCTGACTCTTTGTTCTTCATGACCGCAGGTTTTTATGCTGTGGTAACATTTGTAATTGGAGCAATGAAAATGATAAAACAAAGCGATCCCCAAATTGTGTGACTATTACAGTGGGTAATAAGGGAATCAATATTACATCATATCCACCGCACCGATATCTTTGGTACTGTTCTGCTCAGGTCATACATTGCTCAGACTCCATGAAGAAATGTGGGAGGTCCCAGTGCGATGTCCTTAGTGGTGATTCTTCCCACTGGCTACATGCTGGCGAGCAGCTCAGCTTGGACACAGGGTAAAGCCTTCACTGCTAAGGAAAGTCGCTGAAATGAAGTCCTGGGGGTACATTTCATCACTTAAACAGGGGCCGGGGGGGGGAAGGCAGGACAGAACACCACTTCTCCCCTTTACATTTCTCATTATTCCTTTTCAGAAACTAAATGAATTAACCTCACTTACTACTCACTTGTGCTTGCACTCATTTATTCATGGTATGACCTTAGCTCTGAGCAATTTCTGTGCAGCCCCCTATTAGCTGTCACTATGTTTGAAATTCATCACGTGTTGGGAAATCATTGTCTTGCAAGTGTGACAAAGTAGTGATTACCCTTTGGAGAGGTGACCTAGAGTCATTACATGGTGACCCTGGTGTTGACCTCCCTTTCATGCCATTGGAAAGTAATTGTGGAATGAGTTTTAAAGAGAGAAATATTAAATCTGCCCCATTGCTTTTAGTCATTTGGAATTATCTTCGCACTTCTAGGAAAATTTGGGCACATTTTTAGGATGAAAATAGGCTTTTAATGGAGTGACTTGTATTAAATTGCTTGTTTCTCTCTTGCTCTTAGTTTTGTTGGGAAGATCAGGACTTTAAGCTGATCGTGGGTAGCAAAGGATGGAGGCATGCAGAGAATTACTGCAGATGGCTTTTTCCGTTCATAGGCAGACCCTGATCCACCCTGTGTTTGCTCAGCTGGATGAATTAATCTTGTTTATTAATTAAAACATGAGGAACGGGTGTTTATCTGCCAGTTTCACTTTCACATTTTTATTGTCTGTTCAGTGGGTATCCACAGTGAGAAGAAAAGCTTAACTCTTTCTTAAAACATAATTAGCAGCCTATAAAACAACACAGTTTTATGCACACTGAATGTCTCTCAGGGACGTGGGGAGAAAGGTGAGGTCCCTTGTGTTAATGGGCTACACTGATCCCTGCCTTAACTTCTTTGAGGACATCCTCACGGCCTTGATTTGTTAGCAGAAGTGTGACTTGACTGCAGGACGCCCTGCACATCATCTCTCCATCTAGGAGTACGTTAGGTTCAAAGAAAGCTAGGTCTGACTCATTAGATGCTTGATTTTGTTTAAATCTAAAGACAATATAGGAGGAATCCTGTTTGGATTTGTTCTGTCATTATTTCATACAGGTGTTATTACAGCAGCTTCTACGGCAGACTCATGAGTTCTGTGCACTCTTAGCTTTAGAAAGAAAAGAACACTGGTTTTTTAATTTCCCCTTGTCTTTGCTGGCTGCTTGGCATTCTATTATTTACTCCTTTACACTGTCTGCCCATTAAGCAAAGCATTAAGTTCTAAAGGTGTTGGATTAGGCTTTTTAAAGCCTCAAGTGGAGAGCACCATTTGTCACTCTTTTCATGTATCCTCCAGCACATTAGGTATATTAGTGTCAGTCTGCACCTTGTGTCATCTTTCCTTTCATTCATAAATTCAGCATGTGGGGAGTTTGCATCTTTAGATCCCCTGTGGTTGATTTTTGTCCCCAAGCAGATCCAGCTGTCAGTCTCAATTGCAATTCTGAACTCTAAATAGCAACTGCATTGCTAGCAATTTTCTGCTAGGTCATCTGGTCGTGGTTGTCTTTTCTGATGCACTTGGTATATACAAAAGAGTCTGATCACTTCATGCTAATGGCAGGCCTATAAAAATCATATGGTATTTAAAGTGCCAAGGAAACGTTGTTGGAAGCGTGGTTTGAGCCATGAGGGTGCATCCAGGACACTTACCCAAACTTACCTCTCTAGGAGGATGAGGAAGCTGCGTACCCATTTGTAGATATAAAATTCAAGAGTCACCAAGTGACTCCTTATCCCAAGTTGGACTCATGCTCTGAAAGGTCTTCCGGGAGTCTGTGGAGGGATGGTCTCTGTATGCGTGTTCCTGCGTTGCAAGGAAGTTCTTCTATCACTGAATTTATTATCCCAGATTTTCAGTCATTGGTTCTTTAAAAATCCATCTCTTCTTTATACTATATTTTAGGTGCTTGCCCAGCAATGTTGAAAACACACCATGTGATTATGGTATGTAAATATGTAAAAATTTCTGAATAGTTAGAGAAAAACTATGAGCAGGGTTTGGGCTGTTGGTATTTGTTTACTGGTTAGGATTCAGCATAAATCTTTCATCATGAAATCATTCTTATTTTTCAAACAACAATAGCTCCCTCTATACTTGCATCCAACATCATCTAAACCCTGGCTCCAATTTTGTACTGGATGTGTTTGTTATATTCCCCAGCAAGATGCTTTCTTCTGGCAGAGAAGCTTTATTTCAAGAAATACACAGCACAGCAATAAAGAGGTTCTAAATGGTAGTTGGAAAAATTTTCCAGTGCAATCAAATTGCTTTCTTAAACCCAAAAAGATTACATGCTGCTTCAAAAGGGGAGAGGCATGACAAAGGAACAAACGGAGCCTCAGTGCCCAGCAACACCTGTTACCAGTGGAGCACAGCAACTCCCTCCATCCTGAACGCGCTCCTGAAAGTCCTGTTTTGTTAAAGGCTAACTCATATAGTATCTAAGGAGTCTCCTACCGGAAGAATTTCTGTGCACTGTCACAAGGTTGGAAGCAAATAAAAATAATGGAAGCAATTGTCTCTGTTGTCTCCAGGGTTGTCATGATGATGTTGATAAAATCAAGAAAGTGGAAGTTATTGCAAGTTGTTAGTGAGCAGCACAGTTGTGAATTGGCAGTAGAAGAAGCTGAAGAGCTTAAAAGGTTTGCTCATTATCTAGATTTATTGTTTTCAGTTGTGGGAAAATGTTTGCTAAGCAAAATAACATTAATAATAGCTGGTCCTGGTGGTGTGTTTGGAACAAAAACATTTTCTTCTTGTTTTTTTGTAGCCTTTAGTGGATTATTAAAAAGTGCTGTGTCAATCTGTACGTTCTGAACAGAGTTAGCAGCTTGGTTTTCTCCTCTGTAGCCATTTACATCTGCCTGTGCATCTTTGAGGAGCATGATTTTTTAAAGCAGTGAAAGTAAAACCAGATCAGGTACTAAGAAATGTTTTGCAAAAGCCTGTAGTGGGTACGAAGTCAGCTGGATGACAGAGCAAGTTCTCTTAGCAGAGGAAATTGCAAGTTGTGCTTTTGAAATGCATCATGAGAGGAAACCAAGCAGACATTTTCCATCTCTGCAGTGCAATGCAACACTCAGGGATGCCTGCTCTTATTTCTGCAGGGCTCCAGCCAGACTCACATCCCGTGAGCCCCTTCTTCAGCATCCTCCCCTGGGAGAACAGTGGGAGTAGGCTGCCTTCAAGGTTGTGTAAGGCTTTGTGTGCTTACAGCCTGGTGAAAATGAGACATGCTGGGAGAAAAAGGTTTAAGCTTTAATATCCATTATCAAGTCAAACTTTGTATGTAACACAAGATTATGTTGTATGTAACGCTATTTCACCCCAGGAAGTTGTTCTGAGGTAGGATCTGTGCTTAAGGGTGTTGTAGCTGCTGGAAGGGCTGGCAGTATGTAAATCTTCATAATTCAGAAGCTGGATGCTGCTCAGTTAGTAGGTATTTGTTCTCATTTCCTTCATCTCAGGCTGCTGGGATCTTAATTTCCTAAGGGGGAGAAGGTCAAGACCTTTAATCTGGATCTTTTCCCCAAGAGGTCCTGGCTGTCTGCTGCTTCATTTGACTTCAGCAGGAAGTTAGGACCTTGAGCACTTCCAATCAGTCCTTGAAAAGCCTCCTCTTGTAAGTGTTTGCTCTTCAGTAAACCATAGTTATGAAATTAATCCTCTTCAGATCAGAGGAGTGAGACCTGTATTACTGAAATATTGTATAAACTTATGTACCTTGCTTATGTAATCCTGTTCTCATTGAATCTGGTGACAATTTGTCAGAGGGAGTAAGAATTGACCATTATTAACCTTGAAAAGATTCTCAAGCAACATGACACCAGACATTTCATTATTTTCAATTACCTAGTGTCTGCTCCATGGTTTTTAGAGGTTTGTTTACGCTGCTGTGGGCCTCATAAACAGATTGCCATTTACTGAAACCATTATTTTATGAATGAATGAAACTCATGATTTCCTGTAATAGCCAAGTGCACTAATAGAAGGGTCTGACTTTTATCAACTAAATTGTTGATGAACTGGCTGTGGGAGCCAGGAGCTCTCATCCTTCACTGTGGCATTCCACATGCTTCATTCTTTCTAACCATACATACGACAGGCTCTTCAGTTTGGTTGGCAATGTAAATCTTCCTTGATAGCTAATAATAGGCATTTGTTTATTTCAGGTAACTACTCACCATTTAGAGTGTCACTGCCATCAAAACGTCAGTCACTGTGTATCGTTCCTGTACTTAATTCAGTAATTCCACGTTTGGCTTAGGCAGAATTTAGGAATGAATTAAATTCAGTATTATTTCAATACCAGGTGATTTTTGTAGTACTTATTAAAACCTCTCACATTAGAACTGTGGTGAACATGCACAGCAAGCTAGTATTTTGTAAAAACAAAAAGCCAATGCAGTTCCATATAAATGCTTAATAAGGTAATATATCATAAAATGCTTTGGGTTGGAAGGGACCTTGAAGCTCATCCAGTTCCAACCCCATGCAATGGGCAGGGACACCTTCCACTAGAGCAGGTTGCTCCAAGCCCCTGTGTCCAACCTGGCCTTGAACGCTGCCAGGGATGGGGCAGCCACAGCTTTTCTGGGCACCCTATGCCAGCGCCTCAGCACCCTCACAGGGAAGAACTTCTGCCTAAGAGCTCATCTCAATCTCCCCTCTGTCAGCTTAAAGCCATTCCTCCTTGTTGTGTCCCTACAGGCCCCTGTCCAAAGCCACTCTCCAGGTTTCTTGTAGCCCTTTTAGGCTCTGGGAGCTGCTCTAAGGTCTCCCTTTAAGGAGCCTTCTCCAAGCTTGACCAGCCCAGCTCTCTCACCCTGCCTCCAGAGCAGAGCTGCTCCAGCCCTTGCAGCATCTTCATGGCCTCTTATGAACTCGCTCCAACAGCTCCAAGTCCCTTTTGCGTTGGGGCCCCAGAGCTGGACACAGGACTCAAATGTAGAGGGAAACAAAAATCTGATACTGGATTTGTTTTAGATATAGATTTAAAAATCCATATATTTTTCTTACTGTTTGCATCCAGTGGCAGATTCAGGAAGAAAATCAAAATATGTGTAACCAGGTAATGTGATAGATAGCCCTCCAAACCCCATGTGAATCTTTTCATGGCATCTGAATGCAGTAATGCAAGAGTTCTCTAAGGTACTTAGGGGCACTTGAAACTCAGGCCTTAGTTTTTGAGTGGTTTGTTAAGGCTGTGATTTATTCCCCTGGGAGAGTGTTGTTAACTGAGGAGAGACTCTGCTTCTGGATGGGGTGCTTACTCCTGTATGGCTTAATGTACATCTAGAGAAAGAACTTGAGTTTGGCAAGCCTAGCAAGGCAGTTGGGCTCTGCATGCCTGCATCAGGATATGTCCATTGCTGGATAGTTCTGGGACTTAACAGTGTTTTCCTGTCTTGATTAACTCTTCCTATTCTGGAGTTGGTCAGAGCTAGGGTTGGCTTCATTGAGCATGGATTTACCATTCTGTGCTAAAACTCTGTTCTCTTCTATTCCGGGTTGGGATCACAACCATGCCTGCCTGCTGCTGGGTACAGGATGAAGACTGTGTATGTTAGAAAGCTTGACTGGGCTGTGGGGGACCTGCGCTTGGTGCGCTAGATATATATTAGGCTAAACAATGGGAATATATATCTATTATAATATACTTATTATAATATAATGATATATAATAGATATACGTATTATAATATACTTATTATAATAGATATATATTAGGCTAAACAATGCGAAGTTGTGTAGATCCTTGAGGGTTTGGGGGTTCTCCTAGCACCTAGAAGAGGTACCATTGTGAACGTACACAAACAGGATTATAACTTGCAGTTTGAAGAAGAAGGCCTACTTACTGGAGTTTGCAAGAGGAAATAAATCCAAGCCTATGGTTTCTTTTTCTCCTCTCACCAGAAAGAAAAATGTGTAATGAATGTCTCATGTCTGAAACACTGGGCTGGATTCATCAAAGGGAGTTAGTAATTACCAAATTGAGAGAATCATGAAGTGCTTTTCTAAATTTGAAAGGCTCATCAAGAATAGATCAGGAGCAAGCAAAATTAATAGTTATGAACTCATTTCCATAGAAATGGACTTATTAGCAAGCATGCCAGCTGCCTAAAATTATAAGGTCTTTTCCTTGTGCTTGCAGGAAATAATCTTTTTTTATAGAAGTAATTTTGACTTTTTATTTTTTATTGCTCCTCTAAACTGGGGTTTGGCAAAGTCCTTCCAAACCGTGATCACTGGACAATAGAAATACTTAACTAAAAAGAGAGGAAAGATGGGGAAAGGAGAAGTGATTTATTGTCCTTGGATTCCATCAGACTCTTCCTGATGGTGCAAATGTGTTTAAGAGAAAGATGGAATAAGACCCAAGAAAAAGCTGAAAAATCTTTACAGGATAAAGTTTGGATTAGCGGGATTTAATGGCTGGTAACAGCATGGGTTCAGTTGTTGTCTTCTCAGCTAGTGGATTTTCCCACTGGCAGCGTTTTGTCTTCACCAGGCAGTTGCAGATCCACTTCAAAGACCAACATACTGGCCACTAGCTACAGATCAGACTAAAAGCTGGAGATTTGCCATGGCAGGGTGGAGTGACTGCCTTTAAAATTGGTTATCGTATAATGCTCTATAGCCAGGAGAGAGATTTAGATACCGCTGTTTTGATGTGGATTTATCAGGTAAGGAAGCTGACCTTCAAAGTTGTGAGTATGGTTTAATCTATCTCTGGTTTTACTTTGGCAACCCCCATCAATTTCAGTGGAAAAATACAGTTGTCTTCTGCATGGTGTTATAGAGGATAGTTCATAAATTGCAAGAATTACACATATAGTACCAACCTTCCCCAGGGAAAGAAGCCCCTGCAGGATAAGGGATGCAGCAGCCAGTAGGAAAGCACTAGTCCTCACAAGAAAGAAATTCACTTCTCGGGTTTTATCATGGGTTTGTTGTAAGCTTGTAAGAGACTTAGAATAAAGAGGGTGGATTAGTTCATTGGATGCTCTGTGCTTCAGATACTGTAGCATTTGGAATTGCTTGAAGGCTGAAGAGCTAAAAAGGGAGATCATAATTTTAGGGAAAATTCACCAACCTGCTGTTAAGATACAATAAGTCCATTTCTTTCAGCAAAAGTCCAGATGAAAAGAGGTGGATCCTTTACTCAATAGTAAGTCACACTCCATGATTTGCATCT
The DNA here is from genome assembly GCA_028858755.1 of Ara ararauna. Classification (NCBI taxonomy): domain Eukaryota; kingdom Metazoa; phylum Chordata; class Aves; order Psittaciformes; family Psittacidae; genus Ara; species Ara ararauna. The sequence continues at coordinate 11,408,322 of CM054387.1, read as the reverse complement.
GAAGCAAAGCAGCTAACATTTGATAAGCCGTATTGTTTTTCCAGGTGATGATAAGGATTGGTTTTGGCACTAGGACCAATCAAGTCCTGGGAGATCTGGGAAGTCAGCTTTGCTTTAGTTTGTACATTAGTATTAGTTAGACCTGAGGAGGGTTTATTTATGTGAGTTGCTGCTCTTTTGTGGATGCACAGAGACTCGTTTTGGATCCGGCAGTGTGTAACCATGTCTGCCTTTAAATGAAACTTATGTCTTTTATAGCTATACAGCCGTGCTAAGGATGCAGTGATGGTCTTTGCATATTTAGAGGCACAAGAGTAATTTTATTCCCTGGCAATTACTTCAGCTTGCTATATAGTCAAGACACACAATCTTTTCTTAGGAAGATCTGAGTCCCAGTCTGTCTTTAAAATATAAACCCACTATTGTGGTTACTTTTTGGATGTGTAAAATTAAAACAGGAAGGGAATAATGGAAGGCATGATGGGCCGAGCTCAAAGAAGTGCCAATCAGGGGGACACGTGGAATAGATTTGTCAGTGAAGATTAACCTGACATGTTATTTAAGTGGAGAATCTAAAGCAAAACTCTCCATCAGTGGTTTTGTTCCAAATTTGAATTCGCTCATGGGTGTTTTTGTGTGTGGCGACTACTGACTTGAACAGATTGAAGCTCCATTGCCGATCTGCACCTAACTTACAGGCCCAGTATCTAGACCCACAGTCAGTGTAAAGCTCATCTCGAAATCTTATTTCTGTGTTATGAGGAAATTAATTTTATGTGATTTAGATAAAACAAACTGCCAGAAGTGATACACAGAAAACAATGCAGTTGCGCACTACTTTGTGGTCATGTTTTTGACTGAAATGGTTTCATTAAATCCATAGTTTTGTGTGATAATTTTTGTCTTAATAGGGTTTTACTGATTGTCTGATTGGCTACCCAAAAGATGCCTCAGTAGCTTCTAGTTTTGCCTGGAGGTGGTTATTATCTTGTGTCAGCATGGAAAATATTTATCCTCCAGGCATTGAATCATAGGCTTGTAGTGTTTGTTGTCAGAAAGAAAACATAAAAATCAATTCCTGTTCAGATTGTTTTTTTCCTTTACAATTCGCCTTCAGAAACATATGGCACGACCAGATTCTGCCTCTGTGCAGTTGGGAAAAGGATGTTTTAAATCTCTATTCTTTGTAGCAGAGGCTAAAACTTTTTATGACCACAGGTCTTAGAGTGATGGCAGACAATGTACTGGGGGACAGGATGAAGGGCGAAATAATACCTGAGGGGTGCCTTCATGCGTGGGACACTGCCCTGTATCGGGAACAAGCCATCTCATGCTCACAGTAAGAGCACATGCAAGTCAATACAGAGTGGACTAAAATGCAGCAAATTCAGATTTTAACCTATTTTATGAGCAACTTCAGTAACATTGGTAACACTGGTTGTCTCTTTGACGGCATAAAATTAAGTGACTGTGTCTGCGGTCAGGTGTGCTGCCTTTCCATCCCTGGAAAGAGCATCCATGCTCTGTAAGCTGCACCAGGGCGCCACACTGCAGGTGTCTGTCTGGGAAATTGGGGCAGGAACTTGCATGCTGCTTTGTAAACTACCTTAATTTTTGTGGAAGTAAAGTGCTGGATGAGCAAAGTCTGTTTCCTAAATAGGGCCCTGCTGTGGATATAGCGAGTGCTGTTGGCTAAATCTTGGTGTCTGTTTTCTTCTCTGTAGCATGAAGATAAGATCTGTCTTTCTAACCTGAGCATTAATTATTAGTATTTACATAGTGTTTGACCAGAGGAGAGTGCTAAGTGTTGTTGTTAACAAAAGAAGCCGAAATAATTTAAACACAGTTCTGAATGCTGTGTATTTTCATCCATCTCTTTACCTTTAAGCTTTTATTTCCAGATGAGAAATATATAATGATCGCCATGTAATTACAAGGCCGCAGCACTAATGAGAAGGATGTTTTCCCGAATTGAAAACAAGGATAATCTACCCCCCATTTTTTGTCATGTATGATTTCTGCAAATCCATGTTTTTCCACTGAGATAAAGACAAGTTTGAGTCTGAGACTTCTGCCCCCCTTGCTTAGAGCTCATTTCTGACACAGCATGAGGAATGGCCGAGTATTCTGTTGTTTCAGAGCATCAGAATTTGCAGCAACAAAATTATAATAATGCTATATTAAATAATTTAGCAGCATCTGTACAATGCAGTTCCCAGGGTTTGGGGCTTATTCTGTACATTCATTTTGATTATGGTGAATGAATGTCAGAGTTTCATGGGAAAAATGGCTTCATTTCAGGAAACTAAAAGATACAGTGTTACTATATAAAGTAGCTGTTTATGCTACTTTACGCCCAGTATATAGTTTTATTTAGGTTTCTGTCAGTGTCTTGAAGTGTGCATGTTGAAGTTAATGGTAATCTTCTGGTGAATAGAGGTGAGATCAAAATACATGTTGTTACATCCTACTGATGTTCTGGGCAATTCTGTTGTTTCTTTTCTCCAGAGCAAACATGTCCTCCTTTGAGATCCTGGAGATGGACTTCGAGATCGACAACACCAGCAGCCTGGCAGGGGCCCAGCAAATCACCTGGCAGGTGGAATACCCTCGAGATGATTCCTTGAGTGAACTGGTGGTCTCTGAGATCTTTGTCAGCCGGACGATGTTTGTGGGAATCGTTCCTCTTGCCATGGTAAGAACCTGCTGCTGCTGCTGCTTCTTGCTAAATGTTTCCGTTGATTCTCGTTAGTATTCAAGGGAATGTGAGCCATTTTATTATATGCTACTTCCTATGCACCTGCTGCAAGTGATTTAAATGCAAAAAATACATTTCAATAATATTTTATTTACCTGATGTGCTGTAAGGGCTCCTTGGAAACCATTTGAATCTTTTGTGAAAATCCTTTACTGTTTGTGGATTATTGGCCTGGTACAGGGTAATAGCTCCTCTGGAGCCATTGTCTTCTGGTGTATTAATGTGACTGCCACGCATGTGCTCTAAGGGTAAATGTTGCAATTAGCTGGGACATTCTCAGTGAAATAAATTGGCATGCATGTGTGGGAAACTTCATTGCGAAACCAAACAACTGGACTGTTTTCTGCTTTGCTTTTCCCCAAAGAACCACACAGCCTAGTGAGCTGCAAAGTGTCAGTTTGACAAAAGGTCCGTTTGGAGTTACAGAGAAAGGACAAAATCCTTTGTGAAGATGAAGGTGTTGGCCATGTTTTCCAGGCAGGGTTTCAGGTGTACGTGTGCAGAAAGCTTGAAGCTGATGGTTTATTTAAAAAATGCAAATATCTTCTTCTAAAAATCAAATGCACCTCTTCTGGGGAGGGACCTTTGGCCTGCGTTTGGGCCTGATGGACTTTTCAGTACTAGTGCTTTAAGCTTACACATGACCAGTTATTTCAGTGGTGATATTCTGCTGTAAAACCATAGAGACAGCCAAAGAACCTGGATGTTACACCAGTTCTTTCAGGGACACTGTGGTAATATCTCACTTTTTCACAAACATTTGCCCTTCCTTTTTGAGTCAGCCTGTTCTGGTTTTCTTTCTATTCCACCATATAACCAACAAATACTGGTGATTTCCTCTGCGTGGCTACTAGCTTCTCCTACTAGGACAGAAGCAAGGAAATACGCTTGTAGAGGTTACACTTACTGGCAGCCCTGGTGATAGTCAATAGCGAATTCTTCTCTAGTCCTTTCTTTTGAAGCATGTAGGAGATGAAACAAAACTCTAGTTGTGTGGATGGAATTATCAAGTAGGAATGGTGAATCAGATACAATAAAGACAGAATATGGTGCATGAACAGACTTGCACATAGCACTGCTGGTTTCAAATGGATAGCCTAGAGTTAGTGCCGTACAGAGCACCACAGGTAGAAAAGAAACTCTGACCCAAAAGCCCATTGTAGATGTTGGATCAGAGCTTTGCTGCTGTCTCTGCCAAGGCTTCATTTCATCTCTTTGCAGTTACGACAGATGTTGGCCACTTCAGCTGTCTCTAGATGTCCTTGGACAAAATTTGAGGTTGAACCTGAGTTGAAAGTGGAGCTAATCTAATCTCCAATACTTTGTCATTTTAAACTAACCATTGAGTAAAGGAAAAAGATTCTTTTGTGAATTCATGACCTTAATCCTTAAATAGGGGTCTCATGGGCTTTTTTCCTCATGTGAGTGCCCTTGACTGGCTCAGACCAAGGCTGATAGGAAGATTGATGACAGCAGTGCCGGGAACAACAGTTTTTCCTTCCTGTATGTTTGCCATTTTGCTGTGCTGCTCAATTTAATAGTCACTAACTGGTGCAGGTTCTGGCACTGCATTGCCTGGGCAGGAGCAGAAACACGTTCCTAAGGGCCAGAATCCCTGACTGGACTAAGTGCATTTTAATGTTCATTCCTCTTCAAGATCTGCCTGTCTCCTTGGTAAGGCAGTCTCCCTCTGAGTGCAGGTGGTATCTGTAAAGGAGAGTTTTGTCAGCTCCTGGACCCTGGTCCCCTACAGAAAGGTCAGAAACTAGTGTGTTTCCATGCCTTTGCGTTGCATAAAACATAAATTACTTGCTGTTCCTTTTCCCTGTGCTGACTCTTTCATTGTAAACATTGAATATTTATAGACGAAAACATAAGAGTTCCTTGGAGAGTTTAAGGTTTGAGCAAAACATTTAGCCCTTGATTTGCAGGAGTGAAGGTTTTGATGGATTGTCAGAACCTTGTGATATTTTAGCCTTAATGACACCAGCATTTGCATGGAGAAGTGCAGCTTGGTGTCATGGACAGGGAAAATTTCTTTCCAGTAAGAAGACTGAGTCAGATCCAGTAAGAGCTTAGTGGAGGAGAAGTTGGCTGTGAAATCCTGCGCAACAAAAGTGGACTTTAATGTGTGGTTCTCTTTCTGTAGGCCACTTTAGTTCTGCTAATAAAACGACATCCTCCTCCGTATGGTTTGCAATAGTGCTGTTGGTTGGTACAGTTGGTCATGAGTTTAACTTTGTTTTCCTTGCTTCTTTCTTAAACAGGAGGAAATGGAACGAGCCCACAGACAATTTATTCTGTCACTGCGTTGTGGTGACTCTGGAGATAGTGGTGGGGATTTTTTCTCATATCTAGTTTGCCTTTTTGTGTAGATAAAGATATGGGAGACTGCATGGTAACCTTTTAATAATAGCCTGATGAAAAGAGCTGGTTTTTTGCTTTAGTGAGTTTATGAAGCCCTTAACATCAAATTTTATGTTCTTAACAGGTACATTTGGCAGCAAGCTTGAAAGGCATTTTTTGGGGTGTTTTGCTTTTGGGTTTTTCTAAGTGGAAGATACTGTTGATTTTTGCACATTATGTAGCAAAAAATAGTTCCATATTAGCAGACAGTCTTGCTATAATGAATTGACACTGCAGATTATTTCTGGCTAGTCCTCTGGTAACAAATAAGCAGTGCATTAATAGACACTGTTTGGGGATGCCCAGAAGGAAGGAGGGCCAGGGAGAGTAGACCAGGGTAGTACCCATCAGCTGTGCTCTGTGCCTGCTCTCAACCCACTCCTGAGGTGAGATTATCTGACATAACTCAGTGAAGGAACATTGTGATAAACTGCGGTTCCTGTGTGCTGTGACCAAAGAGGAGCAGAGATACTTAAGCCTTAATAGGGACATTAGGAAGTAACTGGAAACTCATCAGCTTGTGAGGAAAGTAGAAATCCTCAGTGTAGCAAACCCAACTGTTCTTCTTTCAGTATGGTTACTGTAAAAATTCTTGGGAGGGGGTTTCATACTTTTTGGAAGAGGACTAAAATTCAATCTTGGAATATTGGGAATTCCTCCCAGACTCTCCCTTTTAATTTGAATGATCTTCATATAATAAATTTCAGCATCATTTAAGGCCAAATTCAGTGCATTTAGAATACAAAAGAGTTAAACATTTGCACTAATGGAGAAATTAAAACAAAATGCCATGTTGAAAGAGCGCCTGCTTTCTGCATCATCTGACAGTGCTCCCCAAATCCTTGAGCTCCTTGTAATTGAAACATCCAGTTTCGACAACTGCACAGGGCCAGTTGGGATTTCCAGGGGAACTACATCCAGATGGGAACAGCACAGTCCAGTAATTTAGGATTTGCTTTCTGAAGTCTTCTCTCTCCTCCTGGGTGAGCAATGCAGACTCTGTGCACAGAGATGGTGGCGTGGGAACACAGACCATCCCTAGCTGACATGACAGAGAGAAAATACCGAGAGGGGTGATCCCAGTTGTGTGCAGGCTGTACCCCTCAGGAGGTGATTTGGATGACAGCTTGATAACCCCACTGCTGCTGTAAGGGTTGGCTGTTATGGACTTGTTCTTATGGCTCTGCCTTTAAATCATACACCTGCTGAGAGCCTTCAGTCCTATAGCACTTCTTATAGAGGTGCATACTGGGGAGTGTTCTCGTTAAGCTATGCTGTCATCTCCATCATTTTCAGCTGCTGCAAAGAGTGCGGAAGTGACCCAGTCTGTGTGTGAACAGCCAGAGTTGTGTGGGAAAACACACTTGGCTTCACTTGGCTTTACTTGGGGAATGTTTCAAGACATGAAAGGACGTAAGAGGGTCGGCTGTATCTTTCAGCCTATGTCCACCCTCCAAAAAAACCTTAACCAGTTTTTGTTCAGTCTAGACGTGGCCTTATTTCTGTTCAGCGGGTGAGTAGAGCACCAGTTCAGAATCAACTCGGAGCGCAAAGTGCTGATGCTTCACTGGCACCATTTCCAGTGTCACGTAGGATCTGATCCCAGATGGTACTGCTGTGTGCATTTTACACTACTTTAGAAACAGATTGTTTATTTTATCTAGTGTTCGATGTGACTTATGCTGAGATGATCAGACAGGATTCCGGGCCACACATACCTACCCTACCTAGCCTTTGGTTTAGATACTAACTGTTCTCCAGAGTGCTTATACCAATAGTCAGTGTGTAGTTCCTGGAAAGTTTTGTTTCTGTAGATAAGGCTAGATCATGAAATTCACCCTTTCTGAGCATGAAAATTGGATATATGAATGGTTGTCCTCTTGCAGAGCTGTAGAGGTATAAAAATGCATGTACTGAGAGACGGCGTCATAAGATACCCAGATATAAGTATGGATGATACATGATTCTGTGTTAGTTACTTTATTCCAGACTGCTTTAGAAGTGGTCAGTGAAGTTTTAGGTTCTTTGGACAATAGGCTGAGAAAACACAGAGCTCATAATGTGGCAGACTGCTGTTTAACCCCCAAAGCTGTGCTCCTGGGTCCCTTCTAAGGGGGAGAGTGGACTTGAAAGGGAACGAAAACCATCCATGTGTGTATTCCTCTATAAGTACAACTTTGCAAGTCATTCTGAATTCATTTTCAGTGAAATGTGGCACATAAAATATGTGAAGATGCATTACCCTGTAACTGCCAGAGCATTTTCTGATAGCGAAAAAGGATTGGATGGACCTGCTTAGGTAGGGAAAAGAAATAAATGCTAATTCCTAAAACTCCATGCAAATTAACAAATTATTTTTTCCTTAAGTACTCTATTATTATCTAGTATTTATGAAGTGTTTTATATTTTCAGAACACTTTACAGGAATTAATTAATCAGACCTGAATAAACTGAGCTTGATGAGAATGGAAAATTAAATGGAAATTAAGTTCCTCTTACTTAGTTTTACCTGTTTCTGAATGATTTGTAAGTCACTTTTCGTATTCCTAAAGGTACTTTTTAAAACACTTTAAAAAATCCTCCAATGCTGTGCTTATTATCTCTAAAAACTGTTTTGGTTAGAAAAGAGGTAGGATTTATACCATCAAGAACTAATGACAGCACAGATGAGTGGCTTTTAAGAATGTAAATGCTGTTTTATCACCTAAAGCTGTGCATAACTGTTTTAAGCTGATTTAATTCAGGTAAAAATGCATGGATGGGAGGTTTGCTCCTTTAATTTGAATCCTATCTAGAAAATGTAATATTTGGCTCCTGGAGGTTTATTTAGAGGAGAGTGGAAGGAATATTTAGTTTTATCTCAGATTTTATCATAAGCTTTTAAGATTAAAAAACTATTGAGAGACTTTATCTATAGAAAATGAATGAGACTGATCTCTGCACTGGGGTGGCTGATTTGGCGTTGCAGGCTTCTAGCTTGAGTGTTCCTGCAATGTCCTCTTGCAAGATACGATGTCCCTAAATACCTTTGAGGATCCAGGCCTGGCTGTTCAGTTTAATGTTCCACGTGGCACTGGGTGTCATGAAAATGTCAGCTGCTTCTTTCTATGAGGCTTGTTTTCTTTTTGTCAATAAATGTCTCTGATAATTGATTCTTTCAACATCTGGTCTAATGTCCAAAAAGTAGAAAGGTGATCCGTTTTTGTCATGTTGAGTAGAGTAATAGATCAAGGTGAAGAAGTGGAACACAACCACATCTGAAGTTCTTTTTTGCTCCACTATTACTGAATATCAGGAACAGACTGCCTTCTGATATTACAATTACTGACTATAGACATTGCAGGTGATTATTTCCAAGGAAGTTTTATGGCAGTGAAGTAGGATGCGACTTGTGAATCTGGTTGATGTTTAATGCATCAGAAGGGGTGTTTTAGACATGCAGCAGATCCGTCAGAACATTGTGAAGCTGCATCTAAACTAGGTGCCTTGGTATGTCTTAATGTAATAATCTTGCAAAGTGGAATTGTGTGTCCTGTTAATTACAGAAATTGATAGCACAGACTAAACTGTTCTATCCACTGCCACTGGTGATACAGTCCCCACAGTTATAGCTCTTGATCTAAATAGGTACAACCTGCAATTTCCATAGTTATGGCAAATAGCAAGGTAGTCAGTGGAGTCTGACACTCCTGGGGTGCAGGAAACAAACACTGCAACAGCTTTGAGCCTGTCAGCCAGGTTTCTGTCACAAATAAATGTGGTTGGATTAATCTCTTACCTAACTAACAGTTGGGGGAAAATGAAGAAATAAGAATAATCCAGGTCTTTTAGAGAGTTTCTAGGCAACCAGGAACTTAGTCAAAGTAAAAGCCAAGACGTTGAAGAAATATCTTTCAACTGCTTATTATAAGGAGGCTTCAGCTAAGGCTGAGGGCTTGAGGAACAATAGGTTTAATAATAGATGAATATCTAGCATTCTCTTCTTATCTAGGAAATGATGGCTTGGTCTGTGACTGGCAGCACTGTTGTTTTAGATATATGTGTTACAGATCCTTTCTTGTACAGTAATAGAATTGTAATTCCCAGACTGTCATTATTCTAAAGTGTTTTTCAAATGCAACAACCAATATTTCACCACTGTTCTCAGCCCCTCAGCCTGAAATATTTCTGTATATCCTACAAGTATTTAATCTGTGTCTTCAGAAATCTTGTCTCCTCCCCAAAAATGTAAGCTATTGCTTGACTAATAGTTTACTAATGTTGTGAATCACTTAGAACCACAGATGGCTGCATATACGCCAGTGAGGTTTCTTTTAAATAAGAGGCTGAATAATAGCATCTCCAGTTGCTGCTAACACATATACTGACAAGAACACCCGGAAAAATCATCCTTAAAGATGCCCATTTCTATAAGTCAGGCTGAAAGAGGATTGCTGAGTGCAACACTTTGCTTATTTGTTTTAGAGAAAGCAGGAGCACAGGGTGAGTGCTTGGGGGTTTGTTGTTTGGGTTCTGTAGTTGTTGGTTTTGGTTTTAATGTACTGTTAGCTTTGGCTGTCGAGTCTCCAGTGAGGAGTAGGAGGGGAAATGCAGCTTGGGACGAATGCCACCAAATCCCCATTTGTAGAAGAGATGGCATGGCCACCTCCATCTGTCACATCCAGCCGTGGTCTGCAGCGGTTCTCCATGCGAAGAGTGTGAGACCCTCTAGTCAAATAAGCACACATTCTAAAGCTTACAAATCATGTTCAAGGCCAGAGTGGACAGAGCCTTGGGTGACATGGTCTAGGGTGAGGTGTCCCTGCCCACGGCAGGGGGTTGGAACTGGATGATCTTAAGGCCCTTTCCAACCCTAAACGTTCTCTTGAGTCTGTTTCCTGGTATTACTTCTATTGTTTGTAGCTTTGGCCTATGAATCAGCTGAGATCATGTCCTGTTCCATTATTCAGATTTGGCTGTGGCTTTCTTTCATGACAGTTCTTGTGCCCTTCCTTGGGGAAAAGGTTTCTTCTGTGCATTCATTTCAATTAAGTACAAGTTAAAAGATGTCTGAAGTAATGTGAATGTGAGTGTCCGCGTTCCTATGCAGAACACTGCTGCATCCAGCTATCAAAAAGGGAGTGTTAAAAAATAAAATCCCCAAACCTTAAAGAATTAATTTTTCCTAATGTCATGAGAGCTTCTATTCAGACATTAAAGGAGCACATTCATGCCAAGATGGAAGTTGACCCAGACTTAGGAAGAAGCTTACCTTCACCTTCAGCTGAAATATGAAAATGTCAAGCTTTAGCAGCCTCTTTCCTTTGCGCTCTCTGGGGTCACCTATAGAGCCCCAGAACACTTAATCCTGGAGTGTCAAAAATACTAGAGTAAAATCAGTCATTTCTACCAAACCCGGATGATTTACATACTTTTTAGAGGTTAGCTAGGATGTATTCAAATGCAAAATGTCCCATATGTGTTTATGCATTGCTCTTAATGCATATTTTTTACTTGAAATCATTTTAACCTTTGGCCTTCCAGCTCCCTGGAAATTATACAGCGCAACTTTACTTTATGTGCAGATTGAACTGCACCGAAAATGATTTTGTCATTCACAAAATTCACCATTTCATGGCAAAATTATTTAAAGTAAACTCAATGTGGAGTAGTTTTTCATCCCAGAAATATTAGGGGTTATCAGGATTTTTTTCAATAAAACTGGAATCTCAGATCATGAGTTTCAGTGTGAATTTTAGCAATAATGAATGGGAACAGGATTGAAGCCTTGGGCTTCTCTAAAACCCCACACTGGAAGGACTGATTCTAAACTCGAAGCAAATTAACTGCTGTGGAGAGAGTACAGAATAAGAAAAAGGAAATTTTTCTTTTGTATTACTATATTTCCTGTGCCCATAGCGAGTGTTTTATGTCTCTAGCACAGATAGTATCTTCTGCAATTATTGCCATCTTCAGATTAATTGTCAGAGGGAATTAAATGGGTTTGGTTTGTAAAGCTGTTCTGACAGCCACAGGATGAATTTTATGGGGAAAGATGAGATTTTAAAGGATTTCTTGAAGCATATCAGCCAAGATACAGACCTCTGAAGACTCTGTTAAAGTTTGATCCATGTGAAGATGTTGACTGAAATATACTAGAAGAGGAATGTGTGGGGAGGGTGTGACACGGGAAGTGCCCTTATGGGCCTGGTCTGACTGAATAAAGCCAGGAGATGACATCATGCCCGGGAACAGACATTCAGAAAAGCTATTTGCGATTGATCAAAAGTGTTTAGAGGAAATGACATTTTTCCTTCTAGAACTGAGGTTTTTGATTAAACTTGATTAAATAATATGCAAGTGGTCAATTTCAAAAAAAGCCTTTCTTTCTCCTTAAGCAAAACTGCCCCATTCTGGGTATGGCAGAATAGGACCATTTGATAATGTCAACCTTCTTTCTCAGCGTTCTTCTGAAAACGAAATTCCAGCCGAATCTCCTTAATTTCATGAAGTGTTTCTGTTTTAACTGGACTCTGTTTTCCAAAGGGTACCACATTTTTTGTCTTTCAGTCTCATTCTGGGCATCTGAACGAGGTTTTGGAATTGCTCAATGTGAGCCGTTATCCCTATTTTCCCTCCACTGAGTTAAACATACTCTGCCATTTAATTTTGAGAGTAAAAAAGAAAGAGGGAAACCAGAAGAAAATGTGCTATTGGTGGGCCAAAAATAATGGCATTTTGAGTGTTTCCGTGAAAGCAATGTAACATGACAAATTTTAAGAAGCTCTGTGAATACCATTAATATTTATGATGCACTCAAGAAAACAGCTATTGTGTGCCACATCCATCACAGATAAGAATTGTATTCAACTGTGTTGGATGATAAACATTTAATGACAATAGCTAGAGATTATGAGGGATTTCATACTCATGTTTTATGCCTGCTTGAGTAAAAGCACCACTATGAACCAGTAATTTTCTTTCATGAAATTAGATACACTTGCTGATAGTTGTTACAACCAGAGTCCAAAACATTAATGAATATGCAGGGAGTGCTGATGCCAAGTGCTTCAGAGATCCTGTTGCTAGCTACTCGGGATCAAGTCCTAAAGGCAGTGTTTCCCAGTAATCCTCCTCTTGGAAATCACTCCGAAGCTTACCGAACTGCAGTGATTTGACCACATATTGCTAGTTGTTTGCTGTTTGGATGAATGCTAATGATTACCCCATAAAACGAAGGCTGTTCCAGCATAAGCAAGCTGGCTTTTCTATCCCACATATCTCTTAAAAAAAATTCCATCTCTCCACTACGAGGAATGGGGCAGGATTGCTTGTGCCATGGGAATGTCTGCTCAGATCCTGCACTGGCATCTGTCTTTAGATAACGTACACATGAATGTCCTGAGTCTGGCATTGCTTTTCTTCATTGTCATAGCTGTACAATACATTGTTGGAACTCATTTATGATCATCCAGGCAAGCAACTGCTGGGAAGGGATAAAGGGGACATCTTTCCCCACTCTTACTCTTAAGCGCTACCCATCTGTTCCCTGTGCCATGCGGCCTGGCAAGCTGCATTGCCCAGCCTCCCTGGCTCCTGGTCGATGCCGGTCTCTGCTTCTGTGATTAATCTCTTTGACACAGAGGTTGTATGCATTGCCACTTCCATGTTCTTCCTGCTCTGCCGCCTTGTTTAAAGTGTAATGCTCTGGTGACACTTCTTTCTGAAGATCAGACTGATGCCTGAATTCAGGCATCTGTGGTCAGATATTTGTAAAAAAGCTGTACTTGGGAGAGTTAACATTGCTGCCCATGTGTCGAAGGTAGGAGGGCATCCAGGTATTCTTGCAGCCTGAGTGATCTGGGTTCTCCTTTATCCCTTTGGAGAGTTACTATTCTTAGAAAACCCTCTCCAACCACTAAATTCTTGTTAGAAGTAAGTGGTTCCAATAATAAATGTGCTGAGGAAATGCTAAGAGGTGCTTTACTGCTGAGCTGGTACAGCTGGGCTGCCTCCGGAGGGCTATTTGGTTGCCTCTGTTCCTTTAGGTTTGCTTTTTCTATCCATGTGAAAAATTTGCCGTGGGGATTTTGGTGCAAGCTGATGGAGGGATCCCTTGACAGACCATCAAGAGTGGTAGGACCTCCTGCGAGGAATAAGGGCACGGCGAACGTCTTGGCAGAGGGATTGCAAGAGGGATGAGCTGAGCCAACCTGAAGTGATTCTGTGAGCGGCACAGACAATTAACAGGACCTAGACCAGGGAAACTCACTGTGCTGGAGGGAGCTACAAAGCTTTTACTTTGTGCGCTTAAAATGAGACTCTTCCTGTTCCTTAACAATTACCCAATAATTTGGCTGATGTGTAATTTTTTCCAGTGTGCTCATTTTGGTTTCATTGCCAATTAACTTGAGCATTCCAGGCTTGGTCTACAGCTGATTGGCCACTGATTTGAACTAAAGCCCTCATCAAAGGGCATCATTTGTAAAACAGGGATGAAATCGCAGAGATACTGAAATTACTGTTAATTAAATCAGCGCACGAATATAATGGGAACACGTGAACAAAATGCTGTTTGTTTTTGAGCTGTTCTGTTAGCTGGAGAGGAAGTCTTACTAGGACTATTTAATTGTCAGCTTGTATTTCTAAGATGTACAGCGAGCCGAATCCCTTCTGCATGAATTAATTCTGTATTGTGTGTACATGCATGAGTGATACATATAGTTTTTAGCTTATACAAACAGATTATGTTCTTGCCAAGCAGATGCTGTATTATATTTCCTAAGTACACGTTGCACTGAAAGCTTTTCTTTGTAAATGGTCATTTGTATTTAACACAACTCTTGTTCAAAACTGGCATTGACCTTAGTGTAGTTACTTCTGATATACATGGCCCCAATATCAATTAGGCCTAGGAATTATTTTATATGTAATTTCTATTTTTTAGTTCATTTAAATAGCATCATAAAGCTGGAGCAGAGCAGCAATCAGAGAGCTTTAAAAGTTGTAATGGAGCCTATTGTGTATAAAGAAATTCCATCCAAAGGTGCCTCAGCTTTACTGAAAGTGTTAAGCTACATCTTTATTAAGATAATCAAGATACTCTAATGTGGTGCTTTGGGACAGCCTTGTAATATTCTGAGTTGGCCAATTCAGAAGCTCTTGAATGAGCAGTTTCACAGCTCTGCCTTCTGTGGAGCTCGAAGGCAAAACTGCATTTGTACTCATTGGCACTTGTCTGTGAGCTCTTGTAAGACCAGTCCGAGGCAGAAGGCAACACTCCCTCACAGGGATGGCAGGAGTGATGGCATCAGCACTGATGAGGGCAGAGAGTAGCAGGCATTTTGCAGATTCCAGGTTATTTGAGGGGAAATAAATGCATTCTTGGATGTGGCCAGGGGAGGAAATGGATCCAGCGAGTTTCAAGGGAGAAAATGTTTGCATCATGCTGAAATCTGTGGTCAAGAGCAGTGAGAAGCTGATTGAATTTTGCATAATCTTTGGGCCCTTCTAATTCTAGGTTGGTAAATGCGTTAAAATGGCAATGACTCTTGTCATTCCAGCTTGCTTTCCACAGCTACTGGGAATACCACTGCCCAAAACCTCAGTGCTGTGGCATGACTCCTGTACTGGAGCTTGGGAGAGAGCCCAAACCTGCTCAATTCCTGCTGAAGAGCCTTGCCGTGACTTACACACTGCGCATAGCCAGTATTTGCTGGTGCTGCTGGTGCAGTCTCCCATTAGTGTTGTAGTAAAGAGTAGGAGGAAAGAGGCAAAGAATGTAATTCAAAAATCACACTTCATTCATCCCCATTCCTACCCGTGTCCTTTTTCCTCGTGTTGTTTCCTTGTGGTCAGGAGCAAGCTAATTCCCATAGCATTGGCTTGGCTCTGTGAAACAAGAGGAGCCACAAGAATTGAGGTTTCGTAGGCAGAAATTGCAGAGCTCTGTGGACAGTTGCAGCATTTTGGTGTGCCAAGCATGGGTTAACAGGCTTGATGTTGCTAGAGATTTAAGTGACAAACACTTTTGATCTCTGTCCCATTAGTGTGTCATTTGTTCCTTGGAGGATGGATGTCAAAATGCTTTTGATCTGCTGCAGAGTTAAAAACACTCATTGTTTCAGCCTCCATTTTTGTAGCTCACCTAATGAAGAGCAACTGAATTCTGTGTTGGAACAGGGGGCTGTAATGGTTGGAGCTGTAATGGAGCTTTTTGCCTCTGGATTGCAAGCTGAAATCTAACTCCACTGATAGAAATGTTTACCATATGATATTATCTAGTTTCTAGGCACCAGCAATAAATGTTAAAAGCGTAACTCCTATGGTCTTATGAAGTGGGGTAGCCCTATGACTGTGAAGTGTTGTAAGTCGTGTTCATGGAATTTGAGATGAGATTTTTCAAGAGCATCTCATGGGTGGATTTCTGGAGGTTATCAAGACCCCAGGAGTTACAGATAGTCACTTCATGGGATTTTTGAATGGACCTTGCTGTTTAGCTCCTTTAGACACCTCTCTGTAAATCGTGGCTCTTAAAGATACCAAAGGGTATTTTCAGTGTGCTTCCAGTGAGTTGTGTGTGTCTGAGTGTATGGATGGCGCACAGGGGCACTAGGATGAGCAGAACCTCAGCTGCCCGGGATATCGTGAGTCAACCACAAGTTAAATTAGTTTTGTTTGGTGGGAAAATATTCAGGTTAAGAATTAATTCACATAAAGTAATTCCGATAAATGAGCACATTTTCAAGTTTTCCATGGTCAGTTCAAATAGAGGAAAAGGAGTGCAAAATTCATTAAAGAAATTATTCATTCTGTTCACTCAGCTATAGCTAACAGTGAATTGTCCAGACAGTAATTACTAATTTTTAACCTATGCATGTTCACGTAACACTGTTGTGTGAATAGGTTCCGTATATTGCGCCTTGAGATAATAGTAATGGATGTAAGTCGACTAGCAGGTGATTTTAATTGGGAAATTATATTGGCTTTTGCTATTGAACTTCCATAAAACATTGCATAAATATTGAATCTTCTTAATGTTTTTCTCCAGTTGAAAATACAGGCACACCGAGTTCTATGCTAATTTAATCAGTGGGTAAGAAAACATTTTATTTATTTATTAATTCTGCTGTAAAATTCTCTAAAACCCCATTAAATTCCAAATAGAGCAAGAATCTACAAGGAGTCGGATGCAATAACAATGTTTTCAATTTCAGTGGTGATTTTCCCCTAACTAGTTTGTACAGCTCCTCAAGGAGGGCTCACATCTATCTGTCTTGGTTTACTGGTGTGCTGTAACATGCTCCTGATGGCGCAAGCAACAGAAACCTTAGTTCTTCCCTCTTATTGCTGTGGCAAAATAATCAAGACTTTCAAGGAGTCCCTTAATGTCCTAGGCGATGCAAGTCCTCTGCAGTGAGGGATCTCACCTCTTGCTTAGTTACTGGCTGCTGGGGGATGTGGGTTGCGGGGATTTGAGTGGTGGAGCTGTCCTGGAAAATGGACCTCAGGACATCTCACACATTGATACCTGGCCATGGCTGTTGTCCTGCAGCTCTGTCAGCACTCAGCAGTGACACAAATCTGTGCTGCCAATCATCAGCTTTGGGGATGAGACATGAGGAGAGCAAGTTTTTATATTCCTTTGTCTTTTTGCAGAAATCTCTATTATTGTGACAGGGAATTAGAGAAGAGTTGGATTGAAAATAAAGCAAAAAGTCATAATCTGGAATAGATTTGTTATTGAAGGGTGTTGCCCTGTGCGCTAATTGCAAGTTAGTAATTTTGTAGTGCTCAGCTGCTCTGAATTGATCAGAAACTGTCACTTGTAAAGCTCCTCCATTGCATTCAGAGTAACGTGCTTTAGGAGAAAAATAGCAAGGAAGCCATGCAAATGATTGGAAATGATGCAAAAAACTAGGACATTGTGAAAGAATATTTGCATGAAGTTTTGGTTTTGTGTGTGTCAGTTTAACCTACATTCTTTGAGGTTTGACTTATAGAGAGGTGTATTAAAAGCTAACCATGTGTAGCTCCCATTAACCCTAATAAGAGTTCTGATTCTAACTTCCTGTGTGCTTAATGTTATCTTAATGCAATTTGATTTGATATTTAATTGCAGTAATTTAATTAATGGTTCTGTAAATAAAAAGACTAAGTTGTGCCTTCCTACACATGCAGATATGCACAGCAAGCAGCTCTAGAGGCTCCTGAGAGACTTAAATGTATGTGGTTTAGAGCAGAATCTAACCCTAAGGATGCATGATAAAATGCCCAAATCCCAGACTAACACTGTAATGGTGTTTGCATTGGAAATGTTACAGTATTAGTTCGTGCTTACAGGTGGAGAGTGGCATTTAAAAAACAAACCTACAGATTTCTCCTTTATCCTTGTCAACAGTGATAAGTCACAGAATTGCTTCCTTGTATGACAGGATTCCATTTAAAATAGTTTACAAAGACTTAGTTATTAATAAAACTTATTAATTGGATAACCTGCTATTAACATTATTACAGAATCCCATTGGCCCATTGGGTTACTTGCAAGTCAGAGCTTACAGGTGTTTGTAAGTCTTCTGTTGGTGTGCCTGTAACCTTTTCTAATACGCTGCTCATGTCTGTTGCACACTTAAAATACCTATTAAATATCCATTAGTCTCCTTTATAAACCATTTATAAATAGAAGCATGTAATAGAAAATGTAACCAAAATCATTAAGGCTACATGGTGTGCAAGTTAATAGTGGCAATCTTGGAAAGTTAGGGAGTGCATGAATTAAGGGAAAATTGTATTCATAAAGTAGTTTCTTAGTACAAGAGAGTGGGGCTCCCACTGAAGTCAGGGATTTCCCATAGCATCTACTGAAGCTTTAGTTCTTTTTTTAAATCTACTTATAAACAAGAGCTGACATAATACAGCTTCAGCTCTACCAAGGATGCTGAATTCTTTTTCCATGTTTTTTGAGTAGAGTAGATCTATGTAAACTACAGTTCCGAATATTTCTACAAAGGAGGAGGGAGCATCATGTATTCATGTATGGAGAAGGTCCAGGTTCCCTGCTGTTGCTGCTGTGAAATGCATAGGTATTCTGCTGATGTTAATGGAATTCTACTGTATTCTCTATAAAATAAATTGCAGACAGTTGTTTCTACATCAGCCCCTAAACTGATCCGAATTCAGCATAAGCAGTGTCCCACTTCCGCATAATTGCCCACTGGTAAGCTTGGGGGTAAATCACATTTGTGTTCTTTCAAATCCATACCTGGTGTAAGTGAAATCTGAGTAAGACTCTTTGCCTGCCTTTCCCTTGCCTGAGTTTGCATTGCCATTTAACTGAGTATTATTGCAAGCACCCCCGAGGTACTTTAGAAGTGGGTTTTATTTTGGAAGTGACACTTGACCCTTAAGGATAGACCAGATTTGTGTATACCACCATTCTGCTGTGATGAACAGGATATTTAAATAGGCAAGAGCCAACTCTGGTCCAAAGTCTGATGTACTCTAAAAACCTACAAAGCAGTGTGGGAATGACAAGTACAAAACCCCAGGCAATAACGGCAATCGGCAGGCCTTTTTGTTATGCAAAGGAAAAAGAATCAGATAGATGGAAACAACAATAACAATGATTCAAAGCCCTTTCTTTCAAAACATCTCTTGCAATTTCCAGCTGCCTCCCTTCTTTGTCACATCTCACTTCGCAGATAAACAGCACAATTGGTCAGACTAGTACTTTGCCTTTTATTTTTTTCACTCCTTACTCACTGTCTGTACCTGACCCCCAGCTCTGAAGAGCCCAACAATTAAAGCGAATTCCAAAGAGGATTACAATTGAGAATCAGAGGGATATAAATGTGATTTAGCACGGAGTGCTGAGCATGACAAATCATTTTTGTGCATAGGCCTTACTTGTTCTGAAATGAGTTTCATTTAGAAACACAGAACAGATGCAGCCATGTTCCAGTGCCAAGTGTCAGCCGTGCAGCTTCTGGAGATTGGCTTTTGCAAGGCTTACTGCGACTGTGATATCTCTCCTTAAGATCTAAGGGCCACCATTTTTGTGGTTGTTTAGTTCGGAGAAGAGAAGGTTGGGGGACGGACAGACGGATGGGGACTTGATGAGGAGGACACATGACACCTAATTGCTCTCTACAACTACCTGGAAGGAGATTGTAGCAAGGTGGGAGCTGGTCTCCCAAGTAACAGGTAATAGGACAAGAGGAAATGGCCTCAAGCTGTGCCAGGGGAGGTTTAGGTCGGGTGTTAGGAAAGATTTCTTCACTGAAAGGATGGTCAGGCATTGGAACAGGCTGCCCAGGGAAGTAGTGGAATCACCGTCCCTGGAAGCATTCAAAAAACATGTAGGTGAGGTGCTTAGTGACCTGGTTCAGTGATGGTCTTTGCAGTGCTGGGGTAGTGGTTGGACTTGATGATCTTAAACGTGTTTTCCAACTTAGTGATTCTATGATTCTATGACATACAGAGACACACGTGTACAAACCAACCTGCCAGGTTGTTTTCTTCTCTTCGGAAAAACTTGATTGGTCGCATTGCATTGTAGAAGGAAAGCCCAAGAATGTTGTGAGGTGGGCTCAGGATTCCTCATCTATCTGGCTAGAGGAGACGGGAGACCTTGATGTCAGAAGTTTCCAAAGCATGTGGTTTAAGTGTACAATGGAAGAGAAACTCTTCTTGAATGTTTTCCTCCTGTGAGTTACTCTGTGAGATATTTCTCTTAGGCTTTCACTACTACAGAAGCTGGCTAACATTTCATTGAATACTGAAAAATAAATGAAAAATCTCTCACATCAGAAAGGAATATTAATAGCGTGCACGTGTGTGTTTGCATGTGTCTGTGTATTGAGTTGCCTTGGAAACAAGAGGAGAAAGCGCCATGAACCAGAACATGCTTTCCGTTTAAAGAACACTTGTGCTATTGTAAAACTGCATACAAAAATAATCACATTCATTCATCTGTTCTGCAAGCATCTTACTACAGCCGGCCACGTGCAGTGTGAGGGTGTGAATGCCATGTAAAGGTGGCAGAAAGCCACTTGACTTTGGTTCTGAGCATATTGTTGAACCAAATGAGTTGACATTGGTGAAGTTGTTAATAATGTGGGGGAAAAATAGATGTAAATTACTAAAAAAAAATGGCAATGCTCCAGGTGTACATGGAAGTCACTAAGTTATAATACGGACCTGAAGTATTCACACTGCAAAACACAGCGGCCAATTTTACCTTACATATAAGAACAGCTGGTTTAGCATATTGGCCTCAAAGACTGTGTGTTGAAACAGCTGTCCAAATGTTCTGAAGGTTAATCTACTCAATTAATCATTGTGTATTTTTCTTCATTTATTATAATGTTTGTACTATTCCTTATGAGTTTGTGAACAAAATATTGAATATAAAGTTTTAGTCATCAGTGAAATGCGTATCCGAATAGCTTATGTGAGAAGAAAATCTGTCTTCAAAGTGGCACTGGGTCTTGGAGAGATATACATGTTGTCAATACAGATGCTGATCTTAGCAGCCAAATTATGGTGGCTTTTTAAGCATAAATTTCAGGGGAGAATCAGTAGCAAGATTGGTCTGTGAGGCGCAAAAAGGCTGGACTTTCTTTCGCATGAAGTTCTGTGAAATAAGTGAATAAGGACATTCTCTGTTGGCTGGTGTTTCCAAGTCACCTAGGAGCTTCCACCTTGAGTAACTTGTAAGCTGCAGTTTCAGGTGGTCTAAACCAGAACAGCAAAACCATTTTGGCCTTTGGTCTCCGATAAGGAGCTGAGGGCAGTCAGTGTGGGGATACGTGGCAGCCGGAGTTGCCTTGCCCTGATGCACTTGGAGGTGTGATGATCAGGATTGCGTACAAAGCAGCATGGCGCTTTCCTCATTGCCCTGAGCCCCTTGGAGCAGCTGAAAGTCACACATCAGCCCCTTTTATGTGGTGCTGCAGGGGTAAGAACAGGAATGATGCCAAGAGAGACAATTAACACAGGTGTGCTTTTGTCAGTGTCAAAAATGAACTCCAGTGAGACTTTGCCCTGGAGGGAGGTGTGTGTTCTCAGTGTGCTGTGCTCTAAAATCGTGCACACAGAAAGGCTACATTGCTCCCAACTCATCTGAACTAATTTTGCAATATTTTATGAATGAGATCCTAGAACCCAGCACATTTTCTGCATATTCACTGCCACTGAATTGCAGACAGCCGCTGTCAGAAAAATCCTCTGGCAATCCATTTGACCAGAAATAGATAAAATCTAAACATCACTTCCAACCTTTCTAAATATCACCGCACATGTAAAAATAGCAAAATCTTTATATATCAGATCCCAGTCCACCTTTCATGTCAGTGTTTTCTTAATCAAGTGTAGTGTTTCTGGCTTTGTTTTGCCCAAGAGACCATACAGGATAGATGGGAAGAGTTATCATAAAATTGGGTGAAACACAGACAGCAGCTACGCGCAGCTATGCTTAATGGGTTCTACAGTCTTGTTTTCTGCACTAATTTTCCCAGCTAAGTTTATTCCCCTCTGCACTGAATGACAATGCAGGCTGGAATGAGGCTTTTTAGGCTGAAACTCTATTTAGGAGTTCCTTGGCCAAGAAAAGAAAAGAATAAAACAAACCAAGCCAGAAATGCTGCTGCGGAGAAGGAAGCTGCTGCAAGCCATGGCTGCCTGGAGACAGCCCTGTCAGATGGCTGCCTCATGGAATGCTGCTGCTTAAAGTGCGTGAGGTAGATTCTGTCTCAGGTTGTTGCTGTTTCTCAGTGACACAGCTCAGCACTACCTGGCCAGGAAGCTTGTCTGTCATCCTCTCTTCCGCTCCTGTCACAACTTGTCATTAGGAAGGCAGAAGTAAGGTTTCAGCTTTATTCCGGGTTGTTCTCCGTAATGCCTTTTGTCAGATTGCAAGTTGCACGATTGCCTTCATTAACAAAGGGGAAGAAAAACAACATTAAAATGCCAGGTGCTACTGCTGCATCTAGGAGAGTGTAACCTTTGGACAGTTAGTTAAATGTCAATGTCATTTAACAATAAATGAGAAAGAAATAGAAATTTACATTTGATGTAGCTGTTGTTATCCTTTGACTTTAGAAATTGGGCATCGATTTACCACTTTATATCATATTGACCATGAAAAGCACAAACATTTGTACTTCAAAGCTAACCTGCAGGAAAGCAGGAGAATGGAGTGAAACTCTTGATCATCTTTTCCTGCCTTTTGTTGCAAGCTGCCTTCTGGCAATTCTTGGGCTTTTGGAAAATAACCAAGTTGAATCATGGCAAAGGAACAAAGGTGTAGTGAAACAGTTTCTGTTTCAAGGTCCAGTTTATCCGTTTTCAGGTCATTTGTGTTGCCTAGAAAATTTGAAAAGTCGATAGTGTAAATGAGTTACATTAGCTGCCATGTGCCCACTCATTTCTTCATGTGGACTTTCTTATTCCCAGGCCCAGGTTCAGCTTTTGTAGGTGGATGCTCTCATCTAGGTTTTGCATTCGTACCTTCATACCTAAACATGCTTCAGTTGTGGCATGACCATTGATTTTATTCTTAAAGCGTTGTCCATCAAAAACCTGAGAAGAGCATGTTGAGGCTGTGCTAAGACGGTGTGTGAAGTGGTGCAGTGCTGGGAGGAGATGTTCCACCTCTGGGTCTTCAGCTCACCATGATGTCCTAGCACACGCAGAGCTGAACTTCCTCTGCTGTGCTGCTGTTTGTTTTCTAATGAAACAGACATGAAATGTTAGTGGTCTGTGAATGAGAGAGTTTATAATTTGATTTATGTAAGACACTCTTTGGAGGAACACTTTTAAAACAAAATGTGGGAACTGCTGGCCCATATCTGTGCTGTGCAAGAGCTTTTGAGCCACCCAGGAGGTGAGGTGTCATCAGGGAGGGAGAACATGGCTGAATACTTCAAGGTGTAACAAGAGAAGGGAGAGAGCCAGAATTGTAAGTGGAAGGTGAGGAGAACTTGCTCTTTTCTGTGTGGTAATTGTCTAGGGGTGCTTTCAACTGAGAGCAATTTTGAGGTAGAATTCTGTGTTACATTTATTAAGGCCTTTAGGTGTGACGCTTTTTCCTGCTTTGTCAATCCTTTGCTAAAATGATGTGTCAAAATGCCAGAGAACCTTATCTTTTCTTAAGCTATGTCTTCTGTAAAAAGCATCTTGCCTTGTATTCGCCTGTCCATTTATCAGGACAATGACTATGCAGCAAGAGGACCCCATCAGCTGCAGTACAAGAAAGAATATGGCATTAGACCTGACCTTCTTCCCACCTTACAACAGTAAAATTGATAAATGTACTTATTTCTATATAATAAAATGTATTTATTTGTTTCTATATAATAGACATATTTCATTTGTAAATCTGTGCATTTTTAAGGAAAAATAAAGAATGAATGGTTAACACAGCCAATTTTAAGGAAGATAAATTTCCTTAATGGAGGCAAATAGCAGATACTCATCCCATTTGAACAGTCCAGTAGTGGTGATCTAATTTCTCTTTGCAACTGAGGCAGGCTGTGTGATTTCATGTCTCACATTAAGTAAAATGGCAGCAAATGGGAGGTGTTTTCGTCCACTGAGATAGTTCTTGTAGATGAGTTCTTCAACACAAATTGAGTAATTCTCTTTTTTCTCTCTTGCTCTACCTACTTTATCTTTCTGGAAGATCAGTGTTTTTCCCATTACTCATAATGTTACAGGTTCTAAAGAAATAGATTGTAAAGTTTGAGTTTGAATCATGTCTTAATGATTTCTAAAGGCTAATTATGAAGATAATACTTTGGAAGCAAAGGTAGGAGTCTCTTTTTTTGTTCCCCTTCTGTCTTTCAGTGTCTTTTGTTAAGATGGAAAAGCAAGTCAGCCGTTACTTCATAGAGTTTGCAAACAGTTTTAATGTTTTAAAAGTACCTTGGAGTCCTGCTTGGACTGAGTTTGGTGCTGAGGGGTAAGCGACAAAGAACCATGTTTAAAATTCTTTATTAGAGAAACATGTTGTGATTTTGATACATACTTGCTTTCATAGAATAATAAGTGGAAGACCTTTGTCTGTTTACGGAATGCTTGTATTGAAAGCCAATAATACTGTCACTTTCTATTCCTGAGAAACGTTAATGTCATCCCCTTTGTCTGCTGCTGTCTTGCTCCGTTTCAAACCCCCTGTGTGATGACATTGGAAGCCCTCTTAAAGTGGAGTGTTTTGTGATAGTTGCGTAATAAGAGGTGTTCTGTGATTTTTCTCATGAGTGCATTCAGCTGTTTGTGGCATTACAGTATATGCTAATAAGCCATTATCATTTTCCACTTAAGGGTGACAAGTAATACAGTCTTTCTTTCTTCCCTTGCATATGCTACTGGTTGCTTTATTTGTAGCCCTCTATATTTCTTCCCAGTCAACATTTTTGTTTTGCTGCACAGGTGAATTTCAGTTAACCAACCAATAAATTAACTGTTAGAGATATTGCATGCTCAGCATTTATTTGTTGTGCAAAAAGAACATTTAGTAGGAAAGATGTGGGAATTGGTATTTAAACTGCACAGAATTAATAACCCGAAGACAGCAAGTCTGAGCGTAACTTCTCAGAAAAAGCATGGACCTGGGACATTGGGAATATGGATTCAGTTTCTTGATCTGTCACTGGCCTGGTGAGATTTCTTCTGCCTCAGCTGCTTTAGCTGTACAATGAAGAGAAGTCTCCTGTTGTCCTTGGCAGAGCTAAGAACTGGTTTTGAAGTGTTACGGAAAGACAAGATACTATAAGGAGTAATTTAAATAAATCATTCAATATGTAATTTTTAGAGCAGATGAAAGAGAGGCAGGGGAAAAAGATGAAACATGGAATAGTTTGGTCCTGATTTCACAGGACTTTTACATTTGTGTAACTTCATGGTCTTTATTATAATTACTCCCTCCTGCACTAGTCTAGCCGAGAGCAGAATCCAATCAAGTGTTTCCTAAATGTCTCCTAAAAGCTGATGGATTCTGGGAAAACACTGATGTTCTGAAAGCAGTAGCTCAGCTTTTGAAACATGGGTAATATTGTCCTAGTCTGCGGGAAATAAATACACTGCATGAGAGTTCACTGGGAGGTTCAGTTGTGAAGACAAAAAAGGGAATTCATTCTGAACTTGAATGAAAAAGAAGTTGTTCTTTATAAAAGTTGAGCAAAAAAGAAGTAATCAGACATTGGGACATGTCAGAAGAAGGCAGCGCTTCTGAGCAGGTACAAGGTGAAAGGACTGAAGAATTAAAATGAAGAGTAAAACTCAAGCTAAGAAGAAGAAAAAGGCTCTGGTAGTTCTTGATCAGTCAGAAGACTCAAAAACACCTCAAAAAGAAATCAATGTTATTATTTGAAGGAATTCACAGTTTTCAATTTTAGCTCTTTTCAAGAGGTCTCTTTTTCTTAGGCTTTTTGATTTTTGTCAAGAAACTTGTTTTTTTTTTTCTCTCTGTCAAAAAGTTTCCAGGCAGTTAACACAGGCAGGAGGCGTCTTCTGTAGTGTTTGTTTAAGTAGAAAGCAAATGTTGAAAGCTTGAAAGGCAACACTTGGTTAAGTGGAGTGACAGTGCAAGGATGAGCATTGTACGGTTGATGGATGCTCCCCAATTTGGTGACTGAAACACCCAAAAGCTCAATGTGCAAGAACAGTAAAGGCTGATGCCTGGGCTAGCTGCAGATGTGTCCTGGTTTTTATTTGCCCTGCGTCAAATACGGCAGCTTTATGGAGTGAAGTAGATAAAAGGAATAGTTGTATCATCTGTGAAGTCTGTGTCACTGTAGGATGCATGCAGTAGTGTAAAAATTGTGAAGTGTCCTGTTATCTCCTAGGAGTAAAGGAGCTAACAATAATGTGTAAGTACTGATTGTGATTTTGAAAGCAGGAAGGGATAGAGTTTCTCTGCTGTAATTGTAGACATCAAGTCTAAACCAGACATCTGAGCCCTTTAATAGGCAATGGAGAGAGAGAAATCTTCGGAAGTGTCACTTATGCTGTCCCAAGACAGGAGCTGCCAGAGAATGAACCGCTCACCACAGGCACTTTGCTGAGATAAAAGCTTTTCTGAGGGAGAGCAGCAGTGGGAAGCAGCCTGCTCCCAAAGCGTTGGCCATCTCAAAAGCCAGTCCTGCAGTAGTGTGTGTGTATGCTTTACATCAGAGAGTAGTTGAATGCAAGCCATGAAATGACTTAAATAGGTAAAATAAGTAAGTACAGCAGTCTGGTCCTGAATGATATGACAGACCATCTTCAAGAAGAAAAAGTAATACTTGCTTGGGTAAGGCATGGTCTTTCTTGTCAGATCCATGTTCTTTGGAAAACAGTACCCTCCTTCTGGAGGATGATAAATGTGAGCAACTAGTAGATCTTTATTCCATTTTAAACGCCATAATGTGCTTCTCAAATATCATTAGTAAGTATTTGCATTTACCTCTGTCCAGAAGATACAGCTCTTTATTGAATTTTCTTGGTACATCATGAGCTCTGGACTTACAGCAGTGTTTGAACTGCGGGAGAAGATACAAAATCCAGTTCTTCTGAATACCCTGTCTAGTAAATGCTAGACAACTGTCTTCAACCAAGGCATTTCAGCGGACTTTGTGCCATGTCACAATCACTTTTCCATGCATATCCTCCTTCCCATAAATAGGTATTCTTAAGCTGTAGCCACTCTTTGAATGGCTTAATGAAGCAAGTCACCATGTCCAAAGCAGAAAGAGAAACCCACACTGCCTCTTTGAGGGGATGCTCCTGCAGGATGTTGGGAAGCCATGTAGACATGCTGTAATTAATTTGTGCATTCTCCTATAGCATTAAACAGCTGTTATTACAGAAGGACATGGATTTCTGCCCAGGTAGCACTCATGGTAGAAGACGAGCACACAGATTGCTGCAGTAAACTCATGTGATACGCAACCTTATGTTTCAGTGTCTGTAGTTTTGCACTTGTGAAACTGAAGCCTTTTCAAGTCGGCAAGTTGCCAGCTCTCCCTTTGCACTGATAGCATAGGATTTCCTCCCGAAAGCCCTCCTTTCCGTCTCCTTCTGAAAGAAACTGTGATGGCTAGGAAAGGATCCACAATGTTGTTAAATGTTTTTAACTCCAATGGTACAAAGACATAGAGCCAGAAAATTGTATCTTTGACTCCTGTTGGCACTCAGGCAAATCCAATAATTAGTGATGTTCCATAAACTAGGCAAAGCATGGCCTCCCTAGATTTTTCTGTGGAAGGGAGAAGTGTTGGTGTTATTATTTCATGCCATTTTAAAACAATAATTAGTGTATCAGATTGTACTGAGGCTCAGGTCATTGCTCTTGAGTAGACAGCTCTACCCATTTTGTATCCTCTTGAATTCAGGGGGATATTGTTTGATTTCAGTTGGAGGTGACCCAACAATTTTATTCAGTCAGAACATGATCATGTTTTTCTGGAATAAAAAAAAAAAAGGAAGACAATATCTTTAAATGAACTTTGAAATTCTAAATATGCTTAAAAATGGTTTCCAATCACATTCTATTGAGAAGTCTGTCAGACGAATGCTCAGATGCTCTGCAGAGCTCTAAATACAGTGTAAATTCTAGCATGAGTGACTGGCAGAGTTTACCATACTTTTAGGCAAACTTTGTTGTTTATTTTGTGGTGTATTAAAAGGCACTGGAACACAAACTGGGAGCTCTCAGTGTCTCTTCTCTGTGCAGACAGTGAGATGCGTGATAGTTGCTCTCCAGCTGTAAGAATTTCCCATTCCTTCTACCTCCGGTGTGCACTTCAGAGCAGTGATGTCATGATGTTTAACCCAGCAGGTTTGGAGAATAAGCTCTACTGGACATAATGGGCTGAAATGGAATAGTGTGAGCTGGTCTCAGGAAAAGTTTTGCCCATGCAGAAGGCACTGGTACTTAGCTGAGCAGTAGAGACTGCCTGACAGGCTGCAATTACTTCTGCCAAGTGCAGCAGGCTGTGTTCTGAACCTTTGCTTAATGGGGACAGATCTGTTCTGAGTTATAAAAAATAGAATAAAACTGCCTCTGGTCATAGATACGACAGTATCTGTGCTTCTAATCAGGTTTCACTTCAACAGCAGGTTTTGCTTATTCATCCTACATAAACCCCAAAATGAGTTGAATTTCCTTCATAAAAAACCCTATGAAGTGGAATAAATCTCAGCTTTAGTTTCCATGAACTCCAAGACAGAATTATTGCTCCTGCTGATTGTGTGTGCCAGGTACACGCTGCTAAGACCTTCCTTCAGTGTATCTGTGGCAAAAAGACCAGTTATGCAACAAGATTCCACTTTGGAGTCTTTGTATCATGCTTTGTTATGCTATAGCAAATTGTTTTTGCAGCACACACTGATAGACATCTAGAATAATATTCGATTAGGCTAATAGTTGCTTATTACATTGTTCTGCAGGAATCAGTAATTAAGAACCTCTCTGTAATGTTCAATCTACATTAATTAATTTCTCCTGCAGAATATATGCACCTGCCTGTTCTTCCTTTGGGATCACAATATGAAGTAAAGCTCTTACGCAGGTAAACAAAAGAGATAAAGGGTGACCTTTAACTTTGACACAATAGCCTGCAGAATTTGTGATTTGCCATCTGTCTAACTGATCACTCCTAATAACGAAACGCTGGATGAGAAGCTGATAGGAGGAAGCAGAAACAGAGGCAGGTTGGAGTGGAGCAGGAATGACCTTCTAGCAACACGTGTGCTTGTCAGGGCAGAAGGACTCATGTGTGGTCGCACTTTAGACTCTGACATCTGAAAATTTGGTAAACACTTGATTCCACAAATAGCTCCCCTGAAATGGTATTTGCAGAGCACAGAATTGGCTGTTAGGTCCTTCATTAGGGCTTGTAATGCGTCTCATTTCACATGCACAGCCCCTGCAGACTTGAGGCAAGCCCTTGGGCAGTCAGGATGGACTGTGCAGCCCATGGGTAATGGCTGATGAGCCGTCTGCCGCAGCAGTTACCAGCACCCCTGCTAGCCTTACTGGGGGTCTGGCTCCTTGGTGCAATGTGGACTGTTTGTATGCATGTAGGAAGGAAAAAAGGGTCAGACAACAATGTGAGCTCTTTGCAAGGTTATGTTGTCTGATGTTCCATGAACACATAATTCCAGTTGTTTGTTCTTCCCGTTGGGTGCCAAAATGGTAAATCTTACCTGGTGTAAGGGTAGCTTTCTGGCAACCAGGCTTCATTAATATGTATTGGAAACCTAAAATGGTGTTCAGCTCTGAGGGGGGAAAAGTGCAGAATTGCTTTGGATTATAATAATTTCAGCAAAGCATCTAATTTATATATTAAGCTTGCTTAATGGACTTATATTGCCTTGCTCTTTGATCTGAAGAAAAAGGTGGTGAATTAATTTATCAAATATAAAAACCTCCCCTAGCCCAGCCCTCATGTCACAATCTGCCCTATAATTTACATGTTTTAAGAGGTGCTGTTTCCAGGCAGGAGAACTGGTTCCTAAAGATTCCTTCTAATAATACACATGTATTTTCACAAGGTACACTCTGGGGAAAAAAATAATAATGAAGGAATGCAATTCTGCAGACAAATGTTTCAGCTCTGTGCCTTCTTCATCGGAGACAGTCATTTCAGCTAACTGCCAAAAGGCATTTAGCTGTAGCATTTGTCAGTGGAATACGATTGGCTCTAGGTTTCCCTCCTGCTTTACAATTGACTGTTTATTGGGTTTACTGTACTGTAGCATGTTTTGTTAACCTCTAAAAAAACCCAACCGACTTGTGCATTAATCACAAGGATGATATCTTTCGTGGTAAACTGCATCAGTATGGGGCTTTTGTGGCCCTCCAGACTTACGGAAACGATGCTGGCTCTTCCTGGAGGGGCAGGGGAGATGCACTGACGGCTTTGGGCTGGAATCAAGGACCTGACCGGGTCCTGGCTCCTGAGATGCTTTCTTGTGAGGTGCATAAGCTGTTTCTCCATGTCTTTATTTCTCAACCAGAAGAAGGGGCTGACATGTGTCATGTCAGCTCACAGAAGCTGGGTGAGCTGCCGTAGAATCGCATGCCTAAGGAGCATTTGGGTCGATGTGGTGGTGTTTAAAGCCTAATTATTGGGAAATTTGTGCCTGGAGTTACTCAACTGGTTTGTGTCTACCTGTTGCAGTCATTCCTCAGTAATCCCTGCTTCTGGTCACATGCATAGATATTCACAGCTCTCTCATGACTCCTGACATTTCTCCCATTCACATTTCCCCTCCCATTTCTCCAAAGCAGTGAGTTGTCAAACATTTACTATGGTTGTGCTGCAGCGTTTATTCATATTTAAATAAAGCCATTATCCTGGCCTTGAGTTTCAGTAGTTTTCTGCTCTTCCTTTTGAGTATTTCTCTCAGCAGTGCCATCTAATCAGCTTTAGGTTTTAATTAAACAGCTGTCATTTGCTTCCTAGTTCTGTTGCGACCTGATGTTGTATTAAATTTTAATTTAGCCTGGGCTGGATAAGAAGTAGATTCCTTCAGACAACAAAGAAATGCTATTAGCAGGTTACAGTTGTAATTAAGAAGAGCTCTGCTGAAGTGCTAACGCATTCAGGTACAGAAGACGAGCTGGAGATAAACATGCACATAATTATTACTCAGGGATAGAGCCTGCAATATGAGTGTGTAGCTTCCACTCTGGCTGCTTGAATTGAAGGTGTTGGTCAGGATCTGGCAGCTGAAACCCTCAAGTAAAGAAATAGGAAGGGATTCCCAGATTTTCACCTGGGACTTAGCAGTTAGAGGTTTGTGCTGGTTGGTGTCCCTGGGTATTGTTCCAGGTGTTTCACTGATGCTGTGCCACTTGGGAGGACCTGCCTATGTAAATCAACGTTATTACCCTCTCTACATTTTAGATGCTGTTAGTAGTGACCAGCACAGGTATCTTAAAGTCAGTAAGCCTTCTTCTGCAGTAAGAAATACCCTGGAAATATAAACCAAACCTAACAGAATTTAGATGAAATGCTATTATCTGGTGAAGATGCACTAAAAAAAGGCGTCTTTATAAATCTAATGGACAGTCAATCAGTTCAGTTCTGCCTTCCTATTTCTTTCTCGGAGGAAATATATTTTTTCAGCCTGTAAATAGCCAGCTCATCAAAAGGTCTTTACGCAGCCTGTTACACTTGTGTAACGCTCAATGCAGGCATCAGGCATCTGAAATACTGATTTATATAATAGAATTGCTTACCAATGAAGTGCAGTTTTTGTGAAGCAGCACCAGCTAATTAGTACGGTGGGTACCTGTTCACACTGGGAAGGAGGGAAGGTTCAGCTTAGAGTCAGGAGTAGGATGGGCATATTTCAGAGCACCACAAATAGCAGGGTTGTGAAGTGTCTTCTGAGTCTTTTTATCTCATGCTCATCTTCACAGGGAGTTTACAAAAGGAATGCAAATGTCATTATGAACTTTGTATTATCCTTCAGAGCATCAGTTTGACTTCAGCTTGGTAGTGAAGCAGCACTGAGAGGTAAAAGGAAGCAAGCTAGAGGGTGTGCTTATTCTTTGTCACACAACGGTCAACACAAAGTGATACAACAGCGCAAAAACCAAAGTAGTAGCTCAGGCCTGTTCAGAACCTGTTTCCAAGTCCACTGAAGTCAAAAGAAGCCTTTCATCTATTGACTCAGTAGGCCTTTGGATCAGACCAGATGATCTCCAGGGGTTCCCTCCAACCTTAATGGTTCTGTAATTACATACACTTGCTGCCTTCCCCTGACATCAGGTTGTGAAAGAATGGTTTAGAAATAGCACACTGGCAAACTGCTTCTTGAGAGTTTCTACAAAAAAACACTGTGTCTTCATCATATATATGGTATATGTTTATATTGGGTTGATTGGCTGCCCCATCCCTGGCAGTGTTGAAGGCCGGGTTGGACAGGGCTTGGAGCAACCTGGTCTAGTGGAAGGTGTCCCTGCTTTTGGAAGAGGTTTGGAACTAGATGAGCTTTAAGGTCCTTCCAACCAAAGCTGTTCCGTGATTCTATGATGGCTTAGGAGTCATAAATCCCATAGGATATTTGCTGTTTTTGCTGGAATCTGTCTACCTCTTCTCTGACATACTTGTGGATGAAGCACCCTCAGTTTCTTCTTGTCTTCTACAACCTCTTTCCACCCAAAGTACCTCTAATCATTTTCTTTCACTGGCACTGCATTTTCCTCTTAATTTTGTTCAAACCTCAGCCTTTGTAAAGCTTTTAGCGTTGTTCTTTCACACTTCCCCTTTTGTGACATACTTGTCGCTTTCCCAGTGTCCCTCCTTCATGGATGGCAGCTGGTTATAAATAAGCCCATTCAGCATAAAAAGCCTAGACAGTCATTTAATGTGTAAAACATCTGATTTGTTCCTCACAGAGAACAGAACAAAGTATATTTATTTCATGAGGTATTATTTAGAAAAGCATCGCTATTCATGACAACACTTAAATGCTAAAATCACATTCAAGTCTAAATGTCAAGTTGAGCACATACTTTTAGTGCTGTTCTGAACAGAGATGGACTCGAGTACATGCTTAAATGCTTTTGTGGAACATGACTGCCCATAAAGCTCTAGTAGACTCTATTAGTTAGCTGGCACTAGTGTTATTAGTACTTCAACTCATTTAATTCAGGGTGCTTTTTGTAGAAGTTTCCGACTATTGATTAATAATACATCTTAGCTGCAAATGTTTATTGGTGTTCTCCAACTGTCCTAAGCTTGTGGTCAATGCCCATTATTTTCTATCAATCTAGCTGGCCGACAGAAGCAAATGACAGTGAATGCATCTCCCTATGCAAGCTGCCGTCAAATTTTTCACTGAAATTCATTTCTTCTTCCACCAATTCTAATAATGGAATTTAAAGTTAGATTAGTTTGAAGCAACTTTATTTTCCCCCCAGCTGGCAAGCAATTAGTTTCATGGAAGTTGAAAAATGAAAAGTGGATTGGTTCAAAGCAGCATTTCCTATTGCAGGCTTTTTGAAAAGGCCAGACTGAATCTCTGTGAAAGCACAGATCGTTCCTTGCCCCACATGTGTGTGTCCAGTTTTAGGCCTGCCAGAAGCACTCCTTAGGCAGAGATAGGCTGCTCATAGGCCTTTGGAGGCTGTTCCCCTCCAACCTCCATACCTGCTTATGCAAGGCAGGGACCTCTGTAGCAACCCATGTGGAGTAATTAATCAAACTGCAGCCGTACTGAGACGCAGAGGAAGGCTGTGCTAATGGAGTCATTAGAATGCCAGCTCTGAGAATTCATCAGGATTAGAGATAAATGTGGTAAAACATATCTAGGTGGGATTTTGATAGGGAGAGATCAAAAAAAAAAAAAGTATGTAGATTGCATTGCTTAGTTTGTAATACCCAACTTCATGCATAGTTTTTCCCATCATGTATTTATAGCCCAAAAAAAGGGAAGATGGTCAACTTGCAACAATGATAGCTGGAACAGTGAGGAAGAAATGCCGTTATTGTAATGCTTAATAATCACCTCTCACATCACGGGCATGATCTGGAGCCAAGGGGCGGGCAGAGTTGCTGGCACCCTCTGGAAGTCTTACCTTGTGGTGGGGGGCTGTGGCAGGCCCGTGGATTCCCTGACTGAAGGCAGGAAGTTAGAACTCAGTCTCGAAGATGTTAAAGTATATCCTTGAGAAATGAGGTACCGAAGGCATACGAGTGGGAAAAGAGAAGATATCCGAGTGGGAAAGTAGAAGGCATCCGAATGGGAAAGTAAAAGGAGTCTGGAGGAGCGAGTCAGATAAGGGGAGCAACTAGCAATAAAGGAAGAACTTGGCAAAACAATGGACTTATGTAATGTGGTAAAGGGTCATCCAATAATGTACCATTGCTAACTAATATTAACCAATGGCTAAAAGACATGTGTGTTAGAAAAGGTATATAAGTAGTGGTTTGTAGTAATAAAGTACCTGCCTATTTTTTCTTCCTACGAAGTCACCGAAAATATGTGTGTGTGATTTTTGGCTGTCTCGACAGCGACAATACCTGAGCCACACTGTGGTTCTGCCGAGATGTAGATGTGCCTTCGTGTGTAACTGTGTTACGGATTTTATTGCTGTAGTGACCAGACCTGAAAATGAGCTTAAAAAGAGTCAATCCATGTTTGTCAAAAACAGACCTTGATGGTCCAGATGCAACTTCTGGCTTAGAAAGTTCTCAGACCATTGATGGCAGGGACCTCGAAGAGTGTGTGCCAGGAAGGGCTGCACCTCTGCTCTTGTCCCTGTGAGAGGCAGGGTGTTGGTGTGTCAGTCTGAGCTCTGTGGCATTTTCATGCTTTTATGCTTCTCTGACTCCCATTCTTCATTTTTGTGTGTGCTTACAGGACACGGAAGTCCTCAACACGGCCATTCTGACAGGCAAAACGGTGTCTGTACCAGTCAAGGTGGTTGCTGTGCAGGAGGATGGGTCCGTAGTCGATGTTTCAAACTTCACTGAGTGCAGGTCAGCTGATGAAGATGTCATAAAGGTAAGACACCCGTATGGGGTGGAGAACAGAGTTTTCACACTTTTCTCCTCTGCCACCACTATGTTGGGACTTAGCCCACATTAGGGACCTTACATCAACTGGTTGTTTTACAATCATGGCTGTTTCTGATGTGGCACATTGGTGCAAAGAGGAGAGCGGTCCCCAGGGGTTATGCAGTGTTAGCATGTTTCCATCAACTGGAGCCATTTGTGCTGGTGTCTTCCATCTGGGAGAGAGGGACAGGGTTGCTGAAAGAGCAGCATTAGTCTTTTGTGGCTGGCCAGCCAGAGCTGATGAGAAAGAACGTGTTGTTTGATACATTCCACTTGGGAAAAGTCAACTCCTCACACTGGGAATTTCGTTCTTGTGTGGCTTTTCTACATCCATTATTTAATAATAATGATGCAGTATGTTGTAATAGTGTACAGCAAGGTTTCCTACATGCTTCTGACTGCTTTCCACTCAGGAATTTTTTACAAGTAAAGATACTGAACTGTACCAAATGCCTGGAGGAGTATGATGGAGAATAGAAAATAAGTCATATTGCAAACATTCTTAGAATGAGAGCTGGGAGCTTTTAAACAATGTTGTGGTTTGGGGTTTTCTAATAAGAAGCTTAACTGGTTCTCGTCCCTGACACTGAGATGAAAATAGCATAATGTGACTTTAGCAAGACATTGACTGTGTGACTTCTGACACCATTGTATGGCTTTCTGCTTTTAGCTCATCATTATTTTTAGGCATAAAAGCGGTACTTTTGAACATCTTTAGTAGGTTTATTTGTTTTATTACGTGGTTTGGTTGGTTTTTTTTTGGTGTTTTAAATCACAGAACAGTTCAGGTTGGAAGGAACCTTAAAGCTCATCCAGTTCCGACCCCCTGCCACAGGCAGAGACACTTTCCACTAGACCAGGTTGCTCCAAGCCCCATCCAACCTGGCCTTGAACACTGCCACAGATGGGGCAGCCACAGCTTCTCTGAGCACCCTGTGCCAGGGCCTCAGGACCCTCACGGGGAAGAGCTTCTGCCTAAGAGTTTATCTCAATCTCTCCAATTTAAACTGACCTCTGTCACCTTAAAGCCATTTCCTCTTGTCCTGTACCCACAGACCTTTGTCAAAAGTCCCTTTCCAACTTTCTTGTCAGCCCTTTTAGGCACTGGATGCAGGACTGCAGGGGGGGTGTCACAAATGTGAAGTAGAGGGGGAGAATCACCTCCCTTGACCTGCTGGTTACTCTCCTTTTGTTGCAGCCCAGGATATAGTTGACTTGGTCCCATGCTAAGCGTCTTGTCGATCAGCACCTCTGAGTCTTTCTCCTCAGGGCTTATCTTAATTCATGAGATTTAACTTAATGAATTTAACCTAAGAATTGACTACAATGAATCCTGTAGGGGTGGGCTTTATTTGTCATTATACATGTGTATATATATGTGTATGTTTCTTAAGGTAGTCCTAGAAAGATAGTTTCTTTGTTTCAATTTGAGGAAAATACAGTATATTTTATATATAAATGCTATAAAAAATAGGGTAGTGTGGTCACCCTTTTTACACAGTAATCCTATAACCTGTAGATCTTACAATAAACTGTCTCTTTAGCTTTCAACAAACAAATTTCTCCCCATATTCTAGGTACCAATTGTGTTCTGTGTGAAGGTTTTCCAGACCTGAGCACTTCTTTAAGTTCTCTTCAGATTGGATTTGAAACCCACATCCTGTACCTGTGTGCTTCTAACCTATTATTATAACCTCTTTGTAGATAAGGCTGCAAAGGTCCAAATAGATAGCTTGTACTTGGTCAGATAAATTTTCATGTTCTTTAGCTGGCTAAGGAACTGCACACTGCACAGCTATTTATTTTGAAGATGATATGCTGGAACAAAAAAATGCACCTTGTGACAGCTCTGAATAAGCTTGTTACCAATTTTTGGAATAAATTACATTCTCTAAACCAAACAAAATTTCATTACGTTTTAGCTTCAACAACAAAGATATTCTTTTCCATTTAAAGAGATTACAGAGCTACTGTAACTTTGAAGGTATTCCTCTTTCAGAGGCCTATAGATAGGTGAAAGATGCCACCCTTTGGATCCTAGGTAGCAACAGGAGAGGCGGAGTGGGTTTGGGCAAAAGCCTTAATGAGGCAATCTCTGCTTGCTTCTGACTTGTTTCATCAAGATTTATCTCCATTTATCGTGAAGGGAAATAATAAATAAAATTCAGATTATTGAGCAGAGGCATGTATGCTGTTGTATCCTCAGACAAGATGATAGCTTGGGGCTCACTTACAATGCTTGGTGCTTTTCAGACCTCAAAATTGTTTTACAGAGGACACTAGTGGATACCCCCTTTTCATGGAAGTGACTGTTCCAGTGTTTAGCCTCAGCCAGTGATGGAATAGGTTTCTTGAGTCTCTGGCCTGTGATTTTTTTGTTTTCCTGTATATATCAGGTAGGGAAAGAAAAAAAATGACAATTTCTTTTCCTGTAAACCACATTTTGTCCTTACCAGAAGGAACATGAATGACTGTTTGTGACTGTCTTAGTTGTCAAAGGAAAAGACTCTCCTGATAAATTTTGCTATTCTTTCTTTTGCTGTGTACCGTACAGCTATTATCTGATTAATGGCTGTTATTTATCAGTTGATAAATATGAACAATGAATTGTTCATAATATGAACTCTGGCACCAAGTTATATATCATCAGCGTATTGCTGAGCCTCTTTTCTGTGCACTTCAGAAAATCAGATCCAGATCTAAACTTTTCTTCCTATTAATTCTTCTTGGACTTGACATAGAGAATACTGGACTGAACAAGATAGGAAAAGATCAGGGAAAATACTCCTATTCTTCTTCCACTAATAAAATTAGTGCCTGCAGACATTAGGGAGATGTTGCATTTCAAAAACCTGCCTGTTTAAAGTCCATTTGGTTCAGTCAGCAGTTCTGGTTGTTATGGTTCCCAAATTTAAAAGGTATGAAGCTGGCAACTAAGTAAGGCTTGACATGACCTCTGTGAGCAGAGACAAGATTTCTAGTTGTGGTTGTGGATTTATGCACTTCAGGAAAGGAAAGCTCTTGTCTGTGACCATCGTCCTCTCTTGCTTTTTCAAAACGGGCTGTGTATCTGGGTGGAATTAGATCTGCTGCAAAGCACCTTGAAGCTGATGAGCATCCCCCCATTCCTTTCCGTGATCTAATTCAGAGCAGACCAAAGCGCAGGTCAAAATTCTGCACAGGCTTTACAAGATTTGCACTTTAATTCTTTTTGGCTTTGGTAGTGTATAAGTTGGTACAAATCAGGGCTTCGTTTGACTCCTGTGTAAATTATTTGGGTATCAAAACACTGACAGAAAGGAGAGAGTGCCTCTGGGATTCTTTCCCAGAGCTGGTACCCAACTTTCTAATATATTGACCTAATGAAGAGGTTTGACTGTGGTCTTCACCGAGTTTATTTTGCATCATCCTGGTGATACAAAATGGGAGTAGTGTTACTTTTGTGAAATTCACGATATGCTTATAATGGATTTCAATCACAAATTACTGAGAGGTGCTCTCAGACTGAATGCCATTCAGGCATCATTTTTTTAACTTGAAATACATATATTGTATTGCAATACATATATTGCAGGATTGAATCCATAACCATTAATTACCTGAGGTAGAATTTAGTACGGAACTGTGTGCCTATATTTTTTTCAGCAAAATGAATATTCCATTTATAAGCCCCTTTGCTAAAATCAGTATTGACTTTGCTTCCAAATTTGTGTTGCCATTTCTATATAGGTCATACTGCTAAACACTCTAATAGGAGTTGTCAGGCATTTTGGATGTAATTGCCTAATCTTAACCTTCTTTTCACTGTTAATTCTGCCTTCATTATTTCTTTGTAATTGCAGAGATATTCATATTCTTTTGGGCAGAACAGAGTGTTGCATTCTTAAACTTTTATTTCTGTTTAATAGCCTATGATTTAGCAGACGATTAATAAGACAATTCTTTGATCACTGCTGTAACATCATTATTTTCAATTATGACACAATGAATCGTAGCCTGTTTAAATAAAAACAGACTTTGGCCCAGGCTGGTGTGTATTTATACAGAGTGTGCTTCCACAGGCAGTTACCTAGATGTCACACTGATATAAATACTACTCAGAGGTGGTCAAATAGATAGATGATGTATGATTGATTTATTTGTAGGCAAGAGATGGGAATCTTTCCTATTCTAGGCTGTATATTTCCTCAGCTGAACAGTTTAATAGCTTCCCAGCAAGGGAGTATTTCAGTCCGCACTTTTCAAAGCCTACGTAATTAGTGGTAAATATAAAAACACATCTCGTGCTTTTTGACCTTGCATTTTCTGACCTTAGCATGACTTGATCCTCAAAGGAATCTCACAAATAAGCTTACTTAGTTTGGCTACAAACCCTGGTCCCTACAATTGCTGATCGCTGCAGTTGGACATAGCTCTTAATACTGACCAACCATTTTGACAGGCTGCTCTCTAAAATATTTTGATGGAAACATTCCTGTAAGTCAGTGGAACTCTTTTGCTTATTCCATTATTGAAAAGGAACATTGAACGCTGTTGGCATTTGAGGGAAAAGATTGGGTTTATGATTAAAGCACTGAACTGCTTCTCAGCATTAATTTCCATATCTCTTGCTGATTTCCTGTGTGACTGTGGATAAATCACTCATTCCTCTTGGAATGTTGCTTCCTTATCTGCAAACAAGGCGGAGAAATAACATCCTTTTCCCAGCCTTGGCCTGCCTTATGTAGTTTCTGAAGCTACTGTTGACTGTGACTGGACAAAATCCTTATCTCCACTAGAGTCTCATTAACTTAAGTGGTCTTTTGCTACAAACTCACTTGAAGGACTTCTCTCCCAGTTTCCCCACTTTTCCTGCAAATCAAAGCTAAATAGGGTTGTGGAGCTGAAAGGAAAATAGTGGTGGAAACTTGATGGAATTTATTGATAAATCATTCAGCTACTTTGATAATGAGCAATGCACTGAGAGATAAAGGATCTGTAGGCATGGTGGGATGAACCTTTCTATATGTATGCTGAACCATGGGGCCTCAGTCTTCACAGGGAGGGGAAAAAAGCCTTGAGGAAAAAGATTAATGCAGTTTTACCATCACAAGGCCCTCCTTTGCTGATCCATCCTGCCAGGAAGTGTAAGCACTGCTCAAGTTTTGCTGGGCTGTTACAGTGGGTTTTGCTTGCTCCCCACTGGCTTTTGAGCCGTAGATAGAGGGAAGTAAAGAGTAAGGCCAACATTCATGGTGGAGGGAACACCTTGAGATGGTTCCTTACAGGGGGAAGTCTAACCTGAGGGGCTTTGGCACAATCAATCTTTACAGCTGCTCAGAATCTCCAAACAAGATCCATGCACTCTTTTTTCCTCCCTGTAAAAGTGCCTTTAAAAGCTTGAACCACAGTAATCTCACGTGAAGAACCATTCTGAAAACATTGTAGTGACATGGTAGGCACAAACATCACGGACAAAGCAGCATCAAGTGAGGAAATTATAATGAGGACAGCTTCTTAGTCCAAATGTTTATCTCAGTGGTGCACAAATGAAAGGGAGACAGCTGCCCAGTTAATTTATTCTTAGATTAGCCATGTTTTCCTGTCTCTTGCAAGTTACCCGCAAATTGACTGATGGTTTAAATTAATCTGGGTGGTAATTCAAATGGCTTCCGTGGAGGTACACCATGGGCTAATTTAGCCTAATTTTTTGGTAAAAGAAAGGGCCTTCAATTGAACAAACGAATCAGAGGGACACGTCCTGC
Source organism: Ara ararauna (assembly GCA_028858755.1). Classification (NCBI taxonomy): domain Eukaryota; kingdom Metazoa; phylum Chordata; class Aves; order Psittaciformes; family Psittacidae; genus Ara; species Ara ararauna. The sequence continues at coordinate 11,367,877 of CM054387.1, read as the reverse complement.
CCATTTCCACCCACATATAAAGTGCAATAAAAGAGGCTCAGTGTGCCCAGGCAGGGGCATACATTAAGAACAACAGTGCTTCTATAATACACCATGAACTCCCCCTGCACAAGAATGCACTTTTCATGTTAGCTTGCTAGAGGAAAGCACTTTAATGAATTATTCTTCACCTTTTCATAATTTCCTGTCTAATTATAATGAAAGTAAAATTCAAACCATACCTCCTACTTTTCTAACACAAACCTTGCCTTGAACTCTCTATAATTAATGTTAAAACAATAGAAGCCCTAATTTTCCTAGCAGCAGCCAGCTAGGCTTTATCTAATGTGCAGTAAAAATAGTGTAGGAAAAGGAGGAAAGGTAATAGCTGAAATGGATTGAATCTGAGGAAGGTTCTTCCCTCTTCCAGACAAAAAGCAGGTGGGTGACTGAGGACCTTATTCAAGTACCTTGGGCACAGTGTTCTCAAACCCCAGCACAGTAACTGCTACAGGGAACTATGAGGAAAATAAAACCTGGGGAAAGGGAGGGATACTGCGGTTCTCCAGTTTAGATGATACTAAATTTTTGGGAACAGTTCCTTGCTGCAGACTCGCAGCATATCTTAGGACAATTTACAGAAGGAAGTGCCTGCCTGGAGTTGTTAAATGCAACTGTTTATGCAGGAGCTCTGAAAACAAAGCCAGAGCCTGTAATTCACAAGTTCTGCAGCTGCTTCTCCATTAAAGTATGTGATCAAGAATGTAATGTACTTGTACATAAAGTGCAGCTAATCTTACTCCTCCATCTATCGTATTTGTGAGTACCTTGTCCCTATGTTATCCAAGAGCTTTATTTTGTGGTCACTTGCACCGAAATTAACGCACTCCAGGAGTCCAAGCTCTTTCCGGAAGCAGTTTAAATACTCTCTACTTGTTTATGTGATGGATTTACTTTCGTGCCAGTTGGTGTAGTCCACAATTCTTGTTGAACTAGGTCTTAGTTTTTAAGCGATCTTTTTCTTCAGTGCGGCTGAATGCTACTGAAAGCCCTGGAGGCTTAACCAGTCCATCAGGGCTGTGGCAGGCAGCTGATCAACTGGAAAGCTTTTGAAGCGTGAGTGTTTCACGTGGTGAGTCTGCCCCCCTGCCCATGCTGTCCTTTTAATCTCACCTGATTAGTGCCAGTGAGTCTGTATCATCAGCTCCATGAAATCAGCAGCTAACAACCTCAAGTTGCTGTCAGCTTCATCTCCATCTCTGGGAGCTCTGAGGTAATGGACTCCACAGTCCATTACAAAGCCACTGAAATAATGGTTTCCCTGGTATGTGGCAGAGGCAAGAGGTTTATGGCAGTGAAGTGTTCCTCGGCTGAACAGGAGTGCTTAGGAGGTGAGGATCCTGCTTGGGACCAAGAAGTTCTGGTTTACTTCTGATTTAAGCCAGACCTCCTTTGTGAAGCTGCTGGTCTCTCTCTCAGTAGGGCTACTGTGGTGGTAAGGATACTCTTAGCCTAGTGGGACTTACTGGCAAGAAGCCTGTTGAATATTGTGCCATCCTGTCTTTTGCAGCTGTAGACAGGTATGTCTAAGTTAGAGCAATAATTAAGTATCCCTGAATTGGTTGCAACTCATCAAACTTTTGAATTAGAGCTTCTTATGATTTCTAGTTATTTTGGCCAAAATAACGCCCTCTTTGCCCCCATACAAACTTCATCTTTATGAGTCATAAGAGATAGGCAGGAGAGTGTGGCAGATCTCTCCACAATACGTCAACTGTTGAATTAAGGATTGTGCCTTTTTCTGAAGAATCAGAGGTTCTGACATTCAGGTCACTGGATTTTGCTAATTAGTTTCATGCCCAGACAAAGTATGCTCAGAAAAGAGTAGCTCAGCCTTGCTGCATGTTATCTTAAAAATATCTGACTGCATTTATCTTCAAAAATGTTCTTGTTACACAGCAACAGGTTGAAATCTATGTTGGTTTATGATCGTGCCAAAACGAAACTTCGGGTCTAGAATCGTATTTGCACACAAACCGGCTCCATGTATAGCAATAATGATGCCAAAGAGGCAATCTCACAAAATCACATATTGAAGAATTAATATTCTGTACACAGTACACATTGTACACAGTTTATAGCAAAATATATGTGTGTGTCTTCCTGAAGCTATTTTTAAACACACACAGTCTTCAAAGCCAGCTTGAGAAAACAGTGTTTTGTCTGGGAGAGGATACGTTAAGAACAGACCATGCCGACATGTGCAATTACACAGATCTCGGCAGAGATGCTTATGGTGTCTTCCAAGGGACCAGCTGCTGCTTCCGAGGAAGAAAACAATTCTATGGCTTAGCATTTGGCTGCTCTGAGAGCAGAAATGCAAAGGGCATGGATCCCAGTCCTGGGAAACAATCATTAGCCACGATACTGCTTAGGATAAACTGAATATTTTATACTAAGAGAAGCACAGGCTCAACAAAAGCAAATGCAGCCGTAAATAACTGCTGTTGGGAGAAAATTACCAACTTATGGAGGCATTTCCTCCAGGTTCTGTAGGAAATAAACTCTACTTTATATACTCTAATGCAGCCAGCCATTTAAATATTTTAATTGCAGATGCATGAACCTCTTGGATTCTGAGGCTTTTATACCTCTTGAACTCTCATTCTGGCTGGGCACATTAATTCAGATTCCCATTGTTGTCGAACCCCTGGGGCCAAAATGTGCTCTCAGCTAAAGTCAGGTGGCTCTGTGAAAGGCATTGGAGTGACAGAGGTGTTGGAGAGGGCAAAGTTTGCTCCATGTGAAAGTTAAAACAGCCATTAGCTGTCAGCTGAGAAATGTCTTTGTCTTTCACCCTCTTCAGTGATCTGATAGGTGGGAGGAGTAGACTGCACAGCAAATGGTGCTTTCTGGGTTGCACGGTGTCCCAGTATAAGCAATAGTGTTTTGGGTGCCAAAAATGTGTGTTAAAATATTACATACAATGCCGAATCTTTCAACTCACAAACAGGCTCTGTGGGTCGCGGTTGGAATTTGAATGCAGCTTGAGGATATGTTCTTGTGGTTTCACTTATCCACACCTATGTTTTAGTGCTGTGTTCTGAGATGCATTCCCTTGAGAAGCATAATTGGAGCTGAGGATGAAGGTGATGAGGCTGACACGCCACCATCATTTTGAAGTGCAGTTAATTTATCTGACATAAAAAGCACCTCCCGTTGACAGTCTCCAGCTCCTTCCTCCTCTGCGGTAGAAGACTTCTTTTTTCTTGCTATGTTTTTAATTATTAATATTTCTGCATTCCCATACAGAATTGGAAATCAAAATGAAAACTATTTAGATTTCCATCACAGGAACAGCAACAAGAGAAGTGACAGGTAGGCAGGCAGATCAGGACTGGGGTGTGTCTGGGATTTTGAGGGGAATGGGGAAAATCCAGCCTTAAAGAATAGTAACTAAATACTGGATTAATGACTCAGACAAGTCATTAAATAAGGGTGAAAGAACTAAGTGAAGTTATAAATGGTATTTCTTTTGCCATTTGCATGAGGTACAGGGAATGGAAGGTACATGCTGGTGCGGGGTTTTTCTCTCCTTTCTCTTGTGTTATGCACTGTAGTGAGAGCGCCCCTTGGCTTCAGTGGGAACCGTGGCTTCAGGTTAATTAAATGACAGGATTTAGCATTTTGGTTTGCGTTGTGGATTCTTAAGGTCTGGTATATATTGATGTCACTGTACCAAACTATTCACTCCCACATGAAAGACTTCCTTTAATTGCTGGAGAGGTTAAGAGCTGCTTTCGTGAGTTGAGTCAGGCTGTTGGAGCATGGTCCAGGTATATCTTTAAAAAAATCAAGTGCCAAGCAGTGATTCAGACTTTAAGGTTTGCGTTTGTTCAGTAGGAAATAGAAACTAAATCCATCACATTTACACTTTACAACTCCTTAGAGGGAAGGTTTGGGATTCTGTGATGCTTGGGAGTTAAAGCAGCTTTCCGCTGAATTCAGTGTGAAAACACATCTCTGTTTTGTTAATATTTGGTCATTTAATTTTACTCCTTTGATGAATTTCTCTGGAGGAAAAGCACTGGAAGTGCTCCGTGATTCTAGAACAAATAAGCACATTGCTTGTGGGTTTCTGTTAAAGCACCTGGTGGTCAAACAGCTCCCGGGGCTGGCACTGGTAGCAGAATCCATGCCCTGGGAGGCAAAGAGGAACTTCAGTCACCTGAGTCCTGCTAGAGAGCACCAGTGATCCCATGGGCTGAGCAACACAGTCGTGCCCTGGGCTGGGGAGTAAAACCTCCCTGAAACATCCGCCTGGGTCCGCAAATCTGTTGTTAGCTGGAGAAAAGGAAGTGTTGTAAGAAACAGGGGAATAATGAATGAGCAGAGATATAGGAACTCTTGCAAGTGTCAAGAAAAGGCTGTAAAGTGCACGGATAGGTCATTGAAGAAGATTTGGGTGTTTATTTGAGTTGCAGCCACTTGTTATTTGTGGAGCGCTGATGCTGTACTTATCTTTGTATGGATGTCTTGTGTACACAGTGCGTACCCTGCAGTTCTCACAGCAGAGCCAGAGTTACACAGGCTTGCTACAATATAGACATTCTGGGAGGTAATCCTTTGCTGAGCTACTTGTACAAATACCCAGTGCAGCTTAGCAGTGAGGGGAGGAACGACATTACGCAGGGACTAGAGAATGGAGATGGCCCAGCAGGAATGCCAGCCAGGGGCAGTTCTTTGTTTGAGATGCATTGTCAGAAATGGCAAGTTCCTAGCAGGAAATGCTGCCTCCTATTTATATGCTTTATTTATTTGCTCTTTCCCAATTGCTGCTTCTGAGATTACTGTTTGGATTTAATTTGCAGCCCTTCTCCAAAGGCTCTCAGGCTTTCTTCTGAAAGCGTCAGAGAAAATCCTTAAGACACACAGGTCTTCCTCAGATCTCTTACACCCCCCATTATCCACTGCAGAGCAAAATTAATGTATGCCCTTCCTTATTGTTTTCCTTCCTAATTCATTTCTTTCCACAGAGGCTCAGCAAGCGCCAATTTTCCAAGCGAGCTTTTAATCAGCTGAGCCCAGCGTGGTTACTGTGTTCTGAGCTCGCTGCTATTTGATGCAATCAGTGTTTCAGAATACAATGATTTTTAGGTTTTTCCCCCCAAAACCGAGTGCTGTATGGCCAGCTGAAAACTGAATAATATAGCCAGCCGATAGCGCCTGGCTTCAGGAAGCACAGAATGCTGATAGTGCTGTGTGAAAGCATGTAACCTTTGCTGGTGAGGTCTTCCCCTGCCGGTGCATGAAGGTGATGTGAAACAGTTTCAGAAGATGGGGCACAAAGAAATGGATTATTCTGATGTTGAGAGCATAGGGGAGTGGGTGAGGGGAGGAAGGAGGAGATGGGCACATGGTGTGCTGAAGTATTTCTCACTGCTGGAATGTTTGCTTGGAAAGGGCCTTTCAAAAGTACATGTTGCCAGGGGAGCTTTTCTCTCCACAACTTTTACTGACACCCCACAAATAAAAGATTTCACTACACCACTGCTGGAAAGCTGCAGGTTGAAACTGTCCCTGCCATGCAGCAGCTGTAGGCTTACAGATTTCCCCAGCATGTAGTGAGTTTAGATGGGGGATTTTCAGTGTAAAATGAGAAGATCCTTCCTTGGAGTAAATCCTTCGGTGCCGTGGTTTTAAGTACATTCTTGCGCACTATAAACGCAAGGCAAACATTTGCAGAATTACTGAGTGAAGATCAGGGCTCTGGTACCATAAGTGAGGACAAACTAACACTGAAACAAATAAAGGGTGGAAAGGAAACAGTGGTTGTGGATATGGTGCTGGATTTTCCATAGAGCGAAGTGGCCGAGTTGTGTGTCTCCCCCTTACTGCAACGCCTCCTCTGAGTCCTCCAGGGGAGGCCCAGGGGTGACTTTTTGTCCCTGGGAGGACGCACTCTGTGGATACCACACAACAATAACTATTTCAGCTAGAGCTTCTTTGTTTCTTGCAGTGTTGTTGGTGGGTATGGTTGTCTAAAGTCTTGTAGACAGCCATTTGTTAGGACCTTCTGTTCATAGCAAACTTGATAACATGGCTTGTTTAATCGCCTTATGTTATTATGGGTATTTTCATCTTGCGCAACTAATTTTGCTGAGGAAAAATCATGTGTTGCCAACTTTGATCTCCTGGATTCTTGTAAGAAAGTAAGGCCCATTTGAAGAATGCAGAGCTGGTTCTGTACAGGAACGTGACTCCTTGGGGGAGGTGGTTGTTCCTTGAAGAAGGTTGCTGATGTGCGAGTGTCCGTGGGTCAGGATGGGAAGGGATCCTGTTTAGTGAGACTGGAGAGGATTTGAAAGTGGCTGCTGCTTCCTGTGTTTCAAGTAATTATTTTCCTGTCTGTCAGTGGGAGTTCAGAGAGAGCTGCAGCAAACCCAGGGAAAAGCCTGAGGTACCTCAAAATGAAGGTGATTTTATATAAAGATGGCTGGGATGAGACTGAGAGACAAGAACAGAACTAAAGAAAAGAAACACAAGGTATCCTGAAAAGCAGGAATCTGCCTGGAGCAGCTCATCCCTTCCCAACGCCCCAGCCCAGTGCAGCATATTGGTGCAACCTTGCCTGACCCCTTTGCTGTATCTACAGCCCTTGTGCCTGTGCTGCTCTGCAGGAAGGCAACACAGATATCCACCAGTGCTATCAGCAACTGAGTTGGCCTTTTTATATCATGAGAAACAGGCCCTTCGCACCAGACCTTTTCCATGGCTTCTGAACACTCTGGTGGTGTCTTTCAGGTACTGTGAAGGGTGTGAGGTAAGTTTCAAAGTGCAAATGTGATTTCTAGACAGCAGCCTCTGGAGCAGAACAGGAAAACAGAAGTGTGTTTTGGTTATTCTAGTTTGAATAAAATCTTCCCTGAATAATCTCCTTGAGTGTGAGAGCAGAGCTAGAAATGGGCTGTAGATTGGCAGTGCAGAATACACCTGCACAGGAGTGGTCCTTAATGCTGAATCCATAAGTGCAAATGCCCTGCAGTTCACTGGGAACTGGTGACCTGGCACCAGCTGTACCCTGTTGTGTGAGGTGACAAGGAAGGCAGCAAAGCATAGAAAAGCAAACATCTTTCTACCACAAGAAAGGGTGCTCTCTCCAGTTAAGTCAATAGGACTACATCTATGATCTGCATAAAACATGAGACTTTAATAGAGTTATTTCAGTAAACAGAACATAATAGCTTTGGTAGCCACCAACTGACTTCAGAGCTTCCTGCTGCAGGGGGCTGTTGTGCTGTAAAGATGATGTTGTTGGCAGGCAGAACTAATATCCTTTAAACTCATGAGCTCTCCCCTCCTTGAAAGGTTGGAGTATTTATAGGTAAGGGCCATGTCAGTGGTGAGAACCCCTGTGACCTTTTTCACGTTGCCCCTTAGCAGACAGAGAATGAAGTGGACACACGGTGCTCCCTGGTACCTGCCACACTGGCCAGAGCCATTTCCATGGGAGGACAATCAGTGCGTGTCCAGGATGTGTCTGCAGGCAGAGCTTCAAGCTGGGATGTTGGAAGTGTGGCTGCTGAGGCAGTGCAAGCAAAGGTCAGAGGACATGATGCCTCTGCTCCCCTGCTGCTTAGTGGTGACAGGCATTCCCTAAAGAGACAGGAGGGGGCTGGGGGGAGAGGTTCCAGTTACACTGGAAGCTCATGAGCTCGTCTTTTAGATGTGATTTTGGTAATCCTTAGGTGTTTGGATTTCCTCAGGCACACCTCCCTTGTGGCTGTGTATCCCACTGGATCACAGGCTTCTGTGCCTGTGTAGGAAGCCTTTTGGTTTTGAGACCCTGACTGTCTGGCTTTTAAATGTCTCTTAGGCACTTATCACCAACATAAACTAAGAGGATGTGAGGATCCAACTCTCTGAAGGCCCTTTGGAAAGTCTTTATGTGTGGAGAGTACAGCAGATAGGGGAAGCCACGTGGCTGTAAGGCCTAAGAGCTTAAAGGGACAAAAATGAAAGAAGAGTGAAAAGAAAAAGCAGAAAGAAATAGCTGAAAGGGAAGAATGTGAAATCTTACCAGAGAATAAGGTGAATGGACAGGAAGAATACATGGCAATGTAGTTAAAATCCCAAACAAAATAGCACTAAGCCCTCCTTTGCCACAGCAGTGGGAGATCAGTGCAAGAAACAGGATGAAGTGGGAAATGATGTACAGCTCGATCAGGTACATTTGCCACTGCTGTCAGCCTGCTTTGTATTCTGGCTGGTTTATTCTCATTTTGCCTGTCTCTTCTTCTAGGGATTTTTAACATTGTTTTTTTCTATCCCTTCCTTGGGCATTTTTAACAAAGCACCATTTTTAATGACACCACTCCCTTTTCCGGCACAATCTGTCTGTATCTTCACGCAGTCAGTAGCGCTGTGTGTGTAACAACAGCAATAAGCCCAACAAACCTACTGTCTAGGTGCCTCCTTCCTCCGTGTTGAAGCAGCTCACAACCGCTCTGAGCAGGGAGCAGCAACATCTCCTGCACAGGATACAGGCACAGGGATAGTCTAAAGAAGCTGTCAGGCTGCTTCCAAGCTGTATCAATGGCAGAGGCTTTAAATAAAGCTGTATTTCCTGAGACCCATAACAGATGTTTTTAGGGAATATTGTCTGCGTGATGAGGCAAATGTGGCATCATTACGGGACCATAAAGAAATGTGCATGGTCAGAACAAGAACCACCCTTGGTGTGCTTGTCCTCTGCTTACACTCCTGAGAGAATATGCTGCCTGTTAAGTCCATAACGTGCCCTTAGGCTTTCTGGTTAGGAAAGAGGAAGTTTAACGGCTAGTAAGAGCAAATGGATACATGTTTTCTGCGGTTCCACGATTTGGGATATATTTATGTGTTGTACAAGTTCTACATATACTTGTGATGAAGTGAATTGGTCTAACTTTAAGGAAAGATAGAAACCTTTTTGTTCCGTTCCCGTGGTTTTTACACTCCTTGACTGTGGCATGTTTTTCTGTGTGTACATAGCCCTAAGGGAAGATGTTAAAAAACAAACCAAAGAGAAAAATCCAAAAGTACAACCGAAAGCTTATGGCAGCGCTCTGTGGTTTGTCACTTCTCTTTCATGCGTGAGTTGGATTGGTTATTTCTGCCCAGATTCAGTGGGGAAACTGAAGAGCTTTACAGATCTATCTTGGCATTTAGATGGAGCTCATACAAGTACATGCACTGAGGCTGTAGATGGGAGACTGATAGACAGGAAGAACGCTTGCTTATGGCTGGATTTTAACAGGGTTTAACTTGGTGAGAAGGAAGCTCAGTCCACTCAGATCATGTGGGCTTTGGAGCAAAGATGAAGCAGTGAAGAGAGTGATGCAGGAGTCGGGTAGCTCTACACTGATTTTTTCTGATAACTCAATCTCTGTCTTAATGTTAAAGCCAGCAGCGAACCGTTGATTTTGGTAGGACATGGTTTCTGAAGGGCTCTGTGGGAAAAGGGAGATTTTGTGTCCTCCAGGAAGCAGGTATTTTGACATTTGTTCTCTGTAATTAGGAGGCTTTAAACATTCTCCTCAAACGAGAAGACGCTGAGGTCTGTTACGGGCTTTGCAGCCCCAGCACAATCTGTCTGCTCTGGTATTGGGAGCTTCAGACCTGGCAACCCTGGGCTGCTCAGTGCAGGGCCACTGGCCCAAAGGCAGTGTCTGAGCCACACACCGTGTGTCCTCAGGGCTCCTTTTCTGTCTGGGGGTTGTAATGTAAATTCCTTTCTTGGTAAAATAGCAGGGTTGTGACAGTTAATTCTCTTTCTAAAATGTATTGAGGTGACTGGCAGAGAACCTCCAGAGAAATATAAACACTGTTCAGTGGCTTGTGGCAATGTATGTCATGTGGGGCTGAATACTGTGTTGGGGTAGCAACGTGTAGGGAAAGCTGTCACCCTTGGTAGTGCCATCTCCTTTACCTGTGCGGGAAGACACTTAAAGGTCGAGCGCTGATGAAAGAAGACATAAGGGTGGAAGGTGTCAGCAGGTGATGTTAGTGGCCGCTTAGTACTGCAGATCCTTCAGATAGCGCTCATGCCACTGCCTGTTCCCTCCTCCCCGAAGCTTCCTTTGTTTTTACCTTGGGTTTCTCCTCCCCTGGTCTAGCAAGAAACCTCAGCGAGGAGGAGGAGGATTTGTAGGTGTGTGGCTGTCAGAAACAGCGGGTTATACAGGGGGCTGCTTCCAAGGGATTCCGTGTGCCCCAGGGGCAGCTGATGTATGTGTGGTAATTCCAGTGAACTGAATTTATGTGCGGAATTTAAGCTTCTGAGTCGAGGCTGTGTCACAACTGAAGTGTGCCATCTTCAGCACAGGCTTAGATCTGCTTATATACAGAAGCAAACCCAGCACTTTGCCTTAAGGAGTTAAGCTTAGGCTCATGATTGTGTCATTCTGACATGAAAAAGATGAAGTATTTCTTGGAAAGATCTGCTGTGTCAGTCAGTGTCTTCCTGACAATTTCAGGAGCCCTGAGACAGTACACTTGAATGGAAATCTGGCTGTATTTTCAATACACCAAGGCTTCTTTCTGGTGCACTCACCCTAAAGGACCTCCCTCTTGTCTCCCTGGGTGAGTGTTCCCTGCAAGTCTGTCCACAGGAGCCAGCTCCAAGGAGATGGCACAGCACAGTCCATGGGAAGCTCCCAGAGCCAGTGTGGGAGCTGGGACCCCTGGGACGGGCACAGAGGTGATAGGCAAGAGCTGAACTCCCCTTTTCACCCTCGCTGTCTGCTCCTCTGTAGCCTGTGAACATTTTTCCTCATCTCCCCTGTGCTGTAGATAAAGCCCCTCTGTTGTTACCATTCTGCTGCCGTTTAGAAAATGCTTTTCGTATGCATGGTATATGGGAATACTGCAGTTACAATAATGCCTTACAGGGAGACAGACCCTCCCTCCAGAAAAGTGACAACACTGGCTAGGAATCAGGTTCAAAATACTTTGGGGCCCTTTTGGAGCCCATCTGTACTTTCAGCCTTTAGGGAGTTCCCATTTTTAAACAGCCACAGACCCACTACAGATTGATGGTTTTTTTTTCATGTGATAAATCAGGGTTAGGTTTTCACAGACTGATTCCCATTCCAGGAATGGGAATTCTTCACAGAAAGCACCAAATATGCTGAGCATCGTGCTAACATGACAAGCATTAGCAGTACCACAGTGCATGAGGTGCAATGGCATGTGCGGCCTAGTGATGGCTAGAAATTGTTTGACTGTCTTGTCTATGCGTGGACTGAACGGCCGGGGTCCTATAAGAGGGCTGTGCACACTTACTGTCCTTGCGCTTTTGTACACTGTGTTGTGGCATCTATGAAGTATTTATGGGAAAAGGGGAAGCTGATGGTTTGGGGGTTTTTTTCAAGTGCACATTCTTTAGAAACCCCTATTTCCCCATTAAAATTTCATTGGAAAAATGGAAGGATGCTCAGTACATGAAATTGAATGAATACGCATGTAATTGTTTCTTTTTCTTTTAATTTCATGGAGCCTTAGATCTTAAATTTCAGTCACAGGGATTAGAGCCATGAATCATGAACACTAAGTTTACTTGGTGCACAGAAGATTGCTTTTAAAGCCCATTATCTTACAAAGAGCTTCAGTGGAACTGAAGTATGTTACATCTGCCTGGATATTTTCCCCTCAACGATGCGTAAATTATTCTGTCAGCCTATAACCCCATTTGTGTAATTCAAGTGGGGAAAAGGAGAGGGAGAAACCCCCACCTTGGTTTATAGCTCAAACATATGTGTTAGCTTCACCTAATTAACAGCTTTTGCAAACCAGGTTCAGTGTTTGCAGTTAATACTGGTGTAAGAAAGAGCTGGCAGCATATGCTGTGGTTTCACCAGATAAACAACTCTTAAGCCCTTCTGGGGATACCAGCTTATGAGTATGAAGAAGTGTTGATATTTATTTAAGCTAACAAGTGTTGGTAATGCCTAATGTGCAGAAGTTTAAGGATCAAATACTTAAGCAAGAGACACCTCAGACAAGCATGTGCTTAGTATTTGTGCTGGTGAGAGAGCCTTGTAAGAATGAAGATGTCTTTCTAGAGATAAGCATGCCTGTCTGGGAAGGATGCAAGCCCAGGAGAGGCTCTGCATCACAGTGACAAGGCAAGTAGAAGCCATGCTGACTTGAATACTAGATTGCTTAAAAGAAACAGATACTTATGGAGTAAGAATGGGACTGGCACAATTCTGATTGCAAATGGTGATGATAAATCAGTGGGGAGAGCAAAACCAGTAACTTCTAATTCTGACAGTATTCCTCAGCTTGATTTCTGTAGAAAGCGTGCAATTAAAAGCTCATCTGATTAGCAAAGGGACTTGGTATGTAGCGCAGAGCACATTTTGGCAGCCACCATGTACTGCTATTAGCTGCCCCCAGTTGCTTTTGAGTATTCATGCTACATAATCAATAAGGAGGAAACGCCAGAGCATCTGCCCGTCCCAGCTGCACAGCGCTGTGGAGGCACAGCGGTTGTTACTGAGCCGAGCAGCAGGCTGGAGTCTGGAAGCACACCCACCTTCTTTGGTCCTTCCCTTTCAACCTGTGCATCCGCCAAACTCCCCATCTCCAGCCGGAACGCCCCTGCACTGCAGGCCGGGAGTGAATGAGAGCAGCTGCTCTGCACCTGGGACTGTGATCCTGGCGGTGCTCATGTGTTGTTTCATCATTTTGCATAGATCAACAGTTTCTGAATAGTGCACACTTCATTCAGTACAGCAGGTTTTTACATTCTCATTGTACATTCATGGATCACTGCACCTTTTCTAAGCCACGGCAATTGTCTCTTCTGTTACACCAAAATGTTAATGTCTTCCATGCTGTCCTTCCCTCTAGTTCAGTGCCTTTCAATAGGGGTTAAAAGGTAAAAACACTCTAAAACTTCAAATACCGATTCACATCATTACAAGCTATATGTAGTCTCATTTCCCTCCTCCCCCAATATCCTGCTTCTCTCATCAGTAGTGTTAAATAGTGACATGTACGGAGAAAATGAGCAGAGGCTTCTTCAATAAAACAATAGGGTACCACTAACTATCGTGCTAATTGCTGCAGAGCTGCTGTTGAAGTGGTCTCATGTTGTCCACATGGAGCTCTGTGCATCTGTAACTGATCATCCCCTCTACAAACCTGTTGCTCATACCATCATGCTTTTCTGGTTTCTTGAACACTCAGCACTTCAGTTGATCTGTTTTTCCTACCCTGTGCTTTCCTCAACAACAGGTTTTCCTTTCAATCTTATTTCTAGCTCCCCTTCATTACATTTCAGAGCTGAGTATAAATTACATTGTATATATAAATTATAAATTTGTATTTTGTACCAGTGCCATAAGTAGTCTTCAGGTAGTCTTCAAACACAGGTATGGATATTGCCATTATCTGCAATGTTCTGTGCAGCAAATTGTGGTAATGGGGTTTGTTCTCAGAGGCCCTGAGCCATGTGGGAGGTGGGCTGAGTGCTGAAGTATTTGGGCTCCCAACAGCTCCTCACTTACTTTCAAAGTAAGTGGTTGTCAGACCGCACATTTATTCTCCACTTAATTCAACTGGATTACCTTCAGCAGGTGGTGGTGGGGGGAATACTGATATTCCTATTCTTAAGTATAGCTGTTGGACTGCACTGAATCACACCGTTTGGATACAGTTTCTGTGTAACATCGTTATTCACTGATAAGATGAAAAGCAAACAGGTACCGAACACATGGGAAGGGGAGTACTTGACTTAAGCTCTTGATGTTGTTTCTAAATAGGAAACCAACCTTAGAATAATATCTCTAGGGATTCCTATAGCCAACACTTAGCTCTGAAACCACAGCAGCTATTCCAGAGAATGGTGCTGGGAGAACTGGTTTGCCAGTAAAAGCAAATTAATGTGAAAAGAATGTTTCAAAAATGACACTTCCAAGACTAATCTGCACATGTCTAAAATTAAAAGGGAATAAAACTTCAGTTTCAATTTCAGCATCACATCATTGCCCATCTTTTACTCTGCATATTCTTAATCTACCATTTGCCTCAAATTGCTTGGAGACAATATCTGCAGACCCCAGTATATGTAATTAGCTGGGGCAGGGGGAAGCAGAACTATTGGCAGGATTAACTGCATAGAAAGATCCCGTTCTGGCTGGGTGATGTCTCCTTTTCATGAGGGGCCTCTCCCCTCACTGTCTGCCACACAAGCCCAGTATGTTGTTCTGGGACAGAACTGTAATTCAACTTTGGCCAATTAGTTTTAACTTTAAAAGGGAAATGAAATATATGACAATTTCTACTTTTATGTTATCACTTGACACGTGCATATGGGCAAATACTGTACAATAATTAACATGTCATGAACATAACGTGCAATTACAGCCACAACAAGAACTGACATTTTCTAGACTACCACCAGGCGTAAGTCTGAATTGAAATCAAACCAGCATTTCTTAGCTGAAAAGGGCTTGGAAAACCCCTCTGTTTGTTTGTTTATTTGTTGCAAGACATGAGGTGTGTCCTTCCATCCCTTTGTTGGTTTAGGAGAGATCCGGCAGTGGCTTCCGGCAGTGCGTAGTGCGGAGGGGACGGGAGCCAGGGAGCACAGAGGCTGTCTGAAAGAGCGAGAAAGAAGAGGTCAGGGAAGAAGAATAATCATCCTTTTTGTCTTCAGCTGTTACCCAAACACTGAGCCAGGTTCCTCAGGCTGAGGAGATAATTTCAGACTGTGCTTCTAAAACAAACATGTAGCAAAAATAATGTACAAAATTAGCCAAGCCAGATGAAAGGGTTTGAGGTAGCTCAGCAACCATTTCCCTAATGGACTAAAAAGACAATGCTAGGAACAATGCTGCAGAAAAGGAGGATAAGAAAGCTTCAAGAAATACCACAAAATTACAGTTTTCAGATTATTGTGAGAATGAGCCGTTTACTGTAGGCACCATTCACTTTAAAATCGTGTTACAATTGTTCTCTTTAAAGCCTCAACGACAATAATGAGATGTTGTATCCCCTACACCTTCACTGTGCACTGTTCCTCTGATCTCTTCTAAACACCCAGGATTTGCTGGTCTGTCGTCCCTCCCTCCTCTTTGGCAGGGACTCTGGGTGGGTCTGTTAGCAGAGGACTTCGGTGGCTGCCACCAGACCATGCTCTGGGCTCCTTCTCGAGTGCTGAGCATCAAGCGACAGCATTTTCTCATGCATGAACTGGAATAAGGTTGGGTTTTGCTGCTGAAAAAACCAAAACAGGGTTACAAGACTTAAGAGGCTGCTCATCTATCCCATTAAATGTAAGAAGTTTTAAATGCAAGTAGATTTTAACTAAAGCAGAAGTGCTTCTGTAAAGGGCAGTTCTGCTGAGTTACTGGTGGAGGATCTTTTGAAAGCAAGTGTAAATGGGACCTCTTTTCAAGGGTGATTTTGAACTTCAGATTTAAATCATTTGGGCACCTGACTAGATAACCAAATAGCTGTAGCACTCAGCTGAAAAGACTGTGTGTTATGCCCAGTTCTGATACACGCTGTGTGTGCCTCAGTTTCCTCTGGGTTGTAAAAATAACAACATCCTTCTGGGCTTTGCATGTCAAAAATTCACAGATGAAAAGTGCCATAGGACAGTTTGTACCTGGTATCAGTCTTGCATCTGCTCAATCACTGCTGCTTCATAGCAAATTAAACAAAAAGAATTAATTCCTTTTGGGTAGCATTTTCTCCTTTAAAATTCATTGTACGTGTTCATACAGACCATTCATGTAAGTATCAGTGAGAAGTGTATGTCTGAAGGGAAAAAAGATGAACTTGGAGATAAGGCCTGTGCTGGGAAGATGCCCGTGAGGCAGGGCTCTCCCAAAGCCTTCTTGCTCTTTCCTCTGTGGAGAGATGCCGAGCGGGCATTCAGCAGCAAGCTCTTGTTTAACCAACAAACTCCTCAGCAGTTAGCAGCCAAGAGGAGTGCGAGTGCTCATTCAGTCTCCCACAGGCTGAGGGTAAGGTATGAGCTTTGGAATACAACCTGCATGTAAAGAGGAACCACGCAGCAGGCACTAGTTACTTGTTTTCTTGTCAGTTCCCATTCCTTCTATTTTACCTGCTCACTCAAAGGGTGTATAAACCTTTGCTGACCTGACCACTGAATGCTTTCCCAATTACTGTTTTGGACTGCTAGCTACTTTTGTACAGGATTAGTCTAAAATGGGGAGGCTGTGACAGGCTGTAGAGGGCCAATTGTGCTTTTTACAATTACTTGTGGGGATTGGATCCAACCACCTGCTCAGAGCCTGGAGAGGTTAATTGCAGCTCTCTTCTCTTGACCTGCATACCAGAGCACATCCCAGCCATCCTGCCCTCCTGGCTGCAGCCTGTCTCAAATAGCACTTCCTGATTTAGTCAGGCAGCTGACAATGGATGGTGACAGACTGCTTTAAACAGGCCTGCTCTCTGCATTTTAGATGAGAGGGTGGCAGCCTAAGTTTTTCCCGAGTCCTCTCACTGTGTAGTGTTTTCAGGAGAGATTTGTGCTTGCAGCATTTCCCCTCTTTCTTCAAAAGCAGCAGCTCAAAAGAAATCTGTGTTAAGTTACCTGCTAATGTAACTGCCCGTGTCACCCTGCTGTGTCAGCTTGCTCCATGGTGAACCTGTGCACTTCCTGCTGCAGACAGCTATGCCCTCCCAAACTTGTACAACCTCCCCCTTCCAGCAGCATCACAAGCCACGTCTGGCAATCATAGTGTGACTAGGAAAGCATGGAGTAGACTTTGGAGGGAGAAAGTGAAGGGGAACATTTGCTGTAGGCCATTAGCCAGAGAATACAGCTGGCACCGAGTCCCCAAAACTCAGTGTGTGTTTCTCATTCCCTCTTCACTCTGGAGGGGTGTCAGAGTGCTGTTAGCAGGAAGTCACAGCTCTCATTTGAGACACAGATGAAACTAATTCTTCGTTGTGGGCCTGGCATAGATCCCAAGTGAAATAAGAGTGCTGGGCATTTTCCATACATGCTCAGGGATCACAGAATCATAAAATACCAGGTTGGAAAGGATCTCGGGGATCATCTTCCCATCTTTCTAGGCAGAGCATGACCTCAACTAGATAACAGAGGCTTCCTCAGGTGAGCTTTAGTCTAGCCCAAATGGTTAACAGTGGTTATGGTTTCCCATACTTCGTCATGGACTCATGGTTTTCCTTTAAATTCTTTGGTTTGCTTGTACCTAACAGAGTAAACCCAAATTCCAGATACAGAACTGAAAGAACAATGTATCTCTTTAAGTTTTCTTATCAAGGTTGGATTATTTTCTGGAAGACACGCTTAAGTGCACCCCAAGCTCTGAACTCCACACAAGGCTGCTGGGTGAACTTATATAGTGTAGTTATATATCCTGATTTCTACTTACCTCTTGGTCAGTATAGAAATGACTGAATGGCTCTGTCTAGACGTTTAATCTATGAAATTTGTAAGCCTAGCCTGATATTTTTACAGCTACAATTAAAGTCCATCTTTCAGTTCCCTAATTCAGCACCTTTCTTGCCTGCTGGCAAGACCAGAACATTTTAAACAGCAAGAAGAGAATCTAAAATATTGGCTGCTGTCATGTCAGATATTAGTTATTCCCCTGATCCACTCTTGATGTTTGTCCCTCCCTCTTTGAGTTTTGTTAATTATTTCTGTCTTGTATTAATTTTCACAAAACTCCCTAGGTGTAGGCTTTATGATTTAGAATCTCAACTGCTCATTCAATTAATGGGCTTGCTTAATGTGCTCAACTTTCCAGAGACACTTACGACACATTGTGAGGGGAAACAAAGGTTCTGAGGTTCATTTGTGGTTCTCCAGGGCCTAGAGTCCATTTTAAGCTCTTTAACAGATAACTGGATTTATTTGTTATTGTTTTTAAATTCCTGTACTCATTAAGCAATTCCGTGGCAGGAGCATCTTTCCAGAAGAGTGACATGGTTTCCTCTGCCCCATCCCTCACAACCTGGCTTGGTCCCTTTGCAAACAAGTAATTGATTGTAGTTCTAGTACATTGATTAGAATCCGAGAAGCTGATCTGGAAATGGCAAATGTGGAAGTGCAGCTCTTTTACTTTATGTATGGGCATTGCACGTGGAGGGAGAATCACTGGACAGTGAGCTTTTCTAATCTCAAAGCACTTGACAGTATTTTTAGCAAAGCTATTACCTAATACTAAGCAGCCCAGGAGTTATGTTAATTGTACAGTGGTGTTAGCAAAGGGACAATCTGAAAGGTGTGGCTGCCTCGTCTCACTAAGTGTGCAACAGTCAATATTCAGTTGGTATATACCAGCTGGTACAGTGTTGCCCAAAAGTTTCCCCTTCTATGCTTGATAGTAGAAGTTGACATGATAGTAGAACTCAGGTATTGTTCATCTAATGGCTATATACCATGATAGAGCTCGAGAGAGAAATGATATTATTCTAAGATTGAAAGCAGGACAAGACTTGTATTTCGAAGTCACATGTGATGTGAGGCCTCACTCGGGGAACAACATAGGCTGCTGCACACTTTCTGTAGTTTTTCTAGGCTCAGTAACCCCTAATTCCTGTTAATATCAGAAAAGCTTTGAGGGAACCTCTGCAGAGCAAAAACCAACCTGCGTTTCAGCATGTTGCCCACTGAAGTCTACATGAGCTATCTCAGTAATTCCAGTAAACTGGAATTTAATCACCGGCTTAGCCAGAATCTCTTCAGATCTGAGTCCGAATGCATTATACCACGACACAGAACAGTCCTGACAAGAACAAAGTCCACTGCAGTAACACTACTACATCTTGTAAGCCATGGTTTTAAAAGATTAAAACCACAGTTCATGGACTCTGTTGGAGACTATCACCTCTCTCTTGCTTTTGAGACAAGGGGGGGTACAATATTACAAAATGAAATATATAAACCTTTGGAATCAATTTTAAGTAATGTTAAGTTTGATGGCTTTGTAACAATAGTAATGGAAAATTCCTGAGATGCATGATATACAGAGAAAAAATGTAGAGTACAACTAGAGAACATACTGAGAATTCTTGTACAAGATAAACTGTTGTAGTTGATGTAGTTTAGGCCTTTATGACCTTAGTACAAAACGAGTGTAAGAAAAACAGGCTAGAAGAACAGGACGTAAGGATAAGGAGTATCTGGAATGGCAGGGGTCTAGGATGGGCTGCAGCTAAACTAACTGGTAAGTAGGAGGACAGGATGATTGTTATGTCTGTGGTGTTAACGAACCGATTAAGCTGGTATAAGCATCTACTGCGCGTGCTTCAAAGGCTGCCAGCAGTGATGAAGATTGTTGGAAGAAGTAAACGACCCTCAGAAACCACCACCACATTTTTGTACGCATGCGGGGAACTTTCTGGAAAAGGATGTAATCCATACGTAGCCTCGTGAATATGTATGCATGCCCAGCGGCTATAAAAGGACGATTTGTGTGACAATACAGGGACACAGGTTAGGAGGAGCTATCCCCGTGTCTCCTGGCGCGGCAGTAAAGAATACCTGCTTGTCAACTTAAAACTTCATTGGCGAGTTTATTCCTGGAGTTTTTTCCGAATCGCTTTGAAGCAGAATACAGACCTTTACATAGATCCAAATACGTGTATGGATGCATGTATGTATGTACATGTATCTACAAACATGTTATACGTTAATGTAAATGTATTATACATAATGTAAAGGTATAAACACACACATTCATAAATATAATTTAAACCCATACCTCCTGAAGCAGTTCTGTCTTTCCAGGATGCAAGTCAAACACATAGCTGTATCATGGTCTTTACATAAACAGGATCTGTGCTCAGGACCTTGATCTTGTGCCAGTGGATCCCTGGAACCAAGAGCGTAGATGAGTTGTAGTTTAGAACCCACGTGCTAGTTCTGGCAGTAATTCTGAATGCTGACAAAAGCAACTACAAATACATTTTGTTAAAACAATTACTGAGAAGTTCTAAAAACTGATGCTTGTGCTGCACTCGTGCTTCTGAGCCATGAGGGGATCTTTGTCTTTCAGTGTTCAGTGCTCAAGGAAAAAGGAATGGATTCTGTTTTACGGTTCTGAGTCAGTCTTTTTCTTACTAGCATATGGCCCCATTTTTACCATGTTCTTTAAGCAAGTTGTAAACATAAACTTTGATGCACGTGGAGTTTGATTCATGAACAGTTTAATTTGCCTCGCATAAAAGATTCACATCGGTTATATAACATCTGTAGTTTGAGTAGTATCCATCGAGGAAAGCAGAACTGTGTCCCTGGGGTCCATTTACCACTGTTTGCTACTAATTAGGAAACTGAAAATGCAGTATGCATGGCTCACATTATCAGTGTTTTCTCTGGACTGACGCATCATTCCTTGGGCTTCCTCAGGAACTTTTATTCATTTCCTAATTATTTCTTTTTTCTTTGAAGGTTTCTGACAGCTGTGACTCCATCTTCGTTAATGGCAAGGAAATGAAAAGCAAAGTGGATACTATTGTTAACTTCACTTACCAGCATTTTACCACCCAATTAGAAGTGACCGTCTGGGTTCCCAGGCTCCCGCTGCAGATCGAGATCTCTGATACAGAGCTCAGCCAGATCAAAGGCTGGAGGATACCCGTCACCTCCAATAAAAGGTATGCTTCCAGCATTGGCACTGTCCACATATGTGCTCAGGGCCTCTGGGTTTAGAACACAACCCATTTTTAGAGTGTTTCTCAGAATCTAAACTCTCCTTTTTGAACTTCAGTTTTAGTCTGTCTTGGCCTTCATTAAGACATCCAACAGCAGCTTCAGTAGGCTACGTTTTATCCTGATCTGTGTAGTCAGTGGCTTTGCCTGGAGCATTAGGAAATTCCACAGAGTCTCAGGAAATTGTATCGTAACTCCAGTGTGCAAATCTGCAGACAAGGACCTGGACCTCACCCACTGTTATGTAGCATTGTGTGTCTGATATTCAGCATGGCTGGTGCTCAAGGTTCTGCTTACAGTGCTAAACGAAATAGGGAGAAACAGGGAGTGAGATCACTGGGCACTGCCAGGGCGCCTGGAGTAGATACTCTTCAAAGGTCCCTTCCAACCTAAACCATCCTATGAGTCTGCAGCTTTGGATGATTGTTCAGTCTCTGTAGTGTACAGCAGACCTGGCTGAAGCATCACTTAGCACATGTGAATTAAGTAAAAACACACTCATGTTCCTACTGAAGATTGTATCAGATTCTTCCAGGACAAACGTGGACAGGGAAAAAGGTGTGTTGGGGGGGAGGTGGCGGAGGTAGGGGAAGCAGGGATTTTGAGCTCTGTTCCCATTATTCCCTACCGAAAATACCCATCATTTGCACAATTTGCAAGATTAAGAACTTCCAGTAATAGTGCTACATTGGTGGATTTCAGGCTAAGTTGAAAAATGTTACTGGAGAACAAGGCATGACACCAGCTCAGATTTATAATACAGTGAAAAAGCATTTCTGGCAGCAGTAAGTGCGGTGTTAAACACTGAGGCAGTTCTCACTGAAGCACTCGCTTTGCCCAAGAGAACATATCAGCTATTGAAGAGCCTTAAAGAGCCCAAACAGGCAGCAGTGGACTAGAATTACCTAATGCTTTATGAAGGCATAAACCTAAGGGTAACAGGACAGAATTTACCAGACATTCAGATAATGAGCTCCAAAGAAGAGGGCTGACTTATTTCTGGGCTATGGGGACATTTCTGGCAGTGACAGAAGAGGTGATAAGGATCTGGCTCAAGAGAAATTTGTGTGTTTGCTTCTGTGATAAAGGCAGAGTTGCCACTTGTGGCAGGGAGAGATGTGCTGGGTGGCAGATGAATGTATGCTGGCTGCTTAAAGTTTCACTTACTTAACTTACCTTCTTCTGCTTGTAACACGTCCAGCACTGTAACACTCCCTTAGGCGCAGCTCCTACTAAAAGCAGTGGGGATTTTGCTGAGCAAATAGCTGCAGGATTAGGGTATTGCTGTTCATTACAGGAGTAAACTTTGAGCAGCAAGCTCAGTGTGTTAGACATTCAGCCGTGCTTAACTGGTCGTGGACATTCTGACTTTAAGCCCATTACATGCAGTGCTAGAAATTTACCCCCTGGTGTCTAGTTCTGATTTATTTGGCCAGCTGAAATAAAGATAATGGTCTGAGAGTCTGCTCTGTTTGCAAGCTGGCAAGCGGGGCAGGTTTGCTGCTGCTCAGATTGCATGGGAACTGCTGGCACATCCTCAGCAAGCCTTTCCATGGAGGGTGAAAGAGAAAGGGTGGCCCCTTTCTCACCCCCCAGAACTGCAGCTGGGGGGTTATGACACTGTGTGTCAGCAGTCCAGGCCCATTGGAATGGGAAAGGTTTCAACTAGAAATAAATTACCTCTTGGTTTATGGAACATTCATGGGAATTCTTTTTAACTTTGGGGAGCTATTCTAAATCAATAGGTAGTGTAGGACTAGCATTAGTTGTGCTCATCTGACATTTGCTTTGTACCCAAGGTTTTTACATTTCCTTTATTTTTAGATTTGGAGGGGTTTTACCTGAGATTTAGTGGCTTTTCTTGTTCTTTTTTTTTCAATTTTTTATTTTCTCTTAACTTTTTCCTGAATCCTCATTCAGGGATGCAGCCAGAAGGCCACACTTGCTTACTCTGAGCAATGCTTCAGCCTTCATCTGCCTGCCCGGTGTGTGTCATACAGTGTTAGTGCTGTGCAGTGAGAAGGTTGTCTTGTGTGATACCTGAGGATAGGCTTGAAAGAGGGGATAGGGCCTTAATCTTATTTAAACCCCTAAATGCCGGCATTTCCTAGCAGGTATGGTTGCTATGGCATTGTATTGCTTCAACTTCACATAGAGCCATATACAGAAGGGAACATTTTTGAGCATTTCTTACAGGGATTGTGCAGACACTTCCTCAACCTCTGAACACTGCTCTGTCTCCCCTGGTTCCCCCACTACCTCCTTCCCACGTGCTCAGTGTAGCTGTGCTGGTTCAGTTGTCAGAGGGGCTGAGCCAGATGGCAAAATATAACTGGGTTTATAATAATCTTGTAAATGTTTTTATTGGTGCTGTCAACAAAAGAAACGCTTGTGAAACTTCTGTCCCAGCATGGCTGTTCTTCATCTGAATATAACAGCTTCTGTTTCAGACCTGAAAAGTGTTTATATGCCTCAAAACACATCTGTTCTTTCCAATGATGTTTGTTGATCTAATAAAATGTATTGCTTCTCCCTCTAAACCCTGCCATGTCTGTAACGGTAAAATACATGTGATTACAGACATGCTGGCTTACCTAACATCCTGAGTAGTTGCCACAAAGCAGTGAAAAGGGGTTTTTCCAAGTTTTACAAATGCCCTGTGCCCAGCTCAGTTTGAACTGTGTGGCTTCTCACCTGGTCTGAACTGCTGTAAGAGCAGGAACTTCCTGGAGGAATAAAAAGAGAAAAAGTAGGAAAGTGGGACAAAACCAGTCTCCCCTATGTAAGAGCAGTAATTCAGTTTAGCATATCAGTCTGTAAGTATATGGTAAACCTTTGTTTATTCTCCACAAGAGAACTTGATCTATGGTGTGTGCTACTGCAGATGTGAACGGCCTCCCTTGCCAGATAAAAGTTGGCTCATGGATGAGCTCATGACTAATGCATGGACTGTGGTCCTTGAGCTAGCACAGGCTAATCGAAACCTTGCTCCTGCAACAGGCTGCCCAGCAGCCCACAGCCTCAGCATATGAAAAGTGTAGATTTAAACTGAAGTCAAATGTGAGAGTGTAGAAGAGACCCAAGCAGACTGCTGGTCTAAGAAGAACATTTATTTTGATTCCTCATGTATCTGCAAAATAATTACCTCCTCCTTGAAGTTCCTGCACTAGCAGCTGTATGCACATACATTTATGTGGGTGAGGCTTCCACCTGCATTAATAGCAATTGCATGGCTAAAGGCTCACAGAACAAGCTGGAAATGTAAGTAAATATTTGCAACTGGGATAGCAGTCAGTTTTCACGATGCTCCCAAAGAGGCAGCTACCATACAGTAGCTGTGGTAAAGCCATTACTGTGTCATGGTAACTCAGAGTAGCGTCAGCCCTCAAAACCTTCAGAACAGAGTTAAAAGAGATGTGATATTGCTTATGAATGGCAGTCTGTTGGCCTAATGGTTAATTAGGTGGTAGCTTTATTTTGGTCTTGTTTAGTACTAGAGACAAAACCAGGGAAGTAAGCCTAAGTTAAATGCAGGGAAAAAACAAACTGTCAGGTAAACCTCTGTGTGAGTGCTGCCACTCAGAAATGAAGCCATACTCAAAGGTGAATTAAGTGAAACCAGATTCAAATCATTCCATTTGTGAGTAACAGCCACACAATGCTTGAACATGCTGTAAATTCCCTTCTTTTCTTAACTGACTCTTAATGACCTATGGAGATAAGGCCATAGAGGTGTCTGTAAATAGGCAGACTGTATTTTCAAGGCATGTAAAGGTACCAAACGGTGTTTCATACTGAACTGTGGCTGTACCTATCTGCAACTTATTCCTGTAGCTTCCGCTAAATCAGCTTTCAGTGGCTTGTATTCTGTGTCCAAAATTACTTTTTTTTCCCCAGTTAGAAGTGTTGCAATTGTTTTTTAAATACAAACTCTTTAATGAGTATTTAAATTCAAAACCAGCAAAACTGATTTCTTTAGGGTTTTTTGTAATAGAAAATTGGCATCTGGCCCACGAATGTGATGCCTGGTTTGAGAGCGGTGGAAATTAAAAGAGACATACTTAAACTGCTCACAGACAGTGTCTATAACGTAAAGTTGACAGATCACTGATTAGATCACTGCTAGCAGGCACCCTTGTAACAGGGCTGCTGTTGTAACTCAGCTCTCTGGCAAAGGCTTTCTCTGTGTAAAATGTAAATTAAATGTAATTCTGGCAACACTGGTTCACTACAGAAAAGCAAAAAATCTTCCAAGCAAGTTTGCCAAACAGGAAGAAATAGGTAAGAAAGATTCTGAGAGATATCCAGAGCTAACCATAGAGATGACCAAGTGGGGGGGGGAAGCACAGTATGCAGCAAGAGCTTATATTCATGAGGACATCTCTTAAAAAGAAAATGAGCTCACTGCTTTAATGAAGGGTTTTAAGCCTACTGGAAGCACTGTAACGAGTTTAAGACTCTAAAGGGAATTATGCAGTTCAGTGGATCTCAAAACATTTTGTTGTGCCCATGGAGACAAAACACTGAAGTGCTGTGATTACTGAATCAGGATTTGTGGCTTTGAGGTAGAAATCGATATCATTTGTTTAACTAAAGCAAGAACTGGAGTTGGTACCTGGTGATGCAGACTTGCAAAGCTTGTACTGAAAATTCAAACATCTCTCTTCGCTTTGCACTGGTGTAAGAAAGCGCCTTGCCCATTCCATGCTTTAGGGATGCTTTTCTGCTGTTCCACAGTTACATGCAATCAAAACCATGTATTTCTACGAAGTGTACAGATACAAACACTTACACGTTTCTGCAATGAAATTGAGGCCTTACCTTTGTTTGTTAGAGGTAACACAAGGAAAGAGGTGGTCTTGAATCACCTTTTTGTGGTTGGTAGTACTGGCTGCCTACGGTCTTCAGCCTGCTAAGAGAGGCAGAAGCCTTTATGCAACACTCCTCACCTCTGGTTATTCTTCCCACAACCCACATTTTTGAGCTGTATGGGACTGGGGCTGAACAGTTCTTTCCCTTGAAGTTGCTTTGAGTGTATTTCCTCTTGAACACAAATCCTGTAAGTACTTCTTACCTGAACAGCTTCTGTGCATTTTTCCCCAGTTCTGTTAAGGGACCAATGTTACTGTGTCTGTTACTCAAAAAGGGTTAAATCCCCAAATCTCGGAGCTAAAGCAGTTTTTCCCAAAGTCTGTGGTTATTCAGAGCTGGGTTATGGTTTAGATGAGCTGAAGAGGGTCAGAATACAGGAGTTAGCAGTGGGAATGTTAAGGAGTTCATAAACTCTTTATAAGCATTACAAGCCAAAAGTAATCTAGGTAGCCATGGGCCACGTAAGCTCTATGAATATTCCCTTCATCTGTTTTGCTGCCTGGCTGATTCGTTCATAGTCCAGATTGACCCTTGTGTGGGGAAGGAGAGAACAACTGAATTGTCCTGAACCACCCAGCGAGTCCAATCCTGCAAGATTAATTTCTTTGTGTAAATAAATCCTATTTTAGGATCCTGGCTTTTTTCTTAATAATTCAGTGTTATTCAGTGACATTTCATTCAGTGCCTAATGACAGACACTGTTTTGCACACACAAAACCAAAAAGGCTGTACCAAACACCATTTACTTTAGGCCAAATATATCTACTCAGCTACCAAGTGGTGCATTGAAAATGTATTTCCAGTGTATTAGAATCTGTAACACCAGGACTTTCGATCATTTTGAAGAGAACAAGGGCTTTTCTTAGATATGTTTTCAGCTGTTTGCCGACTTCGTCATAAAGCAATTTATAACACAAGCAATTCTGTTTTATAATAGTTGTTCATAGCTAGTATTTCAAAGGAAAAGATAAAGGGATGCAATAAACACAAAACTACTTCCCCAAAATACTCTGAAAAATGAGAGGCTTACCCTGAGTTTCTCACCCTTGCTATAGAGGTGGCTTCAGGCTCAATAAATAAGTAAAGGAGGAAGGCAAATTATTTCTGAGCAATGAATTCCACAGCATGGAGCATAATGAGTGAAAGTGTAACCACCTAGAGCTTAATACCTGACTTGACAGAGATAAGAGAATCCATGTGTTTGTCCCAAGGAATAAACAATAACACGCAGGAAAAGAATTGATGGGAAATGGGGTTTTAAACCAGACAAAGCTCTGTGAGGTGTGACAGCACAGCTGTCAGGTACAAATCACTGGACTGCCCTATAGAAGGTTTATGGGAAGCTGTTATGTTGTCTTGGGTTGTATTTTGCAGAGGGGGACCGGTAGTTAGGAAACTGAAGCGTCTAATGCTGCTGTTGTTTCTGTGGGGTGAGTGGTAGCCTCAGCACGCTGCATGGTGTAATCTAAGTAACTCATGTCTTGAGTGGAAGCCCGCTGTGGTCATTACCGGACTAAATATACCGGACACTTGCACAAACTGCATAAGATTTAAGGTGAAATAGTATATTTCTCAAATGCAGAAGGCTTAATGAACCTGTGAGCTACATATGTGGGATAAGGTGTGGTGGCATTACCTAAAGCAGGGAACCCTGAATGTGTTACAAGAATTTTGAAGAGAGGAGGAAGGTAATACAAATGTTATGGGCAAAGGTGGAGGAAAGGATGCTAAAACATCTTCTCCCATCCCTGTTGAGCTGCCACAGGGCTTTGTTCCCAAACTACCCTCTCATAAACACTTCACGTTGCTTTCCTTAGCCCTGTGCAGGATTTGGCTGCCACTTGCAGACACCGTGAACAAGCAGTGGCGCCACTGAAATGTCAGCAATAGCAGATGTGCTTTCAGGTTGCTGGGAGGTCCCACTCAAACAAGGAATTCATTAACAGAAGTGACAGTAGCTTTTACATTGTACAGCACAGAAAAGCTGTAGAAGCATCCCACCCAGATGTAGTAACCTACCGGTCAAAAATCTGGTTTCCTATTTTTCACATGGCAGCAGATGATAACAACATTAATCTAACTGAAAATACTGTGCAACTGAAGCACTGTAGTGTTGTAGGGAGATCATGGCAATGCAGATAACAAACCTGGATCTATTTACAGGCCTACCCGTGACAGTGAGGATGAAGAGGATGATGAGAAAAAAGGGAAAGGTTGTACCCTCCAGTATCAGCATGCCATGGTGCGAGTCCTCACACAGTTTGTAGCTGAATCCTCCGAGTTTGGGGGCCACTTCACCTATATGCTGGGCTCTGAATGGCAGTTTGACATCACTGACCTTGTGGCTGATTTCATGAAGGTAGAAGAACCCAGGATTGCTAAGCTTCAAGATGGTCGAGTTCTGGTTGGTCGTGAGCATGGCATCACCACAGTTCAGGTACAGCCCATGATGTATCTGCAGCTTCCACAGAGGGAGTTCTGGGAGCACACAGAGTAGATTGTTAGCTTAGAAAACTAGTTGTTCTCAGGAAAAAAGTAATAAGCTGATAAGAATGTACATGCTGAACATAAAAGAAAGTTTGAGCGGGTTTTCATAACTTCCATAAAATACCTTTAGGTGAACCTCCTGATGGAATTTATCCACATTCATGTGACAAGCAACACAGTGAGATTTTCTGAACAGTGAAGCGGGTTACATGCTGCACATACATAGCTCCTTTTAAGAGGGACCTTCTGAACATAACTGTTGGGAAGTTTTACCAAAGATATACATGCACCTTTATATGCTTAAACATCATTGAAAAATTAGTCCCATTATGTTCACAAAATGCACACAAAAATAACCTTCAGAAATCTTTCAGCGTTCATGATCACCGCCTGTCTCTCTGTCTAACTTCATACATATTGCTTAATCGAACTAAAGGAATACAAGCACTGGTGCTCTTCTTAACTGCAAACATCCATAATGTTCCAGTCACACTAGGTTTCCTTTGTAGTCAGCACAAAGGAACGGGTACTTCTAGAGCTCAGCTCCTTTCAGCCTAAAACAAACATCACAGAGAGGTCAAGGGATTTCTCCCCTTAAAAAGCATCTTTCACTCCAGTGACTACAAGAGAGCAGCAGGCAGCAAGCTCCGATGCAGGGAGCTGCGCTGGGGATTTCTCATGTTTAGCCAAATCACATCTCCAATATTTTGGTCTTGAACCAGCTGTTTCTGGCATCAGCAGAAAGATGACTGTCTCTTTCTGAGCGTGTTAGAAAAAGGTCTTAGAACAAACTGATAGGACTATGTCGGCTTTGAAAAATGCAGATGGGCACCCAGTGGGATTTTCAAAGTCCTCTTTCATTTCATTCAGGTCCTCAGTCCCTACAAAGGCATCAGGCCAAGTTCCTATCAATCAGCCAGGCTTTGTACACTTACTTATTCCCTTACTGAGTTTCAGCGTTAATCAGTGTCTTACACTATGCCTCATGCTAAAGTGTATTCACAGGGAGCTTTATACCCCACACAAAAATGACTTTTCTAAACCAAATCCATTTAATCTATACTCTATAGTTGAGGTGAAGTTGCAATTTTGAAACGATGGGTTGTTTTATTAAATTATTTTTGTAATTAAAGTAATTTAGCAGCAAATAAGTGTAAAGTCCTGGGGGAAACATAGATTATAGTTACACATGGATGTGACAACCCCAAGATTAATACAAAGCACTGAGCCGATTAGAGTCTAATGTTGCTTTAAAGCAGTTAGTTGCTGTTTCATGCAAGACATTTGCTTTCTCTTTCAAGGTTCTGTCACCTCTTTCCGATTCCATCCTGGCAGAGAAGACAGTGATCGTTCTAGATGACCGTGTAACCATTACAGATCTAGGAGTACAGCTAGTCTCAGGCTTGTCCATCTCCTTACAAATCAGCAAAGGAAACAAGAGAGCTATTGTTTCTACCACCTCTGCATATGATATTCTTCATTCTCCGAAACAGGTATGATCCAAAATAGTATCTAGAATTAATTTTTATGTATCTTTTTCATTGTATTTATCATACAGTCGAGACTCCAGATCACTACAGAAAGTGTAACTACCATTTTAACACTAGCAATCTGCAGTAAGAAGACTTGCTCTGGTCAAAGCATCCTTAAAAATGCTATTTTTGCAAGTGTTTCTTAGTTCCCAGCAAAGGCTATAATCACTTTTGTGTACTTTGTGTAATCTTCTGTATTTGAAAGTGAGGACAGAAAATTCAGAATACAGCATTCAGATGTGTTCTTAATGTAAATTGTTTCAATGGGCTGAATGGGAACAGCATTCCAACACGTTACAGCTCTGCATGTTGTATTAAAACTGGCATTAGAACTGCAGTGCTACAGAAATTCCCTATTGTAAGTCTTTTATAAAATTAATTAACTAGGACTTTGGAAATATTCAGTGTTTGGATTATTTTCACCAAGAGGCTCTGGCATTCAAAAGAGGCTCCTCACTTCAGACTGAAAAAACCCCACATATTTGTCATCACCTTTTATTACATTTAGATGGCTGTCCTTGATAGCTCCTGAAAATGAGAGAAATGCCCGAGTGGTCCAGAGAACACAAATCTGTACGAAGAAAATGAGGAGCAAAGCAGATATTTTTCTTTTCTTTTTGACAAGAAACCTACGAACCACAGTTAAACTGTGTAATTATTTTGCGAGTGTCAAACAGATGTAAATATCCGAGTGCCTGATCTGTGCTCTCTTACCCATCTCTTAACTTTCCCACATTTTGCCTTCTCCCTGCAGGAAGCCATAGTCAGTGCGTGGATTCTATTCAGCGATGGGTCAGTGACACCGTTAGACATCTATGACTCCAAGGACTTCTCGATCACAGTCACCTCGCTGGATGAGATGGTAGTGTCTGCACACCAAAACCTTCAGTCCAGATGGCCTGTGGTGGTGGCAGAAGGGGATGGGCAAGGACCTCTGATTAAAATTGAAATGGTCATCAGTGAGCCATGCCAGAAGACTAAGCGGAAGAGCATTCTGGCTGTTGGGAAAGGAAATGTCAAAGTGAAGTTCGGTCAAAAAGATTCTGACCAAAAAGGAAGCACGAATGACATTGATGATATGGATAGAGATTTTAAAAGCCATGCAATCAATTCTATAGAGAAACCTGCTGAACAAGAGAGGACAGTACAAGAGTGGTTCAAAAACCATGAGGACATGTCCAGTCATGAGGACAATACAAACAAAAGCACAACTTTCGTCTATCCCATTGATCAGGAGTCCCTGGAGGATGGCCAGCTCCAAAATAACCCAACGGCCTTCACAGGTTTCCCTGTGCAAGTAGAAATACCAGGAGAAAACAATCCCAGTGATCTCACATTGACTTCAAGAGGATTAACAGATTTGGAGATTGGCATGTATGCTCTGCTGTGTGTTTTCTGCTTAGCAATCTTGGTCTTCTTGATTAACTGTGTGGCATTTGCTTGGAAGTACAGGCATAAAAGGTTTGCTGTGAGTGAGCAAGGCAATATCCCCCATTCCCATGATTGGGTCTGGCTTGGAAATGAGGTTGAACTGCTGGAAAACACAGTTGACATTTCGCTCCCGTCAGAGGAGTGCACTACCATGATTGACAGAGGAATGCAGTTTGAAGAAAGCAACTTTCTCCTTAACGGGAGCTCTCAGAAGACTCTTCATAATCATATCCTCAGATCTTCTGAGTACCTTTGTGAAAAAGAAGTTAAAAGTGAACCTATAAATCCTTCTGGGCCAAAGCAGAAGCGAGTAAAGTTCACTTCGTATACAACAATACTGCCAGAGGATGGAGGCCCCTACACCAATTCAATTCTATTTGACAGTGATGATAATATTAAATGGGTATGCCAAGATATGAATCTTGGCGATTCCAAGGAACTTAGGGACTATATGGAAAGACTGCAAGACAATATGTAAAACTACTTTCTTATGTTTGTAATCACCTTTATGCCTTCTGTTTATGGATGGTGGAGCAGTCAGTCCAGTCAGCAATAGGAACAAGACAGCCCAACTTTGGAGTTACTGAGATGATAACCTGATATCACTGAGCAGGTACAAGAGGCTGGCTGAGTTAAACCTGTTTCACCACAAACCAGGATGTGCCCCTAAAACAGCTACCTGTAGGTGTTGGAGGTGTCACACACTATGGCTGTTTTTGTATACTGCCTGGTACTAGCAAAATGCTAATACAACTACGCTCAGACTCAGAGGAGACTTCATTGTTTGTCATCTCTCATGATAAATGGTAAATCAGAAAAGAGAGGGATACTTGTTTGCATTGATTTTTCTAGTTGTCGTCCTTTGTAAAGCACAGTAGACATTTCTTGCTTACAGCCTGAGACGAGGCTTACATTAAAAGGGATCTGAATGAATCTAATTTTATTGCCTATGCGCAATGCAGCCAAGTAGCTGTCTTATTTTTTACAGATATAAAACCCCCCATGTGGTTAATTTCTTTCCTTACTGTTTATGAATATTATTTGGCTTACTTAGGAAACATTAAATATTTTCTTTGGAGGTTTCTTTTTGGTTGTACCAAAGTGTAGTACGGTAATATTTATAATGATTTAAGTTTTCTATTCATCTGCATCAGCCCCTAGAGATACCTCTTTCATCACCAATTATCTTTCTCCTTTTCTTATGGGTACATGGGTTGTTAGTATTTGAAACGTAGAAAGGTATTAGAACTCTTACTGGGAAAGGGTTGTATCTTCTTACAGGGAAATGTAAATACAGTAATAAACCCTGGAAAATAAAAATCAAGGAGTAACCCTGGGTTTACTTTTGTCATTGCTATTGTGAAAAAGTAACCTACAACAAAACAGCACATACTTCAAAGGCAAATGCTTTCCCAAAACAGCAGCTGGGTTGACAATAAACATTATCATCGGAATGAGAAAGTCACATGTGGCATTGAAATGCAGAAAATAGGAAGGATATTTCCTAGCAAGCAAAAGCTTGGAGTCAGTGTTGCTCTGCACTAATTAGGACACTGACTGTAGAGTTCAACGGGACAAAGAAGTCCATGCTCAACGGTTAATGTCCAGACCTAGTCTAAGACATCTCTGACTGTAAAGAAACTGAAGAGAAAAACTTTACACCAGTTCACTTCATTAAAGAAGGGAAGAAGGAAAGAAAAGACACACTGGGCACGTTACAAAGTGACTGACTATTCTCAAGTTTAATAAGGGAAATATGCTGGAGACTCAAAGCTCCATTTCATATGCATTACATGGGGTTTTTTTACTGAAGGATGACTCAAGTTGAAAATCACAGTTAGGAAAAAAATGAATCTACATAAGACTTAACAAAACCAATAAAGCACATGTTGTTGTGAGGGATCCTGTGCAATAAACACAAGATCCAAATTACAACTGCCTTACATAACTTAGTTCCCAGCTTTAGGTAGATCGGGACAGGATTTGAATTTTATAATTCAGTTCTGCTGTTAGAACAGACCAGACCACCTTAACCGTGGGAAATCCTGCATTTGCAGCCTAATCCATAACTGGGAAGAGGTTTAATATAACCACTGCAAAGTATGAGAATTTTAATGGTGAGTCTAGAAAGTGAGAACATCAGGCTTAGCTAAGTGATGAGAGACTTACGTTTGCTGGCACTGAACTGCATAGTGAGGGGATGGCATCTGTTATAATCTAATTTTAAGTAGAGAAAATAATAGAGCACAGAGATTCTTCTGTTTCATAAGGGATGCAGCACTTGTGCGTCAAATGAAGTCTTGGGTTGTTTAACAAATGTTCCCTCCTCTTTAAATGATCCAGACCTCATAAGGAAATATTAATTCCTACTATGAACCTTATTACTACTAACATAAAAATCCCTTTTTAGAGTTTAACATCTCTATCATGTTATTTTGTATGTGGCCTCAACCATAAGGCAAAAGTATTGCCTGCTCAATAGTAAGTGAGTATAAATCAACCACAAATAAGTTGAGTCTGGAAATGAGAGGGAACAGCTTGCTGATGGCAGTTGCAGAGGGCGAACAGCAGAGCTATTTTCCTAGCACATACCATCAGTTCACCAGTGGAACTGTGATCTCACAGCAGTGTACTGGACTCCATGCCCTGTTTCTGCACTGCGGCTCTGTACACCTGTGGATGGTGACCTCCTCCCTCCTGTCAGTGCCACAGAGGCACACAAAAAAATGGGTGCCTTTGTCCATGTGCTGAGCTGCTCTTTGACTCCTTAACAGCTAATGGAAACCAACAGCTTTATTTACGTGATCAAGAAATTCTCAAGGACTACGGCTTCAGAGACTGAAGATCATCACTAAGTCGGAGCGTTCACCACTGTCACATTGGTGTGTCCTTGAACTTGTACCTTAGGCCTACTCCTTGCTTGGCCACAGCACCTACCAGTGGCTGTACATTCAGGCTGCACACTAGGTATGTGGAGGAAGGACAGCCCTGTGTGCAGCATGGCCATTGCTAGAAGCCACCAGAATCTGTCAACCAGGAGAAAAAAATCTGCAACTGCAGCCCATAGAGCCTTTTTTGGTTTGTTTTTTTACATCACATGTTGGGACATGCAAGTTCCCACATGGAAAATGGCAATACAAAAAACCAAAAGAAATGAGATTCTATTCGCGGTAATTACACCAGGAAAGCAGAGTTATTCTGGACTTAGGCTGCTTTAAGCGCTTTGCTACTTCTTATAAAATCGAAATGAAAAGAATTTAGATGAATAGATTCAATACAAAATATGGTTCTGAGCTGATCAGTCCTTTAAAAATTAAATAGCTTTAATTTCAAAATTATGACATACTTTAAATAAATTTAATTTAATTTAAAATAATTTTAAACGCCCCCACAATTTTCTGATTCACCTGAGCTTTTTTCAATGACTCTTTTAAAATCAACTATTTTATTCATGGAATATATAATATTCCTTTTTGCTGTTAAATGAACAAGCATTTATACATTGATAAAAGTCTCTGCTTTCGAGAGGTCAAAGCAAAGGTAGTCGCATGATCAATAGGCGCCATGTGTATGTATGTATGCAGGAAACTAGGACTGTCTGAAAGAGCAAATCCAAACAGCACTGACAGATTAATTAGTGTTATGCTTCAGTAGGTGCCCAGGAGAGCAACACCTGTAATTGACTACTGAGCAAAACCAGCACGTCTTACTTGCGGCACGTCTAGAGAAGACGCTGTGCGCCAGCTGTTGAGGAAGGCCAGTGCGCACTATCAACACATAGACCAGGAGACACCCAGGCAGAGTGGATTAATGGAACACGGGGAGACGCCAGACGTCACCTCTTGTAATGAGAGTGCATGATTTATGGCAGCTGCACAGCGGCATTCAAAGAACAGAGAAGCCGGTAATTCTCACCTGTGCAGAAGGTTTTCTTCCAGTTGGCCATCGCGCACAGCCGAGCTCCATGTGACTTGTCTCTACCTTCCTTCCCAGTCAAGCAAGAGCTTAGGAAACCAGGGCCCTGCTCTCCTCTTGACGTAGAATCACAGAGATTAACGTTTTGAGTTGCTGTTTCTTAATTCATCCTGGGGAATGTACAAGAAAATCTTACAGCCATACAACACAGTACAAGCAGTCCATTATTCAATGGAACCCCTGTATTTCAAGGTAGAGTACCCTATGAATGAAATAACTTTTTATAGCGGATATGCTCTTTTCTGAAATATAAATCATGTGCACTACATTGAAATACACTATAGTGTATTGTGAAATGCATACATTAACTGCGAATCTATAACACTGAATATGTATATACATCACACCCAAGGTATTTATACAATATAATAAGTCTTAGATGTATAACATAATGAATTCTGTTCAAAATAAACTGTAAGTTAAGACAATGAAAGAGAACTTTTATATCTGTGTAATTTGTATGCTGATTAAGTTATTCAAGCCCCAGTTTTCATCTTTAAATGTGCTCTTAAAAAACCCGTATTTTCTATAGGCAGATGTCTCAAATAAAGACTTCACTCTTCAGTAAAGAAACAACTGAAAGCCTGTGAGAGAAACAGATTCTGCTGGAGAAATAAACAGGATGTTCATGGTTTTTTAACACTGACTAAACCATTCACCATTTATACTGGTCAGGGTAACCTGCTGGTTGGGTGGAGGGTGATGTGTGCCTGTGAACAGTCAGCTGGCAGAATCACCAGCAGGTGCAATTCTTGTGTACCTCCTTGCTCAAAGCAACACAAATCACCCCACTACACAGTCCAAGGGTTTCACCCAACCTTCCTGGCAAATGGTGTCCCAGCCCCCTCTTCGTGCAGCAAGCGGTCCCTTCCCAGCACCCACATAAGGAACAAATGACCTACTAAATGACTACTGGCTTGCAAAGAACAGCAGAGTGGTATCTCTGGATTCAAAGGTAACGAATTTCACCCATCTGTGACTTATCATACATCAGAGTTTGATTCAGGGTTGTGAATTTCCTTACCTTCCCATTAGTATCAGTCTCAAAATCAGTAAGTGACCACTGACCTCATCACAAGGGCTGTAGGACAGGGGCTTGCTCATGTCAAAACAGGAAGCTGAGCCTCAGTTTTTAACTTTTGCTCAAAGCTTTGGAGGTGGTTGCAGAACCAGAAACACAAACTCTTCTGAAACCTCCTGGGGTGATCGTGCCTCCCACAGACAATACAGTGCCAACACTCAGGAGGGGACTCCATCTTCTTTTTGCTGCTTGCAGCTGGACCACATTTGAGAGCTGATCATACAAACTCACTGCAAGGGTATGGGCTGCTCTTGTGCTACTGGGAGCAATTCAACATCACCTGAATGATTTAATGATCACTATTGTCATTTCTCAAGTATTGTGAATTGTGTTTTTATATAAAGTCAGTTGAATAAGTGGATCCAAAACTGTAATTTAGGAAGTGCCTCAGAGTACCTAAACTTTAATGTGCATCAGCACCAATTCCGTTCGGTCACCACAACAGTAAAATAAGAAACATTTTTCATAAAGGACACTCTTTTTTACTGGCAGTTATGTTTGGTCCTTGTTTGACCCTTACAGTGACACCCTTTCCCTTAACAGCATCTGACTAAAGAGATGCCAGTAGAACTACTTACACTGCAGTACTCCGGTGTAACTAAAGGGATCAGACTATGAGCTTTTACAGAAAAACAGTCTTTGCAGTTATATTTTACACACACACACTCAGCTGTTCAAAACAACTACTATATGTGTACATTTTAACTACCTGTGCGTGTGTGTGCTATGTAATGGAATATAATTACCTGCATTCACCTGGGAAAAAACCAGCCCAACAAACACAACTTTCTTTGTCTCCCAGAAAAGTCAGCCCTCAGGATTTGGCAGGCAGAAGGCCCACACAGTGGTATTTGCCACAAATTAGGCCACATCCCGGAGGCTGTCTCAGCTGAAACTCCCACTGGTCTTGTTAGGAGCTGGACTGAGGCAGGACCAGACAACTGCCAGTCAGGTCTGGAGCCTGAGAGGTTGGCAATGTCCTCATGTCACACAAACTGGACCCAATTGGTAGTGCCTCCAGCCAGTACCAAGCAGGCCACATGACACATTGCAGTATGTGGTATGCATGGAGCTGAAGCTATTAATTCTACACCCTCCCAATCTACCCTGAAATCTTATCCCTGAGTTATTTCCTGTGCTGAAATAGCACAAGAGCAGAAGTTACAGTATGCTGTGAGCAGGAGATACTCTTGGTCCCACTGGAATCGTGACGTCTTTAACTACGATCAGGATTCTCTGGTATTCCAGGTATCACCACCAGGCAAACCGAAGCCCACAGCAGTTGTACTGCCCAAAACTTGACCCAACCCGTTCTATGATTCTATGTATAAAAAAGTCCTCCTGCTTATTGTTCCAGACTTCCTTTTCTCTGAGTACATGCGCCAGTGGACTTTAGAGAGTCTGTATTACCATGTATTTTTTCCATACAGTGAAACAAGTACTTCGTAAAATGGATTTTTTAGGTTTTGCTTTTTTAGACACTTCTAGCTTAAAATGGAAGAAAGTCCATTAAAAAGCATACTGATTCTTCTTGGGAAGGGATCCCTACATTATGCACATCACACTGATCTAGGTATCAGACGAAATACACCATCTGGGCACAAGTCTAGTGTGGATTAGTGTCAGACCTCACCTCTGAATTGAAGTTTGTTTTAGAGTTGAAGTTCATGGTCTGTAATCTTTGCAGTGATTCTCTCATAGCAAACACCACCTACCATGGAAGGTGCTTAAAAAACCAGAAGCTTGAGTTAATTGTATCTTCTTTAAAAAGAATAAACAGAAACCCAAACCCCCCATAACTGAAGCTCCTCTGTGAAAAAACACGAGGTGGCATTGTTGTCCATTGGAATTAGTAAAACATTCAAAAATTTATAACGTATATAGAAAGATGTCACTATACTGCAGGCTATAAATCAACCTTTAACTGGAGGTAAAATATTCCTTCTTCCATGGAAAATGCATTTTGACAATTACTTTTATTTCCAAGAGCTAGATTAAGAGCATGTTTTATCAGTTTAATTCACTTCTGGTATACAGTGAGAGGCCAGAGTCAAAACCCAGACAAGCAGACAAACTATGTAAAAAGCCACCTATCTAGTGCAAGGAAATTGAGCTACAGAACTAACGACTCTCTGCTGAATCATAGCTAAGCATTTGTTAATGTTTCCCCTTGGTTTATTTAAACTGGGTATCTCTTTTAATTCCAGGGACATTAGATAAGACGTATTGATACCACTTAATACTATGCTACATATGCATGTGGCACATACGCATCCATACGGCATCACTACTAATATGTAGCTGATAGCACTAAATTGGCCAATTTAAGTGAAAATGTTGCCGGATCATTAAAAAAAAGAAAAAATTAAAATTAAAATCAAATCACTCACTTCCAAAAGCCTGATTTGCACAGGCAGGTTACAAGAATGTCAGTTACAAGAATCTCTTTTTCTAGGGGAGTTTAGCAAGGACTGAAGAGATTGATACAAACCAAGCAAAATGAAGAACTTTATCCAAAGCCAGAGGATGTTAATTCCATTGACATCAGTTGCTGACTAGAAGGGGTCAGCTGGAATCCCACCCACTCTGCTGTAAGCACTTCAAGCCACTGAAGAGGAAGGCGGCTGGTACTGCTGCCCCCTGACCTTACCTAAGCCTGCCTGCAGAACAAGAGAAGGGGGCTGCGTAAATGGCAAACAGCCGTGCTGCGCTCTCTTTGACTCATAACCTTCCAAGCAGGAAAGGGGCAAGGGCTCAGCAGGGCCTGGGAGAAATCAGAGACTGCCCAAATACCATGAGGTTGAAAATACCCATCATACAGTGCTGTGCTGCCTGTGTTGACTCCCGGTTAGCTCTGGCCCACTGCAGGAGAGGGTTGCTCAAGTCCTTTTCTGGCTTTGAACCATCTCTAATGCATCACTCTAACTTAACAAATTGTTTTAAAGCACCAAAGCACACATCACCAAAATACACACTAGCAAAACATTTCAGGCTTTTAGGGTTTATGCCAGAAGAAGAGGAGCACTTAACTTAAGCCATTTAATTTGCTGCCCTACAAAAGCTGCATTCCTCTAGGTAGGCTTTCTAGAAGCCAAAGTTTCTAAGGGCATTCCCTAATTTGAAAGAGTTCATCTTCTGGCATTTCTTTCTGGTGACCCCACCAGCAGAAAAGTATATTGAAAATGAAGAGCTGGCAGCTTACCTGATCACAGCAGGGATGTAATGAGCCAGTTCGGGATTCCCGATTACTTTTCAAAGAGGAAGATGCTGATGTACTCCGAGATTCATGCGATCGCTCTGCTGCTGGGACGCTGTCTGAAGCGGCAGGGAGCTGGGTGCCCTTAGGGGGACGCTGCTGTGGGCAGAGGAGGATGTGAAGTACACCAGAAACTGGACAGTGGCAACACAGGGGAAGAGAAAAACTTCACAGTAAGCGCAGAAGCCGGGTGTGCTGGTGAGGAGTTTGCACATCAGTAACAGAGTATAAACCAGCCAGCCCTTTGCTTAACAAGTTTATCATGCGCCCAGGATCCGCTGTGGCATTCCTGAGACAACAGCTTCCACTTTCAACTAAGCTTCATTTAAATAAGGACACTTGACATAGTATTTCTGAAGGCAAACACGGATCAAAGCAAGGATTTTGCTGTATGTTCAGCTGCTATTTGACTGTGCTACCTTTTTGGGTTTTTTACTGCAGCTTACGTTGTTATGCTCTTGGTCATTGTAACTCATGAGGATGTATAGCATTTTAAAAGGAAATGCTAGTGATCTGACTCAGCACTGTGTGTACCAGCAACACAAACAATGGAAGTATGCTTTCGCCAATGTTATAGTTTGTAAGTGAACTAGTTCCTTTGACTTGCCAGAAGGTGATGGAATGTCCCTACCCGGAGTCATACCAATACATGTTTGGGGCTGCCTTTTGCCTTCATTTTCTGCCATTTTGAAATATGCAAATTTTGAAATTCCTTCCTGGAAACCCTTGTGGCCACTCAATCTGGCCACAAATTTGGACTCATTCTTACAATTCTGCTTATGTTTGCAGGCTCTTTTTGTAGCGTGGACACAGGAGTCTCTATTATAGAAGAATCATGGAACGGTTTGGGTTGGAAGGGACCTTAAATTAGACCATCTAGTTCCAACCCCAAAGAAGTGTCCCCCCCTCCCCCCCCTTAGGACCTGAATTGGCCTCTAGCAAACAACACTCCTTGTATTAAAAATTCAAGCCAGAGAGGAAAAAGGCTAGCATGACTCACATTTAAATGCCCTGGATCTGCAGGTCACATAGATGTGAAGTGTTTCTGCAGTTGGCAGTTTTCATGGGTTAAGAAAATATTCTACCATCTTTGTTGGAAATGCCTTTCATGAAAGGAAACATCACGTAGCACTCTATTTTCTTCCTGACAAGAAAGGAGAAGTAGCGATTAGAGCCACTGAGGTAGCCGCACCAGTACAGACACTGGGAATAGTCGGCATTTTCTCAGTTACATTGTCACATAGTCTGCAAATGATGCATCATGCAATTATCTGCATGCTGTAAAAGAGAAAAGAGAGGAAGAGATTCACAGCTTGCTTCTTTTTTTCATGAATGGGGCAAATGTGTTAGTAGTGTGCCAGATCTCCTAATTACTTAAAACTGTAAGCTTAACTGAATCTGTTTCTGCCTGGTTTCATCTCTTTTAACACTGCTTTTATATAGGGGTGGTCTTTACCGTGAGACTTGTTTGGCTTTGCAGTCAGGGAAAAAAATGTCCCAAATGAAAGATGTTGCAGTTGTGTTTCTACACCTCAGCAGCCCCGAGAAAGGCAGCAGTGATGGACCCTTCTGCTGTTCAGGAAGGGCACAGATGCAGGGAGAAACACAGCAGATACCAGAGTCTTGTCTCCTTGAACAGTGTTAACAAGTCTCCAGACTCAGTCGAGACTGAGGCCCCGGTAAAAAGCTACTCAGATTTTCAAATAGTCTTTGGCATATACATACGTTTTGACATCTCTTACAGTACCTAAATACCTTTAACAATCTTTTAAGGAGGAAGAAGGCTAAATCCTCCTGAAAGCTAACAGGGCTCGTGTTCCCAGGTGCCACTGGGTAACATGTTCCAAAGCATCATAAATGATTTATGACCTTGACCTACCAGTCAGGCAGCACTGACTTAGTCAAATTTGCAGGCTTTTTGCCTAAGTATTACAGCAAGAAAAGCTTATCAGAGCCACAACAACAGATACCTGTCACTCACTTTGCCATTTACACTGAGAAGCATTTGGTTCAACTACTTTGCTATTGAGCAGTATTAGCTTTGTTCCCTTTCCAGCAAAAGAGGGCACTTGTCCGTACACCTAAATTAGAAAACACATGCTCTGTCATTTCTATTGTAGTCATAACTTAGTGATCCATTAAATATGAACCAGTTCAGTGAACAGAGAAACTAAAATGATAAACAAACTCCCAAATTAGTAAAAAAATATAATAAAAATAATGCTTTGGGCCACAGCTTTTTATTTTTAACTCCCATCTCAATGAATGCATCCAATTAGTTTCAAAACCATGCATCTGCTTCCTCCTTCTCTTTTGGAACAGAGATGTATTTCCAAAGAGTGGAAAAGCTTCTTAGCACTGGGAAGACCAAATCTGGAGTAATTTTTTCAGCTCTGGACACCCCCCTATAGGAAAGACACAGACATACTGGAGCAGGACCAGTGAATGGCCGCTATGATGACTAAGAGACTGCATCATCTGACATGTAAGGCCAGGCTCAGAGCTGGCACTGCTTTGCCTTGAGAAGTCTCAGTCTCTCAGGGGCAATCATAACGTCTGAAAGCACTGGATGGGAAGGAATAAAGATGATGGACCCAAATTATTCTCCAAGCTTTTCAGCAAAGGGACAAAAGGCAAAGGGCACTAATTGAAATACAGAAAAAAAATGAGGCAGTAAACACCTGACACTCAGGTATGTCACAGACGGGGGAGAACTGCGCTTTGCTGTGTCCCTAATGAACCAAATACACTGCAAGGAACAAAGAACTAGAAGTAACCCAAACTACAGAAGGGAAAATGCCACTACAAGAGCCCTGGCCAACATTACCTGCTATACATCTTGGTAGCTATTATTAACTGTGCAACCAACAAGTGCTTAGTACAGAGGGTGTTTCGTGCAATGCAATACAATTTAAGATTGCTTCCTGAATTACCATCTAGTACTAACAGGCAATGTATAGACACATATGGAGACAAGAAACCTCACAGAAGCTAGGGAGTAAACGCAATACTGAGCCAGAGCTCAATACAGATCTCACTGTGTCTGCAGGGAAACAGGGAAAGGGTTTTTTTTCCTTAAGGTTAGCTGCGCAGTGGTTCCGGTTAGGTCAAGGCTATGAAAGTGTGTGGGTGAAAATCCGCTGCACACTGGTGCTGGGAAAGCCTAAGTGCCTTTAAAGGTGTGCATTATGGTCCTGCTCTACTGTGTTTGAAAAATGTCTAAGTCACAGAGGCAACATACAAGTACACAGCAGGGTGGAAAGAGGAAGACAGTAATGGCATCATGATTCAGTGCTAGCCAATAGCCCCACAAGGTTTTTGAGTTCAATGCTAGTTCAGCCTCTGCAGAGACATCTGTGTCTGAGGACAGCTCTAACAAAGAAGGGTATTTTGGAAGCCAGAAGAGCCTGGAGTCATGATGGTCC
Organism: Ara ararauna; assembly: GCA_028858755.1. Lineage (NCBI taxonomy): Eukaryota > Metazoa > Chordata > Aves > Psittaciformes > Psittacidae > Ara > Ara ararauna. The sequence goes on along the minus strand of CM054387.1, from coordinate 11,325,132 downwards.
AAATATGACAGCTCTAAATAAAGCTGGCAGGAGTTGTTTCTGCTCCCACAACTGCTCACAGTGAAGATACAACAGATAGCATCCCATACTGTTCACCCCTGCTGCATGCAGAGCTCTCAAGCTGGTATGGCCTTCTTTTGACAGTGGCTTCCATGAAATGCTTTCTCTCCTTCCTCTGTAGATATGCACTACTGCCCAAGGGAGCAGAGCCCTGGCTGGCCACAAACCATCTGTCTTCTCTTGGCTACAGATTTCCCATCAGCAGCAGAGCAGGACCCAGATCAGACCACACTGCTTGGTTGGCTCCTCATGGCATGTTCTGACTGTCTGATTAAAGATGTTACAAAAAGGGTTATTTTTAGTGACACATTTTGTGCATTTGCCTCCTACAGAGGCCGCCTACATTTGGTGCTTCACTGACCCTGTTCTAATGTTGGATGCACCTTGGATGTCCCTCTCTCCTTTGGTGTAATTTCAGGATAAATTAGAGGAGACGATATACAGTGAGTTTTCTGCATCCCTTTGCATATCATCTGAGTGGAGCTGCAATGTACCATTGACAGATTATCTTCTGAGTGGCTCCTATTTTTGTGTATGCCATACTCAGGTGTTAGCATGTCCTGGCACACTTGAAAAGGTAAGCAGCACTTTTTGCCATCTTCTCTAGGTATGTTTGGACTGGTTTTGTTGAGATAAGAAGGTCTTTTTCTAGCCCCCTTCACTTTTCTTCTTCAGATACTGTAAGAGGCCTAGCAACTTTACTAATTTATTTGCAGAAACCATTGAAGATTGCATTTACTCTGATCAAATCCCCTTAACTAAAATACAAACTACTACTTCCCTGACTGTAAAGCCTAAATCAATAATGGACATGAAATCATCAAGTTTAATCTCAAACACAGTGAACCCAAGTAATCACTCTTCTTGATATAAAAGTAATTCTGTTTGACAATAAAATACTACTAGTCTGTGCCATAAACCAATGGAATAAATAACTTCCTTAACCCTGACAGTTGCTGTCCAAAATCATTACATTTCCTCTCCTTAGCGATCAAGCATGTCATTATATTACTACTTCAGCTCAATTCCTTTTCTATAAAATACATCACCTGCACCAGAACTTTGAAAGGATTTTCTTTTAAGAAAAGTGTTACGGTATCTTCTCTTCTTCCCATTTGCCAAAACAGCACAGGTTGTACAAGAAACACACAAACAACACTGAAGATATTCCTTGGCATACAGCTAGATTGTTTCTCAAGGCTAAGTGTCAGCAATGAATGAATCTGAGCCCCAAATGCAGGTATCACAAAATCCATAATCAATAGCAGTGAGGCGGCGGTTTCTTATGAATGTGCATCAATATAATTTTTCCAGGAACTGCACATTTCCACCCTATGCTGGCAAACAATGACTCAGAATTCGGAGGGGTTTGCCACATGGGCTGCTTTGTAGGCTGGTGCCTAAAATGCTGCAGCATTTGTTAGTACACAGGAGACTGAAACACATGCCAACACCCAGCCCAGCACATATGGATGTCTGCAGGCACATGTTAAGAGTACCTGGCCATATTCTTCTCATGTTTCTCTTAATTAGAGCTCCTTGTGTAGTTTTGACACCAAGCCCATAAATTCCTGATGTCACTGATAAATAATACACCTGACGTTCAATACACAAAAGCTGCCTCAGCTGCCCATACACTCCAAGGCCTGCCATTACAGAAAACTATGCCTCGTAATCTTCAGGATGATAAGCAACTAAAAACCAAAACACTATTACTCCAGAAAACAGGAGTATTATCTAAGTAATAACTTGTAAAATGGAGGGCAGGCCAGCAGAAGGGGAAGAAGGACCAATTGAGCAGACGCACCCAGCCAAGGCTGCAAACAGACAGTGCTGCTCTGCTGCAGCTTTGCAGGGGATGGGAGGGTAAGTAATAATATGTAATAATGTACTCCCAGATGTTTGCTAGAGAAAGGCTAACTCTTTGCTAGATCACATGGCACATGCATCAATAGAAAAGTTCAGAGGATATAAACAGTTCTATTCCTTGAATTTCCTTGCTCTAGAGTCACTGAATGAAGAGATTCCATGCTATTATTAATTAACTTCGCATCACTGAAGTGTTTCTGCATTGAAGAAGCTTTTCAAAAACATGCATTTTTTAAGACATAAATATACAACCAGCATCTCAATCATTTAAAGTAATGAGAGGGACCAAACTCCTTTTTATTGTTTGCATTTAAACACTGGATTGTCTATATACAGCCAGAAATCAAATCAGGAAGACTATCTGAAACAAGATCTGCAGGTCTTCTCACCAGTGCTAATTGGCTCCCAGTTACAACTGGAAGAAATTAAGTGATAATCATCTTATGAACTCTCAAATTTTGGTAACGTCTTCCATGCTTGCAATACTATTTTAAAGCATGAAGTCATTACATACTTCTTAGAGTGGAAGCAATGTCCGATTTCTTTTTTCTGCAGCTGGCGGAACAGTTCACATTCAGATCAGCATTAGATCAATCCTTCAGTCTCCCAAGCTTTCAAAGCTCTGGATTTTCAAGAGGCTCTGCTTACATTCAGACATCACAGGAATGTAGAGCTAATTCAAGCACCCGTGATTTACCTGTCTAGCATAGAGTCCCTGCTCTTGAAAACTTCACTCAGGGGGTTATTATTTTTGCCAAAACTCTTCCAGTGAATAACTCCACATAATTACAGCCAGGCCAAAGAGCAGAGTCTGAGCCAAGCCAAATCCATTCCCATACAAGTCCGTGAAAACCTGATTATCTCACTGATGAAATTCTGGGGTGGAAGTTAGTGAACAAGAGCCAGGGGCTGTTATTATCTTGTTAACGTCAAAGCTTGATTTCTTCCCCATCCTTTCAGTATTGCTGAAAATGCACACCCTGTCAGAGTTCTTGATAACAGTTTGGTATCTCTCAAGCTGAGAAGTTTTAATATTCTGTGGTTTGGTTTTTTTCCCAGCACTTCTTAATTTTTATGGGAAAAATAATTTGATATGGTCATTTTATTGATAAAGGAGGAGCAGGAACATGTGCTATTGCGTGCGCAAAAGACATGTTCCAAGGAAGCTTCATTTCATAATTACAACTTTTGGGGGTAACTGTAAGAGGAATGAACAGCTTTGAAACAGAATGGGCTTCACATTCTGTACAGGTAGGATTTGTGAATCTCATTTTTTGCTTGGGCCTTGATATTTAGATTTAGGAAGATCTTAAAAATGGAACAATCAAAAGTCTAATCCCTTGTCAGAAAAAAAAAAAGAATGCCTGGGTTTTTACACTTGCAAATGTATTCAGTGATAGTGTAGATGCATAACTATAAAGAGTCGGGAAGATCATGAATTTCGTATTTTAAACAACATGCCACATTTTAAATGACAATTATGGCTTTCTGTGGTTCAAGAATCAGCACGCTGTTTCTCTTCTGTTGGAGAAATACTCATCAGCACCACGATGGCATTCTGGCAGTAATTACTTCGAGCTTAGTCAGAAATAGATTTCCAGCATTACTTACCACAAACAATGCAGCAACCTGCCTGGCACTGAGCTACAGAGCTTGATCCCACTTCCTTGAAAAAATCATCCTTTTTTTTCCCTTTTTCCCTCCTCTCCCCACCCTTTCTGTTTTTATTTCCTTCACTGGACTGCTCCTCACAAGGCTGGATATATTTGCAGTTTGGGCAGGTGAAACAATGCAGTCCTGGCACTAGTACTTCGCTGTGTTCAGGAGAGCATTTGTCCTACCAGGCAGTCATTTGGGGAAGGGAAGGATAGAAAAGGAAGTGGGGATTGCTTTTCCCATAGGCTCACTGAGCTCCATATTGAGCTGGAAGCATGTTTTCCAGCTTCCCAACAGGTTCCTGTTTTATAACAGGACAGAATCAGAGCTGGTAAGACACCTACTTGACAATATTCAGACACCCTGGTGATGAAAATGCTCATGTCTGCAGTGGGAGACCTAGACTCAAGGACTGTTTCTGAAGTGGAGCTCTTGACTTCTACCTGATTCTCCTGATAATCTGTCTGTTCTACTTGCACCAGACAGTGATTCTTCTCTGCTGTGCCACGGTCTACTTGAGAAAACTTTCCCAACAAAAGATGAACAAAAAGTGACGTGTCCCTGTAAATCCCAGTGTGTTTTCACAGAGAGTTCTAAAGAAAAGGACCAAGACAAGTCGCAATATGTTATTTCTCCACAAGTGCAGCAGGAAGCTCCAATTCTATTTTCTATATAGCAACAAGCTCTTTGACTATATTCTTTTCCCAAATTGCTATCTGCCCTAGTCTGAACTGTCACAGCACGTTGTACAGACCGTTTTATACCATGCCCAGTCAGAAAATCTGATGTTTCTTTGGTGCTTTTAATTACTGGTGTTGATAAATGCAGTAAGTACTAGTGGGCGTAAATTACACGCAGATCTGTAAACAAATGGTATGGTTACTCTACACAGTCTATCACTGTCAGCCATAACTTGCTCTCGTGAGAGCAGAAAAAACTTAGAAGTACTCAGCCCTTAGGAATGGTGTGTATTTGCTCATTCATATGGATCTGCAAACCACCTGTGATAGAGTCAAATAGGCCAAGTAAAAAAAGGGAAAAGTCTCCCCAGCTCCCAGGTGATGTTTCCACACCTGAAAAATGCTGGTTTGTTTAAGCAGAATATTCCATTTAACACTACAATCACAATGAAATTTCACTGAAAAATACTTGAAAGGAAATGTTTTAATTAGGTTTCCTTTAAAGATGTGAAGAAAACATATGTTTATAGGTCTTTTAGAAATTAAGGTTTTATTCTGATTTCTGAGTCTCAAATGGAGGTTTCCTATTCTCTGCCTTCACCTCAATAAAATTCTTGGCAAGGGAGATATTTTGGAGTGAAATTTCTAAACCACATGGTTTTTTTCCACTTTAGAGAGAAATCAAGATGGGATTGTCTGAATTTCCTGAAAAGCCCAAATTCTGAGTTTCAGCTAATGTTAAAATGCCCTTCTAATTATTGAGCCAAATGCAAAGCCTGGTGTAACCCTGCCATGGTAAATGAACTGCTCCAAGAGTGGGCTTGATTCTGTTTCCTCACCAAATGCAAGAAACCAGAAGTAAAAAATGTCATTTTTACAACCTATTTTGTCCTGTTCTAAGCAAAGTGTCTGGCCCGCTGTGGTTGGAATACGACAGAAGATACCTGCATGAAAGAACTGCCAGGACCTTCACTCCATGTTTTAGCCATGAGAGCGAGAGGCTGCGCAGGTTACCCACCTGTGATTAAGTAGATTCCAGCACCTGCTGAAAGCTTTGCTCCAAACAGGATAAATTTTTAATCCCTCCAAATTGACTCTGCAGCTGTAGAAGGTTTCTCTTTCTTTTGTAAAATATTGATAAGGTGGGAGCAATATTCTGCAGGGAGAAAAGATCAGCATTAAAAGCTAAATCTCTACCTCCTAAGCAGCTACCATTTTTTATGGGAGTTGTTCATGGATTATTCTTAATGGCTTATCTTCACAATGTCTGTGTTGGCTATTTTTCCTGAAGAGTATCCTGACTTTCCATGGCGATGACGTGCGTCATCTTGTGGACTTTGAAAGGCTATGACAATGTAGGCAAAACATGTTGTGACTATCTTGTGACATAGATCGCAAAGTCAGTAACAAGCTCTGCTCTCCCGTATCTTAAATCCAGCATGCTAATTTCAAATTTCTCCTAAAGAGCAACTTTTCCCCTCTGATTTGTATTTTCTGCTAACCCACTGCCTTTCTAGGGTCTACATGGCCATGAAACAGGGCAATGCAGACATAACAAAGCACTGTAGAAGGATTTAACTAGTGCTTTCCAGTGGTCCAGGAAAGTTCAATCTAAGCCTTTATCCTAATCAGAACCTGCAGAGAGTTTTTTTTTTCAAATCCTCTCCTCATAATTACAGTTCACAGTTAATACCACAGCAGTACTCAGAATGTAGCTGGTTGAGTATTTACCAACAAAATGCATTTTCAGAAAGTAAAGCAATTGAAATTGCAGCTTAAAATGAGATACGATTGGCTTTGCTGGGTTTTATGGGAAGGCTGGCCAAGCCTGGGATGGAATTTCTGGGCAAAACACAGAGCAAAAGTACAACTTGACTGAGGCACGCAGTAAGGAACCAGCCTCTGCCGTGAAGTACTGTCATCCCTGTCTCGTAAGTAGAGAACAAGCCAAGTGACATGTGGTTTCAGCTGCAAAGAAATGAACTCAGAACTTCAGGACTTTGTCCAGTGTCTTTCACACGAAATCATCATTCAAATGCCTTCTAGCTGAAAGGCTGTCTAGCACAAGGCCATACCATGAACTGCAAACAACCCTAAGGATGAAACCATTGATCTCCTGTCTCTAGTTTTGCTATCTGTTACATGCTCTTTTAAAGTCAGATTTCCTCTGCTTTTATTACTTTGTCAAACAATGTGCTTTTTTCTTTAAAACAAGTTTCTTTCTGGTGTAACAATTAATGGTATTTGAAAAGATCACAGATGGGTGAACAGGCTTGGAGAAACCAAAAAACAGCCTCTACCAAAATGTCCAAAATGTGTGAAGCAATCCTGTCTATCTGATGTTAGACAAAAATGCAAGTACTCACATTTCCAAACTAGGGCTTGTTAGAATTTTTTTCATTAAAAACATGAGAAACTTTTTGCTTTCTGTACACTTGTTAAATACGTCAAAATGTCATCTCTGAATTATCAGATTATCCTCAAAACTTAACCCTTCTCAGCTGCTTAATTTTCATCCACTCCAATGTTTTTCATGTTTCCATAACATAAAATTACTTGTAATTTCAATTGTATTTCTCATTTATGTTTTCAAGTTGAGCTATTGAGAAACTCTGTGTATGTTGCTGAAGCAGTTCTCACTGAAGGAATGTAGAGAAGGATCAAGCACAGATCCATTCATCTTTTTTCCTGTCAGAACTAGTTTTCCAATGGAAAATTCAGTTTCAAGGAATGGCCAACTTTTACAGAAACTGTTGTTTTCTCACTGAAAAACTGAACCATCAAAACACAGTGCATTTTGATTCTGAAATACTTCAATTATGCTCTGTGAGAACTGTATTCATTTGCCTTTTTTCTGTTCTTCTCTATGACTCCTGGCCTACATCTTCCAGGATGTGGCACAGACACTTGGCAGACACTTCATTACCTATATTCTGGTGAAGAACATCGCAGGATGCAAAGCCTGACCCTGGAACTAACACTACGGAGAGTGGAAAATTAGGACAAGATGCAATGCCTATGAGAAATCAACATTACAATGAGATACATAAAGTTGTGTATATATATATATATATATAAAAAAGTAAAATTAAAATCAAAGTAATACAGAGAAAATTCATTATTTCAACCTTTCACTGAAGATTTCACACTTACAAAGGAAGATAAATTTCACTTTGTGACTGAATCCAGGTAAAGATTCCGTTTATAATATGGAATTTACTCCTTCCTTAACTCAGGAGTAAATTCAGGACTAGAATTCTGCAATGAGATTGTTTTGGGTGTATTTCCATTGCATGTTCGTGCTGTCAATTCTCAATCTGTTTCCTGCCACTATTGAAGACTTAAATCTGATTTTTGAGTACCCCACTTTCTGACACTTGCCAGTCCGTCAAGGGCCAGCTTGTGCAGATGACTTCTAACACAGGCATATATACTGTTTAAATGCCCCTGAGCCACTTTATCTAACACTGCATCTATCCTCCTTCTGACACTGTCATAGGTATATGTGGAACTTTCCTTACTCCCCATCTGCTGTCACCTATGTTTATAACTGAGCGAAAGAATTTCTCACTCTTAGCCCTACTATGCTTCCACCTCACAACTTCTCAAATTGAAGCAGCGAGAAAATAATTTGAAAGTGAGAAAATCTCTTGAGAGCTTTATTAATTGTTAACAGGTAGCTGAAAATGAGCATGCCAATGGCTGCGCTGCAGATGATGAGAATTAACATTTCACCAAGTATTAAAAAAGGCTGATAGTGTAACTCTAAGAGGGAGTCATAGTTATTAAAAACATCCTACTACGAGACATAATCCAATACAATTCCATGTCTTTTTCGCTACCTCTTTTGATTAATTCTGGGTATAACGCTACAATATCTTGAGCTAATCTAAACATGGATGGGAAGCCATACCACAAAACCTGATTTTTGTTAGGTTAGTTTTCAGTTTGATCAGCCCTCTACACCTCACTTTACAGGTGCACACACAAGGGATTGCACAACCAGGGGCAGGAAAGCAGCCTCCAACACTCAGTTTTAGCTGCTCTGTAACCACAACTTGGAATTTACTAGTTCCCTTCCCTTCTACTTCTGGTTGCACAATAGCAGACCTTTTGATGTAGGACTATAATCTGAGAAACATTTAAACTGTTACGGTTAAGTTGGCTTGTCTGCTAGCAGAAGTGTGTAGGGTAGCAGGAATACTGCCAAAACATCATGATGTTGCAGCAAAACACTAACAACATTTATCCAAGACTTGTAAATCACATTGTAAAGATCACAGTAAGTTTACTAAATGCTAAACTTCTTGTTAGAGCTGCACTAGCAACTCTATTTCAGGCAGAAAATACTAGGGCCAGCCAATCTGGGAGCTATGGTTTTAGACCAAGTCTCCTGTCTTACTTGTACGGTACCAATGAACACATCCTCTTGCTCCACAAAGAAAAAGGTAGGAAAAGCCTCCTACTCAGCAGCGTATTAGGGAAAAATAGCAAGTATATGGAACAGTTGTCACCTGTTGAAAGGAACATTTTATTTTACCCTAGGCCAGGTGAGTGTATTTCTCAGCAGGCTCCAGATATTGACTCTGATGTTAAAAGTAGTCCCCTGGGTTGGAATGACTGGGGTACAGAAGTACTTTGCTCTTCTCTAACACCTGATCCTTTGGCTTCATCACTATCTGAGTCCAAACCTTTCTTTAATCTACTGTGTGGGCCAAAGGAGAACAATTTCACTCAGATCTAGGTCCCTGTTATGACACTGCTGCTACACTCAGTGAGAGAACTGAGCCACTTCCCTCAGCTGACCCTGGTCCAAATGGGTCTGTAATTGGAATCAGAAAAAGGAACATTCAGCTGCAGTTAGCAGCATGTTAATTATTAAAGGCTAAAGGGCTCCACAGTTATTAATATTACAGTGTGAATTTCTCTTTCTCATTTGGGGAAAAGAGGGGACTCTGCAGCGCTGTTTAAGAATTGACAGAGGTAGTAACACAGTTTTGGTTCTTTCTCCACTGTTGACACAGTCACCAAAGTAACTGTGTCAAACAAAAGCAGAAAAGAATGTGCTTCTCTTTATTGCTGAGCTTCCTCAAAGAGTTCACTGCAGCACTTACAAGAACAAAAGCACAACGATGTATCCCTGGAGGGAATGTAGAAATTGTGGTCTTCCTCTGGAATATCTAGAGGTCCTTCTGTATGCCCTGATCTAAAAAAACATTTATGTACATACTTACTTTGAATATCTCTATGGAATTCATCTTGACCTAATTAGGTATTTTGATTTCAGTGAGATGACTGCATATGCTTAAGCAATTTTGTATGGTGTTGCAGCAGTTGCACCATGCAATCCAGAGAGACACAGGATGCTCATAATAGCTTGTATGGCCGTTATTAATTTCCAATTAGAAAACAAGTATATTTATGGATAAATATTCTGGATTCTCTAGCCAACAACCCTGTCACCAGTTTTATTTTCATAGGGCCCCTGTGTATGTCACTCCAAATCCTACTCTCTGCTCAGAGAAGCTGTAGCAGTGCTAACTTGACATGGAGTGGGCAGAATCTGAGAAGCCTGTAATAACTGCAGTAAGTTTTGCATATGGCAGAACGAAGAATCTGGGCTTTCTCCAAGAAGACTGTATGAGAAGTCACTATAAATAACTTACCCTGTCTGTGTAGAACAAACCCATGTTTTGCACATTTGCCATAATAAACAAGTCAAGTCATATATGTATAAATAGCATTTCTTTTTCTTTTGGAAGACAGAAAAAGGGAAGGTGTTCCCTCTCCATTTCACTGAGTTCTCTTTCCCTCTGTCTCCCAGTTTCTGCACTGCCTTTAGTCATTCTGTAAACACCCCTCACTCTACCACTACACTTACAGAGACAGGGAGCTGCTCCTAGTTGGATCCCACCAATTGGTTATTTTAAAAAAGCCCAATAACTACCTAGATTACAGCCCTATGTCCGCACCATTTCCTGCCCTCAACAGCTTACAAAGACCCCAAGGGATGCTGTCACCTGCCTGACACCACACAGTAATAATGACCCACTGTTGGAGCAGGACTGAGATGTCCCTCTATAGTGCGTGTTCTGACGGGTAGCAGTGCCACTCACATGGCACCAAGAGACAGAACCTCAGAATATGCTCTCTAGTCAAGAAGACCCATTCATAGCAAGTCAAAATGCAGATCATCCAGACCATCAAAATTCAGACCTTCAGAACATATTTTTTGTCCCACATTGAAAGTCAAAGATGATTTTTTCCCTGAGACAGCATCTGAAAGGCTTTTAAAATTATTACTTTTAAAAATACCAAAATGTTTGTTTTTTCCTCCAAAGTAAATCCATTTAATTCTTGAGAGTCATGAGGACAAAAACCTATAAAATTAAGAATTCTATTGAAATTGCATATCCATAGAAACTAATAAACTGAATCAATAAGGTAAGGGAAAACAAGCTAAATTGCAATTATAAAGTCAAACCGAGTAATTTACATTTTTCTCGATTAAAAATTCATTGAGAAGCGACATGTACCATGAAACATTTCAATTTCGGCAAAACTGCTGCTTTCAATGGAAAACTTCCACCCGAACATCTCTGAAGTGTTACGTGCTGGGTTTTTTCAGCTTCCTTGCAACACGAGTGCCACCCGCTGGCTGCTGCAGCGCTGCCTGTGAGCAAGCCCTTCACACCACACCACTCCAACCGCTTCTCTAGGGGAAAAAAACCCAGGGCTCTGGTCTTGTCCTGCAAGCATCACTGACCAAAACACGGCAACTGAAGAGCAGACTCTTCTCTTCCAGAGCCTACTAAACAACAGAGTGTATTAACCAGCTTGATACAGCAATGACAGCTCTGCAGCAGATGGCGTCTTGCTGATTTTCACCATCACTACAGCAGCAGAGGACTGCTACCTTGTCTCCATCTCCATAATAGAACATCAAAGAGAGCTGCAGTGTCATATGCCAAATATCACTAGGATGTTTTATCTTAATCTCTGCCAAACAGTAACTCAAAATAATATTTTTTTGTAATAGCAGAAGAACAACAATACAGCATCAGATCAAAGGTGCTCAGTCAGTACCCTCCCCTGAGAATGGGTACAACAGACTGCCCTGACTAGATGTGCAAGAAATCAGGGAAGTGATCCTACACCTTTAACAGCCCCTGAGCTCCCTCTGGCAGTCAGTGGTTCAGTGGCTTCTTCAGCTGGAAACTGCAGCCAGGTCATTTTCCTTAAAAGCCACTTTTGCCTAGCCAATCTCTCATGAATTTGATTGAGACCATTTATACTTTGGCTCCTGCAAAATCGTATGGTACCAAGATCTGCAGTTTAATCACAATTTCTATAAAAAATTAATTCCTTTTATTTATTCTGAACCAGCACTTTAACAATGACACTGGGAACCTCTGTACATTGTGTTACAAAAAGCTATAAAGTAAAGAACAACCATTCTCTATATGCCTGCTCCACCTCCTTCTTGGTTTTACAAATCTCTCACCTACTCCAGCTCAAGCTGGTAAGTGCTACCCTGTTTAATTCCTCCCTCTCTGTAAGCCACACTCTGCCTCTGAGCATCTCCATGCCTTTTTGCAATCTTTTGGCACTATCCATGTGTGGTCTGGTGGCAAGTGCTGTCCATAGAGTTCCAGCCAGGTATTAGAGCACTACAGACTATAGGGCAGCACAATTACTTCTACTCTGATTTCCCTGTTCATTCCTATAATTCTACTTACCTGTTGGACTGCAGCTAGCACTGAGATGTATTTTCCAAGAGCCACCTTCACTATCACATCATTGCTTTATTCTGCCCTCTTCTATGGTTTGAGCCAGGAGTGTCAAGCAGCTAGCCAGAGCCTGGATTAGGTTCAGGACACTAAATCCTTGCCTGGAAAGATGGTCAGAAGCTGCAGGTTGCCTAGTGTTTCTGGATGAGCCCAGTATCACTATCACCTTAATAGATGCAAGAGGCAAATAGAACCAAAAGGCTACGAATAAGCAGGAGGTCATACTCAGGGCCCAATTCTGCAAACATTTGTAAGTGTAGCATTTCTCTGACTTAGGCTTTAACAGCTTGGCTCTAAATTCTCCCAATATCAGAGATATTATTTGTAGTCATGTGGTGATGATTTCTTCAGTAAAGCAATCTGCTGCATGAGGCAGAGTGCAAGAATTGCCATTTTTTAAATGAGCTCAGTGTGTTGATGCATACCTTGTCAATGTTTTATTAAGTAGCCAATAAGAACATGCAGAATCTCAGGTCTGGTAGTGTTTTTCCAGATATTTTCAGTATCAGATATTACTTTGCTACATACTCCTGCACTTCAGTAATCTCTGGGATGTCTGCACCTGGCACATTACAGTCTAGTTTCCTTGCAATTAAAATGAGCTAAACAACAACTGCACACCAGCAGCTCAGAAGATTCACTGGACCATATTCACTCCAGATGTAAATCTACTGCAATGGACTCATGTCAGTGTGAAACAAGGCTATCCTCTTTTTGGACAAGGTGGTTTTGTAAATGAACCTGTTAATAGTATTATCTGCAGATTTCTTCTGCTTTGATGTTGGATCAGGTGATTACTTTTTTACTAGTTTACATTTTTCCTTTTTATAATATTTTTGTTAATTTCATGGTAAGGGAAATTTAAACACAAATCTAAATGAGAATTCTGAAGCGGCTCTCCACGGATGTCAGGGGATTTACAACAATGTGCAGGTTTTCCCTTTTCTTTCTCATTGTGTTGTGTGTCCTTTCTCTTCCATTATTTTAGTATCTGTACCAAACTACAGACACTAATCTGCATTTTGTCTCCCTCCTATAGCTTTCTGTATGCACTATAACCTTTTCCGCGCAGCAAATCTGCCTTCCACCTGCTTGTGCCAACAACTCCATAGACAGGCCCAGAATGGCTGAGTTTGGAATACCTCTGCAAAGTTAAGAGGTGCTGCTCAGGAGTTGCCTTCTCTCATTCCTTCAATCATTTATTAAAATGACCTTGCACAGCAGATTAACCAACTTTCCATCTCACTTAACATCACAGAGCAAACTGAGACATGACATGCACAGAGCAGGCTTCATAAAATGTGAAGCCTCTTTTACTGCCTCCTTTCTGTTACTACTTCTGTTGCAACTCTGCCCTTGAATCCCCAGCTCTACCACTTACAGCAGTAATTCTATATTATGTAAAAAATACATAATTCTATACTTATCTCTCTTTTTTTTAGATTGGATGTGAGGAAGAAGTTCTTTACTGTAAGGGTGGTGAGGCACTGGAATGGGTTGCCCAGGGAAGTTCTGAATGCTCCATCGCTGGTGGTGTTCAAGGCTGAATTGGACATAGCCTTGGGTGGCATGGTTGAGTGGGAGGTGTCCCTGCCCCTGGCAGGGGGGTTGGAACTAGATGATCTTAAGGTCCTTTCCAACCCTAACTATTCTATGATACTATGATTCTCATCTATGTCCGTTACCAGATAAGATCTTGTGAGTTGACTCCACAATGTTACCATTAATACATAATTCATGATTAATAGCTGCCATCCAAGAATCAGACTCTACTATGAAAAATACAGCAAACATGACACCCAATCCTTGCTGTACAGAGCCTGGCAATCAAGGCAGGCAAATACCGGAAGACAGTAAATAGAAACATAAAGTGGGAAAGCATTATCCAAGAATTTACAGCAGGTCAGCATTACAATCCAGCCTTTACCACTACAGCAATCACTGCCTCAGCTATAACTCTGACTCAGGACCTGTTTTTGTTTTCACAAAAAGCCACTTGATATTTTGCTAATAATTCTGAAAGCAGATCAAGCAGGGAAGAGGCAATACTGAATGTCTATATGTGAGTTAATGGGGCTACACACTTAACAGGAAGCATTTGGCTCTTACAAACTCAGACCTTCAGTTATTGAGCTTTATTGCATACTTCCCATAACACAGAGGGAGGATCTGATATCTCTGCAAAAACTGTGGCGTCTCAGGTGACGTTTTTTCAGAGCACAAACATAAAAGAGAGGTGAGATTTCCTACTGTAGACTTGTTTGGCATGAAGCCTTCACATGTCGGTATATTTCCCCCATTAATGAGATTCCTCTGTCAGGTTTAGACAGTTCTTTAGATTCATCACATGAAGAAAGGGGACACTTCTGCTGACAACCTAGATTCTAGCCTGTCTCTTCAACACTGAAGGCATTAATATTAGATATAAACAGATAGCTCTAACACTGTCTGTCATGGGAGCCAACTCTAGTGACATCTTCAGGAGACCCATTACCACTAGCTCCCTCCAAAGCTTTCTATGTCATCCTGTAACGTGGAGGCAAATTGCTGGGTACCATCACACTTTGAAAAAGATACTCTAAAGGCCACCTCTGGGACTCTCCATAAATCAGAAAAGGTAAGTAGCCTTTCCATTCAAAGAGTTGGAAAAGCATACTCCTCTCACAGAAAGAGAAATCATTCAGAAAAAGGCAGATAAAAAATACCTACCATTACCAGGAGAGAAAGCTAAATAATGCTTCCAAGTTCTCCAGTAACATCATCATCATCTGTCAGTTTGCTGGCTGGATCCATAAGCCTGGTAAGACACTAGCTCATACAAATCCTGCCTTTTTCCCTATTTCTCCTCCCTGACTCTAATAAATGCACAAGCTCTCATCCCCACAAATAACTCTTTTGCCCCCAGAACACAAAGACAAATTTGACTATAGAGGAACTGGTCCTTGACTACTTCAAACCATTGCCAGGCACTGTCTGGAAAGGGCCAGCTAACACCAGCCGTAACTGAATATTAAGGATGGTCAAGCACTAGTCTGGGAGACTGCGCCCACTGTCCATTTCGTTTATTAGTATAGATGTAGCCATGGTCTCCCAGGCAAGAGGCTGGGAGCATGGTTTTCCTTCACTATTGATACCAGAGACAGGTAATTATCTCACTGTCTGCAGGCTGGAAAACAACAAATCAGATTCTGAAATGTGTTCAGCACTTACAGATGGGGTCAGATTTTTCCAAAAAGCTCTTCATCTGTTCAGGTACTAAAATAAGTGACCAGCTTCTCCAAAAATCATGACAGATATTGAGCTGTTTTGAAGATTGTTTCCAACTAGAGATCACGAACAACATGCAAAACCTGCCCTGGAATCTTCAGAAAATGAACTACTTTTCAGACATAGCTGTAACTTGTAAAACATGTACCAAAAGCTAGCCATTTCCCTAGGATCACAATGGTCTAAATTAAGAAGTGGATTCAATATGTCAAGGATAGAAAGATTTTGCAGGAAATAAATCAAATTAAATCAAATCATTATTTTTTTAATAAAACCTAAGAAAGAACAAAAAAATAACTTTTGTATTAGGTGAGCCGGACAGAAAGAACTGCTTGTATAGATACATAAAAAGAAGATACAGTGTGACTTTTAGAAACCAAGAACCATTTGTCCCCACCGAGTTTAACACAGTCACCTTCAGTCAGAAAAAGTTCCTGATTTGATCCGCAAAGAGTCCGTATTTAATTGGAAGCACTCTTCTGCCAGTTCTGTCATAAGCAGCTCAACCCAGATTTTCAAGCCATTACAGAGAGAATAAATGGCAACGCTTAGGTACTGCCTTTGAATCTAGGTCCTTCAATTTGGTTTTATTTCCCTCTTTAAAATTAATGATATATTCCACATGTCTGTGGAATAATTGGAACAGAAGTTAAGCAAAGAATATAGCTGTTTCTAACTATTCACTTGCTCTAGAGATTCAAACCATCCATCTTCCCGTAATTGCTATCATGGTAAACAGTTCTTTAAAAATACCGTGTTGACTTTCACTACTATCAGCTTGCATGACTGTATTTATTTCAGCTACTTAGGATGCTGAGTACAGGGCAGCACTGCTCTGGGCCAGGAAGAGAAGGCTGTTGCTCGTGTTCAGCCAAGCAGGATCAGGCCTGGGAGAATTCCTAGCTGGAGATTTCTATGCAAAAAAATGACTCCTTGCCAGGGCCTGTTTGAGAAAAGTTCTGTCTGTGCTAAATAATCATTTTGTAAATGCAGCCTTGTATAATCATCACATCCATTTTACAGATCAGTCACAAGACCTGTTAGTGCTTTCCCATATTAGCGCAATAGAGAATGAAATCTGCCGTAAGGCTAACAAGTCAGGAAAAATGTTTAAACCAGTGGCAAAATCCTACATTTCTGAAAAATACTGAGGAAAAAAAGAAAATAGTACCTTGTTATGATAGTGAGAAAAATTAACTCGTCTCTGACAAATTATATCCTAGTGTTCAACTTGGCACTAACCAAGGCTGTGAAAGAACATAATATAATTACTCTAACACAATGATTAGCCAGTAATTAGCATTGGCCTATCTCACATTAGAATCCCAGCTTTTTGTAATGTGTTTTTATCTTTACCTATATTCATTTAGCACAAAAGCTAAGACATGCACATCATGGCAAATAATTAGGGCATGGATTTCAGCTTAGCACTTTGCAGCAGCGCACTACAGTCCAATAACTGCAGTAGAATTTAATGTATAACATAAGGGCTAATTCACATTATCTATATGCTAATTATTCATTTGTTTCTTTAGCATTTAATTAAAAAGCTAACCATTATATATTGCCATCGGTAGGCAAATCAAGCTTCCTTTGTTCCATGGAACAATGATTTTTGTCATATCTGCAAGATACATCTAAATATACCTGGAAAAGAGTTTATTCCTGCAGATGGAGGGGCATGCACGACAGATTCAGATTTGATTCAGTCTGTTGGAGTCAGCTACAGCTGCACAGGGAAGTTATTGCACAAGTGCAGCTCTAACACAGTAGCACTGCCTTGGACAAAAGTGTTGAAAAAACCCCTCATGATGCTAAGGGGTGAGAAGAGGAAAACATCAGTTACTTCCAGATTTTGAAGGGATACAATGCAATGGAGGATAGCAGAGAAACCGTCCCCTTCTTCAGCAGCAATTCCATTATTACTAAGAGAAAAACTCATGTTCTAACAGAGTAAATCTTTGTCTTGGACAAAATATTCCGGTTCCATTAGATCTGCAAAATGACTTAAGCACAACTTCAGATTTCAAAGTCATAGGCATGCAGTGTGGTCACAGAATCTGGATATCCCTTCTGGATATACCTGCTGTGAAGTCCTTTCCCAGTTGTGTATTTCTGTGGGTCCAAAATATTCTGACTGCTTAGAAGTAAATACCATATACTGACAGTCAGGCAATCCTATTAAGGCTGGCATTGCAAGTCCCTCAGGGGTAAGTCTGCTGCACTACTATTCTGTAGCATTTCCAACCTCTGACCTCTCAAAATGCAAGAAAACACAACCAAGAAATGAACTTCCCTCTTGTTTATCATAAATAGCATGAAACAGACCAACATCGGAGCATCAGTGCTTATTGCTGGTGGTACCACACTTTGTGACCACACACACAGAGCTGAAAGCCTACAGAGATTCTTGGTTGTTGAAGTGGCAGAGGATAACGCTTGAGCATGGCAATCCCCAAACCTCCACACAACACAAACCTGCTGTTTTGTGTGAGGGTGGCACATGGTAACTGATATAATCCCACATTACTTACAATGCTTTATACTGCTGCAGTGTTTCTATCTGATTTTCAGAGTATTGCATAAACATTTCTGCTAAGCCAATCAAGCTCCTGACTCAAACACTGTGTCCTTATTCGACTGTTCCTCCCTTCCCTTCTATTCTTCAGTATATGGGTCACAGATGCTCAACTCTTTGTGGATCCGTCACCCACGTGACTTACTGTAAGCAATGAAACTTAGGATAAAACCTTGGCAGATCCTATTAATACACAAGGTGACAAGAATTCATGACCCAGAAGAGGATCCATCATTTGCTGGCAAGCTCTTTAAAACAACTCATCCTCCTAATGCAGCTCCTTTCCAAGAATAGAGCAGTACTGAAAACAAGATCTGTCAATTTGCTTTTCCTGAGTTGCTGGTGTAAGTTTGAAATCCAGAAGTGTGGCTCCCAAAGCACCACTTCATTGCAGCCACCAGAGCAGTTACCTCCCTGTGACAGGACATGAGCATCTGCAGGAAAAAGTCATGTGAGAGATGGTAACAGTAACAATAATGAGCTCAGCTGTAGAAGAACATTTCTGGCCCACACACTAAGAGCCATCAAATCACATATAACTGCTGTAATGTGATTGGAATTTATTTTTGAGGAAGTGTTTTAATATTTGACACTAGGAGTTTCTATTATGGTGCTGAAGAAAGCAGTCTCAGTGGTAAAAAATGACACTTCTGATGAGAGCCTTTAATTTCCATTCTGTCTATGTTGTGTTTATCTCCACAAACAGCAGGCACATTGTTCATTCATCCCATGGTACATTTTTACCCAAAACACTTTTTCTTGAACAATAAAATGCCTGATAAGGGGGAGAAAAAAAATTACAGTCTGTTTCCACTATAGCATATTGTTGCCCTTGAAGAACAAGAATAAACCTCCTTTCCATAACTTTGCCATCGAGCCACCCAAGTCATTACAGAAAAAAACAATGCTGCCCTTATGCAGCAAGACTATGTTAACGCTATTACTTAAGAATGTTGCTGGCTTTATTACTTTGCAGATATCACAAGAAGAAATCAAGCTGTTATCTTGTGTGTATGGCTGCCTCATTTTGTTTTGGAAATGACTAGTGGAAAATGTGCAAGATTTCAACCACTTCATTAGGACAAAATATAATGACATTCCAGACAATTATACTGTCTCCAAAACAATTTGAGATGCTCCTGTCCAAATGTTTTCCAGGATTCTACTCATTGTTGCAGAAACCCAAGCTTCTATAATGACTGCCAATTAAACCAACAGCCTGTCCATTCTCTCTTTTAAATGCTCTGTCCTGAACATACTGGGGTAGCACCAAGCAGCTGTGGTATACATTAATATTTCACTCACTTCAACAGGTAAGCTATAGCTCTGAATTTGGCTCCTGGACTCCGTATGCTTTAAAGCATCTTATTTCATGATTAATCACCTTATGATTAATCACCTTATATCAGTGGTCTAATCCTTCAACTGCTTACTTCTACTCTTCACCACTTCTGTGTTCTCTAATTTTCTCTAACAGAGAGAAACTGGTATGAAAGAGACAAACATTATATATACACACACACTCCTGGCTGGACAAGCACTGAATTATCACAGCATGATCACAAAATTCAACTGATTTTGGAGACACTTTCTTTGGGTAAATTGAGATACCTAAGATGGAGCTTATCTGTTACAAGGCAGATATTCTGTCCTTCCAAAAAGCCAGGTGCCTTTGCAAATATCTGTGAGAGAACAAAAGGGAATTATATTACCCCAGATTCATTAGTCCTTTTTAAGCCTTGGTTTATGCTTCAGCGGTCACTGTCAAGAGGATCAGCCTGAAAAGTTCTCACTCTCAGATTTCAGCAGTGGGAAGTGTTCTGCACTGTTCTGCTCTCTCTGCAAGGAGGTGGTGAGAAATATCAGCAGCTCCCAAAAAACACATTTGCAAATTATGATCTGGCTCTCATACAGCTCAGGCACAGCAACATTTCTTGTTGCAGTCCATTTAGCATGACACTGCAAGCTGTAGGAAAACAGGCCTTGGAAGTTCATTATCATCGGGATCCAGCTAAAAAATACTTGGAACAGATCCTGAAATAATTACAAGAGCATGCGAATAAAATTACAATTAACAGGAACAGGCTGGTGAAGGGTTCCTTTCCTGCTCACCTTTAGAATAAAAGATATGAGTCTTTTCTGAAAAA
Source organism: Ara ararauna (assembly GCA_028858755.1). Classification (NCBI taxonomy): domain Eukaryota; kingdom Metazoa; phylum Chordata; class Aves; order Psittaciformes; family Psittacidae; genus Ara; species Ara ararauna. Next base: position 11,305,085 of record CM054387.1, on the reverse strand, counting down.
TAACATCAGTCTTCAAAATCTGCCAAGCGATATTGTGAAAAATTAAAACTGAGATTCTCATTCAGACATTATTAAAACAAATATATACATCCCGCTCTGAGGAAGTCACTGCCTCATTCCCAATGGTGACACTTCTCTGGGACACCATTTTTCATCTATCTTGACATTACTCATTGCTTTGAAGATGACTGACATCTGAAATACAGACCAGTTAATCTCACCAAATTTTACCCTATCCATTCATTGCACAGCATTATTTAATGAAATCTCAACTTTTTTTAGCAGGACTGCAAAACCATGACTGATGAAATCTGATTGGAGTCTTAGCACTGCAACAGACAGTGGTGAATGCTAAACAGGGACTAGGCGAGGAGAACAGGATTAGGATTTTGTTTTTCAAGGGCCCCACTCCTGCTTTATTTCCATGCAAGAATGCAGTCACCTGAATAAACTGTTTGAGTTTTATTTCCAGTATAGGCTAGAAGGACCTAACTTCTTGCTCTGTAAAGCAAGTCATATTGGCATAGTGTCTAACGGTGCAGAGAACACCCTTCACCCTTTTGTAACCTCCTATATCAGCTCATAAAATACAGAGGACGCTAGAATTGGCACTCTCCTTTCTAGTCAGTATTGGAGTGGAGAAAGCATGCTTTCTGGAGGGAGATACAATTTCCTTTACTTTGTTGGTATGGTATTTTAAGATTACAATGTTGATTTAGGATTAATTTTTTGAGGTTTTATGATGAGATACCACTGTGATGGTGCCAGTGAGCAGTATTGCCATGCAGAGACTGTGGCAGTAGGTAAAACCCTTTTCTTCCTCGTTCCTCATCATGCTCCAACCGGAAGTTCACACGTACGGTTCCTGCTGTCAGGACTGTACTTCTGTTTTGATGGTCTGAGAGTTTACTAATGAATACTTGTTACCAGGAATTAATCACCAAAACCACAAACAGCATTTGGCAAATTGGGAAATTACTCAAGGTATTTCCAAATGCACAGAAAAGCAACCAAAATGCAATGGATTCACAAGCTTAAATTCTCCGTGTCAACTGGAAATCACTGCTTTTGGTCACAATCTTTTCCATGTAGCCACAGACACTGCACTTTGAATACAGACTTTTCTCCTATGCAGTCAACTGTCAACACAGAATTCCAGTGGACATAGAGATAAATGCTGTTGATGGCAAATACTCCACACAAGTTTAACTACAGGAATCAAGGCAAACTACTGTCTGTCTTTTGATACAGTCACTGATTTATGTCATTCTTAAACCTGAGACACAGAGCTATTTATCAACAGTAATTTACTTACTAATTCTAAGAACCAAAACCCATTTGGGCTCATACTATTACAAAGTGGTTTTACTGACTTTATGCTCTGAAAGCTAAATATGGGATCAGATTTTTACTGTGTCAGATGTGCAAAACAATTCAAAGATATCCCAGATTAGGTTGCAATCTACTCTCACTTTCATTACACTCACTAGAAAGATTAAAAGTGGTATAAGAAAACTGCAGAATCCTTAAGACATATCCACAGATATGTCCCTTCACTCTTGTGCTAATGGACAGCTAATATCTGGTTATCCATTAACAACAGTGTATCTAGTGAAAAGGGTTTTGCATTTAACTTCATGGAACACTGATCCTTGTCATCAGAAGTCAACACTTTCCTAAACTACCTGGTAACTGGATGCTATTCCAAATATAGATGACCCGCAGGCAAATGAAGAAAGGCAGAGCACACCTGGGCACAGAATATACAAAGCAAATAATTCAGTGAATTACTCCCCCCCCCCCATTTAAAAATTTGTTTTTGAAGTAATCAGAACATTAAAAAGAAATCAATCCCAAACCTCCCAAACTTATCAAAGCAAATTAATTCTGGGGAACAATTCCTGAACTTTCCACAGCTCTTGGACATTTCCCCCATCTTGACATTCAAATTTCTGATCAGTTGGCACTGGACAACTAGATTATGTGTTCCCATGATTAGATAAACCTACAGAGAGCAAAGCTCCTGGCATTAACACTCCTGGTGGTGAATGCAACACTGTTTTATTTATTTCCTCTACCCTTTTCTATTAAAAAAAGGAAATTCAGTAAGCATTCCTGTCATCGCAGTCAGACTCAGAACGGCAGCAGAAAATTAAATCTAGGGGAAAATAACAGCTCAAGAAAACTGATTTAACAATTCAAATAAGTATTAGCCAGGTTTTGCTTTGCTGTGGTTCAGATTGGATAAAGCCACTTACAGTGGAGTAGGAAGGCAGTGATGATGGATGCTATCATTTGCACTTGGGTCCAGTAGCAGTGAGGTTCTGTTTGGCTTGCACAATGTCTCCCAGTCTCCAAAACAGAGGGTGGATGGTGCAGCCCACACTGGGGCAATTCAATGTAGAGCCATTGAGAGTTCACAGACTGACATAGCTGAACCTTGCCAGGTAGCCAGTGAAAGGCTCTTTTGGACAACTCTTTGGAAAGTGACAGCTGGTGTAACCCAGTGGGGTGAGGATGATTTATACCAACTCAGGACCCGGCTCATTATTTTTATCAGTTTTAAAAGCATTTACCAAAGCTATCAAACAGTATGGCAGGCCACTGAAAAGGACTTTTGTCTTCTAAAAGCTCTTTCCAGAAGGAAACAGTAACAGAACATAGAGCTGTGATACATCCACTGCTCAGTAAATATTAACAATTAAAGGTATACTGTGAAGTTTTACTGATTTTTTAAAAATTTATCAGTTAACAACACAATCCATCACTTAAGGTCTAAATCCCCCAGCAAGAAATCAATGCAGCATGAGTCACGACCTTGAATACATCAATCTCTTATAAGGAACAGAAGAAATTGTGGTAATACTTGCTTAAATAATTCCAATGCTGTGGTGCACTTTAAAAGCTAGGAGGTCTTGTACTGAGTCCCATAATTAAGGAACAGGCATCTTCTCTTTGCCTAGACTTGACTATACGCAAAACAGACCCTTGTGTACACTGCAGCCTGTGACTCTGCTCTGTTGAAACCTGCATGCCAAGGTGAAGAGTACCCTTCTGATCACTACAGTCACCTACCATAGCGCACTGCTCCACAGAGACCTAGCATGAAGGGTAAGCAGTGAAGAGGGAGCGCCACTTCATCAACACACACAGAACACACCAGTCCAGCTTACTGAAAATTCCTCAAAAAGGTGAAGATCACTTAAAGCCAAGATTCAGGGAAGATATAAATAAGTGCTTGTTTTCCAAGGTGTTTCAATTTAGAAACACAAGATTTTATACTTAGCATGCAAGAGATGCCATGAATTTCCACTCAATCATATCTATTTATTGATGCATTCAAAGAAATAACTTGCTGAAATTAACTCCTAATTCATAGCTCCTCCTCATTTTTCCTGCTATGGCCTGCATTCCCAAACAGGTTTGCAATCCTGTGCATTATATCCTGTAACATTACTGACAGATTGCTCCAAGAGAACTGAGAATGGTCAGACACCTCTTCCAACACCAGGCTGAGAGCCAGGGAGTAGTCAAACATCTGTGCCTTTAACTTCAGCAGCAGTACAAACATACTGCCTGAACAAGAAGGGTCAGACTTGGGTGTCTTAGTTTGCTATGCAGAACTACTTGTGGCTGGGGTATTGTATTTCTCCATTCTGTGTACAGCCTTAGGTATCGACAGCTACCTCTACACATTTTGAATGCTAAAGTTACCCCATGGCTAGATTAAATGCCAAGGAGGCCCTGCAAGGGCAGCCAAGTGCCACTATCCAACTGGCTGAAATACCTGTATTTTAAATAAATTAACTGGCTGCCTTCCACAGAGGTAGGGGAGGGGAGCTGCTCCAGTGCTCTCTGCCCTCAATCTTTCTTGTGTGTGCTTGGTTTTGGATGGCTGTTCTATGAGATTCCAGTTGCTCTGGCTTGCTGATGGCTATACAGTAACACAGCTGAAAGGACATGGGTATGGCTGAAGGATGACAAAGAATCAGATTTGTATTTCAGAGGTGGAACTTTTAAGACCAAACGTGCAAGCTTGTAACTGCAAACATTATGGGTAAAAGGAAGATCTTTTTCCAGTAACACTGGGAGAAGACAAGAAAACACTGTTTGAGGAAAGGATTGCAGGCTGGGAACTAGACCTCTGAGGATCTGCAACTGATCAGCCAGGCAACTCTGAGCACATCACTGGACTTCCATCTCACACTTCTCTCTAAGTGCTCACACTTACTTGGAAAGTGTTACATTTTTCAGAAAGCTTTGAGTGTCTTAAGTACTGGAGCTTTTACTAGTGGAAAGTAACTTCAACAACTTCATTACTTTTTCCATCTTTGCCAATTTTTGGCTACCTTTAGTATAAATTACTTGAATATCATGAGGAGCTGTTAGAGAGAATCCTTCTCATTTGCAGCTGTTATGATTTCGTATTGGTGATAAACACTCAGAGTATTTTACAAATTGTGATAGTAGAAGGTAATTTTCTCTATGGCTGAGATAAAAGGCAATGATGACTATAATGCATTTCTGTAAGTAAATACAGATCATAGCATCTGGTTTGGTGTTTGGCTTAACTGTTTCACAGCTTCGGTTTACTAACTGCTGTGGCAAAGGTCTGTATGCCTGTTTGGATTAAATTGATATAGGAGGCCACACTAGAGAGAGCTACTCCTCTCACATAAAAGTTATGTACATCATAGTGGATTTTTTTAGTTCCTTGACATATCCAGCATTGAAAAGAAAACATATTTGTGAATTTAAATTGAAACCCTTACTTCTTGCTATTGCCAAGAGGGAAAGATATGCCAGGGGAGATGTCCACAGACATTGACTTTCATTTCTCCCTTCTTCTCATAGCACTGGATGGATTTCTTTTTCCCCTCAAAGACAGAAATTAATATCACACACATATAATAATGGAAACAAGAACTAGGATATGAACTGGAGACATTTTGGCCTCCAAACAATAACTTCTCTGGACGAACTAAATGCCTTTGACTCAGTCAATAGAACATTTCTATCTATAGAGGATAATCACACCCTCCAGCACAACTGATAACAGATGTAATATTTGAGGTGGGATAAAAGACTGTGGGAAGGCGGATCCATCAAATTACATTACTATAATGTACTGGTTAGCTGTTAGGCCGTGGGGGGGGGGAAGAGGTTCAAACTCTACCAGGGTATTTCCAAAAGTCAGAACTCTGGAAGAATAGGTAGGATTAGTGTTTTATTACAGTCACTGGCACAATTCATTTCCTCCATTAGACTCCCATCCCTATTCCCAGCTACCCAGTATTGCAACAAATGCTGCCTGAAATACAAGTTCTGAATAGACCTAAAAGCTGAATGCCAGTTGCAGCTGAACTTGAATACAACTCTTTTTTTTCAGACTGAAGAGCTGGGGCCATATGATGCGGCACCTGGCACACTGCTGGTAGCTACAACTCTCAAGTGATCTAGCATGTTTCCTCCTGCAGTGAACCAAGATAATGTATTGTGCCTGCTCCTGCCCTAGAGCTCAAGCTAGAGCACTTCCCTTTGGAAAAACACATGGTGAAGGCAAGTTTTAGGGCCAGGGTCTTCTATAACACAGCATCTCCTGCAGAAACTCCATGCTTTCTTATGTTAAGGATTCCTTCTATACTTCCCTGTTCTATACTTCAACCTTCTGTGGTACAAGGGAAAGAAAGCTTCTTTAGCAAGTCGGTTCTCTTTTGAAATGCTATAGAAGTTCTTTCCAGTGTTCACTCCTCCGAGTATTTCATGTCTTGAGATGCTTTGGCTGAACAGATGCATTTTCTCTCAAGAGCATGAGTAGTGTTTACCCAACCAGTGCTAACAGCCCTGCCATTTATGCTGAAAGTTAAACCTAAGTTACAGGGAAACATGGAAAGGCAGCTGTCCAAACTGTCTACACTGAAAAGGATCCTAGCTTTTGAATTGACTCTGATAAATAAATCTTCTCATCATTTAATATTAAGCAAGCAGTAAATTAATTAAGACAGAGGTGCTTTGCCAGGTAGAAACAGAAATCAGGTAGAAAGCAATCTTTGTTCTGATGGATGATGGAATCCAGCCGATAATCCATACATGTCAAACAATTCAGATATGTATAGTGTGGTCCTAACTTAAACCAACTGCATAAAGTTTTTTTGATGACAGATGAAGACGGGGCAACAAGGTCACTGCTTCTAGATCTTTCAAAAAATGGACTCCCAAACCATCATTCATAGCTATTCATAGCAGTAATGTTTCTAGGGTTGAGAATTCATGTAATTTTTCAGATTTTTCTCCCAGTAAGGTAAAAGGAAACAGTTCAAGCCAATACACTTATGTATCATTTGTTAAGTATATAGTGACACTCTATATGCTTGATAGCATGCAGACGCAGTAATTAGAACATATCAGCTTTGGCCTGTTCACTCTCAGACAGATAAAAAAGCCTTAAGTCTAATACAGGAGGCAATTGTACACTTACAACAGAGATCAGTTCTGCGATCTACTCCTTTCATTGCCTTGGTTAATTCATTGAATCTCTCTCTACACCTCAGTATCCTATGCACTGAAATAGCAAAATGACATTTTCATTTTCCATCCATTTTACTTCTGTATTAGCATGTAAATTCTTTAAACAGGAGCTCCCTGTTAGCTTCAGAGCACTCTAACTGCTTCCTTACACTGGGGATGAGGAACACCAGGCTTTAGAAATTGTGAGAAAAGAGGAAACCACACCTTGAAGACTTTCTTTGATTATTTAGATTCAAAATGGGCCAACAGTTACAATACAAGCTCAACAGAAAGACTGAACACTCAAAAGCAATGCATGCCCAAATGGAAGGGCTGCCAATTCAAAACAAAGTTGATCCTTGCCAACTGTCTGTGTTGCACAACTTTCTCTCAGAAGCTGACACACAGAAAGCCCTGAAGACCAAATCAATAGGTGGTTCATCTCCTGACAGCTTTTCCCTAAGGTCTAGCTCAATGCTAGAGATAAAGGTAGTGCTTTAACGGCTGGCAAAACAATTGGTTTGGCATCAGCATTAGGTTTTTGTCTGATTTCATTAATGCACCATTCTTTACCAAATAACTACAATGTCCCACACTTCCTGGAGGGAGCATAGAGCCATATTTTCTTTCTATTATTCAAGCTTGAAAAGTTCTTAATGAAGGGTAGAGACAAATAGCACATGTGAGAACAAACATGGTGTGTTACAGTGGGAGCTCTGAGAAACAAACACATAGTGCACTTATCCCATACATGGCTTCAACAGTCTGATGCTGTTAATAATAACTTACTCTTAAATGAAATACCAGCAAATCAACAGTATTAAGTTGTGAACAGTCCTAATTTCAACCAAGTCTCCTAATGTCATGAAGTATATTCACCTTTTTGTCAGAACAGCTGAAAAATAAAGACCCAGAGGAATGAAATCACTTAAAGTTTTTTTCAGGAAAGCAAGCTTTACTACTCTTACCACTCCTCATTGACTTACACAGGATACTCTCCTGTCAAAGCAAAGAATAATCTGAAACTGGACACTAGAAGCTAAAGAAAATAAGAGCTCAGCCACAGAAGTAACTATTGAGTCCCCATGTTGCTAGATTGAAATTTAAAAGGTTTTGGTTATGGCTGGAAACTTAGGGAGAAAAGATGTCTCGTAACAGGAGTGGGAAGTCAGCAGTGACCTGTGCCAGTGGTTGTGGCAGACACAAGGACTTTTTCAGCTGACAGTGTGCCAGCAACGATGGCCTGCAGAAGGAGGAAATAAAGCTACAGGAGGATATAACAGCAAAGAGAGAGAGATGATGTGATGTCTAAGAGGGACAGACTAGGCAAAGAAAAGAACACCATCACATCACTAAGAACAAAGTGAAAGAGGCCTGCAGGCAACAGTAGGGGGGAAAGGCCTATTAGCAAAGACAGGAGATGGAGGGGACAGGTTGATGACGACAGGAAAATGACACCAAAGGCAACAGGAGCTTGATGAAAGAAAACCATATTCCAGAGAAAGAGTAAACATTAGAGGAGACCCTGCTGAGGAGAGAAATACAGGACTACTGCTCTAGAGATTATTAACTCTAGAAGAAGAAACAGTAACAGTTTGGTTTTATACAGATGCACATTCAAAATACTGGCACAAAAACCTTAATATTAAAGATCTTCAGCTTGAAAGAGGCTGAGAAAGATTCTTCTGGTTAAACAGGACTGTCCAAATTCCATTAAAAAAATTATGTGGTTTTATGAAAACACAGTCTGTTAATAACTCATCTAATGGAATGACAGGAACAGTCTTGTACTTCAGAAGATGGTTGCTATCAAGTGTGATATTCAAATGTAGCATTCCAAAGGTTCAGGGATCTAAATGCCTTTCACGAAAGAAATTACCTTGGTAACATGTAGAAACTATTGTGGCAACATTTTCATAATTTGGGGCACATTCTGCCCTCAGATATAAGCCTGAAACTCATATGGGCCTGTTGCCCATACTACTGAAATCGCTTTATCAGTATCTAGGATAAATACAGCTACCACTGTCAGACCTTCAAAAGTTGTTTCACTCAAAGGTTCAAATGTCATTATCTCAGATACCTTTTAATGAACTCATTAGCCTAGAGACACCTCCAAGGAAGTAAAAGTGTTTCTATTTGTTATCAGGAGCACTGAAGGAAGACCATTAAAAAAAAAATAAAATTTAAATTAAAATGAAAAAGCAATTATTTTAACAAGGATTCTTATTTTTAAAGTCTGCATTTGTCTTCTTTCTCCTGTATTTGCTCTTCTGAGTCTGTTAAATAAATGTACAGGCAATGTTGAAATTGTATTGCCATGGCATATTTATTTCAGTGGAGTCCTAATGGTTGCTCTCAATAGAATGGAGTTCACACTGCCGTAAATGAGGAGTAACTCCATTAGGGTCCATGTAATCACACAAGGTATGAAATAAAACTAAGTGTATCCAAGATCAGACATAACAGTTTTCCCTCCTTAGAAGACAAAATAAATAATCTCTAAACATAAGTAAATTGTCATAGCCAAAAGGCAATTCTAGTTCAGTATCCATATACTAAATAGAGACTAGCAGGATAAACAGCTTTAGTGCAGAAAATTACAGCACATGAGATCCTAGACTTGTATATAAATTGTGAACTGTACTTTTGATTGTGCAAAAAGAACCTAGTATTTAAAGCAGATAAGTAAATGGTAAAGATCTCATTTAGCTAGGATAAGAAAAAACAGTTTCTTTAATCATAAAAAATTGCTCCTTTAATCACAGAACATTGGAACAAAGGTAAGCAAGATTAAATACAGGTGGATATGAATGGATAATAGTAATTAACAGAACTGAGGATCTTGTGTTTAGTGAGGATCACATATATCTTAATGAATATGTGGATGTGTGAAAGATGAGGAAATGCAAAGACTGGCCTCATGGAGCTGTTTTCTAGGCTACTGCATTTGAGATGCTGAGACTGAGAGTAAAGAAACTGTTTCTATGTGGATGAATCCCCACGATCAGATAGCTAATCCAAACCCATCTCCTTATAAGTACTTTAATATTCAGCAGTGACTACAAAAGGGATGAATCCAGCCATTAATGAACTACCGAAGTAAATAAGTAGGACTTCACTAAATGGTTACAGAGACTATTCTGAACTATAAGACCAACCTATTGCCTTCCCTGTCAGTTAAAGCATGGCAAGGGCTGGATCTTCAGTAGTAAACAGACAAGTAAAGTGTCAATATCTGAGCAATTTCTGTGCAATATTCTTCTGAAACTGAATTTACCAAATGAACAGAAGTAGGCTCCCTGCTCATTGCACAGTCATTTCTCGGCATAAAGCAAGATTACACTTAAAGGTAGATTTCTACACCTACATAGAAGTCCACAAAATTAATAGACTGCATGTAAAGTAGGACACACAGGGCCTGTATCTTAAGCTAAGGTGGCTGCAGCAGTAGCAGCCATTCCCAAACATCTCCAAGTCTTCAGGTAAATTCACATACACATTGTGAAAGGACTGCTGTTTTTAACCTTCCCCCTCTGAACTTCATCTCAGCTGAGATCCATTAGACAAATTGCAGGTCCCTGGTTATCTTTTAGGTAACTTGTCTACTAACGCATCAGAGGTAGTTGCAGTCTGGCAGTTATAAACAGAATATCTCAACTGAAGGAGGAGGTATCAATATGAGAGTACAAAATTGGCTTCTCGTAAAAGATGGCATTCAAGAATATGGACATGTACATTAGAATCTAAAGGTATCCTAAGCAATAGGCAGTGCTCCTTACTTTAAAAATCAACTGTGTACCCATGAATTTAAACATATTCTGATAACCCATCACTGTGTAGGACTGATTTCTGCTAGAAATTATTATTTTTCATGGCATATAATTGACTTGTCACTGCAATAATTTTATCTCGCTATGCACAAAATATCTCATGACAAAAACCAGCTTATAACAGTCTTATTTTTCTACTTTTGTGGAAACAAGTGATTATAATTAGCAAGGAATTTCATCTTTTAAACTAGAATGCACCCTACATGTACATGCATGTATAGGTGCAAATATATGTATAGAGTGATGAATTGAGGGATCTGCATGTCAATGCTGCTTATACACAGGTAGAAGTGCTGTTAAGAACAAGGCAACAGATGAAACAAAAGCAATAAGCAAAAGAAAAGTGTAGCACAGAAGCTCTAGGGTAGATGGCTGGAAGTACTTTCAAACATTCAGTTATTTCAGCACAGAACAAATTGGCTGGAGAGTGTGTGGACGCTTCATCTTTGTAGAACCTTAAGAACAAGAAAGAAAAGCACTTCTCTTGACACACGCAGGGTACTTTATTCTAGCATAAGGCACAAGGTCTAAGAAGATCTCCTGACATCCATAAAGCTTTGAGGACTCAAATATGGTCAAGATGACATCTGAACTCCTTCCGTGAAAATGAATGTCTCTAGTAGTGTCATTTACACCTAATTTTAAACACTAAAAGCAACAGAAAGAAGGTACAGCTAATTTCTTCTAGCTTGAATCATGACTGAATCATTCTGAATTGAAAACCCTGACAGCCTTAGGAAATACAGAAAAGCAAATAAAAAAGCTAATGCTATCTGGCCTTGGCAGCAGCCTACACAAACAGCTGACTTTGTCCAGAGAACTGTGTGCAAAGTACTTTAATCAGACATAGAGAGGCTTTTGTTCAAATATCAAAGTAAAAAAACTTTGCAAAGCAGAAACATGCCAAGGCATTTCAAGTTATTCAGATTTTGACGTGTTATTTTTTTGAAAAACTTTCTCTCATCCAAAATAATGCAATTAGATAGCAAACCCAAAACAGACCGTATTTGCCAAATGAGAACGTTTTCCCCCATTTAAAGATAACTTCCTGAAATGAGATGTATTCCATTTGCTATTCAAAAGTCCAGTATTTTAAAAGGTTAGTCTCAAAACAAAACTCCTCAATGGAACTGAAATGGTTTTTTTAAATTAGAATGCTGCACCAATAATGAACATTCTTTTTCAGAAACTAAGAAAACTCCTAGGAAGCAGCAAAGCCACCTGACACACGATTCTGTTCTAAGAGGGACAGTATTAATATGTTTCTCCCTCCCCCAGAGTCTTCAACTTCATTTTCTGATGTTACAAATTCAGCAGTTCTCCAATTTTCAACTTTTTTCTAGAATAAATAGGACCACATCAGACCTCAATTTCTATCACATAAAACAAGCCTTATACAATGTAATACTATTTACAGGATAGACACCAGAAACCTGTTTGCATTTGTAATTATGTACTGGCAACACTGCTCTCACAAACAATATGACATAACCACTACTCATAACAACTCTGGGCTATTATCTTGGTGCCCCAAGTAATCTCTTCTGGAGAAATCTTACTGGTCAGAAACACAACTCAATACTTCTCGAGTAGCCATGACCTTCTAATACCTAAAGAGTGATACCTCTTCCCTATTAACTGAATCAATTGAATATTCTGACTGAACATGTTTTGGCTAATGTACGATCAAGAGTGGCAGCAGCTGTCCCTGGCCTTACTCCCTGGCTTAAAACAGAATTTAGTAAGCATGACCTGCAGAAGAATGAGGTAAAGACACAAAGTTCCGAAGCTGGAGGCTCTAGCAACCTCTATCATCAGTACAGGGTATTAGGGTCCTATTAGCCCATTGGTTAAACACCATTCAGCTAGTGAGCCATGAGAAGAATCTGGTTATTTCAACATCTTTGTGTTTCAACATCAACAGCATGCTACTTTTTTTTTATTATTATTTTGTGGTGAAAATCATATAACTGCTTTGTTGTCCCTGCAACTTTAGCAATTTATACCAACAGCAAACTTTAACCACAGTTTCTTGCACGTGTTCCTCAAAATGATGAGTTCTGTATTTTTCCAACTTAAAATGAAAGTTATTTGCTTGAATTGTAAAGGCAAGATACCCAGTTGTACACAGGAGTGTACAAAATGACATTTGCTTGAGTAAGATGTGTAAGGGCCAGCCTTGCTGCATTTCATTCACTTTGAATGCATTTGTTGATCATAATAGATAGCTGTGATGCCAGGATTACATCAGGTGTCACAATTCGGATGGAGTCCACCTCTCTTTTCATGAATTGAAGTGTGTGAAATTCAATTGCTCTGGTGAAGTCTAAATTTTATACTAATTTACTTACAAGCATTGAAAGGAAAATAAAATTTAAAATGCGCAAAAGATTAAAGCACTCTTGTGCTAATGAGAGCCATCTGTTTATTTCTTTTCTTTTTAAGGCATTTTCAATAGGTGGAAATGAAAGACTTCAGACACATTTTCATGTCTTGAGCCTCAGCAACAAAAAAATAAAAACACAGATTCATCATCTTCAGTCAGCAAACTTGTACTGAGAAAATAAGCCTTATTCCAGCTTGCCAATTGCTTCAGGGAGAACTTTAATTTCACACTGATGTGAAAGCGGCTTTGTCCCACACCAGGATTCTTATCCATGTCAAAAATGCCCTCATTTTAACTATGTTACCATGTCTGAATGGCCCCATCTTGTCACAGACTGATCACTGTATTTTGCTCAGTATTTAGAGGGTGACCTGGATCAGGGTATCAACAGAAATATAGCATCCAGTTCATCTCTCAACTCTTAGCAAGCAGGGGCAATGAACTGTTCTGCTACTGCAGTATTGTGGCACCAGTCTTTAGTACTTTATCACCAGTATACTGTAGTATCAGAAGGTCTGCCCAAAGCAGTCCATATACAACTGTTATATATAAGCACCATAGCACACAAACACACACACACACACACACACACACACATATATAAATACATATAAACCCAGAACACAGTCCAGAGGACTGTGGCCATATCAGGTCATGTTTAAGTGAAACAGCACAAATCCTGTGAACATGAAGTCTGGCAGTGACAAGAAATTGCACATTAGAGGACCACTGGAGCCCCATCTCCTTCCTACAGAGCAAACCAAGACATTAATTGCAATTCATCACTTTAATTTTCAAATGACAACCATATATTAGACATCTATACAGATAGATTTATAGCACTGCTTGGAATTGCATAGAAATATGCTTAGCATTCAGCCCAAGGTGTCTCTAATCAGATATATACTGCAAAATGACATAAGTCTTAGCAATCAACTGATCAAGTACTGATTTTTTGAGGAGGGGTTATTTTGCAGGTAGATCAGTCACTTCTTCCCTGTATAATTTAATAAATGGTGAAAAAACAGGAGTGATGAGCTGGTGACAGCCACCTGGAGAGCTGCAAAAGCAGTACCATCACACACTGTCACATTCTGCTCTAAGATGTAATAGTGGCCTACCTCCCCTGAACCCAACAATTCAACCACAATACTGCTGATTTTTTGCAGAGTACATGTATGAAGAATCAAAGGAGATGAAGGCATTATTTTGAAGCATATATTCTGACAAGAGTCAAACAAGGCAGAGTGTGGAAGACTTGTATTTTATTTAAAAGAAACTGAACTGAAATTCAACCAAGATTTTACTCCATCAACACTCCAGGATATAACAAACTAATAATGATGTATGGATTTTCACCGGTGGCCTACTGTGTGAGGTGTGACTGACATGTAGCCAAACATCTGGAGCAGAAGCCAGGTGAACAGAATTACTTTATTCTTTAAAGCACACAGATTATGAAAATCCCCCAAACATTTAATATTTGCATTACTATTCCACCTTTCTTTTTTTTTCCTTTTATTCAACTTGGCACAAATAGCTGCCTAATAAATTAACACAACCTTGATTTGACAAGCTTTTCCCCAGTTGCATTACAATGTCAAGTACCAGGGCCACTGTTTCCAGCACAGCCTTGACCATTTGTCATCTTCTTATAATTAATTACAGCACTCTCAACCAAGGCTGCTACAGAAAGTGATAAGACTATTATACAGCTTTCAACACTCACTGCCTATGGGATTTTCACTCTCTTCATTGTTTTCCAAAGGGTCATTGTCCAAAGTTTTGGATATAAGTTAATTTTATCATCAATAGGAATCCAAACCTCATTTTCTGGCATAACTTACAAACTTTCTCCTTCATATTTTCCTAATAGCTGGCATGGTAAAGAACGCAACACATTCTGGCCTCAGATTATGCAGTACTTACCCATGCTGTGTTGGGTAACAACTGACAGTCAAACGTCAGAATTTTCGGCTTGCAGAAAACAGATGTGTTTCAGAACTTGCCTCTCATCTGAACCAGGACACTTTTATGCTTCAGGGTTTCCAGGTAAGAGACATCTAGGGGGGAAAAAACCCCATCCATGTTAGAAGTTTTGTAGTCTAACCTTTTCTTTTGAATTTCAGTTTGCATTTGCATGTTTTGCTTGGTTGTATCTGTAACAACATCTCATGACACAGGTGTCTAACCTTCTGCCTAGTATGGGGTTAAAGAATTTCAAACAGGATAGCCCCTTATTACTTTAGCAAGACCCTTTCCTTACCTCCCCCAACATATCTATCATATACTTGGAAAACATTTTCTTCTTACTCATCCAATATTGTCCTGATGTTTGGGCAGATTTCTCAGGATAATTTTTACCATATCATTACCTTGGATTTCTTAGTTATGAGATAGTGTTTATGTAATGCAACACTTGCCAAATCCAGCCAAGACTGAAGTCACAGTCACAACTCAATCAACCCTTCCCCCAAAGATCTTGAGGTTTACAGAAGGCAGACAGAAGGTAAAACATGAAAGAACAACACATACCAGGAAAAATATACTCAACTGGTTAGAAGGAGACCTGGAAAGAGAAACCGGGTCTCTGGCATTGAGTATTCAGCCAACTAATCCAAATCATCAGTTGTGACCTCCACCAAAACAAAACCTGTGAGCTGGGTTCCCAGCCACACACGGTATTACCATGTTTCCCTTTCTCCAACTATGCCATGCTTTGTATATTTTGTCCATGAACTTTCAGTGCACTACTTCAAAAAGTAAGATTTCTTTTATTACACTATTAGGTAAATTGGACAGATGTTCTACCTTATTTTCCCACTCTGTACTGCTGACATCTATCTGTGTCATTCCTCACTAGCCTGCTCCTTTCAGTTTTCCATGTTGCTCACCTGGGTTACTAATTGTTCTATTTTTGCTTCAATGGCCACAGTTATTGATTGTGCATGTTGGGAATTTTTGATCGAGTTCTGCAGCAACACAAGCACCAAACCTGTCAGGGAAGGTAATTCTCTCTCTGGGTTGTGTCCTGACCTAGATAAGCAAGGGCAAATGGGTTCAAGGACCACACCTATTTATATTACAGCACCACATACACTTGCCTCTACTTTGCAAAGACAGATGATAAATTCCTGATACTTTCACAACAGGGTGTGGATACATCTGCTTCGTTATAAGGCACTTTGAATAAACCAAAATCCGGCTATTTTCAGTACAATATTTATTTCCAGATGCATTTGTAAGACTATAAATATACTTCTAGATACTAGTATGTGTATTATGAAAAGCATATCAAAGAGAACACATTTTAGACATCTCTCCTTATTTTCGGAAAGCTTCATTCTAAGAAAAGTAAAGGGTAACCACTGAATTAACACTGTTAACCTCAGAGAAAATACTATAAGCATTCAATAAAATCATGAAGAGACCAAATTTATAATTCTCTGCCCAAAACCTGAACAAGTTACCTGAATTTTAAGACTTCTGCCCAAGTAACATACACCAATTTCCATGTGAACTTATAAATGCTTTTGCTTTAAAGCTTCCAATAAAAGTCTTTCCATTTTTGGCGGAAAAAGCAAAACACAGTGATGCCAAACATTCACTTCCAATGAAGAGCTAACTTTTCTCTCTAGATTGTATTCTCCTCTTTCCAATGAGCAAGTTGGGATATTACTAAGAAAGGGTAACAAAATGCAAAAAACTTCCTCTTAAGCACTTTATTCTGATTTGAAAAGCTGATTTGTATCCAAAAATATTAGTTTCCAGTAAGAGTGAAGAAGGTGAGAGCCCCTCTATAAGAGGGAGGGGACAGTATGGCAACAGACACACAAAAAAAAGTGACCTGAAATCTTATCTGATCCATTGCAACAAAGAATCTTTTTTAAGTTCATTCAGTTGCTCTCCTTGCCCAACTGCTTCCACACTTTCAAGTTTTGTTTGTCACGTGAAAGTAAAAGAGGCAACACAAGAATGCTGCAATGCCAAAGCTTGCTCTGCAAGTTTGTTCTAGATGCTGCACTCAGGGCTCCATTCCACACAAATGCAACTCATTTTTATTGAAGTACTTACTTTCACCAGCTATTATATTTGATGCTTTATCTTTTAGGTAAAAGCATTACCCAGTATCATAAAGTGAACAAGATCGGCTGCCATTAGGAGAACTGTACTGACTTCTGTTGAAAGGCATCAACCCTCTTACACGTAACCTTAACACAACTGCGAACAGAGTCACATTTCTTCTGCTTGTCAATGAACGCTTCACCAGTGGGTATTTGCCTTTTTTCTTAAATCCCCATTCCAGATATTTTCACTAATCTCTCATGAGACTCCCTGAGAAACTTCTGGCAGTTTGCATATAAGACCTTCCTCTCCAATTCATCTATTGTTCTATCAACATCTTGGAAACTTGACTGAAAGATCAAAGTAAAAAGTGCTTATATTTTCATCTAAGATTGTCTCTCCTGCTACAAATCTTGTGTGGATATTATTTGTCATGTCAAAGTATCCCTTTAGTTTCTTTTAAAAGAGACTCAGTAGCAAGATAGATGGACACAGTGGCTTTCTCCCAGAGTCACCTGCTATTATTTAGCTTCTTCAAGGACAAGTAACTGCAGTTTTAAAGGGCAGTTAAGCCTAACACCAAATCAGTCGCTGATGGCTACAGAAACATTTGCACAATAAACTGCTGTGCTTCAGTTGCTGAATCATTACTAATGCAGCCACTGAAGTAACAGAAGTTCTCATACAGTGTGTGAAGACAACCTGCTAAAAAGAGCTATTCTTGAGAAGAGGCGTCCCCTCATACACACAAACATCATGAAGATAAAAAGTTTTGACACCAAAAACAGTTCAGCAGGACTTGCAGGGCTTTTGCTAGTTTTATACCTGTCTAACGGATAGCTCAATGAAGTGAAGCACCCTGTTAAGGGGACTAACCCCTCAGCACAAACTGTATAAAGCATAAATTATGCTTATCTCAGTTTAAGGTTAAGTCCATGTAGCTTGGAAAGGTGTCTGCAGCTCAAAAGGGACTGTCCTATTCTCATTTTTCAGAAGTACGACAGGTGGTTGCCTTCATCTCCATTTTCAAGGTAAAGGCTTTAATATAATGCTTTTTTGCACATCCAATGCACCTCCTCTGCGGTTGGGTTTAGTGGTCCTCTGCGCTACGACAGAATAAAGGATTAAGGAAGAATTTTTCAGTTCTTGACCAGCAAGATAGCCTTCAGAATTAATGTTGGTACAGCTTCACAATGGCAAAAAAAAGAAAGTTAACTGAGGCGGCAGTCACATTTTCCCCAAACATCAGCAATGAATGACATCCAGGAAATTCAACTTGTCAGAAAACTAACGCCTGCCCAGCAGTGAAGAGTTCCTCTGGTGCCACCTCTAGTCTAGTAGTTCTGGTGCTTCAGAGCTCCCTCAGTGTGGCTAACACCACAGTATGCCAGAGCTGAAGCTCTCCTCAGTTTTCCTGAGGTGCTGAGTGAAGCCTCACACATTACTCCTAGAAAAATCCCTTTTTAGCATTCAGAATTCTGCTCCCTCTTTGGTGCTTAGATCCTTCAAACATTTGTGTGCTGTTACGACTCTCTGTAGCCACTGCTCAGCCAAACTATATCTACTACACTCTTTTAATGTTTTCTTTCATACAAATCCCCACAGCTCACTCTTCCCTCTGAACTACCTCCAACATTCAATACCCCTTTCTGATTCCAGAAATCTGTTTGAGTTGGATTCTATTTCCTGCAGTCAGGAACAGGTTGTACTGAGTTATTCTTATGATTTAGACTACTTCTATGAACATATTTTAGAAGTTTTCTCTCCTGTACATCCTTTCTTGTCCAAACTACAGTTGTGTGTGAGGGGGAAGCACCAATATGGATTTACTTTATATACCTACTCTAGATGGGTTAGAGACGCACAAAAATCTCAGGTGGAATGGGTCTGGGTGGACAATGCAGGAGCTGGTGCAGTTCTGACTGTAAGGTTAGACCTGTACTTCTCAAACACACCTGTACTTCTCACACACCCCCATTTGCACTGAGTGTATCAGAATTTAATTCTACAATGCACAGCGTTGTTAAGTTACTTTATCACATCATATAATCATCCAAACTGAAATTGCAGTGGGAGGCACACGGTAGAAAGAAGCAGAAATGTGTGAGGTGGACAGCACAGCTTTAGTCTTTAAGCTAATGAACAGTTTACTTTTCACTATTGACTGATATTGGGTCCCAATGGCTAAAAGCCATTCTACCTGGCAGCATGGGTGTTACGGTTCTAGAATGGAATTCACTCTCTTCATATTCCTACAGAATCATGTGTGTCCAGTCAATTTTTTTAATAAATTTCCCAATTAAGTTATTTCTGAAAACTCCAAAATGCTTCCTCCAAAAGTCTTATAGTGAAATTTTGACATTCTTTGAATTTTTTTTGGCTTTAACTTTCATTTATTCCTTTTTTTATTGTAAAAAGACAAGAAATCAAAGAAGTCAAAATTCGCAAATCAAAGCCTCAGCTAAGAAAGGAGTTAAAATCTCCTTTAAAGAAAAGTCTAAACCAGTAATTTTCACCCCAGATTTCATAGTTGCCACAAGGTTAAAATAATTTCCATTTTCATTCTGTTCCACTCAGCACCTCTACAGACAATACCATTGCAGCATGTATGCCTCAGCTGTAATTTTTTTCCTCCACTAGCATCTGCCAATTTGGTGAATTCTGACAGAGCAAAGAAATGTATTTGTCACAGCTGTAATAAGACATATCCATGTTACCTATATTGTTTGACTGTTATTAAACAATGAGAAATCTTCATGCTGGATTAACACTACTTTTGTCTGATTGAACAAACTACATTATATTCATTTCTGCTAACCCTGATTAAAAGTATCATGACAGCTGTAAGAATTATTCTGCATGATTGTCATTCTACTGACACTCCCACTAATCCATGCTGTCAAAAAATTAGCTGATGTACTAAAGCACTTTGACTCTGCTGATACACAATGGTAATAATTTATGTAGAGCTGAAAAATCAGAAATAATGACAGATATAATCAGTCGATGCTTTGTAAGGTTTCATTGTTAAGCTCAAAATACACAGAGAACAAAATGTTTCTATATTCTGAAAGACAAACACTCCAGAAAACCTTTTGGACATAAAACAAGAACATAAGCAAGCAAAATAATAATAATCCTCATGCTCACTAAAACTATCTAGGACAGAACCATATATCAGAGTCATGGCATGGTCATTTTTCCTTCAGAAACTGAACTTAAAATACATTTCTTTCTACCTTCTTTGCCAACATTCCAGTAAGATCCAGTTCAGAAAATAAACTCTTATCATCACACTCTTGAATGAGCTGAAGGAAAAACAAAACACTTCTCTGGAGAAGCCATTGCATTTGGGGATTTTTTTTAGTCCTAACAAAGATATGCTAGAGATGAGTAAGATGATAACCAGATTTTCAAGGGTTTAAGTTCTTCTCTGGCAACATCCCTTTGTTCTCAGCGAGATCTTCCAGCTGCATAGCCACAAAACAAATGCGGCTTCACTTCAATTAGATATCAGTGTGGGAGACGACCCATTTGAAAAAGTCAGTCTTTAAAGGACACTATAGATACCTTGTCTCTTTCATTTTACATCTTATTTGAAGGACAGAGAACATACCAGGTACTACATACAGCGCCACAGTTTTCAGTGTAAACATGGTGCAGCAGAAGGAAACACCGTATCTGATAAGGGTGAATTGTGTGGAAGTGAAACCTATTCTGAATGAACTTCTCTGCGCAGATGCCTTGCACTTTAAACTGATGTTACTTTGCAATGCAGGAGAAACAAAAACATTGCTAAGATGCAGCTGAGCCAAGCTTTACATTTCAAGAAAGCTGTTTCCTTGGGGGTATTGTCCTGGGTTCAGCAGTAGCAGTCATTTTTCTCCTTAGTAGCTGGTGCAGTGCTGTGCTTTTGACTTTCGGCCTGGGAACAGCACTGATAGCACTGATGTTTTTAGTTGTTGCAGTAATGTTTAGTCTGACCAAAGACTTTCTGAGTCTCATGCTCTGCCAGGGAGGAGGGGAAGCCAGGAGGAAGCAGAAACAGGACACGTGAGCCAACCTAGCCAAAGAGGTATTCCATACCACAGCACATCATGCTCAGGATGAAAAAACTGGGGGCAGGGACCTGGAAGAGGGGGTTCACAGCTTGGTTGGGCTGGGTATCAGTGGTGAGCGGTTGTATTCTCTTCCCTTGTTATTTCCCTGGTCATTATTATTATTGGTGGTAGCAGCAGTGATTTGTGTTACACCTTAGTTACTGGACTGTTCTTATCTCAACCTGTGGGAGTTACACTCTTTCGATTCTCCTCCCCATCCCTCCGGGAGAGGGGAAAGAAAGAGGGGGGAGTGAGAGAGCGAACTATGTGGCTGACTGGGCTTAAACTATGCCAGGTATCTACGTATGTTTCTTAGGCTTTTATTTTATTTTCTTTCTCTCCTCCTCCCCTCCCCCCCCCCCTTGTTTTTTGGTTTTTTTTTTTTTTTTTTTTTTTTTTTTGGTTATTCAATTAAAGAACTGCGTAATGCAAATGATAGCCAAGGGAATTCTGTGTGAAAAGGTAAACCTGGACACACACACCAACAGCTGGCATAAACTGTCTTGCCTCCAAGGGAGCTAACAGTAGAGAAGACAAACAAGCTGAATTTAACTCTTGGAAAAGTAATACAGCTGGATTTATTTTCAATGTATTGATGCTAAATGAGCTTAATTTCTCTTCATATGTTACACAATCCTGCTTTATACTTATTTCACCGATACAACCAGTGTAGAAAACTCCATTCCTGTCATGGTACCAAGACACGTAATCTCAACTTTCCTTGATTCTAATAAGAAGTAATTTACAGGAATAAATTACAGTAAAGCAGAATTATACATGTGAGAACTTACACACACAAATGGATCTATGTAGATGTTTGTGCAAGGAAAAGGTCAGCAAGCAAGTCAGTCTGGCCATCACAAATTCTCTTAACTTTGTAATGACACAAAATACCCTGGTACTTTAAAGATAAGATTGACTGCACATAAAATTAACCCAAATAAACTAATTTTACAGCAAGAATAACGTCCGAAAGACCATTGTAATGTATATTACTATTCAATTATTCAAATATTATTAGCTTTTATTTTTGTACAGGATAAAGAATATTAGGAAAAAATATTGATTTCAGTCATTACCAATGCACTGTCATTAACCCAGGAAAACTAGTGAGATTCTGAGTGCCTTAGATACATGCTGCCACGTTTCTTATTTTGGATTCATGCAGAAAAAGTGTCTACTAAAATAATAATTAAAAAAAAGAAGCACAATTGCACAGTTCCACCAAGAATAGATCTCAACATGCTCTTTTCACAACTCCGTAGGAAGACAGAAGAGGAAGGAAGGAAAGACAGTAATTGCTATTTAATCATATCATAAAAACATCAGCTGACATTGCCAATAAACGTGCCATCCCATGTACAACCTCTCTACAGGCTCACCTCTGGAGCTCATGGAAGCCTAGACCACGAACTGATCAACAAGCAGGCAGGCAGGTGGTCCAATTCAGGATGCAGTCCCCGTTCTCACACCCAGAGCCCAGCATGCTGAACCACTACCTCCCAACCCACATCCAAGCAGTCTGTAGGCCCAGAGCATTAACAAGAAAACACCTGGCAACAGAGCACATGAGTTTAATTACACCTCTGATTTCTGCACCTCTCCCAGTCCCTACACCTGTCTGGTTACTGGTTTTGCCTTTGATTTTTGGCAGGTGTGACCCATAGCAATTAAGGGTTCTCCAGCTGAAGCCAATTGCATCTACTAAAAGGTTAGTAGCAAATAGGCTAAGAGAGGTCAAAATAAAGTGATGTAAAAAGCTTTCTACAGCGTTAACAGCAATGCCCAGACAATCAGAAATAAAGATACCCATCATATTCACAAACGAAAGCCTACAATCACATCAAAACTTACCTCCTAGGGGATAGCAGCAGGGACACTGAGAAGTAAATGTGGTGAGCACTCTTCCTCAGCATTTCCTTATGCTATTTAAGTGAGGGTTCCCCACCAACAACATGCTGCCCAAGACAGGAAAGCTCAGAAGATCATGAGGATCCTTGGCTCCTGCAGCAAATGGCGGCTCATGGGGTACAGTGCCAGCAGCCAAGCGGCATTAAAGCATTGCACACCTTACTTATGGGACAGGAAAACACAAACACAGACCCAAGCTTACCCAGAGCCTGCTGGTAAGGCGCAGCTCCTGCGGCAGGCAACAAGCTCCACCCCTCACAACAAACCCTCACCTGCCCTGGCCAGGCTCGGCCAATCTGGCTCAGGATGGGAGCTAAGATGCCCTCTGATTGGTGCATTCAAAATTCCCCCGCTGCTCAGCGCAGTTACCGTAACTCCCAGGCTGTTGGGATGTGTAAGATCAAATAGGATTTGTTACTGGTCTTGCTTGTGAGGGGGAACAGGATGAAGAAAGAGGCGAATGAGCAAAATAAAGGAATTACATTTAGGGAGTACAGACATGCTCCATGTCTGAGAATGCTGCTACCATTGGATGTTTCAACTATAGCTTTGATACTTGTATTGGGACCTCTTAGAACTGGATTTGAGTTTGGAGCTTCAGGCCAGGCAAAACCCACAAAGAGCTCTTCATCCAGGTTCGCACTTCTTTGGGCTCTCCAAGTTTTTTCATCACACAGCTTCACAACCCAGGACTGTGGTGTTGATTTTGATTCTGCTCACGTAAACAAATTCAGACCAGAACATTCCAAATCACCAGCTTTCAAGTGGAGCCAAATGGAAAATGCAACATTAAAGGTCTATGAAAGACAGCTCAGGCTTTTTTATACTCCAACTTACACAAGTGGTTTGATAACCTTCTTGTGAATTTTGAACTGATACTGAAGCACTGAGGAGTGAATTCACTCATTTTGTGGTTTGTTTTGGAAGTTCTGCATTCCTCTCAGAAAAAGCTATCAGTAAAGTCTAATACCACCATCTTCTCTTTAAAATATGTCTGCAGTGAAAGAACAGGGATCTTCCAATCAAATAAATTATGTTTACAGGCCACTTTGTAAAGCCAGACTTCTATATGAGATGGATGTGGGACTGAACTTCTTTCCATTTTGTATAATAGCCAATAATGGCTAATCACATACTGCATTTTTACTTGGGGGAAATGATCTCATTATATCTGGTTTTGATCCCCCATGATTCCTGAGACTCAGTAAATGGGAAGGTTTCCAAATGAGTAACTGCATTCTTGATGAAACTGATCTCTTTTTACATAATCCCATATAAGACATCTTTCCTCATATTAGTTGGTTAGCACTGCATACTTACTACAGTGTTTCATCATTAGCTAGCCAAAATGGACATTCATTGGATTAACATTATAATGTTTAAATTTCTCCTCCAAAATAATACATTAGAGATTATTGCTGTAGTTTTTGCTCCAAGGCACTACTGCTGGTAATCAAAATCTCATTAAAAGGAATTCATATATTCTGTTGCCCAGAGGATCTCAATTTCATTCCTTCTCCTGTCCCTGTGCCTCCCATGCACTGATTTATATGGGTGTTTTACCTAAGGAAAAACTGTCCAATTTGGCTCTTTTTAACAGCAAGTGTCAAAGGTACAAACAGAATTAGATATCAAGTTGTTTACATACTCTGAGGAGCTTTGAGAAAATGTTACTTCTCTCTCTTTGCCAATTTAAGTAAAACATTAAAAGTAATGAGAACTTTTTTACACACACTGCTCTGATGCAAGGTCTGGTTAAAAAACCCTTTGACATCATAATTATTTGACTAGTAGGAAACATAAATTTAGATAGAGATATGGCCTTGTAACTAACTACCTTATCTTCTATTTTTGCCTCTTCTCAATTTCTTTCAAATAACTGATTACTTTTAAATGAAACTCCATGATTACTGAAACCAAATCCTACTGAAGTTAGATGTGAAGTCTTCTAGATTTTATATGGAGTAACATTTGCCTGTCACCATGCAGAAGAAATAGAGAATGGTTTGCAGTAACCAAGGGTTTATTAATCCATATTTTTTTTTACTTGAACATCAAGATGATCAGGAGAACATCTGCATTGCTTATTTGTTTTTACAAAAAATAGCTTAATTTTTCTCCTCTCCATCAGAAATTGACATACAGGAGACACTCATTAAAATCCTGGTTGGGTAAAGCCTCTGGTCTGGTTTGTGCTTTTCCCATATTCCAGGTAAGTCTTTGTTATGTGATCTGTAGTGGTACTAAGATTGCAAAGTACTAGGTTCTTCAGGTAAAATTCTTCCACTTTTCACAACACCAAGGTGAGACAGCTCTCCCAGGGCAGTCTGCACTACCTGTATCTTCATAGCACTTCATAGAAGATTAAATGATGAGTTGTTTCATTGGGGAAATGATTTGCAGTGTTAGACTGAAAAAACGGCACTAAAGGGTATCACTGCCTTCGTAAGATCCATGAGGAGATGAAGTTCCTGTACCTCTTCACATTGCTAGTGAAATAACAGATGGAGTCTGAGGGAAGACAAAACTGAAGCCTGAGTCCCAAACTTGAGCTGTGTTCTCCACCCCTGTTTTAACCACAACTGTCCTCCTAACTTGGGGTAGTATTTTAATCTTTGAAATTCACATCGTTAATTCACAGCCCACCTTAGTGAAATTGTGGCTTCTGCATCTGACAGATCTTGTGTCCAGAGAGCACAGCTTCCTTCCGACAATCACAACATGCAGCCAAATCTGAACATGATTTAAAAACGTAAAAAATTCCAACTAGCTCTTTGCTTCAATTTTGAATTCTGTGTGTATTAGTATCCAAACCCTGCAAATGCCATGGTCTGAGGTTCCCTATGAACACCTCCTAGGTCATTGTACAGATTGATTGCCTCAAATACAATTTTGACAGTAGATCTATTTTATCATTTTTCTCCTCTCTGGCTTAACAGTGGCAACGTAGTGAAGAAAAAGTTTGCTAGAGCAGCATTTACAAAGAGTGCAAATGGATAGTCTTTGAACTGCTAGAGTGGCACAAAAAGTACTGACCTCAATTTCTGGTCAGTTTGGAATCCTGGAATATTTTTAAGATGAATGTGATGCTTGAGAGCTGTTGGAGGATTTGAAAGGCTTTGCTGGTTTATGTACCCTTTGAACTTCCTTGCTATATGCACCAAATGCACGGATGCTGCTTGTTTCCAGAACCAAAGCTGGTTCAGGGCAATTTGCCTTGCCCAGTTTGCTCCCTTGGCTGGTAAAAAACTTCACAGATTTCCATCCCCATCTTTGAGCTGTGAATTTTCTTTGCACTTGCTAATACAGGGAACACAGTTTAATGACTTTCCCAAGTGCTAAAAGTAATTCATCACTAATTGTTTTTAGAAACAGGTTTTCCAAGGTATCAGTTTAAAATAAGTTTGTTTACTGATGCTCACTCATCCATATAATTCTCATCTTGCGACTAAAATCACTTTTTCTTTAATATAATGAGATTTTAGAAAATTCTCTACAGGTTTTCCAAATGCTCAGAGAAAATACCAGAGTGGCATATTGGCATGTTAATAAACATTTTATTTACTTCACATTCAACACAGGGACTTGTAGCTGGAAGAGGATATAACCCACAATTTAGGAAGAGCTGCTCAAAGGCAATCTTATTCATCGTCCTTCAGAGCAATGAGTTCTAAGGTTTTTAACCTCATGTGAAATCTTTGAGATTTCATTAGCTCTCACCTAGTTTAAACAATGCTTTTGTATACAATATTTTAAGGCTGCAGAAAGTTCTGCAGCGAAAGCTGCTACAGGTTTATTTAGTTGACTGAATCTAGTAACAGATTTTCTATTGAACTTCATGTTCATCAACAGTAAAGTAATAATGGGCTCACAAGGGACAGCCTTCCTTAAACTAAGGGAGTAATTGCTGTGCTTGTGCCTTGCAGCACTGCAATTTATGACACCAGTGTGCACAGAACTAAAGCACATGTTAAATCTAAAGCAGATGATTAGTACCAACAGTTTTAGTGAAATTACTCATGCTTAAACATAAGCAACTCAGCATTACTAAGTTCCTTAAAGATATCTTACGTCTCCAGTTAGATTTTTTTAAGTCCATCTTTGTGTAAGAAGATGGTGAAGCTGTGGGTAGGCAGTAGACACATTTTTTTATGGCACTATTTGTATTTTTTCATCCTTAAAGAATTATTTGAGGTGGAATCTTTTCCCTCCCTTCCTTTGCAGTTAATTGGAGGCTTTTCTCTGATATTACCTGGGACAAACACTCATATGTAGGGAGTTTTCTTACATTTATCTATCCTGATGCTGCCATCACCATGATGTATGGGTGCTGCTGCTTTTCTGTGATACTTGTATCCACATACAAAGATCAAACAGAAAAATATTTTCCCTTAAATCCACTTACCCTTATTCTGGAAAAGAAGTCAAATATGCTCATTATGATTTCTCTTTTTTTTCTCTTTTATTTTTTAATCACATCTCAAATTGGCTTCATTTGATCTCCCCTTGTCCTGAAGCTGTCATTTTTGTCGTCTTTTTCTGAAAAACAGGGTTTGGGCTTTTGAGAAAAAGAGATAGGCCTTTTTCTTCAGTTTTCTTTCACTGCTGTGTGCTCTGTTTGGAAGACTGCACCTTGAGTACAAGTAAGTTACATTGATGTGGGAAGAGGATGAAGCTAGATATAAGAATTCATTCTAAGAAAATTTTAATTCTGCTGCGATTTCAGTCACGGCCAGAATTTGGTTGCCAGATTCTGTGCTCTTGACAATTGTTCTGAAATTCAGAATCACTCCATAGTCTCTCTCTCATCTTGTTTTTCCTTATGAGTTTCATCTGAAATTGGTGATTACTGAGCATTAGTCAAGCTGCCTTCCCCCTAAATGCCTGCAATTCACTATTTTAAATTTGGCTTCCTGGTCCAGATGCTATTTAGAGCTCTATTTGTGCTCACAACTGGAACTGTAAACCCTCCTCCTGCCTCTGGCTAAGGGACATATGTGCTTAGGCAGATGTTTCATGACTACAGAAGAAACCATCTCTTAAATACACGACCTTCTTAGCAAATGGATCCTTGTTTCCCCAAATGTCAGGAGATGATAGCACTGATAAGAAATCCCCTCTGAAACATCAGTCTGTTCTTTTCAGATCACAGACACTGATTTGTTAGCATGGGTTACGGATGAATTCTACTCAGGCTAGAGTTTTCAGAGAAGTCTTTGCACTGAGAGTTCTTTAATCTCTTCTGAAAACACTTGCCCTGTGCTAGTCTGTGTAGGTACTGTGTCATTCACATTCCACCCTGGTAAGAATTATTCAGGGTAGGATCTGATAACCTTTGTCTACCAAGACAGTCCTGAAAAACAGCCTTATCCCAGCATTACAGTCTTCCTTCAGGATACAGACTTTCTTATCATGCGAACTAACATTTGAGAAAGAGTGCCTCTCACATGACCTGTCTTCAGATGAGCTTACATTCCATATCCTGTTTCACTTTTCTTATACCTGTATGCTCCCAGTCTAAATATGAAGTATTGTGCTTAGAGTACCTGGGCATTATTTCCTTAGTTAGAAAACACCACTGTCAGCCTAGATTTGAAGCCAATCTTCGACTAGATCACATCACCCCACTGAATGATTAAGGCACTGAAGATAGAAACTCAGAAATTCAAGGTGCCCATTAATATTTCAAAGATGGAATATTGCATTATCGTTCACTTTTGATACCCAGTACTATCATAACAGATAAATCTACTTTAAGCTATAAGTCAAAATGCTTTCCATTCTTAATACCAGAGGGAAAAAAATTAATTCTGGTGAACTTAATGCCAATGCCTAAATAATTATTATGACACTGGGTTTAATCATACATACCACAATGCATAACTATTTTCCCAAGGAAACCATTTATCTCCCAACTCCTTAATACTCCAGCATTAAGCTGGAGAGCATAAATAGAGCTATGCAGCATTATTTAAAACTTTATAGTGGAGGTATAGTACAGCTATTAAGTATTTGTGTTGCAATGGGAAAGGAGAGCACAAACAAGGCATAAGGTAGATAAAATTACCTGCTCTAGGTTGCTCACAAGGTCAACAACAAAACAAGGTAAATGTGCTTTTTCCATTTCTCCCAGTAACTAAACTCAACTTCTATCATACAGTGTAAAGTTCAGGCCAAAACTAATACTACAGTGAGACCTCCAGGCTAATCTCACACCTACGAATCCAGGAAGCAAAAACTACAGCATGAAGAATCCAGTCTGCCCACTGGGAAATTGTACTCTCCTATCATCTGCCCTTCCCTTCTATATTCCCTGTACCACAAAGGTAAATGTGTGGGACCTATCCTAGTATGTACAATATGCCAGTGTATTTAATATATGCCTCACCCTCATCCTCCATTGTTTCTTCACAACTGAGCACAGAGCCAGAAATATGATTAACTGTGAAATTTAACATATGTCAATTTATCTGCCATTTTCTGTTATAGTATATTGCGAATAGAAGTGTAGACTTTCTCATTTTTTCTTATCCTTCACTCATGTCAGAAATGCCAGATTACTGAGCTGTACAGACCGAGAGAAAAAAACTGAAATGTCCTTTCCTGAATCAATCCTGTCTCTGCTGACATGGCAAGACGTCACAGAACTCTGGAGATGAAAAATTGCTTACTGTACACGACAGGAAATTAATAACAATACAAACACTGGAACCAAATCCTACAAGTGTTACTCAAATCTGATGCCCATCAGCTCTGAAAGAACCTATTCAGCTAAAATATAGGCCATATTCTTCACATGCTACTGCCTATAATCACACAGTATTCATAATGGATTTGCAACAGTAGAATACAGTGAAAGTCACCTCTGGGCAGTGTTTGCACACGTAAAACACAAACATGGAAAGTCCAGTTTGGTACCTCAGAAGAAGGCTTATGTGGTAACTCATTACTGGGATTGCTAAATGTGTTTCAAGGTGGCCTAATTTGCCCCCCACTGAAGTAATCTGTAGCCCATTAAAGTTGCTGGTAAAATTCATTAGTTCGGTTTGAGCAGACTCAAGTCGGAAGCAGTGTATTTCTGAAGGTCTCTTGCCAAGGCTAACAGACACCACCGATATAACCATGATAAGACAATTTTCTTTATATTATCATAACATGCTTAAGGTCCTAACCAAGATTAGAGTCTCACTTTCCAGGAGTAAAATAACAGACAACTACATTCTGATGAGTTTTCTATCTAAAGATACCAGGAAAGGAGAAAAGGAATTAATACCCCAGTTTTACAGATAGAAGCTGAAGGCATCAACTTGCCTAAAGTACCCATTCCTGTACTTTAGAAACACGCAGATTTTCCCTTCCAGTATTGTTCTCTCAAGATATAAGAGACAACTTTGAACAAAGGCTTATTATTGCTTCTATTAAAGACAATGGAATCCAGGAGGACAGGAGTTAGCTTGAAATAGTAAAAACAACAGATGGTTGCAGGTAAGGGATACAAAACCCCAAATGAGCAATAGCACATCTGCAACTGCTAGCTCCCTCCAGCAACTTGCCAGCCATTCTTTTTATCTTTTTAGTTCTTTGGTTTTTAGTTCCTTTTGATTTCCCTAATATTACGAGCTAAGTAAGCTTGGTTAGTGAAAAATTATGCACAAGGAAAGCTGTGTACCTAAAAATCAGTGATGAATTTAATCACTTTTCTCTGCTTATTCAGGTAAAGAATAATCAAATCCAGAAGCACAGTTGAATTCATTCAGTAGATTTTGATTTATATTAATGAAAGAGAAAGGCTCTAAAGCTTCACTGCATTAGAATTAACTTAGGATGGGGTCAGCACTTGTGTCAGCCTACCACATCTCCTCCTTACCTTCCTTCTGCTTTTCTTAGAAGTTATTAAATGGCAAAGTTCTCTAAAGAAGCTTACAGCATATATCAATAAAATGTTTCTCACCATTACAACTGCTGAAAAGTTGGCAAAATCAATTGTTTCTGTTATCATGCAGAACATTTTCACTTTTGAGCTGTGGAATTTTGTCTGGCTTTTCTGAAAAGCAAAAAAGAAAGCTTTTCTGTCACTTATTAAACACCAGACACTCTGTCTGGTAGCTTTCCACTGGGCCTCCCTCTCAAATCATTGTGAATTTTGCCTGGAAAATGGCAGCAGGCCCAAATCTACATGAAGCTCCTGTTTAAATATGACATTCAAAGTGTCTGAAATGTGACAGGTAAACAAAACAAGACCTCAGAGGTTTTGTCCAAGAATCTGAACTAAATATTCTTCTGAAACTGAAAAGGGTTTAGTAATTTCGTTTTGAAGCTCTGTTCAGAGGCCTCCGGAATGAGAAGCACATTCCCTGAATCTCCCTGGGGAATTTGGAAATACCCGCTTCTGAAAATACCCTTTACTAGCTCAGAGGGCTGTGAAGACCAACAATTGACATGGGTTGCCCATCTGTATAGGAAAGTCTCCACGAAGAATCTCACTGTAAAGGGCCAGCTCCATCTGGGCATCAGGAGCTTAATTTGGCCTGTTAAACTGGAAAGTGCAACCCCTAATGGATACCGACCTGGCTATCATGCTCAGCCTAAGATTGAATTTTAGCCCAATCGTAGGACCTCAAATATAGCACACCCAAATTTTTTTGCTAATTTATCCAGTCCTGATGTTTTTCTAGTCTTTTGGGAATGAAGGTTGACTCTTGGCCCCTGTCCCTGCTTACTTCCTAATTTCCCAGGAAACTACTAGAAGTAAATTCATCATTGTCACCAACTCTAACAAGAAACAAATATGGCTTCCAGCAAGCAATGATGCACTTTTGGGGATCTATTTCCTTTTCTTTCTCCATCTTTGACTTCCTAATAGGTTAAGTAGGCACCCATTATGTCTATTCTTAAAACTGGTTTTGTATTATTAGCTTGCTTAGAAAGATAACATTTTTCATGATGTTTGACTACAACAGAAATATATAGCTTCAAAGACTGGAATGATCGCTGGCCAACATGAGATATTTTCCTAACTTGCTGCTGAGTAAGAGTATGGGTTTAAAGTCCAGCATTTTGGGGGTAATTCTCCCCGGGGATTAAAAGCTATTCTAACCGCTAGATAATACAAACCTTGAGCAAAGGAGCATGTACAGTTGCTACCAGGTGTTTCCATATCCAGTTCTAACAGGAAAAACCAAGCAGCATCTGAAATCTCCTGCTGAATTCATCATGGTCCCAGCAAGCTCTCTATGCTTTCATAGAGGGGCCAGGAGCTGACAGCATCAACTTTAACTTCAGCCAAGTTATCCTTCTTTTACCTACCAGAAAAGAATTTGGGGAAAAAAGGTAGAAAATGACTGATGATGTGCCTGTGTGATGCATTTATCAGGCAGTGTATTAAGCTGCAATAGAACATTTCTTGCATAAAACAGATTAAGAAATCAAAGCCATACGTCTCCCGTACATTTTCAGATCTATGACTGAAAGACAGTGCATGCTTTTCTGTCACGGGATAAGGCTGACCTTGAACACAGGTTAAAAAAGAAAAATGTCAGTGATGTGCCAGAGGTGATTAATGGGAAAGAAAAGAGCGCTCTTTCCAAACAGCATTAGTGATCAGGTAGGGGAAAACTGAGAAAAAGACTCAAACCACATCAACACCGAAGGCAAGAGCACACAACAGTTCCATCCCCTCTAAAGCTTCCTGATACTTTTCTCTGCAATTCATCAATCACCTTCTCCAAAAGACCTCCACAAAGAGTCTTTTCCAGGTTGTGATCTGATAAGCGTGGCCAAATAGGATAAACAAGGTAAGGAAACCACCATACTCTCATTTCAGGTGGAGTACCTGCAGAGATGAAAACCAATGCAATTCTGCTTTATAAAAAAAGGAGACCAGAAAGAAGTGAGAAAATGTAATATCGATTCTCTTATATCTGTACTGATAGGTGCTCCTGGCTGCCACCTTCATAAGATGATCAAAGAGCTCATAAAACCCTTCACCATCAAAGGCTTTCCATGCTCAGGACAATGAAAAATCCAAGTCACAGGTGGGTTGGTTCACAACTACGTTTGTAGGCGCTGACTAGTAAAGCAGAACAAGCTAAAAGGAGGAACGTTGAGCACTGAAGCTATGAGGAGCCAGAAGCGCAGATGATTTGAACCGCCATACTCAGGGATTTTTCAGCAAGAATTCTGCCTTCTGAATGTGAATGAGAACACTCTCATTTTATTCCCAATCTGATATATGGGGAAATTACTGCAAAACAGAAAAATGCAGCAACAAGCAGCAGAGTGATTGCAGCTTCCAGCTTTGCTCTTCTGCACCTACTGTATTTCTGCTTTTCTTTGTTCTTTTTCTTTCATTGTTTTCATTTTTCAGTTTTGAGCTTAGTAAAGACAGCAGCAGTTTGACTGTGAGTTCTATAAATATCTGCAAAAGCTAATACATGAGTAATAAGAGAACTGAATCAAATATTTTTGTCTGCCTTAAGGAACATGAATTCTCCCTGCAGCTCCCTGAACCACTGACAACCATCACTCCTCCATGCACTGTTTGTGCCAGTGTGTATTTTTAATCCAGCTCTTCTTGCTGCTAGATGAAATTTAAACCATCCCATGCAACACAGAAAAGTAAACTGAAATTAGCATTATCTAAAACTGTAATTAAAGTACTATTAATTTTTCTTCACTAAAAAAATTAAAGAGAGAAATCCCACACTTGACAAAAGAAAATGTGTTGTCACATTTTTAAGTCGAAGTTAATTATGAATTATGGATCATTTGCAAGAAAGCAATACAAAAGTACCCACTGGGCCTGTATCCAAAGTAAAAACGAATTTATGACGAAGTTGATATTGACCCATCATTTATTAAGTCTGTTAAATTCATCTTAGACTGAGCTTCTAGTGGAAGATGATTTATTAAACAAAGTAATATAAAATGTAATGAAATAGATTAAGTCTCTTTTTGAAATATTGTTATCCATTAGACCTGGTAAATTTAAGTCTATTTAAACATGAAATACCACTTTAGCAGATATTCTGGCTCCTACCTAAACGTGGGGCTGCTAATGCTTTAGTCTCTTATGTTGAAAAATCTTTGTCAGGAGAATAGACGGTGGTAACGATTGTATTTATTTTGGGGCCTTAAATTAATCATCTTTAGGATATCTCAAAGACTACAAGTAACTTCTGCCTCCACAAAGAATACAGATTTTAATTTAGATGCAGAAAGGTTCTACCCTGGTTATCAAGGCAGCTGAATATTGGTGTTACTCAAGAGTTAAGCAGTTGTCCAAAGAGCCTTGCATGTTCACCAGGGGTTTATCCACACCACCATGGAAACAGCAGCACAGGAGATGCTTAATTCAGCATCAAGAAAAAGCAGTGACAGTGAAGATGCATCAGCAAAAAACTCCACTTTGGATAAGTAGCTGAAGTGTATTCACTGGTATGCAAGGACTTGTAGCTGTCCCTTGCAGTATGTCTGCATCGTGCAACAGGGCATGATGCAGTCCTCTCTGGGCTCGTGATAATCCAAGCCAGTAAGTCCATGTGTTGCAGAGCAACATGATGTTCGTCAAGCTTGTGACAGGTTGTTGTGAATGTGAGGTTGTCATGCCCATGCAGTGCTGGCACTGGACTGCCAAGCTAGCATAAATGGAGCTAAACAGCTTCCAGATCTGAGTTGATGTGTGGTTACCTCTGGTAAAGCATGTATGGGCTCCTCCTTCATGTAACATACTTTCCTGACATAGTTTGTCTCCACAATGTCCCCCTAAGGCTGCTGAGTGTTCTAGTGCATTTTAGTTTTGGATAAATCAAGCCACAATGCAAACAGAGGTAGATGTAACTTTTCTTGCCCATGTGGCATAGACCTTGGCTCTGGGTACATTCTCGAGGGAAAGGAGGCTGGAGGCAGCCCATGGTCTTATGCAGTAGGTACGTGTTTGAGAAAATTAGTGACGTTTGTTAACTTTAAAGGAAGGCAGACCACAAGGGACAGAGCCAGGTACACACATTAGAGCCTAGGAATGAACTGAAGAACGTGAGCAGAGTCAGTGAAATCTGAGGATCCTTCATAGAACTAAGGTAATCTATTGCTGCCAAATACAAAGATGTTCTTCACTGCTGAGTTGTGCATGTGCACTTTATGGTGTCAGGTCCCTTGCATTTCCTGCAACACCTTGGCTGGATCTCTGGTTACTAATGTGCTGCTACAAGGGTTAGGATTCATTTCCTGAAATAAATCTCTAGCTTTCTGGCTTGAATGGTTTATAACCTCGCTTCTCTCTGTGTTCCAACAACATTAATTCTGTTGTAATGACTCCTGTAAAGATATCGTTTGAATAGTAATGTTTTATCAGCTTTACTTTCGCCTATTTTCCAGAATAATCCATTCTGTTATCTCACTTTTACTTTTCAGCTTTTGAATATTTCTAAGCTTTAGTGTTTGTGCATAATACAAAATCTTATTGCCACAGGAAAAGCAGCTTCTCCTCTCCATTTTTTCTACTTTATTCATAATTAAAACTCTCATGTTAGTGACAGTTTTCAAATCTGACATGACATTTTTATAATCTAGTTAATAGTTCCAAAGGTTTTTCTGCATTGCAGCCTGGGAATTATGCAAACTAAGATAAGGAGGAAAAAAGCATTGCCTCATCGTCACTTAATCATAAAGCTATGACTGAAGAATTATTATTGTTTTTATTACAGGAAAACGGCACTCCAGGTTTTTTGCCAAAAGCAGGTGATAGCTCAGTACATTCTACACTGTAAGAATTCGCCCTTTCCCACAGTTTGCTTTCACAGACATAAAGATAAAATAATAGATTCACTGTCACTGCAAATATACCTGGCCTTGGTCCAAAGCTGGTGTTGAAGTTAATAGAATCATAGAAGAGTTAGGGTTGGAAAGGACCGTTGAAGTTAACAGAATCATAGAAGAGTTAGGGTTGGAAAGGACCTTAAGATAATCAAGTTCCAATGCCCCTGCCATGGGCAGAAGAAGATTCTGTAATGGGCTTGGGATCAGGCCCTTTATAAATATAACTGACTGCCATACTTCTTTTCCATGCCGCCTGATGTTTTACACTGCAAGATCTTACATGTACAGACATGTCTGCATACCGTGTGCTCAGCCTTGGCTACTGGAGACTAGGTACTAAATGAGCAGTTCTTTGTTCATAATGACTAAATTTTTAATGTTGTGTCTCTACAGTTAATTACTGAATTCTTAGCCCTATATTGAGTTGGGATTAGTGGACTCCCTCAGTGCAAGGGCAGCTATGAAATGCATCACAGGGGTAATCCATGCATCTCATTTATCCCTTAGCAGAGATTCTCTCTGGCAGAGGCAGGCACAGACAGTTCAGAATCTCTACAGAGCTCTACTTGCAGTAAAATAATATGGTTTGATGGCACAAAGGGCTGGTAACTCAAAGATCCATGCTGCTCTGTCATACTACTGTATCAAGGGAGGAGGGAAGTACTGAGGTTTGGCCTGATTTTTTAAGGTACACAGGGGCAAAAGAGGAGAGACCTGTATTTGGGAGTCCCACAGCTCCCAGTGGAAAAGGATGGAATAAAGACTGAGGATAGGGCATGGCCCAAAGGCACACAATATTTAGAAGACAGGATTATGCATTCCTTATGCATTGACTACAGCCAGCTCCACTGAATCTTTTCTATGAGTGAAAGTAAACAGTGAGATGAGTGCCTAAGCTGAGCAGCATGCCTAGAGCTGGACTCCTGCAGCCAAATGATTTATAGCATATTTACTTTTCCTGGCCATCCAGCTAGCAGTCGCCTTTAAGCTGCCATCATTACCGTATCATGAGAGAATCTACTATTGCTCCAATCTCTCACTCATTTTCACTCTGCTCTTCCTAATAACTGAGGGCCAGGCAGGATTCATCACACCAAGAGTTAGACTACCACAGAGTTCCTACAGTGTATGCCACTACCAGGCGAATTTGGCCTGTAAATGGTTTCATTGCACATGCCCAGGTAGCCCAAAACGTTCAGCTACCTGGTACCTGTATTTGCTCAGTGTCTTATGTGACATGGAGAACTGGACAATTTGTGCCACCAGGAATCTTTCACAGAAGTGTGCAGAAGAGCTCCTGCCATTGTGAGCCTTAGGGCACCACATAAAACTGGCTTGTTCCTTTGGGATAGAGTATATGAGATTTTACTTAGAGGACTTATGTTGCCACCTGATCAGTTCTGTCTTCAGCCACAAAAGCTGACCCGAGGCTTCCTCTTTCTTGTCATTTCCCTTCATCAGAAATGAGTCAATGAGAGTGAAAGATCAAAAGTAAAATCGGTGCAAAGGAGCAACGCAGTGCACAGTTTGTGTGTACATGTGCTTCTAGCTCTAAAGGACTGCAGCTGAGTGCTATAAATTATGAAGAGATGGCACACAGAAATGGAGCTCCTCATTCAAACCCCACAGTGATGGAGCTTAGGATTGTCCATGGCGAATGACTAACCACTGCGCTTGAGCCTGGACTGGACTCTGGCTAACAACTCCTGCTTAATCTCAGTAAGTTGCCTAATTCTATTTGGTCTTACCCTGTAAAATCTACTTGGATACCTCAGGCTAGAATACCTCAAAAACAGAGGAAAGGCTGTAGGAGTAGTTTCTCTACAGTGAGGGGTTTCACCTGGGAGGACAGCAGTTTTCCTGAGTTCAAAAGCATCTGTGTTTGCTTGTTGCAATATTGAGCTTATTGATGCCTTGTGAGGACTGTGTGCACAGTGCTCAAAGCATATTTATAACATATATTTGGAGAACCACCTTCTCTGACTGGACAATATCTCAGCTGTAAACCTTCCCCATTTCTTATATGTTTGCAAATTGTGCCAGGCTATAGAAGAACTATAACAGCTACACTAATAGCAAGGTCAATTTTACATGTTTGCTACACAGAATACAATGCATGTGTTCGTAGTACTGTAAACTGGACTCTTAAATATAAAATTTTAAATGCCTTACCTTCACTAGCTTCATAATAGTTTACAGTTATCTGATGGCAGAAATTACTTTACATACCAGAATAATTCTTATATAACTGAGAAATACCTTTAGCATAATTTATGAAGGTTGCTTAGTTGATATTTACAGTTAAGCTGCAGTAAATCCAAGATGCAGCTTCAAACACAACTCGCAGTATCTCCCTAAGATGTGACCTAATACTGTCAGGAAGTGCCAGCTTTAAACAAACAGCTCAACACAACACTGTACTAAATAAAGATTATGACAATCTAATGCTGATCTTCAAACTTGAGATCTTCAGGCACAACTGAATTGATTTTTTCTTTTTTACCTTTTTAAAAGAAAAACTTCAGCCAGAAAACCACTATTTCTGAGGTTAATCAGTTCACAGCCCTCAAACATATTTTGCTATATGTTAAAATTTCACTACAGAAAGAATATTATGACCCTTTGTCTTGTTCAGCCAAGAGGTGAAAAGGAAAGATGACATAGCATCTAAATTTTAGTGAAAGAAATACCAGTAATTTCACTGTTTGTAGAAAATCATCCCAAAATACTGCAAAGTAACACTGGGTTAGTTTAATGACAAAGCCCAGTCATTGCATTGTCTTTTACTGCATTTAACAAGATTATGTATCTTTTTTTCCTTTATACCCATCTTCTATGCTCTATTTTCACATACTATTAGTGTTATAGTAATAACCACAATCCCAAACAAACTTAATCACTCCCTAACTCCACCTCAATTAATTTCTCAATGGACAAAAGAAGTTAAAGGTGGCAGAGAAGGGGAGTAATAAGGCCCTTGGTACACAGTGGCTTGGTACCAGAATCAGAACCCAGGTCTCCTGAGTCACACAGTAAAGCCTTATCTCTTATCTCATTATTCCATTTGCAGTTTAACTGTTTGATGAGCATACACTGGTTTGCAGAAGGGACAAGGCAAACAGGCCTAAGCTTTCCCATCTTGTCATGACTGCTCCTTGTCAGGGGAGAGATGTGCTGCCTTTGGAGATCTGTTTTTTACAAGGAGAGAAAGGGGTCACTAGTCCCCTGAAGAATGTGGAATTGGAAAAGAAAAATTCCTGATAAAGGGATCTGACAACTATAGTTCTGATCCTCCTCCCCATCCTACTAGGGGGTGGGGGGGGAAGGAGGAGTGAGCAAGCAGCTGCATGGTACCTAGTTGCCAGCTGGGGTTAAGACACAACTGGGTTGGAATTCAAAAACAAGTAAGATAGGAAGAGGGGTGTGTGTGTGTGAAGGGGCATTCTAGGATGTTTTACATGAACAACAGCTGCAGTTTTTATTTAGAAACAGGCCCAGATGCACACTCACTCACCCACCTTCACTGAAAGATCAATCTGTAATGAAATGAATACAGAAAATACCTGACTAGTATCCCTGGCTTCCCGGGGTGCTACCAGACCAAGAGCATCATGAGGTTAGTCCTAATTTTGTGTGCTCTGACTACATTATTGGAGACAAAGCCTTCACCAAGATACACATCAGAATCTCTGAGGTGAAACATATAAAACACAAAATATGGGAGCTCTTCTCCTTTATCTATGCCTCTAGGAGTAGGGCAATTTTATAAATCGTCTTAATTTCAGCAATTAAGCAAGAGGTCTTACCAGCAGTTGGTATGATTGCCTTAATAAGAGTTCAAACATTCTTTGTCCCACCGCTTTGATCAGTGAATCTGGAATTATATCCCTATTTCTTAATGCTGAGTGCAAATTTCATTTTCAAGCTTGTCCCACCTTCACTTTGATATGAGATGGCTTCCCTTTTGTTCCTGCTGCACTCAGGTTGTGGTAATGACTTGTGATTTATCATATCTTTATATATGACTTAAAATGCTTGTCTCAAGAAGATGGTATTTTAGAGAGGAAGAAGTATAATAAATTGCTAAGTACATTATTATGAGACATGGAACAGCTTAGGTAAATAATTAGCATCTTACCTCCTGTCACAACAAGGTATGAATCAGAGGTAACTTGTCATACTACAGCAAAAAAAATTATTCAAGCATAACTTTAGATGTCCGTGGTGCAGAAACAAATTACAGACCAGCCTCTTGTTTATTTTTTATTCTCCTGGCTCTGCAGAAAAGAAAATATGATATTACAGCTGACTGGAATTTCTGATGGAATGCAATGGGTTGTAATAAGTTTAGCAATTGAACTAGTATCTTCCACCACTGGAAAAAATAAAAGGCCTGCTTGAGCAAAAGCTATCATTTCAGTAATGTGTCATTACATTTCCATCTTTAGGGAGCTGAGCATGTATGCAGCATCTAGGTTCAAATGGCTGTGTAATGGTTGATTGCCTCCCATTCCCCAGGCAAGCTGGTGTTCTGCTGCTGCTCTTACTAGCTAAATAATTGGGAAGTGATCTCATACAGGCAGTGTTAATCTAATGCTTAGTGAGATTAGTGAAATAATTAATTGTATCCATTCAGGACCTAACTGGCTGCCGTAGAAGGGAAATTGCTGTCCCTTCAGAGTGGGGAGAGCACAGGATTGAAAACCACTAACTTCACCATAGATTAGACATGGATATAATAGTTTTTCCTATTGCATGTTGAGGGTAAATCAAGACACTTGTAGAAGTAAGAACAAAAGGGAAGCACTGACAGAAGTGACCACCACTTGAAGACAAGAGCTGTGTGGAGCCTCAGCCTGCCAACAGTGGCAACAGTCCTTGCACCTTTACAAATAGCACTGATGGCCTTGGACTAACGATCCCTGAGCACAGCAGAGCAGTGCTGTGCAGGTTGCAATGGGTTCTGAAGTACTGCAGCTTCTCTGAACAAGGTCTGGTATTTATAATGCAGAATTTGGTCCTGGCAGTGCAGACATGATCACTGCAAGATGGAATACGAATCAACATAAAGCATCATTAGTATCTGGGAAATCACATGGAGACTGTGCGTTTCCAAAGGCATCCCACTACTATCCCTTTGCTTCCCCTTGGGGCATCAGAATGGCTAATGTAACCAAGGCTACCACAGCCCAAAAGCAGCAGGTAGAACTACGATTTTGAGAGTTTTATATTTTTAGATTAATGCTAATATTTTAAAATGATCATGCTTTAATTGTTCAGAAAACTGTTACTTAAATGTAAATTCAATGAGCAAAGGAAGATAAAAGGGGCATTCAAGGTACGTTTGATTTGCATTGAATTAAAAAAATTAAATTATCTGTTCAGTTGAACTAGATTTTTAGCCTGTAAAAAAGCCATAGATTCTTGTACCTAACACGTAATAGTCTTTTGTGACTATTAGTAGTTTAATGAATATGAAATTATCTCACTACTTCTTTCTGATTTTACTGCATAGATTAAAAAAAGAAACAAGCAGGAAAAGGGTCATACATGAGTAGTTGGGTTTGACATACAAATCTTATCCAAACCACATTTTAATAGCGAATAACAATAACAGCGACTCCTCAAGAGCCAGAAAAACTGTTTTCAGTATGTAAAACAAGATAACAAAAAAACATGTTCTGGACCATAAGGACATACACTGTTGGTGTAGGGTGGAACAAGGCACAGGATGAAGAGAAATAGTCAAAAGATGTATGTGGCCATGGGAAGTCAATAAAGGACGGATAAAGAAGTCAGAGGTTGCCTGCTCTGATCCCATTCCTAAGACTGCCAACAAAGTTCTGTTTCTTGTGATTTCCTGAACAGTTCCTGAAGAAGGTGTCTTACTGAGCACGAAGATGCGACTTTTCTCGGCTTGGGGAATGATGCTCGCAGTGTATACATGTACACACTTATGGATATGTGTTCTTGATCCCAATAGCAATGTCCAGAGAGTTTTTAACAAGTGTTCAAAATATAGAACACTGCAGGGTTTATAAAATATTTGATTTAGGTTACCGAATTGGCAGAACTCTTGTCTTGACCTTATATGTGTCTATGGGTAATTCACTATACATGATTTCCACTGTACTTGGACTTTTACCAGACAGCACCAGTGGGCACCTTTTAAAACCTTTGAAAATAAGTCTAAAGCACTGATAGTGTCTCAGGAAGATACATAATTTTTTTTCAAAAGAATACTTGTTAGGTTTATAACTCAAATTTTATGTCTTCTTTTTTAATAAAAGAAGCAAAAGCAAATGTTGTAGAGGTCTAAGTCCTCCTTAACTGGCATCAACGTGGTCACAGGCAGAAAGAAGAAGAGTGCAGAACTTTAAAACTACAGAGCTCTGGAAAGAAAAAGGCTAGACTCAGAACTATTTATAATTATTTAATTGGGACTCTTCAGTTAATGCTGCATTAACACTTTGCATAAACTAATCTCTGCCTTATAGAAGTGCTATTTTAAGCTATAAATCTCATGTTGCAATTTTCAGGATAAAGAATTTTGATTGTAATGATAGATCAGAGACTGTTGGAGAAAAGTGACACGAGACAAGAATGCAAAGCTGTGATTTTTCTCCCTGGCCACAGCTTTCTTATTGCAGTATGCTCCATAGAATAAGGAGCAAAGAGTGAACCTGCAATTAGATTAATCCTACAATTGATTCCAAAAGGTTCAGTGATTAAAAACAACTGTACAGGACCAACATTTAGAAAAAGAACCAAACACTATTTATGCACCAGTGGCTTTGTTACAAACAGAAAAAAACCCCTCAAGCCAGAGGAACAAGCCCAAGGTTTAATTTATATAAATTGCAGCCACCTGCTCTCTCAATTGCCAAAAGAAAGCTTTTTCTGCATGATGTAAATCAATTTCTCTTGCTAAAGGAATCTTTGGGAGTCTCATTCACTCTTCCCTCTAAGGTTGCCAACCTTCCCCTTAAACTGTACGCATTATTAGAAAATTAGTAAGTGATTATGTTCAACCAATCGACCATTGCCTGGCTCTAGACCACCAGATACATGCACACATTAACTGCAGCAATACATGGAGAAAAAGTATACAGGCAGGGAATCCTGCTCACTAATGAAACATTGACTGTTAATACAGGGTGCTACACTAATGCCTGTGAAATGAAATTATGACTTGCAGTCTGAGGAGCTGTCGGTACATGCAGCCTTTTATGGCATCTCATTTGGCACTGAAACATTTCCACAAGGTGAGTTTCCATTTGATTGTTGCTAGCAAAAAAACTGTGTCACTTAAAATATAAAAAAGTTAGTGGAATAAATATAAAGAATAGATTCATGCTACTACTTCATAAAACCACTTAAGTGAAGGCTTACTTTGCTAGGCTGCGTAAGAACAGACTTCTCCATTGGGAGCTAACTTTCAAAACCTAGTCACAAGAGACTTACATGGTCCAAAGTGCTGCCCAGAGAACAAGATGAACACTTTTATCCTCCAATGGGTCATCTCTTGCCACAGGCAAGCAAGTTTGTCTTTGGTCTTGAACTGTTTGCAGGTCACTAGAACATTTCATTCTCACTGGGCCAAATTCAGCGCTTGTGTAGTTCCACAGATGTGTAGGAAAAATGAACACTGCCAACTTTAAAGAAGACTCTGTAAGTACTTTAAAAATATTTTTCCAAGATACTTTAAATATTCTGTCTAGGAGGGACCACTTAAAGTAGGATGTATTTAGGAACTGGAGGATGCTGGACTAGCTCTGACAAATTTGGACATCTTTCTGTCACTTCCCATCTTAACTCATTGTAATGGAAGAGCAAGGGAAGAAAGAGATTGTATATATGAGCCATTGTTATTTTATGTCAACTGATATTCTCTGTGGCTGCTGCTCATGACTCAGATTTCTTTATTGTTTGGATACTTTATTCCTTAAAAGTACTCAATAAGTGAATCATTGCCAAGTCTTTTACAATTTAAAACATGCTTGTGGTGGAACTGCCAGAAAAAATGATTATTTCCCTCTGAGCTCTAAAATGTGTTATCAGTATTAAAATAATTAAAGAAAGGATAAAGGAAGAAAACATGTCCTTCTCTGAATCTGATATCTGCAATATGCAACGCATAGACAGTATATATATAACTTTAAAATATCTTGAAATAACCCCTAAGCTTGCACAGAAATGTACATCCATTAAACAATGCACAGAAATCTTCACATCCGTTAAACAATAGCTGTACCCTGACTGAAAGGAATTATCAGATTCTCTCCCTCAGTATGGCTCTGCCAATCACCTAATGTTACAACCAACATCAGGATGCATTAGCTCTGGGACAGCAGGGCTCTTGGATTTCAGTTATCAGAGATACTCAAGAACTGTCAGGAAAGGTTTGGGTAGAGCTGATCCTTCCTCAGGGTGGGATATAGGTCTAGATGATGTCTTGAGCTCCTTTTCAGATGTATTTTCTATGATGGTCTACAATTCCATGAGACATTGCCCCTGAGGAAAAGCCCTTAGATTGACATGCTCCATCTTTGCTAGATCAAGTGGAGAATAAAAATCTCTCAACTGCTGCTGTGTCAGGGACACACTGCATCAGCATGTGCGAGAGACTCTTGCTGCTATCATCAAAGCTCAAACAAGAGCCAAAGCTGCCCCGTGGCTGCCCTACTAGTGTGGGTTAGTAGAGGTCACCTCAGTGCTCTGTTCCCGTTTCACATAGCGTGCTTATTTACATTCCTTCTTTGCAGAGAAAAAGAAGGATACATGTTCTAGAAGCTATGAATAAAGAGAAAAACAATGCCATACAATGAGTACTGCTGCCATCCACCATTCAGAACTATGATAAAAGACATTTCTGCCCAGATGTTGTCTCCAGAGTTGGTTTTCCACCTCTATTTCAGCTCATAGTTTCCAAACTTTCATCTTCATATTTTTTCTCTATTTGCAAAGAACATTTCTGTGTGAAAGCAAACTGCTGTACCTGGGATAGGTCACTACCATCTTCTTGTCTGGTCTCTTTCTTATTCTGCAAACTTATGTCTTGCAGCTGAGCTAGAACTTTTCTTCTGAATTAAAGAAAAAGAAATCCCCTGTCACACTTTCTGGAAATGAGTCCTCCTGTAAATGGCATTCTTATTCCTTCCTCAAAATGGCTGCTGCACAATCACAGT
Source organism: Ara ararauna (assembly GCA_028858755.1). NCBI lineage: Eukaryota > Metazoa > Chordata > Aves > Psittaciformes > Psittacidae > Ara > Ara ararauna. The sequence continues at coordinate 11,260,279 of CM054387.1, read as the reverse complement.
GTAGGACAGGGATGGGTTCAAAAACACATTTAAAAAATGCATCAATGCCATCTATTTCCTACCTGGCAGCCTCTGCAAAGCAGCAGCTGGATTCAATCATATTTCTAGCAGACAGCACTCAACACAAAAGAGTCAAGATCTCAGCAAGCATAAAAGCTGAACTCAGTCTGTGCCTGCAGGGCTACCAGTGCCTAAAGTACAACCACTGCAATGTGGCAGCACAGGGATGTTTACCCTGGTGCGCTACACTTTGCCCACTCGGGGAGCTCAATTGCAGCACCAAAAGGGCTGGAACAAGAGCTTTGCATAGTTTCAGTGCCCTGCTAGAGAAACTACACAAAGTACATTTCATCCCTAGATGAAGAGCACACTTCTATCTATATCAGTGGTTAAACTGAATGAGGAGCAACTGTTTATATCCTCTGTGATGTTATGCCTTACCAGACTTTGTCACTGATGTATATATATGAAGGATCTGCATCTCTTTATTAATAGAATAATAGAACCCTGAGGTCGGAAAATACCTTTAAGACCACTGAGTGCAACCTAGTACTGCCAAGTCCAATGCTAAACCATGTCCCTAAATGTCACATAGATAGAACGTAGAGCTAATTCAGTCAAAACTGGGATTGTATAGGAGTTAAAATAAGTAAATGAAATTACAAGTATAACTGCAAGCCTAATGATTAATCTCTGGAATCATACTGAAGTGCAGATGATCTAAGAAAATAGTGCTGTGAGCTTTTGGCAAGAATCAGAATGATTGTTTTTGCTGGTGTGCAGAAAATACAGAAATAACAAAGGCTTAAGTCAAGGTATTTTTTCCCTTTGTTGCAGAGGTGGGGGAATGTGTGGGAGATGAGAGCTGCTCATCTTGATCTGCTTTTAAGTCAGCCCATTTCACACTGACTCGAAATTGTGCTATTTGGTCAGTGATAAGTGATCAATTCCACTTATTTCTTTTAATGTCTCTTGAAGGTAGTGCCTCTACATTTGCATTTTAATTAAACCTGATTACAAAATATTAAAAAGCTATTTGCTAAGATTATCTTCATTAAATAAAAAAAGTATCAAAACAACATCAGATTAAATACTTGGTGTCGTGATTTACCAGTGAACAAGTACCTGAGGTCACACTCCTCCCTGCTGCAGATGGGGTTCGCTCCTTCAGTCTGTGGAGTTCAGTGTGAGTCTGCCCACATATCATCCTAGGTGGCCTCATGAAAACTGTAAAATGCATTTTAGCATCTGCTAAGTGGCGGGTTACACTCTGACTTGTATGTACTTCAATATTCTCATTTATGTTGCATATTTGTTTTTTGTGGGTGATTAATCTGATTTACGAACTGATGTTGATGTACATTATTTACTTATGTAAACTCAGGAGTTTTTGCTACATTGCCTAACAGTAATTAGGTATGGGAACCCTCCTGGTTCTGCTAAGAAATGACTAAGGAGTCAAAGATATGGAGGAGTCGGAGTTTCTATTGGAATAGATGCTGCATACACTGAAACCAGCAGTGGCCTTGCTGATGGCTTGTTTAGCAGCAGGATTTACGATGACGCCTAGATGTACTTAGAATCAAAATAATACAGTTATCTTAAAACTAAAATCATTTATTTCTGAGCGAAAATGACCACATTTAGAATTGTGAGCTGACACATCCCTCTTATTACTCCTCCTTCAAATGTTTTTACAAACACTTGTGAAAATTTCTCCCCTTTTTTCCAGTTTTTCACAGTGTTGGGATTAAATCTTAGCAAGAACTTTACTCAGCTGTTTCTGATTTCTCAATAAGTCCTTAATGGTGTAATTCACCCTTTATATAAAATTTTTAGTGTTTCAAAATAGTGTGCAAAATAGATGGAACTTTTGAAGGCTATAAGGTAAATATGCTAGTCAAATTCCCTTCAGCACAAGCCAGTGTAACTTGGATACTGCAGTTCCACCAGAGTGAACATCTCATTTGCAGCCCATGCCACGACTTTAGATGATTTTTTGAAGAGCAAAATAAAGAATAACTGCAGGTAATGCTCAGCAACTTACCATCAGTACAGCAGGATGAAGAAGGAATGTTAAAAGCAAGAGTGTTTCCTTGTTCATGCTGGGATCTAGCACATATCAGATGTGTGTATGTGTTAAAAGAACAAAAAACATTTGCCTGAATTATAAGATACTTGCCTTCTGTCTTACAGATGTTAAGCAGAAAGACTGAAAAAGCAGCTATAGTTCTGTAAGGAGGCATTATATTCTCATGTTCCATCCCTATTCCCTCAGGGTTTTCATATTTGGCTGTTGAATTGGAAAAGACAACTATCTCATATAACTATAAATACCAGTACAATGCAGATGATAGTAAGAAAAGGGACAGAGTAAAATACAGAAAACCATGGTGAAAATCATGCAGCTGGTGTAGAAATGAATGTTTTCCATTTCTCTCAGGATTTGCTTTAATTATCTTCATAATGGCTCAGTCTCCATTTGATTTTCAGTGACTTTTGAACCTAGAGCATCCAAGTGTTAGAGTCAAAATATTTATTACTGGAGAGACTAATCCACTGCTAGCTAGAGCAGAACCTAATCTTCTTGTCAGCCAACAGCACAGAACAATGTCCTACACCCCAAAACACTGTTCCTTTGGAAAGGACAGGACTGGTGGTGAATATGTCCTGACTGAGGACTCAAAAAATACACCAAAAGTACTGTGCTAATGCAGAATAAACACTTTCATGGGGTTAGCACTGATACTGGAGTTCTGCTCCAGAGATAGCTGCATTACAGTGGTGAGCGGAGCTACAATACTTCTATATCCACACATATAATCTGTTGAAATCAGTGATACAATTAGGCTTAATTAGCCTATATTTAGAAATCTCAGTTTTTGTGGGTAGAAGGTGTTGGAGAAAAAACAAATGACTAATTTTTAATTCACACTATTACGCCTTTCGGTTGTAGCACATATGCTACATTAGAACAGAGTGCAGGGAGACTTCAGCAACACTCAGCTGCAATAGCATATGCTAGTGAAGATTTGCTTTATTGTATTTCATATCTCAAACTTGTCTTGCAGCTTTGAGTCAGCTTCATGTGTATTAGTCTAATCTCACTGGCAGTTTTATAGTCAGGAATAGCATCACAGAAGCCAGCAAAAATACATCAATGTAAAATCAGGATTTCTTAGATTCAGCATCAGAACTACTATACGTTGAATTCAGGTATGAACATTCAAAAAGGCAAAAGGCATACTGATCAGTCATCAACTTCTTATTTGAAGGTACAGGTTTCTTTAAGAAAAAGTCAATTATAAATATATTGTAAATTACCCACTTTCAACTTCTATTCCACTTTGCACAACAGGGGGAAATTGCAGAGGGGGAAAGTATTCCAGTCATCTAATCCCAGGTCAAGTATTTCTTACCTAAGGATTTTAAGGCCAAAGAAAAGAATCCTTTGTAGTTCAACACTTCATGGGACTGTACTGGAGGCAACGGACAGGTCTCTAAGGAGACTCTACATCGGGAGACTAAGGTTTGTGCGTCACCACCTCTAGGAGATGCAATTCTCATGATGACATATGCTATTCGGAAAGTGGTGGTCTTTCAAATTATTTTCATGAGAAGGAAGAGTTGTGGGTTAAGCTCAGTCAGCCACACAGCCGCTCTCTCACTCCCCCCTCCTTCCTCCCCCCCACTCCCCGAGGGATGGGGAGGAGAATCGAAAGAATGTAACTCCCATGGGTTGAGATAAGAACAGTCCAGTAACTAAGGTACAACACAAACCACTGCTGCTACCACCAATAATAATGATGATAAGTGAAACAACAAGGAAAGAGAATACAAGCGCTCACCACCCGCCCACCGATACCCAGGCCGACTCAAGTAGTGGTCTAACCCTTCCAGATAACTGCCCCCAGTTTATATAGTGGGCATGATGTTCTGTGGCATGGAATACCTCTTTGGTCAGTTTGGGTCAGGTGTTCTGTCTCTGCTCCTTCCCGGCTTCCCCTCCTCCCTGGCAGAGCATGAGACTCAGAAAGTCCTTGGTCAGAGTAAACATTACTGAGCAGCAACTGAAAACATGGGTGTTACCAGCGCTGTTCCCAGGCTGAAAGTCAAAAACACAGCACTGCACCAGCTACCAAGGAGAAAAATGACTGCTGCTGCTGAACCCAGGACAGGAAGTTTGAGGAAGACTGCCTCAAAAGAGGTACAACTGTGAGATGAAATGGACATGATCTTAATGCAGACTGGGATACAAGTTTACCTCTGCTTTTAGAAGCAAGAATGATTAATGGAGTACAAGCATAGGAGACATGAGTGAACTTTAACAAACTGTAGCATGCAGAAAGGCATGATTTGTGAGCTGCATTTTCTCTGTGGGCCTTTCCCATCTATGCATCATAAATATGCACACTGGGTACAAAATGAGATGGCAAATTCTGTCCTGGCCTTAAAAACTCTGATCCTACCCTCTCTTTGTCTTGCCTGTTTGTACATGTCTCACCCTCTTCTTTGGATAATTTATAGGTGTATCCTCTTTATAAGCTAGGCTTGAGGATGGAACATAAGAACTAATAGTTGCACACTGCGAATGCTGATGAACTGCAGAACGCAGCTGCCATGCAAACGTTTCTTATTCTACTAGTGTAATCTAGGTAGGACAGATGGCAATTTTAACACCTACCCTGAGAAAAGAGCAGCTCTTCGCTGCCCTGAGGGGCAGATCAGAGATTAAGCGACATCTCAACCTCTTGTTCCTTTGACTTCATCTCTTGCTCTGCGTAGAGAAGCTGACTTCTCCTTCTGTATGCAGCTACTTGAGCAGACTGTAGCAAGGACTAGGAAGCAAGGCTCCGAGCCCATGTATCTCTCCTTCTCACCTATCTGCAGCAGTTTAGCAATCTCTGTTCTCTATTCAGGAGCTGTAACCACTGAACAAGGCAGGACAGAGACATGGAGTGTGCTTGCACTCTCCCGAAGGTCCCTAAATAAGCCTGGAACAATAATGTTTACAACAGTATTTCCTGCTTACAGGTTTGTCCAAGTGTCACAATTTGTAAATCTAGTCTCATTTTAAACTCTCTTTTTTATCCCTGTTGGGTTTTGGCTGTAGGCATAATCTGTTGTGAAAATCAGCCCCTGCACCCTGGGGGCATTTTTCATCCAGAGACCGTTTTTGCAGAACAGCAGCTGGAGTGTAAAAAACCAGTCTTAACTCCAAAGAGGTGATGAGATCCAGCCTTCTGGCAAATGTGCATCTCAAGAGAGAGCTAATTGTGCTAGCAGCAAAACAGAAACAATTCTGGCAGCCTGCTTCTTCTTTCCTGGGTGAACTGTGAAATCCAGGGAAGAACTGACAAAGTGGAAATGTTAGCAGTGCAGGTTAGCAAGAGCTGCAACAGTCATCCTAATTACCATCAGGGAATGCTGCTTCTCAAGTAACAGGATTGATGTAGTTTTGCTACAAGAAACTGTGCTTCACTGACTTGACCGCTGTAAGACTGTTCTTGAAAAAATGCCTTAGTATGTCCAAAAGGAGCCTATCCCTGTTAGTTTATTCTAACCGAAGTCAGTACAGAGCCTCACTGACTTCCAGTTATAAATTTAGAGCCTACAGTGATTTAAAAAACCAAATCAAACAAATACTGATCTATTATTGTTTCTCAGAGCTGGAGTGAAGAAATTTCTAAATGAAAAAAGGCTTTTAAATCATCAAGTGAAAACAGAAATTACACCATAAAAGCTGTTGGGGTTTTTTTTCCAGGAAGGGATAATCAGGAAAATAATCTCTTCCTTCAAATATAACTGTAATTTTTAATCCAGCTAAGCAGGAGCACAGGATCTATTCACATGGAAGGCCCTTCGGTCAATGGATTCTAACCTAGTTAAAAAAAAAAAGAAAGAAAAAACTCTTTGATCTTAAACCGTAGATAAAAGTTAAACCCATAAAGCAGCTGAAAGAAAGCAGAAAAAGCAATCATTCTCCTACTTCCCAAATGCAGCTAATTGCCTCCAGCACCATCTTAACACTACGGAACAAATCAGAAATCAAAAGCTATTTAATGTCAACACATCTAAACTCCAGCAGTGGTTTTCAACAAATTATTAGAAAGCAATTTTCTTCAATTCAGTAATAGAATGTGCATCAAATTTCAGCCTTACCTAAGCTTTGGCAATGCACCAGGAGAGTAAATGCCAACTCTGGTTCCACAGAAAGTATTTTTACTCTTGCATTTCAGAGATAGCTCTGTTTCCTGCATCCACAGAGATCTGGTCTACCTTCAAGGGCACCTAGCACTCAAAGAAAGTAATTCTATAACAATTGGGCTTTCTTTCCCTTCACATGATCTAAGTACTCCAGTAACGATGTATGGGCAAGCCAAATGTTTGAGTTACAGCACAATGAAGCTTTAAACCTGCTGTTTTCCTTCCTGCCATTCAGAGCTACTTGTACAATTGACTTTAATGATATGGTCAGGGAATAGAAACCTGGAAGCTAGCATATCTTACATACTTCCCTCATATCTGATGCAGTAAGTGGCATTGTATGCCCTTGGCACAGTGCAGTGGCAAGAATAAAATCCACTTCCATGTGCTTCCAGAGTCAAAGAATATTTCAGCCACTGGACAAATCCTTACCCATTACTTGCATACATACTCGGTATGTATTGTAAGTTAGCTGAGACTTCCATAGGGAAATGCGTGACCAGCTTTTGCCAGGAAGGCGCTGGGAAAGGCAGCCAAACGAAGAGAATTATGGCACCTAAGGATTCATGTCTTACTTTCCACCAGGCTGGAAGTTTCCTGTTCTATTTGGTCTTAAAGTACATGAGGAAATTTTGAACTCTAAGGAAATGTAAAAGTCTTCAGCTCTTCCTGATAAAAAGCGTATACATTTCCTTGAAAATGCAAATGTTTCTGCATCATAGAAAAATCAGTTTCTGCTCGTTTCTATCAGATCCACACTTAAAAGCTCCAAATTTCTCCCACCAGAGGGCTGTGAGACGCATACAGCACTTCTTAGGCAGTTCATTACAATGTTTTTGTAACCAGCTGTGACTTTCACCCCAGGGACATATATGCTGTACTATGAAATGGAATGAGAATATATGTTTAGCCAGGAATTTTCATTGTACACAATAGTTCAATGGCCATTTTATATCTCCAACTTCAGTGCTTTCCTTTCAGAAGTGTACATTGTGCAAGCACCTGCAGCTGTTTTTAAAGCAGTTACGTTTCACACAGGCAGTCTTTGTTCTCAGCTTTGTTTTAAGTATGAAAGTAGGTTCTGGGTATGTAAAATATACCTAATGTATCAAAAGATGGCAATTATTTAAAAACTGAAGTTTCCAAATAACATTTTCAGAGCATAGAATTAACTCAGGTATTTCTGACATTAGATCATGTTTTGGAGACGCTGCAGTGACTGCCTTTTGAACCAACAATGATTCTACCTGACTGAGTCCAAAGCCTAGCATAAGAGAGACTGTATGTGAGGCAAAGGGCAGGAGTTACAATATGCTCTCCTGTGGTTCTCAGCGTACTGCATTCTACTACCAACGTGATGTCCTTCAGACCAGAGTACACCATTTCATTAAAAGGATACTAAAGATACTCTTGTACCTTCCTCCTCTTCGAAACAAATCTAAACTACATCAAAAGCCAGAGGATAAGCAAAGTCTCCTGCAGCAGCAGTGAATTATGTGTCAGAAAAGAAAACAGATATTAGTTTCAAGTTTTGGAAAAGTTATTAAGCAACAGAAAAAAATGGGATCATGCCCAACAAAGTCTTACAAATTCAACTGAAAGTCCTCATTACATTGAATACTTCGGTTGATAGAGTATGCCTCCTAATTGTTCTTCTCTCCTGGAGTACCTTAAATGTCACCCCTCTCCTCAGCCAGCTCACTTGTCCTCTATTCCCACACTCACACCCTCTGTGTCTCTTGTATTTGTCTGTGTTCATCAGCACCTCACTGTGACCCACAGGAGGTGAATTAATGGCGTTTCCCTCTGTGCCAAGGGAAATGCGGGTGAAAAGGGTAATGATTGCCATGGCTTGTGTTGGTCATGGTGTAGATCTTGGTTTAGAGAGCATGTCTGAGATGTATGATGCTCTCTGCATGTAAACATGGTACAGAACAGTAAGTCTTTGAGGGTAGAATAAGGATACAGCTGTGAAAAGGATAGGCGCATCCAGACTTCACAAGAAATTGCAAAACTATTATTGAAGTTTTCCACTGCAGAAGTGATAGGCCCTAGAGCACCTCAGTTATTACTGGTGACACTGGGGAGCCACTGGAGCCCTGTTAGAGTGATGTGGTTGAGAACAGCCCAGACAGTGCCCAGGCAGCCTGTGAACCTGCACACTTAGAGGTGGCCTTCCAGAGTATACTGATGTTCGGAGAAGACATCACACAGCAGAGCAACAGCAAGAACCCCAGAGAAGACAGTCTCATGGCACAGTCTAGGATAGGCAGCATCAACAGCTCTCTGAGAGTGGATTTTTTCTCTTTAGGCTTTGTTTGAAGCCCCTACAAAATGCTTGGAATACTTAGACCTCTGAAAGGTCAGGTAAACATCACAGGCTTCCCTCAACAATTTCACCCACAAGTGCGCAGGATAATATTCCTAAAGATGATTAATTAATCAAGATGAACAATTTAGATTATTATCAAGACAGAGATCCTCCACAGAGTTTTCTAGGGGACAAAAGAAGCAGAATTGGTTTTGGTCTTTCTTTTCTCTATATATGTGTGTGTGTGTGTGTGTGCCAGGCTAGGCTTTGCAGAATTTGTCAGGTTGAGAAGGCTGATATGATTGCAGCGTTTTTTTTCAGTTTTGTACTTCAAATTCCACCCTTTTTGCTAAAAAAGGAAGTCTCTTCTGTCATTAATTTTCACACATTTTTCCAGAAATGTGATGTCTCTTTAGCACTCCTCTTTTGTTGTCATATTACAAGTCTAATTGACATTTCTGTCAGGCCTGGGGGGCACGGCCAGCTTACACTGTTCTCAGCACGTACTTACCAATAGCGTCAGTAGGGGATGTTCACAATGATTGAAGACAAGATATTAAAAATTGAAGCTAACAAAATAAAACCACTTAAAACTTGCTTCAGCATCCTCTGACATCAATGAGCATCTTTTGACTGAATTCAGCAGACTTCAGGTCAAGCCCATAAAGCATCCACTGAAGAATGCTTAGTGTCTTTAGGCCTTAGCCAATATAATAGAATGTGAGAGAAAACTTCATTTTTGTACAGTTAGTCAGCTACTTTCATATCTTTTTACTTCCATATCTATGTACTTTGGTGCCTGGAGACTGCCACATCATTCCCCTTCTCTGAGTAACTCATTCATTCAATGGGAGAATCAAACTGGTATCCCTGATACCAGTCAGCTCCCTCCTTCCCCTTACACTGATTTTGTACTTTATCCCACAGCATTAAAAGAAGTGCTACAACTCATGTGTCCTACTAATGTAACAAATGAGAAGTGCACCTCAGAGGAAACAAACACCTTCAGCAGTTTAAAATGACATTCATATTTATGTTGCAAGAAAAGATGAACTACATTCATTTGAGAGGAAGAGCTAATGGTAGGTCAAAGATCTTGGGCTCAGAGGAAGTGCTCTTTTTGCACTTCATTATACTATATGTTACTCTGCAAATCCATGAAATACAAAGGTATTTGCCTTGCAGAGGATAATCAAATAGCTAAATTAGGGTTCACTTCACCTCCACCACCTTCATATACTTGTCAGAATTCCCCTGACATGCATCCCAATGTGCTGATTTAAATACATTCATAAACATATGATTATTTATAGAATAAAGATATGCTCCTATTCTGGACAGAAAGTTTTTCAACACAGGGACAGTCCTCTTGTGTTTGTATATCATTTATTCTAGTTGGATCATGAATGTAACACTGACAGCAGACACTGGTGCTACAACAATAAGTGAAATTATCATAGTGATAACCTTGACACATACAAAGCTCCAACTGCTTTTCAGGGTTTTACTCAAAGATTATTTGAGTCAGTGGGAAAACTGCCACTGACTTCAGCAGGCTTCTGCATCAGGGCCCTCCAGAGAGATCCATTTCCTGAAATAAAACCTAGCAGATCTGAATACCAATATCCCTCTGGAACAGAACCTAATAATTACTTTGAAAGGCCTGAACTTCCATTTTATCACAGATTTAGCAAGACAATCTGTTGCTTCCTCTCTACTACAAATATTTAAACACATGCATTATTTTATTATTACTCCTCTTTTTTTAATTTCCCTGCTCAGGCTGTATGCCCCAAAGTGATCAAAATAAAACAGGAATAAATGACAGCTTATTAAAAGAGGAAAGGGAAATATTCTCTTCATTACTTCTTTACTTCTTATACTTTACTTGTTATACCTTGCTTTCACGGCTCTTAATGATCAAGTTCATGAATTGTAAGGCACTCACATGATATTGCTGACCTAATTTTTGGTCAACAATACTTCGCTGTATAGGGTCTCATAGCACAGCAACCTCTTTCAGCCTATATGGGCTGGAACTATAATAGGTTGAACATCAGCCAGCCTAAATGGAAAGTCTGTCAGCAGACAAAGCCCTGTACTGAAGACTGAATGGACTAGAAGGAACAGAGTGAAGTGAAGCATAATTAAATATGCAGAAGCTATTTTTGAATCTATTGAAATAGAAGAGAATTGAATGGAAAAGACCCAGGAGAGATTCAGTTATGTTAGAGATGGACAAGTGAAGCCGCATATCAAAGGTTTGGACCCAATCATGGTATGTTTGAATTTTGAAAAAGCTCAAGACTTTACAAGCCCCTAATCTGGTTTGATGGCAGCGCAGCCATGAGAACTTCAGAAAGAAAAGTGAGTAAAGAAATAAGTGTGAGTTCCTAAGGGAAAATATAAAATAAAATTATAACATGGAGAGATATGAAGAAGGATCTGAAACTGCCTTCTGACGATCTTTGGGTAACTATAGTAATATTTGCATCTTTAATGTCCTGGTACTGAGAAAGTAGCTACGATCTCTGTGATCTCTACCTGGGAAACGCTAAAATAGCATAATGGTTTTTACTAGCCTGTGTGACACTGATCTGTGAACTTTCCTGAGATTACCTATGGTTTCTGATGTCAGCAGAAATGGATTAATGTAACTGTGACAGACAAAATGACACGGCTACACACAGAAACTGGCTGCCTGGTCTGAGAATTCCATTTTGATGTGAATTTGCTGTTCCTTCATCAGTATATAGCTGTACCCCTATTACTGAATAAATGCTCAGTTCAGTCCTAGTCATGGCTAAGCTACTCCCAGCAGCTTGAAACCAAACTGGCTGTACGCGTTCTTGTGCTTTGCCTTAATCTTTGAGAACATACAGTATGACTGTAAAAAGTTCTTTTGGTCTCAATCCAGTCCAACAGGCAGCTTCTAAGCTCTAACACATTATCCCCAAGCAAAGTGAGACTCGCACTGCATAGAACAGCCAACTGCAAATTAGAAACTGTAAACTGTGCTCTGGAAGAGGGACACTGAAGCCAGCATCATTCCTTTCCAGTACAGTCCCTGTATAAGCAGGGACTGTACAAGCAGGGACTGCATAAGCAACTGTAAAGCAGAACTGTCCAGCCCAGATTTCTGTGGATATGTGACTGAAGTTTCTTCTAAGCTGGTTGTTCAGGCTGGGATCCAGCTTAAACCATTAGCCATCTCCACTGTCAAAAGAGAAGGAGGAAGGTAACTCTGCAAGATTGATTATTCCTGTGTTTTAGAAACCTGCTACTGGCTCTTGCAGCAGGCTGAGTGATGTGCTCAGATGGTGTTTTTGGCTGGCTGAAGCTTAAGTTAAAGAAGTTAACATCACAAATTTTCTGGAAATCTGGCACCAGTGTCTTTCCTCAGCTTATGCTCCTGTTCATGGAAGGACTTGCTCGGGGGTCACTGAAGACAGCACACAATGACACAAGAGGACAAGTTTTCTGCCAAGAACCAAAGCCAGTGTATCGTGTCCAAATGAACTCTTTTTTTTCCCTATGATTCAGTCTTTTTGTACTTTTTGAATTGAGTTCTTCTTTCCAACTTTGCACACATAATTCAATTACTGGTAACCTCCGTGATTAAAGACTTGTAAAAGCAAAGAATTATAGACCAAAGGATTTGAACTCAATTTTCTGGGGTTTTTTGTTTGGAAGACTCATGGAACTAAACACAGACATTTAGGAACATGCTGGTTAGTTATTTCTTGTTCATAGTATCTTCATCAAGTATACTCTTAAAGGTATTTGGATGAACCATGAAGTTGGTAGAGTTCATTCCAGATCATAATTGGCAAAGGAAGAAAAACTATAAAATCATCTTTCCTAAAGACAATAAGTAAAAATGGCAAGCACTTAATTTTTTCTTTTTATAAACTACTTAGTAATATTTATTTAATGATTGTCCAATTCAGCTACTGTAACATTCTTTAATGACTCATAAAGTGTATTTTATGCCAGCCATGAGATTTAATGGCATCACAGTGGGAAGAAGATCCATCTTGACATGTAGCTTCTGAAAGCAATGGGCAAAAATGAAGCTGAGAGTTTCAGAAGGGAAAAATATTCTTTTTATTGAGGTAAATGCTTTCTATCAGCTTCTTCATTTGTGTACTGTAGCCAGGCAGCTATTATATGCAATTTGAGTCTGTCAGTTGAAAAGCATGATGCATATTAGAGTGGTAAAAGGAGTTGTGAGCAAGTTAAATTTAGACCTTATTACCTGCATTATGTTAATGCCTCTAGGTGCTAACAGATTGAAACCATCATGATAGACACTGTACAAGCACATAGCAAGACAGAAGTCATTCAGGGCATGGACTGAATCAAAATAGACAAGACAGAGAAAGGGTAGGAGGCTTGGGGATGAAAGCAGAACAAAATAAAGGAACTGGCAGAGCCAAGGGAAAAAATGGCTTATGATATTTTTGGCAAAAAATATATTTCATCTGTAAGTGAACATTTGTCAAAGCTGTAAAATGTTTCATGAGCTGTATTCTCTAAGCATGTGAGAGAGACAGACACCAGTTAGTACAGACCCAGTTCAAATCTGGTCCTCAAGGATTAAAAGACTTGCATCTCTGGTCTCCCAAACCGTGACCTAATGACCAAGCTGCTGTTGCTCCCTCTCCCCCAAGATGTTTCCCTAAAGCCAAAACAGTGAGGCTTTTCAAAACATCACAGTGTTTTGTGGCACAGGAAAAAGCTTTTCAAGACGTCTCCTATCAGGAACATCAACCTGCACCCCCAGAGCCCCCTTTCTGACCGCAGCCCCATGCTCTCCCCAATGGACTATGCAGTCTTATGCTTCAGAGGCACTTTTTCTGTTGTTTTGATTTTTCCTAACCACTGCCTCCTTTGGAGCTTAGTTCTCTACTCTGACCATATTAAGCAAATAGCAGCAAGTCTGTAAACTTTTCTAAGTATGTGCACAGAGACTCTCTTTGTTAAGAGTCAGAACTACTGGTTAAACAGCTCACTGACAGCTCTAACCAGAGTTTAAGTGAATATGCCCAGTACAACATCTAGTAAGAGTTAAAAAGAGAACCTCAAAACAAAGCTTGATTACTTTGTATATTACCCAGATCTAACAATAACAAACACTGAGCTCTGAAGTGGCATGATCATAACTTGAAGATGTGACAAAGGAGGCAGGGAAGAGAGAACTGATACTGGTCTACTGACTGTGGTCATACACTGTTTTGTTCATAGCTAAAGATTTAATACAAGGAGACACAGAACATGTATAAGGGTAGATATCAGATTAGTAGCTGATATGCTCCATCACACCATGTCTAATTTTTTGGCTGATCGAGAATTTCCATTTTAATGTCCTAAAAGGTGACTACTGCGTGGTGACAGACAACAGAGAGTGTTCCCATGTTTGAGGATTTGGAATGGCTGTCATCACACAATGGTTCGAGGCTTTTCTCTAGCCTTGTATTGCAAGGATGATAAAAAATACCCCCCTAGGAACAGCCTAATTCCTCACTGCAGCAGCAAACAAAGTGCTATCATTTTGGTGAGTTTTGTTTTGAAGCTTATACAACAGCTGATGGCATGCCTGAAGGAAGGCAAATATCTCTGAACTGTCTGTGTTTCCCAACTACTCCTTACATTTCAGCAGAAGAAAAATTCAATCTTCTTTCCACGTCCCCTTTCCAATTGTATCTGTGCTCCCTGGATACCTGCAAGGCTGTCAGGTGTCACCCCAGGTTAAGTTGTAAAAATGGATGCATCAGGACCATTTTTCTATGGCAAGTTTACTTTAACAGTGTGTTCAACTTTACCAAGCTTAATAATGGCAAGAGAAAAGTCTAATGAATACAGTGCTGGGCTGTATCTTGGATCTATCAAGGAGAATTTACTTTCTGCAGTGTTGGAGTACAAGGATGGATGGAAAAGTGATGTGTAACATTTAAGTGTTAACGCTTAAGCTTTGATATTTCATTACATTTCTCCACCTTGTCTGACTTTGTTGAAAGCTCTTGACAGAAAAGCCAGCTTTGGTGGATATATAGCGACCAGCTCTGTCCCTTCCTCTGTCTGATAAAACTGCACCTTGCTTCTCATGGTCACATTCTAACTTTCCTGTTTATATACAGAAATGTGCCATCAAGAAAAGCTAATGGCAGTCTAGTCCCAAGAGCACAATAAAGTATGAAACCATGGTTTTAAAAATAACCTTTTTCTGTATCACTCAGGAAGATATAGGATTTTCTAGTTTTATGATGAAACCATCTGAAATTCCAGACACCTTCATTCTGCTGAGGTTTCCTTTGCATACTCAATTGTCTCAAGCCCTGCAGACCCCCCACAGACATTAAGCAGCTCTAACTACATTCACTCATCAAACCACCCAGCTTGTTTCTGGTTGAACTTGGATGCCTGAGGACAGCAGGGGGAGAACAGAAGATGCAATTCCTGAACATTGCCAGTTCTGCACAGGAAAAACATTTTTCCACAATTAAATGCTGATAACAAAGAGAGAAGGCTTAAACTGTACAGTACCTTTCCTTCCTTTTCAATTCATCTTCCTAGCTTGTTTCTTCATTTTCCTAATTTATTTAAGAACTGAGTTACCAGAGTAAAAGGGGTCAAATCAAGTGGTCAAATCAAGACCATGAACACTGCACTCAAAACAATCCTGTAAAGCAAAACATCTGAAACTGTCACAGGAGTTGGAATATGTGCCAGCATCAAATGAGTTACATAGCCAAGATGAGTACCAAGAGCATTGCTTTGCAATTTTCTATAGCAGGTTATACGGCCCCCTATTCATATAAAGGCCTCAAAGACTTTATGTATCCTCACAACATATTACACTACGGAGAGTGAAGAAATATTTTGCCATTCATTAAGGTAGAGAGGGACTGAGACACCAAACATAGAATATATGTAGCCACTTACTTCCCACTGAAATGGCATTAAAGGAGAATCAGAACAAGTAACATGCAAGTAACATGCTTATATTGTTTACCTCTATTGCTATTACCAAAAATATCTACAAAAACATACTAGGGAAAATCTCTGAGCATCTTCTGCAACATGAGAGGACAGCAAAGGCACATCAGAGCATGTACCAAATGCATTCCTTCATTTGGTGTGCCCCTGACCCTCTGTGTTCCTTAGTGACTGATTAGTATTTATGCAAACCACCACTTCAATTAGAAACCTAGTGGGATTAATTGGATGGAAAAATACTTGCAATGGAGCAGATAAAGGAAAAAAAAAGAAATCAAAGAGAGCTTTTCTCTCTATTGCCACTGAAATAATGCAGGCATTGCAGGTTTAGTACAGGGATGTACCCCCTAAAGTGTTTCCAAACTAATAACCTTTGAAACAGATTTGCAGCCTTGGAGAGGCAGCAGGGATACACAAGGGAATAAGATCTGATTTAAGATGAACACTGGCTCATGCACTCATTAAAGTAGCCCGCTCTACAACAAAATGTCACAGGGTCACATCCAACCTGTATACTTGGAAAATCTCTGTTTTCATTATTTTACCACCTCAACCCCATGGGCTCCATGAAGTTGCATAAAGTGAGCCTGGTGCCTTGATCCTGGAAATCATTAGGAGTGGGAGCAAATAGCTGTTACAGCCACATTGCCAGCTACTCTTTGGTTGCACAGCTGTAAGTTATTGTATGCACATGTACAGCAAGAGGCTTTGAATATCAGTTCTGCTTGTTTCTCATCAAACTTCTAAACAACATCACAGAGATTTCAGTTAACATTTGCGTATGTGTGCTCGACAGGCTGGTTCATATTTAGAAAGGGAAAAACAAAAAAGGTATATGAAAGGGAAAAAGGGAGAGCAGCAAGTGACTCCAGGATTCATTAAAGCCGTTGCTGCAGACTACAAGACATGGAATTCTTTCTGCTTCCTGAATTCATTCCAGTGGGTTTGTGTAACACAGCTCCTGTAGACCACAAACTTTCCCAGCAGCAGGAGAAATTCAAGATCACTGACAGGAAACTTCACTTTTCCAGAGTTAGCGTGAACAAAAGGAAATTACTCACCAAAGGCACCCAACTCAGTGCTCGGCCTGGGAGCCTTACTCTCACTGAGAATACAGGGACCCGCTGCTGGTGGATTTAGGGCAGAATTCTGCCCCCAGGCAGTGAGTGTTGCCCACATACAGAATGAAACTGATCCTAAACTAGCTGCTGGTGCAGCAGGTTTCCCCTATCACACATTAGGTGCTATATCATAGAATCATAGAATAGTTAGGGTTGGAAAGGACCTTAAGATCATCTCATTCCAACCCCCCTGCCATGGGCAGGGACACCTCCCACTAACTCATGGCACCCAAGGCTCTGTCTAACCCAGCCTTGAACACCGCCAGAGATCAAAGGGGTAGATTCTGTCTTACTGGCCTCTAATATACTGGTAGCTCCAACGTAAATCTATCCAAACATCTTAAAAGAGCACCAAACGTGAGGGAGAAGTTCGCTGAGCCTTTTTCTTAGTTACAAATGCGATGTGTAAGTCCGTATTCACAGGAGCATTTCCCAAACCTTGTCCTCATTTTGAGCATTCCATGCCGACTTAAAGTTTTACAGCAATGCCAGATAAATCTGATGATAAGTGCTAAATCTGGAACTCCAGATATGCCTGGGCCAGCACCTGGATATGAGCAGCACTGAACTTTGTGTTTCGCTTATATTTACACAACAGTTTAAATCAGAAACATCTGTTACTGTGATTTTGATACTAAATAATGGTCTGCTCATCGGGACTCAGATTTCCTCAATACCCATAAGGTAAGGGCTACATGGCAAACTGGGAGGAAAACCTTAGATTGTGACCTGCTCTTCAACAGCAATTTTACTACAAGTCTGCAGCCACGGCTGCCCCCATTGTTCCAGTTTCCTCTGCCTTCATGTAGATGCCACAAATGTTCATGTTCATTCTCCAGTGTTTACAGCTTCATTCTTTAAACTCAGCTTATATACCAAAAAAAGAAGTTGCTTACTGTGAGTTTTAATGTTACCACTGCATTTAGACAATGGCTTAACAATATGTCAATTGCAAGATAGTTGTGAAAAATCTACTTTCATAAGACACAAACTCACTAAGAGTAGTTATTACACAGAAAGAAAATTCTCCCTAGGCTCATACCCATGAAAATAAAGATGCAATTAGATATTAGATCTCTGCAATTAAAGAGAACATTGCAAACATATATTTCCATTTTCTTTTGGAATTTTTTTCATTTCTATCACCAGCAATGTGTAACTTAAGCTGAAAACTGAGCCATGAAGCATAATATTTACTACTGAGCCACAGGAATACACGCTGCTCTTATTTACACCCAGAAGGCCTCAGGTCACAACCTGGTGTGGAGCCAGTGCCAAAAGCTGTGGGACAGATATACAGTGTCATCAACTTAAAGACAAGCAGAGCCAAGAAATAGTACATGTTGTTAATCATTATGTCTCATCCTATCTGGGTGTCCAAACACAAGCCTTGCTCTGTTAGCAGGGCGTAATGTCATGCAAAGGGGAGAGAGTACATGCTCTAGTGCGCAAGACAACATATGTTCAACTAAGTGAACACAATGAGGTAGGATCAAACATTGAACATGGACCTTTTCTTACTGAAGGTCTTGCATTGTTTTCCATTAGAACCACATTTACCTACATCCTACATTAGTGTAGAACCTGATCATTTTTTTAAAAATCCTTTAAATAATTGCTTACATCTCTCACTTGCTGTCTGGGTAGGGGATCTTACCTGACCAGAGCAGCGAGCACTGACCCTGTTTGGCGCCTCATTCCCAAAATACAGCCCTCTTCAGAAACCATGAACCTGGACCTTTCATCAGTTTTCCTACAAGGGAAATTCTATTATCTCAGAAACTTTCTGACCACCTGCATCTGTGTGAGGAGAGAAGCAGGTCCTAATCCTTTCCTACATGCATGAGCTTCCCAGTCAGATGCACAGAATGAATAAAAATCTACAAGATTTCTTATAAGAAATCAAGTCCCTTTTCTTGCCCCCATTGCTAAAACAGTGGGCCACTTGCTTGAAAAGTAAATACCTCATCTCTCTCCTCTCCTTTTTCTTGCCAATGGATCATGTTTTTCCTCAAATCCTGGCTCCAAATACCACCACTCTAAATTACCGCACACAGTAGGAATAAATCAGGTCTTCCAAACAAAAAAAAAAGTTTAAAAGTGTTAAATGGAAAGCTCAGTTTCATTCTGCTGTCCTTTAAAATAGTTATTGTGGATGACAGAAGTAACTGTTTGCAAAGGAAAAAAATTTTATGGGATGAAATGTTTCAGCCTAAATTATTCAGATAATGGTTATTACCTCTGCAAAATGGAATAAAAAGCCATATGATGCTGCTATGGCGAAAGCAAATTTGCTGCCATACCTACAGAAGTAGTGTGAAATGTCTCCCTCAAGACAGCCTCAGAACTTTAGCTTTCTTGGAGAAAGAGCCTCTGCAGAGGCACTTGCATAGTAGATCTGCAGAGCTTGATTACACTCGTGCGTACGCTGCTTTTTCACTTTTGGCAGGAAGTTAGGAGCTGTCTACACAAGCTCAGAATTTTATTTGCATGCTTCTGCTGCTGGTTTTAAACACTGTTTCTTGCAATGCTAGTTCTCTCTAACTGCTGTGAAGAGGTGTTTTCTGCTTTGATGGACAAGCTGCTGGGTATGTGCTTCCTTCTAACAGCATAATTCACAGACTCCTCAGCCTTCTTGGCATACCAAGCGGGAAATGGCTTATTGTGCACTCTGTGTATGTGCACCAATTTTGGCAACCTTCACACTTAGCATAAGGAATGTAGGATGCCTTTGGCTACATGCCCTCCTCAGCCCCTAAAAAAGGCACCTTGTCAGTGGTTAGTAGTGCCGTCAGAATAGGAAGTTTGCCTCTCAGTTTCTGTTGAAAATGCTTCAGTTGGAGTGGGCCTAGACTAGGTTATGGATGGGTTCTCTACCTGAATCCTGCTCCCAGGAAAGCTGGTGCAGATCCAAGCAGGTCAGGGGAAATCCTGTTTCTTGCACAACCCAGGACAGACCCAGGCTGGCTCTTTGCACTTTTTCTCCTCTAGTGCACTTTTTGCTACTCCTTTCCTCAGCAAACCTCTGTTGTATGATACACAGGTGTGCCTCCCATGTTGTGACATGAGTTTTCCTAACTAGCTCAGGCCAACAGGTTTTCCTAGGTACATAACTTCCTTTCCCACGTACACTACTACTTGCTACTTAAACAGCAGATGGAACAGTACACTGCAGGGAAGGAGGGCTTTGACACAGCTTTAAATCCCACACAGACAATACTGTTTTCTTTCCAGACTGCCCACCAACAGAAGAGATGTCTGGTGCTGCCTGTGTGCTAGCACAGGCACACCCTCCTCCTTTTGTCCTCATTAGAAGCGTGTGGGCGCCGTGTTCCACCAAGTCTCCGTGTGCTCATGCTGGCAGTTCCACACTGTTTGCTATGCCAACAGCTTTTCTCAGCACCCTGTTGGCCGTCCCTCTGCCACCACCATGCACAGTGGTGAGAACAGGAAGAAAACAGAAAGATGCTGATCACAGTGCAGGGATAGGATGTCTCACAAGCTCAGGTGACCCTGCAGCTCACATACCTACTCTCCAAGGCCCCCTCACAGATATATATATTTATATATATGCTCACACAAGCATGTATATATATGGCTTAGTTTTTGGATGGAACAGTGCTAACATGCATCTGACTACTTAGATGAGGATTTATCATCCCAAGTGTGTGTTACAGTAAGAGATCCACAGGGCAGGACTCATCAGGAAAATCTTTATCTAAGATGATCTAAAATCAGAAGTGAAAAATCTGCTGTTGGCAGAAGACCTAATTGTTTGGGGAGTGCTAAGTGTCTGTTATCTGCCCATATTTCTTTGCCACCAGGTATTCCTAAAAAAACCTTAAGCCAAAATGTATGTAATATGTTTCTGTAGACCAGTCATGGGCCATTCACCATAGTTTCACAGCATAGCAGTGAGCTATAGATCACTTCCAAATCTATTAGAAGGGATTTAGCTGTTCAGTAGTTATGAACTTTGAAGGGGACAGGTATGGTCAAATACATTCTGCTCTTTCAAACACCCTTGGCTCAGTATTAACAAGCAAACTGCTTTAAATCAGGAAATGGTAATATTAGAACACATGCATCACCACAGAACCACTTTCTTTAGTGATTGATCATGTACCATGACACTGTCACAATCTACTTCAAAAGTGATCATACCATTTTTTATCCATGCCAGAGATGAGAAGTTGTAACAAAAATAACAATACTGATGCTAGGGTGGTCGAAAGCAAAAGTTACTGTTACAATAAGGACTGTATAGTGCATTCTTCTGCCAGAGCAATTAACAAAAGCACAGAGCTGGAGTGTAAAGCTATGCTTCGGTACCTAAGGGAAGAGGAAGAGGATGCTTCCTGAGCAGTGCAAATATCTGGAAGTGTATTTTCATGTTCATCATTTCAGCTGCACTAATCAGCTGCTCACCCTTTCCCACCACCATTATGGATAGATATTCAGCTTCATCAGATTCTGAACTTGATCTACTTGATCATACATTGATCTGCATAAACCACTGTCAGAAGAACGGCTTGAGGCTGACAGCAAGTAGCCAGTGCTACTGAAGTACCAGCCGCCTTCATGTGGGTCAAATTTAGCCATTTAGCAGAAGGACACAATTAAACTGTGGAAGTGAAAACATTAAATAAAGATAACTACACATTTAATGAAGCTCTGACATTTCCTTTTGAAGCATCTAATGACTCCAGTCGACCCAGATCTCTGGAAAAGTCAGTGTAACTTAAATGACTTACAAGCTCAAGGTTAAAATTAAAACTTCTAGTGACATTCACTAGGATTGAAGATACTTCATCTCCTTTCAAGAAAAAAAGGAAAATATTTAAGTGCTTTTGAAAATGTTGCCCTTTGACTTCTAAGCCACTCATGATGTCCAACAATGTACAAGTGCTGTGTAAAATTTGAAAGCACTTGTGACATCAAAAACCCCAGCCTGCATAAAGCAATAGAATATATATTCTGTGAGTCAGTCCATAGGTGGAAGAAGACTAAAAGGGGTTATATGCCATTTGTCATCACTGTGTGCATGATTTCACTATTCAAACTAGCATCAAACTCAGAAAAAGTTATGGATCACACTTTACACATTAACTGCTAAATAACTAATTGATGAATATTTCTGTATCACATCATATTTATAATTCTTCATATACCCATTGGGAGACACAAACTTAGATCAAGCAACTGCTTAAAAGATGCTTAGATATTCAGTCAGATGCCCACTTTTTATAGTAAACTGACATTGATGAAGGTTTTCATTGTTTCCCATGTGGATGATGCAGCTTTCCCCTGTTCTCACCACAAAATTTACACACATGCTGACAAGGCGATAACCTGCAGAATCCTAATAAAGAAGTTTTAAAACCCGGATCCACTAAATGGGAGATTTGCTACAGCATTCAAAATCACCAGGGTTCACATCACTGTTAGTCTAGCTCCTCTGAGGCAAAATAAGTGGTTTTGTCATATCTAAAATGTGAGCCAAACTTAATATTTGTTACCTGAAATGCAGGACATTTTTTCCTAATTTTCCTAAGAAAAGATTGACACCACTGCCAAGAGATTTCATGTTTCTGACATTGCAATTAAAGACTGTGAGGAACTACTACAGTTTTAAAGTTGACATGTAAGATGCAAAGCTGATGTTACCTATTTATGAGAAATTTTAATATAAAAGATTTCACACTCAAAGCCTGAATTAGGCAATAACTGTCTTCTGCTGTGGTCCAGTGGTCAGTGTGGAAATTAATGCAACAAGAATCATCTTCCTCTTGTTATTAACACCTATTTAGCTGAAGAGCCAAATAAAGAAGTAAACATTAAGAAGTTTGTAACCCACAAAGAACAAACCCTAATTTCTACATTCAAGATCAACTGTTTTTACAAGTGTACATTGGAAGACACAGGCTGGTCCCTTTTCTGCAGAAAGAAAAAGCCAGAGCTTCTACAGAGTCAGAAGCAGCCAAAAGCTTGATAAGCCATGCAGGAAATACAAACAGTAGTTTAGCAGCAAGCTATGTCACACGGTGTCATTCTCCACTCACCTATAACTGTACTGAGCTTTGGAAACTACACTTCAGGAAAAAAGTTGACTCACTGCAGCAGTGAGAAACATCAAAGTACCAGACTTATTAGGTAAGGCTGAAAGATCTGGGGCTGTGCAGACTAGAGAAGAGACAGCTAAAAGAAGGGATAATAGTCTTCAAAGTACATTAAAGGCTGTTGCAAAGCAGAAAAGGAATAAGCAGTTTTTGCATGCTTATTTTAGGGACAAGTAATAGTAATGGGCTGAATCTGCAACAGAGAGTTAAGGGTAGACATAGGGAACATTCTGTAAAATAAGGATAACTAAGCCCTGAATTAGACTGTGTGTGGGAGATGGGGAAGTCTAGAGATTTTAAAGAATGTGTTAGGCAAACATCTGACACAAATTATGTAATTTCTCATGATTAGGGGCAAGGAGATGAACTACAGGACTCTGATACCCATCATTTATGCCTCATACATGAGCTCAGAGTGAAGCTGGAGAGCCTGGAAATACTGTGCACACAAACCCAGACCACCCCAAAGCCCTGCCAGGCTTCGGAGATTGTATCACCATTACTATTGGCCTGGCCAACAGCAATTCCAGTCACCCTTGGAAATGGGTGAGATGCCAGTGATAGCAATTTTCTCTGCAGGGTTTATCATTATTGCTGCAGAAGACTGTGCTGCACAAAGCTACCACTGAATGAGTGCTGCAGCATGCTGGAGCCCAACTTCTGAAAGGTGGTGAAAGACACAGGCACATTGTAAGCACAATGTGGTTCTCTGCTTCGCTATGCAGCTCTCATATCACTTGGGTCTCTAGAGTCAGGTAGTGTGAGCCTCTTGCTGATCGCCTGCTACTAGGAAGTTGACTAGCAAAACCTTCTTGGAATTGCAATGGGTAAAGCCTGGGAAACAAATTATTCATCAAAGGAATGCTACAGATGTGAAAACAGGCTGTGTAAGAACATGGGAGAAAGCAGCCTCTTTGCTCCAGGATGTTAATGGTCCAAGCTTGTCCCACTGAGAGACAGTCTGTTTGGTTACAGGATTTGGTTTCCTTTGGGAAAGGATGTCACTGAAAGACATTTGTAAAGAATCACCCCCAAGAAAGAGCAAGACCTGTGATGTTAATGTCTGGAAAGCCATTTCTATGGTGTTTCTTCCCACCTCCACCATGCCTTGCCTGTGAATTTGAATAAACTGTACAGGCTGACATGACAAGGGAGCATTAATGGGCCATTTACCACCTGAGAAGTGCATTAACAGGTCATTAATGTGTACCCTGCAGTGCTCTGCTGTGAGGACTCACTAGACACTTCGTATTTTTAAAAAGATTATTCTCTTAGTAACCAAAATTTTTTACTTCCACGTTTCTCCCTTCTGAACGAATCTTTAGGTTGCAGGGGAATAACAATTCATGAAAAGAGAATGAAAAGACAAGGTAAAAACTGAACAGCAGCTTCCTATTATTCTGTGGACATAATTCTCCCAGCTGATGCACACACACAGCTGGCAGGGGGAAGATGCCAATTCTGTGATCTCATCTCTTCTCACAGGAATATGACAGTTTCAACAGAAGCTTCAGCTGAAATACTTATGGCCTTAATTACACAGACTGACCAGAAGAAAGGTTGGTATCAGTTAAATCGAGGGATCTCTCAACCCCTAGCTATTACCCTGAAGATGCCTAGCACTGCATACAAGTAGGCCTTGAAGAATCAAGACCTGACAAAAAAGTTGTTACTGCAGTATCAGAGATGACATAATTTTTCTCATCTGCATCATTTTACTCTTGTCTATACAAGTTTAGGCATGAAAAAGTAAGGTCTTAATACTACCAGGGAATTTATTGTTCTATCAGAAATGTGTCTTTTGCCAAATGAATGCAGATGTTCATGTCAGGACAGGAGTATTTTGTAATTGGAAACCAACTGTAAATAGAAAAGAAGTGAGTTCCTACCATACTTTAAATTGCCTGTAATCCTTGAAACACAGTCAATTGCATTCAGCTACACTGAAGTCTTTTGCTTGATTACTTCTCAGCCTGACAACAATAGCTTGGAATTTCTACAAAGGGAGCAAGAGTTTTTCTAGAGATAATCAGTCTACTTTGCAGTGCTCTGAGACGTTTTGGAAAAGGACAGTACCTGTCTTGTTCTTATGCATTCACTGAGCCTAAGAACAAAGAGCACTGAAAGACACTAGAGACTTTTAAAATACATTCCGAGTGTTCTCCAGAAAGTGGACTTGGCACTGTGATCTACTCAGCATAAGAGCCACACTGAGTCTGGAAAATGTACAATATTGTCCTCTTTAATTCTTTCTTTATGATTACATCTGAACTTTATTTCTTATAAATAAGTGGAATGTTGTAAATCACATGAAAGGACCATGGAAGTTCGATTTTCCAGTTACTGAAAATAATGACATGGACCCTTATTGCTTAGGCAAAATCCTTGCATGTATGAAAGAGGCCTATGGAATTACCGAGTAATAAAGAAAAGGACCAAGGACAAGAAGAGTGATGCAACTTGAATTTCATCAAGCTTCAACTTCATCAGAGAACTCAAGCAAAAAAAGCAAACAAACCAACCCACAGAAAACCAGAAAGTGAAGGAAACAAATTGAAAAACGCCAAAAGTTCCAGCCTTGCTCCAATTAGGAAATTAACAGGTAAGACAGCATCAGTGTTTTTCCTTCATGCACTTCCTTCATGGCTGCCTATGTTTAAGAGAGGGCTGGCCTATATTTACAGATGATCTTCATCTGCTGCTTTTCTCTTAAGTACAAGTGCGTATAAAAGAGGTCATAAGTCAGAAGAGATCATCTTAGTACATGCTTAGAGCTCTATTACGTGCAGGGCTCAAAGAAGACGGGTATAAAAAAGTTTTTCATAGCAGTCTGAGAAGCAGAAAGTCGTTCATCAACAGCAGCACTAATGATGTGAGCACTGGGGGTAACGTGAGGTCAGAGATCAGGTTAAGTACTTACAACATATTCACACACTCCCAGGATCAATGAAAAACAGGTCAGTGTCTTGCCTTCGTAGGATTTTTTGTGGCTCTGTGTCCAGGTACTTGATCTGACAGAAGGCGCCAGACCCTCATGGAAAATGAACTAAGGTCTTATTAAAATCTTGTCTAACCTCTACTAAATTTAATAACCCAAATGAATCATGTTGCTCCATCCCACTCCATTTGTAAGGCATTATTATCGATTTTGTAGTGAACAGCTATTTATTATTTTGTTAATTTTCAGCCACAGCACAGTATGCTTTAACACAGCAACCTCCTGGTGAGACTGGGCTCCAGGATATATGACTATCTTTTAAAATGAAAAGCACTGGTAATGTAGCAAGAGAAGCCAAGACAGCCTCCAGGTTTTCAAGAGGAAATGGTGATTGAACTGACCGTGCTAGGGATGGCTTTTAGTTTGAGCTGAAAGAAATTGATGGGGCAATAATTCCACGTTACCTATTGTATGATAATTTCCAAAACATTCTTTGCTGAGTGTCTGAAAGGACAAAATTTGAATTCTAATTCTCAGAGAAGGCAAAGGCATTTACAGTGATTGCTGCTGTGTAATTGCCAGAGTACAGATTGTATGCAGGGGCATAGGACAATGCATCTCATAAGGAGTCAAAGATATATGACTTAATCTTAGGTCTACATCTCTAATTATATACATCTCTCTACCCTAAAAGGGTTTATTTTGTTATAGTTGCTTTTAGAGCCATTAACAAAATGTTGTATTGTATCTCTGTTAGCGTGGGGGCATGTGCAAAGACTGCATATATGCCTAAAGCCTATTTTTGTACTGAATGAGTCTTAAAATGGAATTCAAATCCAGTTTGTTTCTGTTACAGTGCTGTGATCATTACAAGTTATTATTTTTAAAAAATACTGATAATCACATTTACACATTGAAAGGCTGTGTAAGAAAGGAACAGAATTCATATTTAAAAGGAAAATTAGGAAATATTCACAAACAAGCAAGCAAAGAATGAATCTGGCTACAAATGCGTTATCTCCTTAGCAACACAAATCTCATCTCTTTAAACCAAAGTTCTGTTGGCTACAAAGACAAAAACTCCTCTGCTTCCACATTGAAATTCGTACTCTGCCTTCTCAATCCTGGTGGAAATGTGTAAAGATTTGCCTGCAAGGATGGGAAATGATGGTACAGTTGGGAGGTGCAGATCATCAACATCATCATCATTCCAAGAGGATTCACATCACCAAGCAAGTCTTTTGAGCTTTATGATGTAATAAATTATGGGAAAATATTACAAACTACTCTGAGTAGTCAAGGATGGCTCAGAGGCAATCAGAGAACGGACAATCAACTACGGAAAGTTTGCTACTCAAGTGGTGTTCTCTGCTTTTGCTGACAAAGGGGCACAAAATGCACAGAAACGGGGGTCTGCATCTATGAAGTTCTCCTCTATCAAAGCTCCAATGGTTGCATGATAGTGGAATTCTTGAATAGGTGATTCATTTGAGGACAAGTTGTTTTTTAAGCACCACATTAGTATAAGAGAAAGGAGATGTATCTTCTAGTTGTGTTATTTCCTGTCCACTGGATAGATATATTTCCTGTAGAAGAAAAGGGCTGTATATCTTCATAATTAAACAAAAAACCCTGGGAGAATGTTTCAATCTTTTCTAAATCAGCTCTTTGACTTGGGATTCTTATATTTTCCAGGAGAGCAGAGCAGCACCTGCGCTGTTCATTTCAAGCCTGAATCAAATTCCTTAAGCATACAGTTACAGGAACTGCAGGGATGTTTGTGCGAAGTGAGCAGATGCTGGTTTGCAAGCACTGCAACCAAGCAACAACTGCATAACTTTCAAAAAGAAAATCAAAAGCTACAACTGCTCTATATAAAATGAATGTAAGATGCTTTGCTTAAATCTTCTTTTTGTAAATGACAAACCAATGGAATGAGATGTGGGAAAATAAGAAGGGGTGTACATGAATTAGCTGTTTTCCTTCAGTTAAATACTGTTAAGTCTCTCCTCTAGCACAGTGGGTGTTTGCATACCTAAAGGTTAAAGTACAACAAAACAGAATTTCCAATAAGGCTTTGACTGACTGAGAACTCACCTCATAGTTTTATTGGACATTCAGGAGAGGTCTCCAAGGTAAGAACAGGAAGAACATGAGGGTGTCCAGATGGGATCACACAATTAATTGTAGATTTTTAGTTTTCCAAATTAGCTGGTTAATTCGAAGGTATCACATGACAAGTAGCTTCTGCTCCTATCTCATCACTTACTAATCTTTGGAAGCAGCAGGTT
Organism: Ara ararauna; assembly: GCA_028858755.1. Classification (NCBI taxonomy): domain Eukaryota; kingdom Metazoa; phylum Chordata; class Aves; order Psittaciformes; family Psittacidae; genus Ara; species Ara ararauna. Next base: position 11,232,293 of record CM054387.1, on the reverse strand, counting down.
ACATCAAGGATCATACATGAACTTGGCTGATTTATGTAGCCTTCTGGAGATGACCTGGATTACAGTAATTAAAAAATGAAAATGTTTTAAGAGGGCAGAGAATAGGCGTGAAAATTTAGCAATCTACCATTCCCATCTTTCCTACACTCTCCATCTAAAGTGGCACTTTTCAACCTTCTTTACTACGTCAAACATTTTTATTTGTATCCATACAAAAGTAAGGTGTAAAGTAGGATGCTTTTGCTATTCTTTGCTTCCTTCCTTGGGAGTGTTTAAAACTTGGAGGAGAAAGAGATGGTTGATTTTATTCCTTTTTATAATTGTTTTGTAAACCACCTCTTCAGAGGCCACTAGAGACTCTCAAGACCACCACTGACCCACAGACTCAAGGCTGAGTAACACTGCCCTAGAGTAAATTCTTCCAATAGCATTACCCTGATGGCAAGGAGAAAAACCAATAATCCTGCTTTGCAATTTCATCTGCTTCTGAAGCCACACTCTGGCCCTTCAAAGGGAATATTCTAAAAGCTACAGTTGTGTTCTAGCAAGCAAACTCTGTTGTTTCAAATCAGTTGACAACTAAAAAATTTTACCTGACTTTTACAAATCCATGCAGGTTTCATTCACTTTAAGCTGTCTCCCTTGTTTTCTTTAGAAAAATGAATTCAGCTAATACTTGATAAGAATGGATCTATGCCTGATAACATACAGCAGCTGCTCAGAGAGGAGCAAAACTAGGAAAAAAGATGCACTTTCACTGAATTGGAAACATGTTATCTATTTGTTTGGTTGGTTTTGTCCTTGTCAATCAAATCTGACACCTACACAGTCTGCAGAATGCCACATCCATAGCCTCAGCACATGAAATCAAAACACATATATGTACAGGAATCACCAGGAAATACTTTCTTGAAACTGGACACATTGCACCACGGTGAACAACTCTACATTTTTACACTAACAAATACAATTTATTTTAGGAAAGGAATACTCCCACCTCAAAACCTCCTATCAAATAGGCTGTGCAACCTCAACTATACAAACTCAACATCTTAGTTCTTATTAGCTTAAAGGATGCACTTAGCCCTTTTCTGAGCATTCTTGAGGATGACTATGGTTTAGTTTGGAAAAAAAAGTCATTTCAAAATTCTAACACAATGATCTGTGTTATTAACTGCTACTACAAGTGATTCCTGGGGCCCAACAGGCTTGAACGTTTATCTTACTGGCACCCAGCACTATAAATGGCCACAGCCATGAAATTTTGATATCTTACCCATTTTGTTACAGTTGTGCTATTTGGATCCACACCATTTGACTATGTACTCATCTTTGAATTTCACATCAGATTTTAATGGCAAGGCGTTTACTACAACAAAAGAAAAAAGCCTTTGAACACAGACAAGTAGAAATGCAGGCTAAGAAAAGAAGAGAAATACGCACATCAGATCTAAAATAGTTTACTCAGTAAGTTTTCACTATAAATCAAAGATTAAGGGCAAATTAAGGTCAAAGCTGACTCTACCAGAGATGTACTGGCTACTTAAGAGTTCAACTGCCATTGTCTTTTACCAAGAAATCCAGGAGAAGGGACCAGCTGCACATCTGTGGCATAAACAACATTTACCATATATAACCTCAGGGCTCTCAGAATAGCTTGTAAGTGTCAAACCAGAAGAGAATTACTGAGAATAACAATCAACATAGATTCTTTATTCTCTTAATCCTTATGGTCTAACTTTGTGTTCTCTAAGATACTTGGCCCTCTCAAAGAAGAAGAGGTAACTGAATTTGAATCATATCATGGTCTGATTCAAAATAACCCATAACACAAACTCATTTCAATATTGCACAGTGCTGATTTTTATTCTGTGTGTAGTGTCTGTTCTTCGCTGTAGGAATTTCCATATGCTCCTTGCCCTGAATTTCAAAGAATAAGTTTGTCTAATGGAGCTGAATATTGAGATTTTTTCCCCCATGACTTATGGGTGCAATTTGAAAGGGGAGGAGGGGAAGAGGAAGTGACATGTAAATTAAAAGCACATACAATGTGGTGATAAACAACCCTTGCAATTTGCTTAGCTATAGCTTGTTCTTCATTCCCAGAGGCACCAGTCACTTTTATTATGAGATGACAGCTGAGTTTTATTCTCAAGATAGTGTGGATTTCTCACCTGACTAACTCACGACTGTGTATTTCAGGTCAGAGAGCAACACATGCCTGGGTCTGTTTTTCTTCTTCTCATGGATGCTTCCCCCTGCCATTCTTTATGCTGATTTCCATTTCTCAGCCCCACAAATAAGTTTGATTTTCTCTCTTATTTAATTTTTTATTATTTTTTAAAGCAGATTTTTGATCAATCTGCATGCTTTCTTTTACAGAGCATTTGTGCATGGTCCGCCCTCCCTACCCTAAACACAGACCAGTTATGCTGTGCCTGTGAACTGAGTTGACTGGTATGTGACTCAACAGATGTCCGCCTCCTCGTTCTTTCATCACTCTATCCATCTTCACATTGTGAATATTTAGAAGTCACATTTTCTGTTATTGAAAGGAGACGATTTGCTGTAGTACAACCATTAAAGGATGTGGAAGACTGTTAGTGACATTTATCAGTAACAATTTCTCTGAACTTAAAGAGTAGAGCACTGACTGCAGTTCTGAAGTTCAGTTTTCAGCTCTGCTGCTCGTCTGCAGAGTAACCTTGGGCTAGTTGCTGCTGTCTGGTGTTTCACATTTCCATGTGTAAATGGGCAAATTATGAAATCCTTAAATCAGTGTGTCTTGTATATGAAAGACTGGATGCCTACATAATAGTCTCTACTACTTCAAACACGCTTACAAACATCTAGCAGGGAGATATTTGCTAGATCAGTTTAATAGTATAGCTTCCACTTCCAAGTTCTTGGCTTTGAACCAGATTGGTAGCATTGTATCTACAACTCTGCTGAGCAATTCGTAATTGGTTGTTCCAGCACTGGAATGACACTAAGAACAGACTTGAAACTTGTTTTATCAGTTTCTACAAATACTGACCTCCTTTTTTAATGCTATTAAACCAGCATTTCTCTCCTCCACTGCTTTTTCTTAATAAAATAAATACAAATTAAGTACACTATTCAAATTTGCACAGACAGGTCAAGAAATCAGACAACTTGGATAAACACCAGCCAAGCCAGATGGAACATTTAGTTAGCAAGGAGACTGCATTAAAAAGCCGTATTAAAACTTAAATCACAAAAGTGGGTTTTCAGGGTTGGTAAGATCATCCTTAAATACTGCTGCTGTATTTGGCTATGTCAATTACTGTTAAGATAGGCTTTGAAACTTCAAGGTCCCAAAAGTGAAGAGTAGATTGAATCCCCTCCAGAAAATTTGCTTCACTGATTAAAATCTCTGCAAGCTTCCCACACAGCCCAGGCTCTGTGCACCAGCTCACAATATGGAGAACATCTAAGCCTTTGAAATCATCTCCATCTAGGAACGTACACTATTTAAGTCTCTTTAGCAATAAAATTCAGACACCATATTGCTCCTGCAATGCCACTTCTAAGACTATCTCTCTGTTCTACAGGTTCAGGATCTAAGAATGAAAACCCTCCCAAATCTGAACATTTTCAAGTACATATTTTACTTGTCAGATGAGTATATTGTTTTCAAACTACCCATGGCATTTGAATTTATTTATTTATTCCTCAAAATCTTCCTTTGATTACCTTACCATGTATAAATTTTATTATTCTCCCTTCTCAAATTTATCTTCAAGAAACAAAGAAACAATTTTATAAAGTAATGGAACAACTTCCAATTTCCCCTCCAACTGATGGAAACTGGAGGTGAAGCCCCTGTGGATCATCCACGGTTTTGACCAATAAGAGGATGAAGGATGAGCTGAAGTGTCCTGAAGACATGGGCTTTGATATTCTAAGCCGTCTACCGGGCAAGTAGAAGCTCATGCAATTTTCTCAGAGATTCTTACTCGTGTTGGTGCGATCAATTCTTAGTTCACCAACGATTTTAATGGAATGTCTTAAACTTTCCATAGTTTCTTTTTTTCCCTTACAAAGAAATGACACTCAAGCAAGAACCACTTTGGCAGAAAATTCCTGGACAATGTGACATCAACTACTGGTGGGGTATTTTATGTGCAATGAAGCTGAGTTTTCACATCTTTTTAGATCTTTACAAACCCGCATACACAGTTAAAACACGCATGCAGACTGGACACCTCCCCTCCAAACAGTAATCAGATCTGAAGTCTGTAGGTGGCTGGCTGTGATTAGGTTGTTAGTATTTAATCTCTCATCTTCCTGCTTATTATATTTTCCCTTAAAACCCAAAAAATACACCCTGGCTTCTCTAATCTGTTTGATTAAACATGTTAGCCAAGGAGCTGCACTACATTCATCTGTGGAGGCAGCTGCTCGCCCACCCTTCTGTCTGGAGAAAAGATAAATACAGAGGCACACAGAATTTTCCATTTTTCCAGTGTTCTTGCCTACTTAATCAAAATCCACCACTGCTGCCAACTGTCAGCAGACCTATGGTTTATAAATGTTGTAGTTTAACAGGCACTAATGCTGTATGTTTTCTTAAAATAATAACAACTTTCATCTTGAGCAAATTGAGATTTTTTGTGTGAGAAGGAGCACATTTGCCAATGTTCAGCTTTATTTCAGTTTTATAACAGTCTGGCAGTTTGAGATGGGGGTTGAGCATTTGTATTTTGTGTAGGGGTGCTAGAGGATAAAGCTACCGTTTTTCCTGATGTTATCCATAGAAAACTTGAGCACAGAAGAGAAGCTATTCATATTGTTTAACATTATACAACTAAATCTAAGCCTCCCTAGACTTTGAAGATTCAAACTTCGGCAGAGACTTGTTCATGGAAGAACATTAATACAAGCATTTTGGTTTAGTGTGTGTAGGGTAGTACTTCACTGACTAAGAGGCGAGGAAGGAAGTCCTTAACACTGGTAAGCAGTAACCGAACTTCCTTCAAATGGCCTGCAGCAGTCCAAGGAGCAATAGGCACTCCTAAACACCTCCTACAGGAATTGGTGGCCTTTATATGCTTCTCTGATAGAACGGCTTTTGTTTTGTTTTGTTCCTGTCATGGGTGATTATTTCCCGAGCATCATACCTCTTATCCACCATAATTTATGGCATTTACCCTATAGCTGCAAGAGTCAGTCAGTGTTACAGAGAAGCATACAGAAGCATCTGACCCTCACTATTAGCATCTCCAAAAACCCCCGTCTGGGTGCATAATTGTCTCTGGCTGCTCCTTACAGGATTACAGTGACTTGGATGAGCAGGACTGGAGAGTCAGGATGAGTTTGGATCAGAAGACAACAGAAACTGATCCCTTCCAAACAAAGCTAGCTTAATGGGGAAGACCTGACCTCAAGGTTGAGAAAGAAATCAGTTTGGGATTGGAGGTTAAATAATACCACATGGAGATTTAAAGTACTTTGTTTTGAGCACAGGAGAAGAGGCAAAATCTCAAAGCAACAGTCAGAGCCATAAAGGCCAGGTGAAAAGAGAGCCAAGCCCTGGAAGCAATAAGCTTAGGGATCTTAGCCAGAAAGCTCAGATTTATGGGCATGAACATACAAGGCTCAGTAGGATAGGCTCCTGTTGAGGCAGAATGCAGCATCCTAGATTTAATAAGACATTTTCAACAGAAAGAAGTCTAGTTAAAAACGAAAGGAAAATATGGTAGGGCAAAAGGAATCCCTTACCATGGGAACAGAAACAAAAGGCAACTGAAGGAAGTGTATTTTAAGTAAGAAGATGGGTTACCGAAGGTTTTTTATCTGATGGGGAGCAAGTCCCAAATATGATTCCTGCACAAGGAAGCATGCTTTCATCTGTTAGACCTAACTCTTGAAGAGATGATCCAGCCGCTTTCCAGGAAATAACACCACCAAAAAAACCCCAGTGCAGAGTAACGCTGGTACTTAAATCTTGGAGATGGGAGTCTCAAATGTCTGTACGTACAAGTGGAGACAAACAATTCTGTTCTGAAGGACTAAGGCCAGATTCAATCAGTGGAAAAAAACTCTTGGAATGAGAAGACTAGCAAAATTGTAACTCACATGCTTCCTGCAATTACAAAATTCTCCTTTTTCTGGGGAGAGCTTAAAGCTAACATAAAGAAACACTTAAGAGCAACCTGCAGATGCTAGAACTGGAAAAAAGTAACACAGAGCAGGATCTGGAAACACACCAGCCATGAGAGTTCTCAGTGACTGGCTTTGGGTTTGCAAAGCAAATCAGATCTGGCCCGCACACACCAGCAACCCCTCCATACCTTTGTCCAGAGCTGTTCTATAAAGCTGCCATGGCCATGACTTCAAAACTCACTATGCAACACTTACTCTTGCTCCTTCTCAACATGCTTTCCATATCCCAGGTCTTGAATTTGTATCAGTTAGGAGGCTGCTAGAAATACTGCTGACATATATACAGTGTAATTGCACAGCAACAGCTGAAGAAAGCATTGGACAGTAGTCTAAGAACCAAAGACAGTAGGTGAGGGGGTGCTCTTGCAGTATCCCATGGTTTTGAAACTTCATAAGAAACATTATTGCCGGCTTTAACACTTCAAAAGAAAGACAATTAGGAGAAATTATCCAGCAATGAAAAATCGTTATTAAATCTAGCAGCAAGTTATCCACTAGGGTGTTCTGTAAAGGCTGGGCTTTTAGAGAGGAGACTAAAATACTAACACAATATTGACAGCATTTGTAATGAGGATTCAACACTCTGACTATACACAAAACCTGAGTAAAAAGATAAGGGGCTTTTTCAGGCAGAGCAAGAGCAATTAAGAGTAGCTTTTTTTTAGCAATCTATGCTTGAACTAAGAGACATCATTACCTCTCAGGAAAACTAAACCTCAGGCTTGGCTGAAAAGATATCAAAGACTTACACTGATTTTGCAAGTATCTTCATAGAGAGGGAAGGTTACTATGGGGTTTTACACTCAAGTTTTGCTCACACCTTGCAGATGGAATAACAATGCTCAGTAAACAAAGGAAAAGCCAAACCCTGCAATTAAGAAGGTTTGCGTTTTCTTGTTACTGCTTTTAGATTTCCCCTGGTCTCATCTTCTGTCTCTTAATTGTAAGTTACCTTATCTGTTACCTTGGCAGGTGTTCTGCCATGAGAAATAGCTCTAAGTTTTCCTGTGTGATGAGGAGTGACCTAGAGATGAAGACTAGTTAAAAAGCTCATCTTTCAATCCTGCAAATTTCAGACTTGCACCCAGAAATTTCCTTCCAAACTTGCAACTTGAGTTTTTGCAGCTCTCCAATTACACAGCTAAGTTGCTGATTTAATTAACTGCATGATCATATGGACTGTCAACTCTGAGCTTCTTACCGATAGCAATGGGTGACAGCAAGAGCCCTGTATAGTTTCTCTGTAAACTCATGAGAGTGAGTTGAGCTGAAGTACACAAAAAAATGTGAGTAGACTCTAAATTAAAGCTAAGAAGGATCCCAGTTATTGTGCCAAGTGCCATTTCCACAACTCGACAAAGGCTATTTAAAAGTTTTCACACTCTCCAAATAAGATTTCACACACAGCTCTTTTCTGCTGTTTCAACTTCTTCATGTCAGTAACCTCCCATTGGGGTAAGACATGTAAAAAGGCGGCCAAAGCTCTCCTGGGATAGGAGGAAACATACTACAATGTTAGAGTAGGCAGGAGAGCATCAGCTCCTCAATTAAGGGAGTTCACTTTCTGAATTCAGACCAGAAAAAATGTCATTTGTCTTTAGGATAAATTCTGCCACTGCTGTAAACTTGTAGAATTTGTAGAGCAGAATTCAAGAAACAGGGCATGGTTAAGTGTAACAGCTGGGGAAACTGCACAGCAGCTGCGCTATCAATAATTTACTATTAATTGGTTCCACAGCCATTTCTGAAACAGTCATGCCAAGGAGCTGTGCAACAGGGTAACAGTGCAATGAGGAATGGTAAAAACTGTGTTTCTGAACTGCTCTCCTAGAATTTCCCCAAATATTTGGGTATTACCCACTTGGCTGCAGCTGTTTTTCTTTGAGATACAAACATTATTACAAAACAGAAGCAGACAACAAAAGCAGGCAAAAGACAAACAAATCCATGAATTTGTGTTCACAAGTACAGGAAGACAGAAACAGAGGTGAAATAAGCTCTAACTGTAAAGCCGTCCTGCAGCAATTTTACAAATAGATATGGTTTATCATCAGAATTAAATGGGGCTTTGGAAATCTGCCTGCTTTTATTTGTGGGGGCTGAATCCACTTCAGTTTGATAGTATATGCTACCAATTAATTTGACTGAACTGCCTGGGCAAGTTATTAAGCTCCCATGCCACTTCCTCATTATCTGTAAAATAGGGCCAACAGTATTAGTCCTATACAAAGGAGATCAAGGATTATATGTAACTACGAATAATTCACAAATCCTGGTGAAAAATTGCAGGCCAATTTTTCTCCTATCTGAAAACCTCCAACCTCCCTCCAGTGTTGTTAAAAAAGCTTACTCTAATATATTACTTTATAAAAACAAACTAGACAGTAAGCATTAAAGATTATTATTTGCCTAAAATCATAGCTTGGCTGCTACTCTCCTTCTTTTCTAAAAGGAATCTATTTGTGAAGGTGACCTGCATTACTGCAGTGTTAATAAAAATGCACTGTGTGTAATCAGTTATTATTTTATCTCCAAGCACATTCAGTTGTTCAAAAGGTGTAACCATTCTCAAGGGGAGCATCAAGCCAGTAAGAGAAGGTTCTTCTTCAGGAAAAAAGGGGGTCAAAGCCTTTTCCAAAGTATCAAGTCCCTAATGATACTGATCTATTTGAACGCTATGTAATATTTTTCATATTTAGACTGTTATAATCACTTGGACTTTATCACTATAGGCTTTGCCACAGGAATAACTTATTTTTCTGTCACTGTAGATGTAGGTGCCTCTGAGATCCCACTGACCACAGTTCAGGTGAAAATCCTTCTAATGAAAAAGAATTACTTAAAAATAATGCTGAGCTGCTGAAAAATAATCTAATTTTCAATAAAACCTGCCCAACCACGTGCATCCTTCTTGTTTTGCTTTCAGTCATGCACTCCTGATGTATTCCCAGAAAACCTGAGATTTGCAAGCAAAAGCATCTTTTTTTTTTTTTTTTTGCTTAGTCTTAGAATTACAGTATATATAAAGGAAGATAGGATGAGAAAGTTGGGGCTGTTCAGCCTGGGGAAGAGAAGGCTGCATGGAGACCTCAGAGCAGCCTTCCAATATCTGAAGGGGGCCTATAGGGATGCTGGGGAGGGACTACTCATTAGGGACTGTAGTGAGAGGACAAGGGGTAACGGGTTCAAACTTAAACAGGGGAAGTTTAGATTGGATATGAGGAAGAAATTATTTACTGTACAGGTGGTGAGGCACTGGAATGGGTTACTCAGGGAAGTTTGAATGCTCCATCGCTGGCAGTGTTCAAGGCCAGGTTGGACATAGCCTTGGGTGGCATGGTTTAGTGGGAGGTGTCCCTGCCCATGGCAGGGGGGTTGGAACTGGATGATCTTAAGGTCCTTTCCAACCCTAACTATTCTATGATTCTATGATTCTAGGGTTACAGAGAGGACAAACCCCTTCATTTCCAGTATTTCTTAGGCACAATTTCATGCTGAAATGTAAGTAGCTATGGAAACAATCTCTTTTGTTTCCTGTGCAATAGTCTAAGTTTCTAAAAGCTTGCACTCAGCAAAGGACACCACCTCCTTACAAGAACACTACTGTGGTACCTTTTTCACTGAGAAGCAACATGATGAGTTCAGCTGCTCCACCCCAAAATAGACAAAACTGTGAGTTTTTCATTCTGGAGCCGTGTGTTTGATCCATGGGGAAAGTCAGGGAGAGAAGGTGTCCGGCTAACACACAGCTTTCATCCTGAGCTTTGTAAATGCAGTAAGATCTGTTTAGAGGAAGTATTACAGTATGTTTTACCCTGCATTATCTCCCTGTAAATAGTAATTACATGTAACACCTGTGGTTCCATCAAATTAAAGTTTGAAGTCCTATAAGGTACTAAATTGGATGCAATATGGATCAAGGAGGAAGAGATCTACGTGAAACTCCTGCTTAAACTTGGATATTGTGTATAAACTTTCTGGAAGAAAATGGGAATTACGCATTACAAGAATTGTGTAGGGTATATACAGCTTGGCTCATGCTTTTATGCCATCTAATGAAAAGAAGGTCTATGGCTCATTCCTCAATAATGATCTCTTCCCCTGGGATGAACCGGGATGGAGCCTATCTCCTTGGTCCTTTTGCTCTCTGCTGGGGACTAGGGAGGTCACAAAATGTGGCCACTGTCTCACACCTCCTCCCTGTGCAGGGCCTACATGTGCCAACTACCCACAAAATTCAAACGCAGGTCTCACAACAAAATTCACTTAGATCATATCCTCTACTGGCATTACTTAATAGATGGCATTTAGTAGATGAGCAACAGGAGGAAGTTATGTCTTTCCAGTCTTTATTCCTTGGTCAGGAGTAATTTTTAGTACTAGCTATAAGTTTAGTTATTTCTATGCAGTCTATGATTCTGTATTTAACAAGCCTCTACTGTAAATGAAACCTGATGAATCTATAGAAAACATCCAGCCAGCCATGATTAATAAGCTAACATAGAACAAAAAACATTTTAGTTCAACTGGCGTATTTATCTTCCATTCTTTTACACAGATTTTCATATCTAGAGGGAAAAACTCTCTTTAAAAAGAGAAAAACCTTAACAAGAAATACAAATATGCACACTGAAGTAGGCATTTCCAAATGTCTCTGCACATCACAGAGCTCTGGCCAGGGCATGATGGAAATTTCACAGAGATGATGGCACGAAAGTGATATTGCTTCTGAGTTCACAATGTGACTGGTTTGAACTTCATGAATTCAGCAAAAAAAGAAGCTCTAAGTAATTGATCTACCTTATAGTGTTCAATTCCATGTGGGAATCCCTTCTGAAGGGACAGCAGCAAAGACCAGCCATCTGCTTTCTTCTCAGTTAACTGCTACTTTTTGCTCTAAAGGCAAAACAAACATGATCAGCTCCACACCAAAACAAGTGTCACAACTTGTGATCAGCTGCTCAAGTCGTCTAAAGTTCCCTGTCTCCGTTAATTCCTGGTCAAATACAGAGATTTACATCAATTTAAATCTGGTCTCCACTACCTACAGGCCAGACCCACAGTAGATGAAAGTCTGATCTGGGCTCTGGAAAACCAGGATATCCCTTTTGCCTCTACAGTGATTTCCAGTGTGACCGTGGTAAAAGTCATTCTATCTACTTCTGCCTTGGTCTCCTTTTCAACAAGAACAGGGCAATGGCACACACCTCCTAGAAGTGCTTTAAAGTCTGATGGAATCTGCAGAACAAGAGAGGCTTTATCAGTGTAGGAAAAATAATCCATCTACTCTCTGCAAATATTCTGAAAAATGTGGCAATAGATTTTCTTCATTGGATTTATTCCTTCGCCAGCAGATTTAGTCTTATCTAAAACTTCCTCTTGAAAATCCTATTTGGTTTTATAATGTGTCTGGGAATCCTTTGGAACAATATATACTTTATAAATGCAAGATAATACTCAGTGTTCCCAGGCTTCTGCATGTAACTAACATTCATCCAAAAATGTAAACAGATTGAAAATTCTGTCATAAATGCTCCATTTCTTTTCCCAGTGTTCCATAAGATTTGAGTGGGGAAGCAAAAGAACTGATCAAACTACATCTGCTTATTGGTAGGTTACACAGAACTCGTTAAATCATGTGCATGAGCTGGATGCCAAACTCTTATGTCTACTGCAAAATTAATTCAGAAACAGAGGGAATATCCTTATACATTTAGGGCTTTGGGCACCAGGGTATTTGGCTTAGATATATGAGCACTGTCCAGTCTGGAAGAGAGTCAATAACAGAAAGCCAATATTCTGAAGTAATATTTGAAATCTTAGGAGAGCCAGAAAGTCTTCTAGTACTTTCCTGGTTTAAGTCACTTGATGACAGCTTCATTTCTAGCATATGTCATACAAAGTGTGATTTAACTTTCTGCAATGATCTTTCAAGGGTAAGGTCAATTTTTCTCATTTCTTTACTGTATTAACATTTAGTGAATGAATTTGATTCTTTTCCTCTGTGGATGCATACTACATAGGCTACTAAATGAAAAAGACTGCTTTAACGGAACCCAATGACACTTTCAAAGACCTCTGAGTCATTCCAATCCTTGCAAATAGAGTTCCTCATGGCTTTGGGGAGGAGCTCTCGTTTCTTATGAAGGCTCTGATGTACATGTAGGCCTCTGTCATGGGTTCAGCAGCAGCAGTCATTTTTTCTGCTTCTTGGTAGCTGGTGCAGCACTGTGTTTTTGATTTTGGGCCTAGAAACAGCGCTGATAACACCAGTGTTTCGGTTACTGCTTAGTGATGTTTTGGTCTGGCCAAGGACTTTCTGAGTTTCATGCTCTGCCAGGGAGGAGGGGAGCCGGGAGGAAGCAGAGACAGGACACCTGACCCAAAGTGACCAAAGAGGTTATTCCATAACACAGCACGTCATGCCCAAGATGGAGGACGGAGAGGAGAGACCCAGAAGGGTGGGGGGTGCACTGCGTGGTCGGTCTTGGTTTTAGGTGGTGAGAATTGTATTCTTTCCTTGTATTTGCCTTGTCATTATTATTATTGGTGGTAGCAGTAGTGATTTGTGTTATACTTTGGTTACTAAACTGTTCTTATCTCAACCTGTGAGAGCTGCATTCTTTTCGATTCTCCTTCCCATCCCTCCGGGAGTGGGGGGCAAGAAAGAGGGGGGGAGTGAGTGAGCAAAACTGCGTGAGTTATAGAGGCTTAAACCACGACAGTTCTTTTTGGCGCCCAACGTGGGGCACGAAGGGTTGAGATAACGACAGGATTAATAGCCACTCGTCACAATGCTGATTTGTTGGCTCTTAAAGTTGTTGCTTTTGGTTCTCTTGCGTTCATGGTTTCAGCCTGTTGTACCTTACTTACAGCCGGTATTTCTTATCTTAGCATGTTTCAGATATGGGTTTTGGTTTAAGGTTCTTGTTTTATTGTACTTTATTGGAATGGCTTGTGATACGGGCGGGCTCCAGAAGCCGTGGGGGGCGAATGTGTACCTGGCAGTTCGGCTGCTCTTCACCGTCCTGGCGAGGCTGTGGAGAGCCGAGGGGGGGCTGCCTCGGGAGCCGCCGGCTGCCGAAACGGCCCGGGGGAGCGGACCCGGGGAGCAGGAGCCGAGCCCCCCCACCGAGCCCAGCCCGACGGCTGCCGAGCAGAGGAAGGAGGTAGCAGAAGGGGTGAGCCCCCCGACTGAGCCCAGCCCGGCGGCTGCCGAGCCGCGGGAGGGGGAGGCTACCGAGCGGCAGGAGGAGACGGCAGAGAAGCCGGGCCCCGAGGCTGAACAGAGTCCCGTGGCCGAGCCCAGCCTCGTGGCGGCCGAGAGCATTCCCCGGCAGCTGCCCGCGGAGCCGCAGGAGAACGCAGGAGACCCCGCAGCACTTCCCAGCAAGGCAGAGGAGGAAGATCTGGACTCAGACAAAGAGCAGCTGGTGGTGAGAGAGCCGGCAAGCACAGCAGCTACACCAGCCCCAGTGACAAGTACAGCAGCCTCATTTGATAGCTCTGAAGGGTTTGAATGGCCTTTGGGTACCCTTGAGACCTGCCTGCTGATTGTGATGGGGATCAGCATGGTGGCATGCATACACAGTGTGTTTTACCCACAACCATTTTGTCTGGTCCCCAGAGTTAAGCAGAGTGGGGTGTGGGCCTTGTCTGGGGTTAATCTGCAATCTATGATGACTAAGAGATTTTCCCCAAGCCTGGACAGCCATGAGTGGCAGTGTGTGTGGGACAGTATGGGCGAGTATCTTGTCCACTGGGCCCCTCCAGTGCTTTGGAAGCATCACAGATGGAAGGCAGCTGTGTGGAGTCCCCAGCAACAAGCTGCAGAAACTGCTGGAGGGGTGGATGAATTATTTTGAGCCTGGTGGGCCCATGACACCTCAGGCCATCAGGGCAGAGATGCAGCATACAGATGGACTTATGATCGAGGGGTGGACTTAGCAATGGACACTGTGGCCCAGGTTATTGACGAGTGTGAACACTGCACACAGCCTCTCCTGCTCTGAAAGGCTGTTGCAAAAGATGGAGCTTGACATCATGGACTGAATGGACTCAGCAGCTTTGTAGGGATTGGTCTATGCACTGAGGGATGATCTCTCTCCCTCTCTCTGTGTGTGTGTATGTATATATATATATACATGTGATGGTATATTGAAAATGTGGGATCTGAGCATGACGTGAATGGTATGGAATAAGGGGTGGATAATGTCATGGGTTCAGCAGCAGCAGTCATTTTTTCTGCTTCTTGGTAGCTGGTGCAGCACTGTGTTTTTGATTTTGGGCCTAGAAACAGCGCTGATAACACCAGTGTTTCGGTTACTGCTTAGTGATGTTTTGGTCTGGCCAAGGACTTTCTGAGTTTCATGCTCTGCCAGGGAGGAGGGGAGCCGGGAGGAAGCAGAGACAGGACACCTGACCCAAAGTGACCAAAGAGGTTATTCCATAACACAGCACGTCATGCCCAAGATGGAGGACGGAGAGGAGAGACCCAGAAGGGTGGGGGGTGCACTGCGTGGTCGGTCTTGGTTTTAGGTGGTGAGAATTGTATTCTTTCCTTGTATTTGCCTTGTCATTATTATTATTGGTGGTAGCAGTAGTGATTTGTGTTATACTTTGGTTACTAAACTGTTCTTATCTCAACCTGTGAGAGCTGCATTCTTTTCGATTCTCCTTCCCATCCCTCCGGGAGTGGGGGGCAAGAAAGAGGGGGGGAGTGAGTGAGCAAAACTGCGTGAGTTATAGAGGCTTAAACCACGACAGCCTCGAAAGTGCCTAACATCAGTATTCACAATTGCATAAATGGCAAAATAGTTTTAAATTGCAACTGCAGGAATGGAAGACTCTCCCACCCCATTTATTAAGCTGACATTCAGAGACTTTTGAGAAGGTAATGTTCCTACCATACACTGCACCATTCCAGCCACTACCCGAACTCTGCTTGTGCCTCCTCATATTTTTAAAACCACATGCAATCTACACTTTCATTTCAGCCCAGATCTGATGTTCATCCCCAGAAAAGAGAGGTAATTAAACATGCTCCTTCTGTTCCCGTGCTTCGGTTCCACCATTATCATCACCACATTTGAACAGAAGATGGTAAAAACAGAGAATGGCATTCACTGTATAACTGAAAGCAATTTCCCTGCATGGAAAACAAAAAATTAGAGAGCACTACTAATGGGGTCTCACAGGTTCTCTGCGTCACTCCACATCAAGCCAGGACTACTGCCCTGCTTCCAGGGAACATGAGGCTGTTTGAAATCATATCCAAATTCCGAATCTTGCCAGCAGACCTGCAATCCCAGAAGCAGCTCCGCAAGCTAGTAGTCATCATGCAAACGAATGGTTTCAAATTAGCTACTTAGAAATTCCAAGTTCAATTATTTCAATTTGTTAAAAAGAATGAGAAAAAACATGTATAGCTGTTGTCTTTGCTTCTTCTTGCCGATGTGCAAACAGTGTCCCAGCAAAGCAGCAGTGTGATGCAATGTTTACTGCTGCTTTTGAAGGGGTGCTTTGAACAAAAAGACAGTTCTCTGCAAGCATCTCAAATCCTCCTGCAGAAAAGCAGCTGGAACATTAGGCAATACTTTCAGCTAGATTAAGATACTACTGCTGTAATGAAAAAAATAACAACTACACACAGCTACTTAAAAAACCCAGACAAACAGCCAAGAAGGTAATGAAACAGTCTAAGTGATTTCAAGGTTAAGCAAGTTACTTTACTTGGAAGATGAAGATACCTTCAAGCACATTTTTGTAACTAGTATCAAAAATCCAGATTTATCTTTCTGAGAATTCACGAAGTGATAGAACATAAAGCAGGAGATGGGTGAGCAGCTCTGATACCATTTTTCTGTTCATAAATTGTTCAGCTCAAAAAGGAAGTTGGGAGACCTCTCTGAGTATCGTTACATAAAAACATATTTAAAATATCCCTAAAACAACAGCAAATGATATCAAGGTCTAAACATGTTATCCAAAGGCCTGCACTTCTGAATTAACTGTTGATTTGGGGGGTTTAGTTTGAGCAGTCTGGAATGAGTTTTCTCAGACCTGCATCTTTTCTTTAATGGAGCCTGGCAGACATGCTTAAAAATAGTCTCCACTGACATTTTTGTCTGTGTGGCCATTTCCTGGCACTGTTGTATATTGAGGGCTGTTACCTGAAAGTTTCTGAAAGAGGAAGGTTAGAAGTCTGTGCACTTGCAGATAAAATGACAAAGTTCTGATCCCTAAAACCTTCTGAAGGTCCTTGGGAACTCCACCCTGATCTGCTCCAAAAGCAGAGAGAAGCCCCCACTCCTGCCAGCTTGTCTGGCTTGGAAGATTAACTTCAGCATTTCAAAACTTTACCTGCAGATGTACTAATGATTTCAAGCTAAACACGAAGGGGCTGCAGTATTCCATAGTCCTTATGCAATAATTCTGGGGAGGACGAGACAGGGTGTGGTGCTGGATACCAGTAAGAGGACTAGATGAACGCATCTGACAGCTGCTACAGGATATGAGGGCTTGGATTCACAATCCATAAAAAATTAAAAGCTGTGCTGTATCTATGCCATGTTTTATTTACATCTAGATATTACTGGATGATGATGCATCTTATACCTGAAAGCAACTGTGTTTATTTCCTTGACACACATCTGACTTAAGTCACTCAATGGAGATTTTTTGAAGTAATTTTTCAACCCATGCTCTTCAGATACATAATGGCACAGAAATATATACTGCCATAGTTTTGGAGCAAGAACCTCTTCTGGATTTACTCTACTGAGCGGTAGTTTTACAAAGCATTGCTAGGCCACATTATATGAACTTCTGCTATTTTAAAGGTATTAAGTCTTCAGCAACATCAGACATCACAACTTTTGCAGACAGTATCTGGAACAGCTACTTGTTAGAAGACATCATCAACTTGTCCTAAAACACAAACATGTTTAAGACTTCAGTGCAATTAGTCCTATTCTGCTATCAAGGAATCAAGTGTTTCTTGAAATCATGCCACAAAGCCAGTTCTCAGTTTGAATTCTTATTTTGCTTACTCTGAAAGTTGGATCTCACCAGCTTAGCACTAGATCAACTTGCCTCTCCTAGTGACATTCCCCAGAAGAAAATCAGGGAGAAGAACCACCCCTCAGAATTTTTATTGATTTATCTGTTGTGGGACACTTTCTTGCAAGAAAGGCTGAAGGTTTATTAATAGTGAGCAAGTATCTCAGGAAATGTGCAGAAGGGTAGAAGTCAGACCCTCCATGTCTTCATATCCCATCTTAATTCTGCACCAGCGCTTCTGTTGAAGTTTCTGGCACAAAATTTCATATCCCTGGAAATGGTTTACCCACATTTCAAGAGCATTTTTCAATCTGTCTCTCCCTCACAGCTTCACCTAAAAGCTGACTTCGACCATTAACGTTTTCTTTCAAGCTGTCCTTTCATCACTGTCTTCACTGCAATCTGACAGCTATTTTGCTTCAGTGCCCTGAAGAATCTTACCCTGTACTGACCCCTGTACTTAAATTCAGTTCCTGCTTCTACTTTCACTCATGAATATTTAAATGCCGTAGTCTACACCTGCTGGATCTCATTTTCTGTCATTAACATCATTCAAGTTTATTGTGGGGGAAAGAAAATAAAGGGCTTTATGATGACAAATAATTCTCCGAAATTATTCCCCTCACAGATCTACGTCCCATCATACTCCTTTTAACTTCTCTTTCCACCATCAGGTCTTCCTCTGATGATCCCTTTAGTCAGCTGCCACCTCTTCTCACCACACAGGCCCCTCGATAAACCTTTTCTGCGTATTCCTTTCCAAACTAAAGTAAAGAGAAAACTCCCTTAGAGAGTCAAATTTACCGTCTGGATAAGGGTTAAATTCAAAGATGGGTTTATGAATTGGATTTAAAATTTATGATCATTTAATTCCTTGCACCAGCATGAAAATGGAATTGGAAGGACCACCAGCATCTTCCAGCACTCACACATGATACAAGGATTCCTCTGGAGGCTGAACACTTATTTCTTCTCTTTGAAAGCTTTTCCAGTCTGCAGTCCACTTATTTGTTCTAGATATTGACAAGCCTACATAGGACCACTCAGTTGAGGAAAAACTGATATATATATTCTGTACGGCAGCATCCCTGTCCATGGAAGGGGGTTGGAACTAGATGAGCTTTAAGGTCCCCTCCAACCCAAACCATGCTGTGATTCTGTAATTCCATGAATTGGTATAAGCACTTAATTCTTAAGAACTGATGAGAGATAGGTGCCTTAAGGCCTGCTTTGGCACTAGTGATAAAATCCTGTCAAGCTCTTCTTCCCTCTGCACAGCTTCCTTAACTACAGAATCATTAGTGTAGGATGGAAGGAATCTAAGGAGACCACCTGCTCCAACCCTCCTTAAGGCAGGGACAATGACACTAAAATAGAAATAGTGATTAAGAAAGAAAGGGGAAAAAAAAAAACCCAAAAGGGAAAAAACCCCTAAATAAGCCCACCACAAACAGCCACAAACAAAAACTAACCCACAGAGCTGGTAAAGAATCTCAGTTACCATGCTGCAGTGGTCCATGTTTTTACGCCTTGACTCAACCAAGGTATGTCCTTTCAATATAACCTTCTCAAGTCATCCCAACTCCAGATAATTACTCTGTTAACAAATAAAATTCTCCCACTATTATGCTCCTTACTTCAAAACATTGTCTTCCTTGGGGAGCTATTTAAGTCATGAAAAAATTTTGCTGTTGAACCACTTCTATTCCAATTTACATTTTGTGAGGACCCACTGATAATCTCTCTCCATTATGAAAAATAGACATTCATCCTTTGTCTCCTGCTTCTTAAAGCAGCTAGTACACAGAAAGAGCCTTCCTCTTAGCCCATGACAGCTCAGTTACTTTCAAAAGTTTTGATGATGAATCTCACTTTAAAGTTTTTTTGAAATCCATCTAATGCAGCACAAACTAGATCACCCTTCTTGTATTTATTGATTCCATCAAAGAACTCTAATGGACTTGCGAAATATGACTTCCTTCTACAAAAACAATGCTGTCTCTTCTCCGGTATATTTATCCAGGTGTCTATCAATTCTGTTTATTACAGTTTTCTACCATTTTGTCCAGGACAAAAGTCAGACTTGTTGGTCTGCTGTTTCTCAAGTTTCTCCCAGATCCTTTTTAACGGAAAAAAAAAAAATCCTTCTTGTGGCTTTATATTTCCTACCCTCCATTCTTTACAACCACTGCAGAGTTCAGCTCTTTGGACATGCTTAGTAAAGAATTTTGGTTGCTTTAATAGGGTAACGCTTCAGGTCTTTGATCCAGAAGAAATAACGGAGCAATTCATGCATTGTCACAACTGTTGATGACAAGCCTGGCATAAACAGAACTGGGTTTTTTTTTAATGTTGCTAATAAGACAATTGGAATTTTGGCTTAAAACTCACTCTTCCATGGTATCGCAGAGAGGTTAGGCTCTGGCTGGCTCCTGCAAGCTAATGGAATATGCCATTGCTTTCTCACTTGCAAATGAAATAGAAAAAGAGAGTGAACCTGATCCCTTACCAATAATTAAACAGAACATCTTGTGGTTGAACCCAGGTATGATAAGAATGACATTATTAGTAAAATTGTACCAATTTTGCACTGAAAGGTGGAAGTGTTGAGAAAATCGGAATTTTAAAGTTTTCTAACTATTCTAACTGTAAAACGCATCACTAGTTCTAACTAAATCCAGCTCCTTTGTCTTAGGAAGCTATTCCTTCAGTCTTCAAGAAGTGGAGACTTATTCTGTTATTTACTGATATTTAGACACACGAATAAAGCAAACGAGTTGTAAAACAGAATCTTCCACGTTACAGCTTCTGCAGATTAGTAATGTTATTTGTTCCAAAGTTTAATTACAGTCTATTAATACAGCAATAAACAGTTTAAAATTATGTAAATGGCATAAATTGCTTAAAATTAACACTTTATTTCCACAAAATAAATCTGATTGTGATCTATACATAGATTCAGAGATAAAAACAGATTACGCACATTCTAAGCAATGTACTTTGCTGTTGAATCCTGATTCTCATTCGCTTGCTTATGACTGAACCAGTAGAATCCTAATATATTACTGTTTACGGTATATATATTATTAAATCAAACCATAAAGTATATTCATATTGTACATTTTAGTCAGTGAAGAACTTGAGGCAAAACTCACTGCCTGCTGATAGTTTAAATGTCCTTGTCTGGTAAATGGATAGAATGTTCATTCAGAAAAGGTAGGAAACCCAAATGGTATATGTGATTATTCAAATACTTGCAGTGTTAAGTATACAATGTTTTAATGAAAGAAAGAACCACATTGCCAAGCAGATTATATAGGCTGTAGTATTAAACATCAGTACAGAAGGAGACATCTTGGGAAAACAGGGACATATTTCCAGATTAAATTTACCAGATACAGTGTGATTTCACAACAGAAGCATTAAACAGAAACAGTAGGGTTACTTCAATAGACCATATGGTCATCACCTAATGTCCCCATAAACTCTGGAATACAATACTGACCTATAAAACAGGTTGAAACAGTAGGCATGCAACAATGTCCACTGCTTTCCTGTTCTTACAAGAATTTAGTCCAAACCACTTCTCACTTCTATGGCTATACTATTGACTTCAGTGAAATTACTTGCATCAATAACCAGAAAGGTATCAGAAACCTAGAAACTTGTGTTCTTTGCTCAGTCTGCCTCCTACAGATACATACATTATCTCGCCCAGCCAAAACATTCTGAATTGCATAACTGACTTTAAATATATATCAAATTGAATCTGAACATGGAGAGAAAAGGTAGCTTTTTAATTTCACTCTTCACACTACAGCACATAAAAGATAGGTGCCAATGGAATTAGCTATGACCACCAAATGCTGATTAGTAGTAAAATAGCTGCTGTGAAATATGTTGGGGAAAGTAGAAACAGTTCTCCTAATCCTAGTTCTACCTTCAACTTTTCCATTACTGTAAAGCAATAATTTCTGGATTTCAGCACTGTGTTGCAACCTGCTAATACCTTTTTATGAAATGAGTATTTACAGCATTTTTACAGCACCTTAGACAACAGAGCCTACTCCAGAAGCAGAGTTCTTGAAATATTAAACAAAAATAAGAAGTTATTGTATTTGCTCTTGTTGGTAATCAAAAGTACAGCCCCATCCCACTATCACCATCAGAGACAATCCTGGTCAGAAACCTGTTTCTTTCTTTACTTGTTTAAGCACATACTCAAACTATCACCTGAAGGTCACAAAGGAAGTCATCATCACAGAACTGAGCTGGACCAAATACTTTATGTTAAAAAAAAAGAACAAAGCCACGACTTCTTGCCTGTTTGGGAGATTGAGGACCAATGAATATTGATATATTTTAGGACACAGTGGGGAACTGCAAGCCAAGCCACATGAGCTGTGTGTGCTATACTGCAAAGTGTTTGAGTGCTCTAAAATATTTTCATATTCCAGAGGTTGAAATAGGCTGGGAATTTATGGGTTTTGTTGCTATAGTAATTTGTATTGTCAGAGCTTTAATAACCTCATCAAAAACATGCATTCAGGAGCAATGTGGCACCTCCATGTAATTTAACACCAATCCATTCATAGCTTATGGTACCATTTGAAACACTGCACAAGGAAATTAAAAACAAATAGAAATACATCACCACAGTACTGAAACCAATAAATATTTAGGCTGAAAAGGTGAGCAGTCAGTGGAAAGAAAAAAAATATTTCCAGGGAAATGATGGAAGCTTCGAACACAATTACTCTCTTACCAGCAGCAACAGCAAGGTTAGCCAACACCAGCAGTAGTTAGATGAGAACTATGGGTTGGTTTGCTTATGTGTGCAGGTATGTAGCCATTTTAACCAACAGCTTTTCAACAATGAGACTTCTTAGTCTTGAAGTACACAGTACACACGTTGCTAATGTTTAGCTAAGGCAGGTTAAAAATTACAGGCTAAAACCTACAGAACATTAGGATCACTACACATGACCAATTCTTTTTGAGTTCAATTTTATTGATGTCAGTGACATTTCATCATAGTGGGTATAATTTGGTCCTGCATCTGAACATTCTCAGTGTCCTAAAACACTATCAAATTACTCGTATCATTATTTGGTAGCTTTACATGCTGCTTGTGCATCGTTTGCAGGAAAGAGATAATTATGTTTCAGCTCTTAGGTTTATTTTTCTGCTTGAACTTTATTGAATTTTAATTATTTTTCCTAGCTCTTCCTAGTGCCTAAGCATGGGAGGGAAAAGGGATTTTAAGAATTATTTTTCCATTGCTTTCATGGTTTGATATGTGAAAATGGCAACACCTTCGACTTCCTTAAGTTTTCAAGCTGTATTAAGAGAGCTAAAGTTACATAGGGCCAAATACTAACCACTTTGTGAAGCCAAGTAAAAATCCAGTATAGTGTGAACTTGAATTCATTCCCATGTCTGACAGATGCACAAAGTGTTACAATGTGTAGCTCCTCACTGAACACCTAGTTTTCCTCCGGACTATTTTCCCCTCCTCCCAACATGTGTTCCTAACTTTCTTCAGCAAGAATCATGCAATAGCTGCTACTTTAGTATATCAATATGGTTTTAGTTTTACTGAAAACAAGACAATAAACATTTATTTATTGCCCTTGCAATAGACATATGTAACATGCAGCTAGTGGATCGATCTATCTATCTATCTATCTATCTATCTATCTGTCTATCTATCTATCTAAGTGGTACTAGATTCTTCTGGCTTCATATTGCTACTGAGTAAGGAAGAACAACTCAGAAGGCAAGTGCTTCAAGGCATGAACGTATATTGGCATTTTGACGAAATGGACAACACATTCAGCGGATTTGCAGAAAACTTCGTAAACAGAGAGCTCCAGAGACTGGTAAAAAATCCTGCAGGAAACACTGTGATGTTGGGGTTTGTAGTGAGGCCAAGCCTAGAAATCACAGCATAGGCTCCTGCATCAGCCACAAGTTTTACCAGAACTAGGTCCTTCCCTGCTCCTAGAATTGCTCTAATGACCAAATTGTTTCTTTCTTCAGGAGAAGAATTCACAATCTACAATGCCTTATACAGGAATGTCTTGATTCTGCATTTGTCCCACCACTTAAGACAGTCCATCCTCCTAAGTAACCCCGGTTTGTGTCACGGCACAAGAACAAGCACAATTACTGCTTTCCAGTCCTCAAGGAGTTGAAATTCTCCCTCAGTGCAAGGTGCTAGAAAGAGGCATATTCACTATGAATATTTTAATAGTCTTAAATCAGAGTAATCAGCAATCAGAGGTTCCCCAGGTGCACAATTCTAAATTAATCTCATATCAAGCTTTTATTTTTAGAGAAATATAATGATCAGAATTCAGAATAGCACAGTTACAGTTGTCACTTCATTTCAAGGGACTTCAAAAATAACTAGACTTGAAACATTTAATGTTAATTAAGGAAAACAAAAAGATTTATACTGTGTAGAGAAGCCTGTGTAAAAGTTGTGAAATGCTACACTATAATAAGTGATCTAATTTCTTTGATGGTCATAGGATGTAAGTCAGGGTGGGAAGGCAGAAATATACAGAATAAATAAGACAGAAGAAAATGTTTACACTAGGCAGAATTTGCCAAGAAAGAAAAATTTATGTCAAAAGTGTCATCACCTATGAAAGAACAAGCAGGATTTGAGTATCACAGGAAGGTGCAAAAAGAATTACGGGTCATTCCATCAGCTCTTCTGTACTGGCTATCAGGATCTGAAAGTTGCTCCATCAGTTCTTGAACACAGCGAAATGTTGAGATACACTTTATGCTGTGACTCACAAACTATTCTTTTCCAGCTGTATGCTCAGGTCTACAATTGTTAAAATAACACTTTTGTTGCAGCCACAAGATTACTTTCTCTTTCATTGTTCACAAATTTCAGGCATTTGCCATCACTAGATCCCCTATATATTAAAGATTATTAAAATACACACATTTATTTTCTTGACTCTCTTTTCAGCTATTGTAACCACCAGTAGAGACAAAGGCTCTTTCTGCACCTCTCTAGAGCAAATAATCTCTTCCTGTTAGCAGAGAGTGCAGTTGCTTAGGAGACTGTACAGCCCTGTAAGAATTTTAGTAGCTGTAATGTGGAATGCTATTGTATCAAAGCAAGTTTTAGCATTTATAGAATAATCACAACTCAATTCCTCTTTAAAACACCGGGTTGTTTCTTAGTTCCATCTCATAATTAAGAGTTTGTGCCAGTGCAAGAAGGCTTTTCAGGTACCTGTCTAGAAATAATGAGATCTTGAGTCTGTGCAAGCTGTTTGAGAAGGCAGGCAGCTGTCTACTTAAGTACCCATCCTGGGACCAGACTGCATCTTCTCCGATTCAGTGAGCTATGAAAGCATTTGAAAAAGTAAAACATTTCCGCCTTTCCAAAACACACTTTCAATAAAGGCATTTCTTTCTCTGCTAAAAATGTTGCCTATCCAAATAGAAAAGCTCTACTTCTGTAAAACACATCCCAGTTAGCCAGTGACTAGCTCAGTCAACATTAGCCCAAATTTCAGTGTTAGCGATACTGCAGTGAAGTGTGTTCCTGCTACCTATGCACTCTTTTAGCTGCTTTCATATAGGTTCTGGGCAGAAGACCCCCAGTCTGGCAAAAACCTAACTAAGTAAAGATTTGATTAAGTGATTTCCATAGTTCCTTTCTTTTCAGTCTCCCAAGAACCGTTTAGGATTCAGATAAAGAGACTTCATGTCCATCTTCGCTGGTCCTTGAGAGCAACCAAACAACATTTCTACAAATACTACAGCTTAAGACAATTTGTAGCTCTGTTGTCACTCTCCGTTTCACAAATATTTCACAAAGATCAGGCTGTAGGGTAAACAATCCAGAATACAAATTGGGAAAGAACTACTGCTTGGTGTGCAGAAGCAGAGCTGTCAGTCTCAGATGGTATTTGTGGAGTCGAAAGATAACATTTTAATGTTTCAGTCTGGATGAGGAACACAGCCCTGTATCTATACAGTATTTTACAGTCCTTTACCCACAAGCATCAGGTATGCCTTCATCCTTCTGCCAGCACTACTTAAACTGAGGCTAGCAGCTGGGTCACTGGTCTCGTTGTGTTTGAAAACCGGGGCTGAGAACTGATGGAGGAGTGAAGACTGGTGTCCTGTCACCATCCATTTCTATTGGACTACCTGATCTAGGAGGTACAGCAGGATCAATGAGCTGTGTCAGACTGCGGCAGATAGTGAAGGCAGTGATGGTAGAGGCAAAGGTGGGAAAAGTTGACTCTGATTCATGATTCTGCGCTGGGCATGGTCCCTCTAAGGTTTGAGAAAAGCGCTGCCCTTCACCATGGCAAACTGAAAAAAGTTAAACTCAGCTTTCAGTTTTCTCACAGTATGTGAGGCAAGACATGCCTGGAGTCCATACATTTTGTGGTTCATTTTCACAAGCCATATTCCAGTCAAAAACAAAGCCAGAGTTTACAGAAGAAAATGGAGTCCTACAAATAGCTCTGTCCATTATTAAAAAAAAAATCTTTGAAAATTTTGCTTACAGACATGAAAGGAAAATTTGACTTTCAGAACATCACATTTGGGGGAAGAATGAATTCCTTTTTCAAAGTGAAATGTCACCAAAGTTTTCAACTGAGGCTATCTCAGCAAGTACAGCAATTTATTCAATATTCTAGAAACAGCCAAGGCAGAAATGATGATAACATGACCAAGTCTGCAATTCAGTTTGTTTCCATTCTTTTTTCATGTTTTTAATTAAATCTTGATTGTTGTAGGATAGGACCACTTTTCTGTATTGCAAGGGGAGAAGCTAAATTCAAATGGTCCTTTGCCCTTTTCCTTCTCCTGGTTGCTTACAAGACAGAAGAACCACATGCGCTGCATTTGATGGCAAAAGGAAATATCTGGTAAAAACTGTCTCCTGTGAAATGCTGGGAACTGATATTATTCCCTTTACCATCTAACATCTAGCCAATTAGCAGCAAAATATTGCAAGAGCTGATGAATTATGTCCCATAACCTGCTGAAAGTCAAAAGGTATTCCAAAAAGGAATGGAAAGGGGAGTGATGATTTTCTCTACACCAATGAAGTGATTATGCCATTAGCTATAGTGACTGAAGAACACTTTCTCTGAAGCTGGTCAAAAATAAGTTGAAGTAGTTGTGATAGAAAAAAAAAAAAGAAAACCCTCTAGCTTTCTTCAAAAATTCATATTCAAAAACCTTCCATCTGAAATGCCCAACTTAAGTTAATCTGGGAACAAAAAAACTTTTGATGCCTGTTGAAATATTACACAGCATTCTGGAAGCATCTTTCCAACAGCTCCATTTCTTAACATGTGAAAATCTTCAAAATTACCTGCTGCAAATTTATAACTTTGTCCATTGGAATAGCAAAAAAACCAAATATATATATATATATATAAAAAATTCAAGAAGGCTGTGGAAAGCTGTCACAGGCTCAGTAAATCACTTTTGCAAAAGTGAATCACGTAAGTGTAGTAATTAGATCACTGAAGACTTCTAATACACATACTACAATGTGTTATACTGAAGTTAATCTTTGCACTGACACCTGACTTGCTCTAGTGTTTGTAGAACCAAATATTATAAAAGAATGAACACCATAACTTGCTCCTAATTATTATGCTAAGCCTTAATACAAGATGGGGTCAGAGAGACAAAGAGCTTAATTGATTTTATTCCAGGAAACAAAGACAGCATGCAAAGAATCTGCTGCTATGGTATCAGTGGGAACAGTCATTAAAAGCTTATTAGTGGGAGAGGTTCAGGTAATAAGACACAAACACAGAACACTGAAGGAAATAAAGTTTGCCCAAGAAGAGCAGTATGGCTTTATTTTCCTCACTAAAGTTTTTTCTATATTATAATATGATTAAAATAATTACCACACTGTAAATGTGAAACTTTGGAGCCTGTTCACCAGGCAGAGATGGGGGCTTCAAGACTGCAATGAAGCAGCAACATCTAAGACTAACACAGGCCTGGGACACAACTGAACTATGGGAAAGTTCAGTTCTGTAGTCTGTGCTATGAATGCAAGTTGCACAACTCTTTCTTAATTCTGTGTGCATAGGAATACACATCCTCTTGGTAACTGCACCATAAACCCCTTTAGAGACCAGATTGTGCCTACTCCTCCATGAGCATAGAAGAGTTATGACATTCCTCTTCTCACAATAGGATAAATTACAATTCAAGGCTGCAAAGGAATAGGGAACCTTGGGCTAACAGCAGCTCTACAGCACAAAACAAATCTGATACCCCTAACAGAGAGGGAATTCAGAAACCTGTTTGATGTTCAATACACCAAAAGAAGGAAATAATTTACTTTCCACCTAATGTGTAAAATAGAGACACAACAATATCATAGATAGGATTATAATCCTGCAATGTGGCTCCAGTGGCAGTGCTGCAGGAATTTCTTGTAGTTAACACTGATGAATACATAGACTTGGGGGAGAGCCCTGGTCTGTCTTCCCAAAATCCAGAACAGCTAAAATTGCCCTGAAATGCAGCCTGTTTTCTTGAGTATATTTGTAATTTGTATTTAACAATAATGAGCATTTTATGTCTTAAAATAATATCAGTGCTATGATACCAAAGAGCTTTTGGAAAGGCAGTAGTTTGGCATGATCACACTCAGGAAAAAGCATCAAGAATTACACTCAGATGCAACAGACACAGACCAGCCTTCCCTCCCAAGTCATGTGCAAAGGCTAACTCAGAGAAATCCAGCCTTGCCTGTATGTTTATGGAAGGGATTAACAACATTGATTACAAACTCAGCTGATCAAACTATTGTGGCTATGAGGTTATTTCAATTTACAAAGCTGTATTATGTCATATATGATAATTACTGCTTAACTGCAAGGCTCCCATCCCTTCACACACACACACACACACACACACACACACACACCCCCCTTAAACAAAGACCACAAGTCTTTGCTTAGAGCTTGTAAACTAGAAGTGTTACAAAATATATCCAAGGGAGAAAATCATCATGGCCTTTCCTGTGGGACTTCACCCTGGTATTCCCACATATCACTGCCGGTTCTCTCCTACCCACACCAGCTACTGAACAGTAGTTAAATGTCTCTCTATGACCAGAGGGACCCTACAGGTCCCAGGGACTTCCAGCCCTCCATCTCCTGTCTCAGGAAGCCCATCGTTGGTTATGACATGGCTGAAGTTGCAACTGCCCCTCTCTCCCACAGCTTCCCTATGCACAAATTGCAGGGGTCAGTTAACCTTGGGGACAGAACAGGAAGTACAGACCCACTCCTGCTGGTGGTGGCTGGAAGGGGTCTTGACTCTGGAACACAGGAACTGGAGATATTCAAATTACAACTTCTCTTCCCATGTATTGTGGGAGTGTGATCTGGACAATGCCAAATGTTTTTAAAATCACACCTTATAACTACAGGCAGCATCTCCCAGTTATAATCCAAAACCATTCTGCCTACTGTAAATGCCTGGCACAAGCCCTAGGAGACAAATGGTAAACATTTACTGCCCTGAGAAAATAAATAAAAATCAGAGTCTAAACAGACACAGCAATTCGGTGCAAGAGTCTGAGGGAAGTTTAAGATAAAGAAGTTTAGCTACATGCTTACTGTGAAAAGGGAAATATGTTTACTGTTTACCAGAAGTGTGACCCCTCATATTAAACCATTTTTAATTTTGGATAGTATTTATTGTTCTCATTATTGTTACTGTGGGCTTCAATGACAGAGTTTGTTTCCTATGCTGAATACCGGGCTGCTGTCATTCAGAGAAAACCAAGTTTATACTCTCTCAGCAGTCAGGTGAGAAGGGAAGGCAGCATTCCTGAAAGAGGATGTATCTTTGTGATGACCAACTGTTAAGAGCAGACAAGAGGTATTTCTGTCAGATAATCTGAAGCCTAAAATTAGTAATATATCAGCAGAGCCAGAGCCTGTGGTGAGGTTACTGGAGGTCTTTGTTTAAAAAACGCTTATTGTTTAATATATCCTTCAGGGTAAAGCAATGTGCCATGGATTCATAAGGCATACTGCTGCTGCTCTCCCTTTTCAAGTGGCCTCCTTTCAAAATCAGCTGCGGCACCAGAGGCAGAGAGGGAAGAATAATAGACTGCAGAATCCCTGTGGAATATGGGTATCAGAGAACAAGCAGATGAGAAGGGGCTTGCATGCTCCCAGCTCTGGGAGGCCTGATATCAAGAGAATAGGGCTTTTTCATTAAAATAAAAAAGCAGTGAATTATTAGGACCCCATCAGATAGTGAAGTTATTCACTGAAGGAAGCTAGACAGCAGAATAAAAACCTTGACTGAATGATTGGCAGAGTCGAAAGGAAAGCACAAAAGAGCAGGAAAACCCAAAACATGAGCAAATCAAGTGACCTCTGTCTGTGCTGCCATGTCTTTGCCAGTTCCTGTCCTTGTTGAGTTCTTAAGGGGTAAGGAAGTGATAGCATGGGGAAAATTGTAGCATGAAGATGTACTAACATGAACAACTCAATGAAAATCAAATAAATTTCAGAGCACAGTTGCAAAAATAAACAGAAGTGGGGAAGGGAGAGGCTGTGGCCTGGTTAATGCACTAGGATTCAAGACACCAGGGCTCAGTTCCGTGTTTTGCTATGTGATTTTTCCTGTGGTAATAAGAAACTGAAGGTCATTGAGACACAGTGAGAGGGGTGACTTCCCTTATTTCTGGTGGCAGTAAGGAATAAATCTCCACTAAGCTGGAAGGACTTAAGACCTTCTAAAGCCTGCAATGAGCTCTATATGGGCACTTCGTAATGGCAGTTCAGCAAATGTCCAAGAATGGCAATAAACAACACTGTAATTGAAAAGTAAACTGAGGTACAAAGACATTAAGAAACTTATCCAAAGTCATACACAGAGTCATGTCCAAAGTCATGAACTAATCCAAAAATATACATCCAGTATTCCTGAATAAGACTGTTAAAAATATAGTTTTAAAAAAATCAGATACATGACAAGCATAGCAATATGCTTTTTATACCAGAGGCCTGTATTGTCTAGTAAAAAATCCAAAACACTCCAGCCTAACGGTATTTAGATTGAAGAGAAAGCTTTGACAACAGATGGAAGAACTGGTTTCCAGCAAAGCAGGATGGTGTAAGCCTCTCTGTAGAAACTGCGCGTCATCTTGTAACAGTCATGAATATGAGCTGTCTCTTGTGTGCATGTCTGCCTTTGCGGGCCTGTCATTCATCCACCTCAAAATATTTTTGAACACAAAAAACTTATACTCCCCACGCATTTTCTCTCCAGCAGTAAGAAAACACCTTGGGTTTGGTCAGCTATAATTTAATCTTCAAAATACATCTTGATAGTGTCTAGTGAGCAGTGATGCTGCACCAGCCCAGCAATACTGTCAAGCTACAACTTCAGCACCTTTTCGAGTAGCGAGAGCCAGAATTTGCCTGAACAACAAAAAGAAATGGTGCAGGAGAAATGACATTTTTTAGACATGATAGTCTACAAAAATTTTGTGTGAGTTTAAATCTGTAGAGGAGTTTAGACTGCAAGTAAATTGAAGGCAGAAAAAAAGTATTTGCTTTTCCTCTTTTAGTGCAGGAGTAAAGGACGTGTAAAGGGATAGGATAGAGAAGCTCAGCTTTCTGAGATCCAAGAGCACAAGGTTTTTATTGTTTGCTATACAGTATTGCAAATCTGAGGGAGAATGTGGGCAAAAAAGCAAAGACAGGCTAAAAAAAGACCTCAGAACAACACCCAAAGCTGCAAGTTATAGAGCAGAAGATTCACTTTGAAGAGAAAACCAGTGTCCAGACATAGATCACATTTGAATTCATGCTGTGTTCCATCTGCTTATGTCACAAACCATCAGCATAATTTCTGACCCCAACAAATCACCATAGTGATTACTGTCCCACCAGTGTTACATGGGAAGAAAGTATTATGCACACAACACAGTCAGGAAACAGATGTCTGCACTGTCCACACTGAATCACATTTGATCTTTCACGGAGTCCGCTAAAGAATTAAATCCAAGGGTAACATGCTACACTTAACTAAAATCAAAACAAAACCTTGAGTATCTTCCATGAATTCAGGTTTTATTCAGTTCTCTTCCTCCCCACATTCCACACCTTGGTATATTTTCCTGTCTAGAGTATTTTATTTGTTCTGTATCTGTAGTGAGAAATACAGATACAGATCTGTATTTGCCAGATCAGATAAGGGTCAAATACAGATCTGTAGTGATCTGGCAAGATCTTAACTCTTCTATTCCTAGTCTGAACTTAAATCTGGTATCAGATTGATATTTGCCTGATATGAAACAGTAATAGAAAAGGCAAATGTTCCCCATTTTGACTTGTGATTTGACCAGATTTTGTTCAACTGCGGTTGCCACTATGAAGCAAAGGAGACCAAACAACGATACTCCTGCTCATACGCTAATTACCTTATTCCAGGGTACAAGGTATGATCTACATATAGGGTATCATTTACATTCTTCATGTAGACCATACACAGCTCTTCACAGGCTGAGGTTCTGTTTGAAGAAGGTGAAAAGACCACAGCCCAAGAGTGTAAGTAGAGAGAAATAATAGTGATCTCATCTCAAACAAAATAGAAAGCATTTTACCATAATGAGGTCTGGTTTGGGAGTATAAAGACTTCAAACATTTCAATTTATTACATAGCCAGAAAACAAGGATTCTATGTCTCTTTCTACTTATATACCTACTGTTATGCCTAGACATTTATGTGTATGTTATGCACTATGTACTGTTATGTATAGACATTTATGTCTATGCCTAGACAATAGCAGGTATTTTTCCTCTTCAAAAAAACTCACAGCCAAACAGAAATGTATTTTTAATGACTGGTATTGAAAAACGTTTGGCCCAATCTGTATGCAAACTGCGAGATCTGTTTCACTCCGCTTGTTAAAGAAACCTACTGTTGAAAATTCATACGGTTTTTATCTCAAAAGCTTCTGAAGTATTTCACCCACCAAAATGATAGCACACTTTTGAAATACAGTTACCTTGAAAACAGACGCCGACAGCAGAAACAGAAGAAATACTATGAAACTGTGATCAAATGAAAAACGTGTGCTGCTTCAAAAACATTCCACATGGGCCACAGGACTCTTCCCATACAAAATATTGATAGCTTGTCAAAAGTATTTTACCAGTCAAAGTAAGTGCCTCCTATTGGATACAAGCAAAACAAAACACATTTTTAA
The DNA here is from genome assembly GCA_028858755.1 of Ara ararauna. Taxonomy (NCBI): domain Eukaryota; kingdom Metazoa; phylum Chordata; class Aves; order Psittaciformes; family Psittacidae; genus Ara; species Ara ararauna. The sequence goes on along the minus strand of CM054387.1, from coordinate 11,199,778 downwards.
ACTAAAATAGCAAGAAAGAAAAGTACATCTGAAGGCAAAGAACATGGGACCTTAAGTAAGAAACTCCTAAACTCTCATCCTGGTATTGACACTGACTTTTTACAGGGACACAAGCACATCATCAGACCTAGCTGTTTGTATACACACACACACACACACACACACACACACACACACACACTGAAATTATGTCTGTTTAGTAAAAGTCTGATGACTTTACTGAGTTTAAGTACAATTTTACTCAACTAATTTTATGGACTGATAAAACAAAGTGAACAATCTGATAAGCAGCAGTATCAGGATCTGATTCTGAACCATCCTAATCCAAAACTTCATGTGGAAAGACTCACACTGATTTCAAGACACTATGTATTGAGCCTTATGTTAAACTGACTTTTGGAGAAATAAAACGCGACGTAAATTCTAAATGGGGTTATTATTTAGTGTGCTTCCATTTTAAAAAATATCCTACTGGCAGAAAAAGTTAGAGATAAATAACTGCAGCTCCAAAGAAATGATAACTAGATGTGGACCCCAATGCTAAAGTACAAATAAAATCTAGATATGCTAATTACAGAACTTGCCCATAGCCAGATGCACAGCTTATACTGGAAAGTTAATTGAACAGGTAAACTACGTTCCACGGAAACAGATTAAGCTACAAATTCAAGCATCATCAATCTAAAAATATGCACTTAAAATTGTTTCTTTTCTTGTTTCTGCATTTCACCACGGTGTTGGATCATTAGTTTTTATTAAAATATGACAATGATGTTAGTATGCTACTAACTAGCTTTCATCAGAGAAAGAAACAGAGACAAAAAACCATAAACTTATCCTGCTGAATGCAATCCGGCCATAAATACGATTACGTGCCTTGATGGCCTGACTTCATATGCTATGGAGCTGGAGAAAAGGGAACAAGAAACCTTGTCCAAGCAACCTCAGAAAAATTTGCAACAATTACCTAGATGCAGCATGAAAGCAACTGAGAAGGCAAGTGCAGGAAAGCCCTGACTGGGGGGGGGAATGTGGAAGAGGACATTTTTTATACCACATTACATTTTTTTTTAGCATAGGTTCAGTTTTAATTAGAAATCCTGATTCCAAAAAATGCTTGTGTCATCAACAAATAGCTCTTTCATTTTGCTGGTGCTCAGAGCTTTAACAGGTGGTTAACTAACTCATTACTCCATGCAGGCTTTTTACCTACCTTTGTTTCTGAAGGCAGAGAAAAATTCTTTATTGTTACATGTTTTTTGGTAATACAGCAGCTGCTGTTTATGCTAATTCTTGCTTACTTGCAAATAGACCTGTGTTTATTTTGTGCCACGCCAGCTGTCAACAAAGACATTTGAAGAATAATTTCCATACTCAAAATAAAGACTCTGCTCCCTCCTCCTATTGCTCATTTCTTTCTTCTCCATTTCAGACCCAGTGTGTGTTCATCTGGAAAAGTGTCTAATGGTGAGTTATGAGATGAACTGAACCTGAAATGCCTGATGGTCCCATGGGTATCCATCTATTACACTGAATATAGGTATAGGCCACTCCAAACTCCTCCTGTCTCTATTGATATTCTGCACTTGCTCTGCAAAACACAGTGCTCTCCAAAATGCTGCTGAGGACACCATGAGAGTCGTATCCCTCAGTGGGAAAGTTTGGCTGTTGCAGTTTTGACTCTTGACTGTATTTGGGGTGAGTTCCTCTGTACAGCCTTGTTATCAACAACTTGAAAGTGCAGCCGCACTGCACTGTGTCACTGTATGTGAATGAAGCTCAGAGAACTAGAGGGCCAGCAGATTTCAGACCCAGCCCTGGTTTTATCACCAACAAACTGCTCCTATAAACAGCTTCTTTTCTCGATCACCTGTATTTTCTTACTAAATTCATCTTGGAGGCACAGACTGAAAGTCGGAACCGTTGACATCTTCCAGCATCTAAACCTCAGACCCTTTATCTAAACCTCAGACCTTCACCAACTCCCATTTTCCCTCAGCTGATGCTGCAGCACTATTTTTCCAAAGCATCTGGAATTGCTTGTGTTTTCTTCTGAGATTTGAAGTTGATAGCACCTTATTCCTTAAGACAGTTCATTACTGCCTATTAGCATTCATTTAGTACATTTAGTATTAAGATCAACAGAAGCCCTGAGGACAAAGCGCTTTGAAATCAATACTTCAGAGGCTCTTAGTCCTGATCAACAGTGCTCCTTTAGCCCTGTAACTTCTACAAAGGCAGAAAATCTCTATTTCCTGCTCCCCCAAACCGGCTGTTAAACAAAACAGTTTTGATGTACTGTTCGTACCTCACCAGCCAAGGCACGGAGCTTCTCTACATCCCCCCCGGGAGCCAGGACGCTGAGGCGCTGCCGAGCCGCGCTGAGGAGCGGCGGGGGCTGCCCCACCCGGACACGGCCGGTTCCGGCCGGTTCCAACCGGTTCCACCACAGTGCGGGACTGGTGAGGCCTGCAGGAAGCCCATCCAAATAAGGGCAAAACCTGCCTGGTGAGGAGAAATGTGTGAGAAAAGGCTTTGTGCTGCCAGCTCAGAGGGGCAAGGAGGGCGTATAATGACCCAAGGGAATTGTTCCCTCAGTGTTCCCTCATGGCTCCATCAGCACCTTGCACATAAGCACCGGAGCCTCCCATGGTGTGGGTAAACGTGTTCTCCTCTGATTGAGAGGTTCCACCTGGTGGAATAAGCTCCGGTTCCAAGCTGTAACTGCTGCGCTATGTTACACACCACCCATGGCCACGATAGCTGTGTGTCTCCTGCAGGCTGATTATTTATCCTCACAGCACTTCTGTCTGGCACAGCGAGATTAAACCATTTATCCTAGGTCAGGTGCAAAGTCAGTGGCAAACCAGGAGCTCAGGTGAGAGCGTTTATGTCCGACTTGGTTACAGGAACTACCAAGCCATCTTAAACTGTTTCATTGTGTGCCATAGCCAGTCAGAGAACCTCTGTGGACAGCCGCTATTTCACTGTTTTGGAATAGAATCATAGCAACTCTTTGTAGCCAAATGACACAAGAGTACGTTGTCACCACCGCATCTCATTCAGGAATAGCTGCCTGAAACCAGCATTTACTTATTGCCAAGTCATTGCTGGCCATGGATACCTACATTTATGAATCTAAGCAGTCAGAAGAACATGCCAGTACAAGTTGGTGATTTCTTCTTTTTCTGCTACAATTACTTCCCAGCCAGCAGACATGGAGAGCATCACTGAATCTGTTCTCACTCACTGCACTCCATATGTTCCTGAGGACTCAATCTAAGATGATGCCAACAGAAATACAGTTACACTACTGTGATATATTTTATCCTATGTTGGCTGTCTGAAAGTCAGTTATCCAGGTTCAATTAGAAGAAATGTTCCCCTATAAGGCAAGTAATCCAGTTACAAGTGGTTAATTAACAATAGGGAGTTGATTCATTCGTCACTTTTCTCTGTACTCAGAAAGGCAGCAAAGATTTCTCTGTGCTTTCTTTTAAGAGTAAGCATGTTTATAGTAACATTTTACATGTACATACAGAGCTCTGCTTGAAGAAAGTGCTGTATAAATGTTATATAATGTTACTACAGAAATCAAAAGCATAATATCTGTGTAAAGACAATGTTAATCAGTTGAAGGAATTGGTCCCAACTAGTTCTTCTCTTAAAAGCTGCTGTTAGCTAAAACATTTATATGAGGCATGATTTACTCAGTGAAAGAGGTTTCACTTAGGGAAAGGATCTATGCCCATTGCTCAGATCTCCACTGCACCCAGGAGTATGCTGGGTCAAAAGACAGGGAAATGTCTTTCTAACCATGGCTTTCTGTGCTGGTTGCCCCTTGAACTGGTTATGCAGAAAAAAACAGCTATGAAAAAGGAATGTGCCACAGTAAAAATAATCTGGTACATGGAAATTTGTCTCTTCTATCTTCCAGTCAATCAGGGGTTATTTCCAAAGCTAAGTCCTGGTAGGAAGAAGCGTGGGTAAATCAGGTCAGAGTGAACTACCAGAGAGGGAAGAAGGTTCAAGATATGGTCCCAGCTGGACAGATTTACGGTAAATCCCCATTTCAGAGGCAGGAGGCTCCACAGGCTGGTGCTGCTTCAGATCCTGCAGCTATGCGCTGGTCTCACCGCTTCCAGGCCAGCAGTTGGCAGGTACTCTCTGAAGCCACCAGAACTGTGTCAAGAATTACAAGCTACCAGCACATACACATCCCGGCTTCAGAGCTAAACTCTATTTTTGGGGAAGTGTTCTGAATTCCCATGCGGTAAGTGAGAGAGAGAAAAGTGGGGGGAGAGGGGAGAGGGAGTGCAGAAAAGCAGAGAGGCTCTGTAAAAATTGCCTCACCCTGTCTCAGAGAGGGGCTGAGGTGTTGTCAAGGAGTAAATGGGAATACCAGCTTTCTGTTTGAATGTCTTCAAGCATTTTTCTGTAATAACTTGTCATTTCTGGGTGAAAAGAAGTCCCGCAGCGATGATTTGTGGTGGTAATTCAAACAATGAAAAACAATGTTGGAATTATGAAAAATGCAATCCTGCTGTGCTACTGGGTCACAGTATCTGCGCCAGCTGAGGGGAGAATCAAGCAGAACCATGAAAGAGACAACTTCTGTCTGTGAGGTTGTTTGTTATGAAGCAGATCTTGAATGAGGAGCAACTGGTCTTCAAAGTGAGATCTACTGAGCAATGTACAAAGGCTGGTTTATCAATGACCCCCGGACAGTGATGCTGCTGGGTACTCTCATCATCTGCTGTCCAGCAGGATATGTGTGTAACTGTAGGTACTACAAGCAGAGCCTGCCTAGGATCTAGTCAGCATTAGGGAATCTAAGTATGCATCTTTAATCATTCCATGCTCAGCATCCCAACTTGCAACTAAAGCTGAGATGCGAGTTTGTGGTGTTGAGGTCTCACTATCCAGCCTTTACAGGTCTGCAGCTGAAGGAGCCCAAACTTTGCTCATAGTTACTTAAATGAACTCGGATATGTACATGCAATACCCGGCCATGTGTGTAGCTACAATGATAGGATGGACAAATTAGGCCAAAGTTGCTGGCATACTTTGGAGAGTCCATTTGGCTTTGGTGAAAATGAAAGGCATCATAGTTGAGGGATACCTGATGAATTTTCAACATTTTATTGTAAAAGAGTAAATATTTTCTCAGAAATGTGTCATGAAAGAGGCATTTGCTTCTGGCCACCTCTCCTTCCCTGAGGAACTCTGCAAACTGATTCTGCGAGAATGAAGGCTCTGGCTTAGAAAATAGGGATGCTACAGTCCTGAAGTGTGCTTTCTTTTGACAGGTTTGAATTTTTGAAAGAGTTCTTATATGCTATTAACTACATGCACTATCTGAAAATGAAGTAATGAATAAATTAGCATGAATAAACACAAACATCCAAAGTCAGCCACAGCAATAAAGTAATAATAATGAAAGTATGAAAAAAAACCCATTGCCTTTTTCTAAGAGGTATTCCTAACACAGTAGTTGGCAGAGTGGAAATCAGTATATCAGAACAGAAAGGTAGGTAGATAAGTTTGCTGAAAGTATATCTATCTGTTAAAAACTGGTCTAATTGTAAGTAAGCTTCAACTTCCTCAACACAAGTTGTTTACATAGATTCTGCATAAACCAAATGTATACAGGTTGGCACACTATAGGCAGTTAGGTAACTGTGGAGGCATTCATATAGATCCAGTATCCTGAGAAAAATCTTTATAAGGCTCAGAGATACCAGTTGACAGCATTGGAAGTACAGAAGCCAAGCCGTACATTCCTGAAATATGCAACTTCTATTTCTTTCTTCTACAGTCATCAAAACCAATAAAATTTTAAAGGCCTATAAATCCTCCTATAAGTGCTCCACCTCATCACTATTTTCAGCCAGGACTAAATGTATTGGAAAAATAGAATATCTGTGTCTCATAGTGATTTGACCTCATTCTTCTGAAGAATTCAGACTTAGCCACTGCTGAACAGAGAGTGTGTGTTTGACACTGTGCTTTGTCTCACCAGGACATCCCTGAAAGTGTCTGAAGCTGGGTGAATTCAACAAAGGTGAAGAAGCATAGCAAAACCAATTAAGCCAAAATGGACCTTCATTAGAGAATGCTTCACATCAAAGCACAGGAGCTGATGAGACGCTGGCATAAAACGACAGGTATTTAGAAAATTGAATCTCTATTTGAAAGAAGCTGAGCCACCTCATATGGACTTAGATACCTAAGCGTTCTTGGAGGTCCTTCCAGCCTACAGCCTGCCTTGCAATGCATTTTGATTCCGATTCTGGCTGAGACCCTGACTGGCTGTACAATGTGCCAAGCAAAGCATGCATGTATCTGAAGACAGGATAAAGCCCTGAGAATGTGTCTGTTGCTTCCAATTAGAGGTTATACAGTATGACAAGAAAGAGAAAACACTGTGGAGCTGTGAACTCCTTTTTGTTGCTGTTGTCTAGAGATGGGATCAGAAAAGAAGCTTCAGGCAGAACATCTGTAATGTGGACAGACAGATGTTTGCAGTTGCAGCTCTGTGCTTTATCTTTTTCAGAAATTAACATATATTCATGGAATTTCTTTTCCCCTCATGATAAAAAAGAGGTAATCCTCCATTAAAGCATTCAATCTTCTGCTTTACTGTAAATGGGGAGGTGGGTGAGATTTATTTGCTAAACACTGCCATAAATATTTAGCAGAACAGGGCTCGGTTGAGAAGAGGACATCTAAACAGATTGCTAGTGAGCTAACCCTTGGAGATTTTCCAGATTTCTCTCTCTTCCTCCCATTTTTCTTCCTTTACAGAGAAACTAAACAAACATTTGAAAGGAAGTGCATGACTGGAACAACGCCCCCACTCCCCCTAAATAATTCAAAAGAAAATTAATAGGATCCAAGATACCACTTTCTGATTATCAGCATGGCTGCTACTTTATATTTTCTTCTTTTACAGTAGCAACCAGCTGGTACAGTGCATAATGCTAATCAGTTGGTGTCTTTCACATTTCTGAAGCTCCTTGGAAACACATCCCCATCAAACTGCTTTGAAGTTCAATTTTAATTTAGATGCAAACTATCCCAAAAGTACTGATAGTCTAAAAAGCGCCTCTGGCAGTCTGTAATTATAAGGCAATAGAGCTGTCAGATTTCATCAGAATGTTGTGTCAGTTAGTCCATGCAGCACCGTTTAGCCTCATATGATCATTTAAACGTTCCTACCCACCACTCAATACTTACCCAGCACTTGGGTATGTAATAGGGCTTTATTTACTCATTGGTTTTCAGTCATCCAGGTCCTTCAGACCATTGGAATTATAAGGTTGTGCAGAAAAGCATCCTCCAATCCTCCGATCTCCTTATCATACAGGTATTCCTGTTGCAGCATTTCATCTGCAAGAGATTCACAGCACAAAGCTTAAAACAATCTACTAGTATTATGGCTTAATAAAAGAGCAATATTGTATCACTATGCTGGGGTTTGAAGAATCTTGCTATAGCTGAAAAGACCCATTCCAACCCAAATAAATAACATTTGGAGGATAAGAATAATTCTTTTGAGAAGAATTTCTGTGCTTCTGAAACCATCATGTATCCACTATGCAAGTGCAACATTTTCAGTTGGCTTCAGTGGGGTTACTTGAGCCGGCAGTGTGTGCTTGCAGCCCAGAAAGCTAACCATACCCTGGGCTGCATCAAAAGGAGCGTGACCAGCAGGTCAAAGGAGGTGATCCTGCCCCTCTACTCTGCTCTTGTGAGACCTCACTTGGAGTACTGTGTGCAGTTCTGGTGTCCTCAACATACGAAGGACATGGAACTGTTGGAACAAGTCCAGAGGAGGCCACAGGTTTGGTCACGGGGCTGGTGCACTTCCCATATGAAGATAGGCTGAGAAAGTTGGGGCTGTTCAGCCTGGAGAAGAAAAGGCTGCGTGGAGACCTCAGAGCAGCCTTCCAGTATCTGAAGGGGGGCTATAGGGGTGCTGGGGAGGGACTACTCATTAGGAACTGCAGTGATAGGACAAGGGGTAATGGGTTCAAACTTAAACAGGGGAAGTTTAGCTTGGATATAAGGAAGAAATTCTTTACTATAAGGGTGGTGAGGCACTGGAATGGGTTGCCCAGGGAAGCTGTGAATGCTCCATCCCTGGCGGTGTTCAAGACCAGATTGGACAGAGCCTTGGGTGACATGGTTTAGTGGGAGGTGTCCCTGCCAATGGCAAGGGGGCTGGAACTGGATGATCTTAAGGTCCTTTCCAACCCAAACTATTCTACAATTCTATTCTATGATTCTATGAGATAGGTGCCTGCACCAGGCTAATTAATTAATATTTGCAGTTCTTGGTGCTTTCAGTACATGCTACGAAATGTAAAAACAGAGAAGGTGAATTCCAGAACACACAGGCAGCTTAAACCACTAATGTGACTTCAGATATTCAAAATAAAAGCTGAAAGAATCTCTTCTGGCCCAAAGCTCCAACCTGGCAGTTTTATGCTCTGGCTCCAGGGAGGCCAGTGGGGAGATTCACTGTCAAGTTTGAGAATGATAGTAGGAATATTTGAAAACAACCCCCTCTCCTCCAACAGAGAGGCAACACCAAATACAAGGGATACTGACTTCAGTTCATCTGTGAGGTTTATTCTGCGTACTGTTTCCTTGCTTCAGGCCCAGGGCCAGCACGCTGCCTCCCTGCTCTCCCTGTGTATTCATTCTTCTACCCTATTCTTGGAACCCAGTGTCTGAAACAGACACTGCATGTAATGCCTGAAAAGAAGGAGGCTTTTAACATCTTGGGACATGCATTTCCTCCAGCTCCATTGTCTCAGCTATTTAAAGGAGTGAAGAGAATCTGGCAATGCTTGGGATTTGGCAACATTGGCAAATGCTACTCTTCTTGACTCTCTCTCTTCTAGATGCTTTTCAGAAGCAAAGACAAGAAAAATCACAATTCTAAGGGTTTATCCTTCAGACAGCCCAAGTGGTGTGAATCCCATAGACCACCTAAGTTTTCCCTACACAAGCTTTTCCTCTCGCCGCGCATAAAATGAGATCTCATTATAGTCTAAAGCTCTTACTCCTAGCCAGGTTTGAAGGTCACAGCAGCAGCCCCGTTGATTCGAGTACCCAGAAAAAGTTTAACTTTCCACCCCTTTTACTGAGTGCCTCAAACACACCGATAGTCTTTTGGGTCTGTTCAGGGTCATGCTGAAAAATAAGCCTATTAATACAGCAGGGTTTCAAAATATTTGAAGAGCTAATTCAGCAGAGTTTATATCTCTTGTGTAGACTTCACTGGAGTCAACATTCTTCACTCTGTATTCAGTCACTCTGAATATCAGTCAGGGCATTTTACTCAGCCATAAAAGAACTGCAAGCAGAGATGAATCTCATCCTTTCTTCTTTCAGACAGCCAGGAAGCCACCAGCCTCCCATTTTAAACCTAACTACTGAAGACAGCTTAATGAGGCTCAGGGAAGATCACCTTGAATATTAGTCAACAGCCCGTTGTCACAAAAAAAGTTTCGTGTGTCAAAACCTGTAAAACCCTGGAATAAATCTCTTTGATTCTGCTTACACTGGGACTGTGCTCATTCTTGCTCCTTCAGCTGTCACAGTGGGAGGTGTGAACATGTGTGGGATGCTTACGGTGAGAAAGAGAAGAGTATCATATTAAAATCTTGGTTGTAATCATTAGGTTAGGAAAAGCTATAGCAAGTAGTGAAGAACCATGGATTTAGAGACAGACTTCTTCATTCATTTATAAGTCTGTAATAGAGACAGATGACGCCAAATAAAAAGCCCTGCACATGTGCATGAACACTCAGCTCGCAGCTTGCTGCTGGCTAGTGAAGCTTTCCCATGTTTGCCTGTGGGCATCATGTACATGCACAAGCCTTCTCATGGCACCTCCAGTTTGAGAAAGAGCTGTTACAAAAAGACCTTATGAGCAAATAAAAATCACATACTTGTAAGAAAGTATATTTTCACAAAAGCAGGGCATATATTAACATTTCTGTCGCCACAACAGAGGAGTATACCAGAATCTGAATTCTTGAAAAACTATCGCTAATGCTGACCTTAAAATTGCCCAGATATAATTTCAAAGGTTTTAGTATCACTGTTTAAATATACCTTCATCATTTTCTGCCTGCTGTTAATGAGACATTTATTACTAATAACTTCTCTCTCAAACATTCACTGATAAACCAATTACTATAATTGGGCAATGGATGTGCTTTGACCACTGCTAACAGGTGGAGCACAAAAGTCTCCTTGAATCCTCTTATCTGGTTGTTGCACTTGCCTGCCATCCTTTCACACGTAGAAGCTATTTCAGGCAGAGGAAAATCTTTCTTGCTGCTTTCACAGCACCTACTACACTGGGATTCAAGGGCAATCAGAATAAACTTTCTGCTCTTGTTATACTAACTGGTCCGGATATGAAAGCCATGGCATTAAGGAAACATGAAACTGAAAAGCAGTCTGCACCAGAGACAAAAAAATATGAGCTTTTTCTTTTTCCTTAAATAAATCATGCATGTTTTCTCATTTTGCTCGTGGATTAGGAGTGTACTCAGTCAAGAGAAAACATCTGTCCAAATGGCGAGGAAGGAGAAAAAGCCATATGCCTGAATGAACTGCTGCTTAGGAATAAGCAAAGAAAATCTAGAGGGCTGGCTTGGGATTTAGTTCTCTGGAGGGGAAAAAGGAAAAAATCACCGCAATCTGTTCATGTACAAGAGAGGGACAGAGTAAAAGACAGGAGGGCATAGAGATAGGAACATCTGCAGAAGTAATCTTTTTGAATAACAAGCAGCACAGCCTGGTTTAGGACAAACATCTGTGCAATATGCAATAGAAATGTCCACACCCGTGTAAGCAGGTCCCCCTCCTCCCAGTACTGGCATAGAAAAAGGTGGGAAGGACACAAGAGCCTGGAAACAGATGAGGAACAGATACTCCATTAAATGGCACAACATCCATTTCTTTCTCTGTGCTCAGCCTAAAGGTAGTGTTAATAAAGGAAGCTGTAGGAAGGCAAATTAGCTGTCAGGTGCTACAGGCTGCTAATGAAGAAAGATTCAAAAAGCATAGGAAAATGCAGCCAATAAAACATCTCCAAATGCTAAATGAATGAGAATGCTTGGCAGAGGTGTGTAAGCTCTTCTTTCAAGGCGGAAACGGAGGGCTTCGAAGAGTAGCTGGAATACACACACCCCTGACTTGGTAAATACCCCCACATAATTTAGATACTCTTCTCCTATGGTTGCAGAATAAGTTATTCTCAGAGAAGTGGTGACTATGCTTTCTTGCTAAAGGTGTGTAGTGGAATGCAAGATGATAATATGGGAATTACACAGCTTTATCACTGGACTACAATTCTGGAGACCGTGTTTTTATTGTGCAGATCACTTGGATTCCTACATCACTCTCTGAAATCTGAGTGTCTGAGTTGTCTAGGCTACCTCCATAAGATGAATGATACCTCTTGAAATAAGCAGGATAAATCATCCCCAAGAAATCCCCTTCTCTCTACTGAATAGTGAGGGAGTATAGCTTATTTAGACCAGAAATCTATTTTTCATATGTTTAAAGTTATTTGAGATAAACCTCACCATTTTTCTACCCTTTTTTTTTTCTTTCCCTGAATTTCTGTCAGCAATCTGGGAATAACATTTCCAGTCACACTGTGCACTATGAAGACATCATCCATTACTGTTTCAGAGACAGTCACATGCAATTGCATTAACAGCAGCTCTGTAAGAATGTAAAAAGATAAAAAGAAGGCAGAAAGGAGAGATTTTTAAATGTGTTTGTGGTCTAGGTTTCAGCACTAGTTTGATTTTTCCTATCTAACAGAAATTAAAGGTCCACTGTGAACTGCAGTTCTAAAGGGAGTTCTATAGAATATCAAAGGCAATGCTACAAAGCGACTTCTTTATTTGGATGTTTTTGAAAAAACAAAGGGAGAGGATTTTGGTTTACATTCTAATAGTCTCAAGTCTGTGAAGTTTAACAGGAGTAGTACTGAAACACTCTTATCAGTCATGGTCCATTTCTGTACTGGGCAGATGAAAAAGTTTTCAGCTTCACAGACATTGCAGATTAGAGCTGACTGCAATTCTAAATGGAAGAGTTTTATGTCTGAAAACTTGGATTTGATAGAACTGAAGTGCTTCACAAACAGATAGCAATCTTGTGCAAACTGCAGATAAAAATCAGTTGTCTAAGTTTGAAACACTTGTTCGTCTTGAAGTATAAAATAAATGTTTTGGGTAGCTATGACTTCTAGATTATATGCTGAATGCTACCTGTCAGAAAACTACAACTGAAACATGTCAGAAAGACCAAGATTAAGTATTTCATCAAAGTTAATTATAAGATCTCTGAGACTTTCAAGAATTTTATTATGTTTTAAACAACTCAGAGTAGTAGACGACACTTCCCTGAGAAGCTCAAATCCCATTTCAGAGCCAGCTCCATTCCAGGTATCAAATATAAGCATATACACTGCTGTTATCTCTTAGTTGCACCAGGGTCATGCCTCTGGTATCAGAGCAAATTAAGTACACATAACAAGGGATCATTTCCTGTGTTCTTCAGCTTTCTTGACATTCAACTGCATTGTGAGTATGAGCAAGACACAGTACAAGAAAGCCATTTACACACGGTGATGATTTCAAGGTGTCTAAGCTTTTGCGTTACTTGGATTTCTAGGGAATTATTTGTTATTTCACTACTGAAAATTATTATAGCATTATGTAAGCAATTCTTAATGCTACTTTCCCACATTAAATCACCACTTCTCAGGAGGCATTGGCCACCAGGTGCTATTTTGATTTAAAATGTACACAGGAGAGACTGAAATGAGTAGAGTGCATTATCTCTGCACGCATTTGTCACTGACAAAATGTATTAATTGCACATGGAAATCAATGCAAAGCAGTGTAGCTTTCAACCAAATTACAGAATTAAATACAGGGCCCATCAGATCTGATAATCCCTATTGAATCAAACACATTGCCAAGGTCGCTAGAAATAAGCAGTCTGAAATATATCAGAGAACCACATGCACAGCTGTCTTGGTGGATGCACTCATCATAATGTATGTACTCTATAGCACTTGCCATCAACTAAATCCACAATTGTTATTATTAATAAGATATATTTTACATTAGAAATTGGCAATTGAGGAAGGAGGGGATGCTCCTGTGAGACTCAAGGAACTAAAGCTCGGTTCTTGGCTTAGTCTCAGAATTCGTCCAAATTATCTCATTCTTCTCTACTTTGGCTCCATATTTGGAACTAGCCCTTGATTACAATATTTACCTATTCCACTTGGAGAGTTCTTTACACTGAACCTTAGGAACTGAATCACACATGTCACCATAAAGAGCTCTTTCAGTATTGCAACTTGTCACCGCAGAATATCAATGATTAACACTGAATAAAGATTTTGAACATTAAACTTTGGATGGTGATTGGCTATTAAAGAAAATATCAGGTTGCTCAAATTGAGCATCATTCATACACCTCAGTGCAGTGTGCAGCAGTTTAGACAACCACTGATGGACACTGATGGTGCAATCTGGCTGCTCCCTACAGTATTTCTGAATTGATATTCTCTTGTCTTTGCCGTTTGGCTATTTACTGCAACTTCTGTCCTCTTCTATTGCTTCTTCAGGTAGCTATCACCTTTCTAATTTGAACCCACTGGTAAGACTGAAAGTACACAACTACACATGACAGAGTCAAAAAGATATTTGCAGACATCGCATTGCACTACCACAATAATCTGATATTGGGACTCATAGGTAGCTGATTACCAAGTCCATACCACACTTAAAATAATGCACACATTTATTACTTTTGAAACAGCGCACAGTTATTCCTTTGGTGATTCTGGCTGTAGCGTTCTCAAGAGTGCCTTTGATTTATAGCCCAGTGTATCATTAAAAAAATGAATTATGTGTTGGTACGTTGCATTTAACATGGTATACACAGGGGCAACTACATCTGCTAGCTATTAATCGAATATTCACTAACAAAGGTTGATTAACAGCGTTTTACATATTTACAGCAAGAATGAAAAGCATAATAGAGCTCCACTGAAGTTAAATGATAATAAATTATTAAAATGCATTTATCTGTGCACTGATTAGTGTGTGGGATAGACAGAACTGCAGGTACAGTTTTATTCATTACGCAAGACAATTTACTTATTAAAACAGAGAAGACAACACATTATTTTTAGCTTCTGGGGGAGAAAAAAGCCCCCAAAAGCTGTGTACAGCTGAGCATGTTTTGAGTCACATCGAAAGCAAGTTTCCTCACATGTAATTTTCATGTCTACTGATCTATTGGCTCAAGCTTTCAAATCAGCTGTGGTGCTGGTGTGTGGTATAGAGCCTGACATTTGCAGGTCCCAATGCCAAGCTTGTCGTGACCTTGGGTGACATACTTAAAGCTGTCCAGTCTTCAGAAGGTGCTAGAAGTAGAGATTTGTCAAGTAAGCACCAAAAAATCTGAGGCCTTTTAAAAGGATACTTAAGAACGCCTTTCTATTAGGAGGCGGAATTACAAAATCATACTCTTATACTTCATATCTGGAGGGAAGGCAAGGAGCATTTTCTTTTTATTGAGGCTGAACTGACTTCACAGAGCTAAGTGTAACTTTCTTATATAGGCCCAGCTCCCAGCTATGACAACGGATTAACAGTCTGGAGTCTGTGCACCCGGCTAAATCCTATGGAAGTCAGTAAGAAATCTGAGGGTTTCCAGGCAGCAGGACTGGTCTTCCTTGTTAATTATTGGAAATTTCTTTAACTAGACTTCAGAGAAAGTCACTTTTTTTCCTAAATTGCCTTTTTATTGATTTTCAACAAAACAGTATCACAGAGAGCAAACATGGACTATAAATGAGAGCTTAAACATGCAGCGCACATACTGTCGAACAGGAGAGAAAAATACAGTATGTTAATGAACCCAGCTAAAAGAATACAAACCAGAAAGTAAATAAACAGATGCAGGAATTACAGGAGTTCAGAATTTGAGTGCAGGGAGAAGAAATTAGGGTTTGCATTAGAGAAAATTACAGCACAAGGAAAAATACCACAGGAAAAATATTTGCAGTTGGTGTAAATCAATATTGACTCTGTTAATTTACTCCAGCTGAGAATCTGGTCCATGCATACTTATGTTAGTGTTTAGAAAAACAACCCATTTGTACTCCGTGGAAAATAACTCCATATGAAAAATCTTCTTCCAAATCACTTACCTGAGAGCTCATTTGCAAACCATTCTACAATCATTGACCAATCTTTCCCATGAAACAAAGGCAGAGATAGAGTCTCAGGTTTAATCTACTATGAGTGGCACTATGTGGCCAAGAAAGCAATTTATAAATAAAAGTGCAATTAAAATGACCTTCAGAGTTTTACAGTATCGTATAAAGAAGCACAATGTTGAGATATTTAAACAATGAATAGCACATGAGAATGTAAACTGCATGTCTCTTTCAGATAGTTTTCTTTCAGAGCCTTAACTCACTTCCAAGGACACAGCTGGCTAGAAGGCATTTGATGTGTATGACAAGTAGTTACACTGCATTTTGTCCCAGTGGTTAAACCTTCTTTGCCAGCTATCTGTCTGGGGGTATCATGATGAGTTGGACGTGGAACAAAAGTCCATAGGAAACCAGGCTTCATTAGCTGGATTCCTCACAGGACAACTCAGTTAATTTCTTTGATGACAAATCAGGGTACCTTAAAAGCTGCAGGGATGGTGAACAGACTGGGGCGTCTGCACCGCTCCCTGGGAGAAGATCAGAATTCAAAATGATCTGGATAGCTGGAGAAACGAACCAAGATCAATGGGAAGAAAGTCGATAGGCAAGTGCAAAGTACTACATTTAGTAAGGAGAAATCAAATGCACACGTACAAAATAGGGAATTACTGGCTCGGCAGAAATACTGCAGAAGAGGAGCTGGTTTAACACAAACCACGTGTAAATCAACAACATGTCACTGTTGCCAAAAAAAAAGGCAAATCTCATTCTGGGGTTAATTGAATGGAGTTTTATGCGAGATGCAGGAAGAAGAAGAAACACCTCTGGAATTTTTTAGAACGGGTGGAAGAAACATCTTTTGGGAAAGCTAAGGATACATTTGATCCTACCTCAGCATGGGCAGGCAAATAGCAGACCTCATGAGGTGATTTACAGCCTTAATATGATCAGCTGAAAAGACCTGTGTGTTTCCAGGTATACAGATGTGGCAGGAGGGGTGTGATGGAACACAGCAATACAAAATCTGCAGGCAGCACTGTCGCTGGCTGGGGTGACCACAGGAGGTGGCGTGGGGAGCCCTGAACCCCTTTGCTGTGACAGTTCCTCCCAGCCGGGCCATTCCACCCTGGCATGGCTCTTTCCGCTGGACTAACACCAGGGCTTCTGCACAGGCAACTGGATTAGGAGCAGGAGCAGCTGAAAACCAGCCTGGCAGAAGAAATGGAGATCTGCTGCAGTGCAGTTTGAAATGTGCCGCAGGGATCAGCAATTATGGAAATTGGTGCTGCCACTGAAAAAATACCTCCAACCATGGCCTCTGCAAACCTCACGGAACTGAGGAGCTCAGCACAGTCCTGACCTGCATCTCTAAATCAGTCTCCTTAACATCTACATCATCTCTTCCTCCTTCAAGTCATCAAACAGTTGATGCACACACATGATAATGTGTCATGGTGTGTTGTAGAGTCATAGGGGAAAGCAAGAACATCTCAAAGTGGGCTGTGGTAAAAATACTTAATACTATATTAAAAAAGTGAAAAAATAAGCAAGAGATGTCGTAATTGCTGCTAACAGTTCTATAATTGTCAACAGAATCCCGTAACTTCTATAGCCTGCCGACTCTTTACAAAGTGCACTCTGAAGTGCAGTAGCTTTCTCTCTCAGTGGCTAGATACCATCACAGAAATCATGTTTTCCTACCATACATTATGCTCTGTCATCTATGTACTCATTTCTCTGACACCTGAATCGTTACCAGAAATGTATGGCGTAGGAAAGTTGCTGAAAACCTCTGGAGGTAGTGAGCAGAGGTCCTGCTAGCAGCGGAAGTAATTAAGATACTAATTCAGGAAATCTTGAGATCAGGTGCCAAGGACATGAGGTAAAAGCCCAAACACCTCGAAGCCTAGTGGAATCCAGCAACACACTGGAGATCTGATTAATCTGGAACAGCAATAGAAATCACAAACAGTTCCCAAGCAATCACTGCTGAGCCCTCTATCAGGAACTGCAGCATCCAGGTGTCTCCAGAAGAAAGACATCCTTCTCCTCCAACCCCTCCTCTTCCGTTCTCTCTATGGCAGGCTAAGGCCAGCGACTTAAGCCTGGGCTCTCCCTCACTGTGGAGAGCCCAGGCTCCCTGCTGCCAGATAGAGCTGTAGCTGCTGGAGAAAGGACTTGTGGAGAGCCACTGTTTCAGGAAGAACCACTTTTGAAGGGCCATAAATCAGATGAGAAATGGACAGGAGTAGCACACCAGTACATAGAATAGATGTTTTACTGCAACTGCTGTGTGATGGAGTTTGGCTGCAGCTCTGCATTTGCAGGCTGTAGCATACTCACTCAAACCAATGTTTTAAGTAGAATGAGTGGAGTAAGTAATTTATGGAGCATATCTAGCCTCTGTTTCTGAATTGATAAGGATGATTATTAAAAGTCATTTACTTAGAACATTTTCTACTTGCAGTCTTTCTTGATTTAATTTAAAATCCTCTGGTTATGAGTTATCCAACCTCTCCATACTTCCAAACATACTTTGGGGTTTTAAACATTATGTTTAATCTAAGCAAATATCCATATTCAGACTATACTGATTGGTGCTCATTATGAGCTATCACTGAAGATGTATGAGAGTTTAGATAGGACACTAAACACATATGTTTTATTCTAGAATGTATTTCCTGACTTTGTTATTAGAAATAAGCACCACACTGCGCTGCTGATGGCAGATTATTCTTTAAATTTAAACTAAAACTGGATAATAATATCTAGCAGATATTATTAATCTAATAATATCATGCTATGGCATGGCATGTCCTGGAATGACTAGAAAAATACAGGAACTGACCGCTAACCATTTCATTAAGCATGTAACCAACCATTTTGTTGGTTACAAATCTTACTCTGCTACTCATTAGTACCCAATCATAGCTGGGAATGTTTGAAGCTCTTACTGACTGACATCTTCTATGTCTATGGCTGGGCATTAGTCAAAAATCTAGTGTTAACATGTCTAAGAGCTGTCAGTACCACAGTGTGCTTTATGCATGACTGGGGCTGGAGAGCACAGGGAAAGAAATGCCAAAGAAGGTGCCACAAGATGTGTTTTCAGCTGTAATGAACGCGTAGCTCCCTTGTGTGCTAATGGTCTGGTCTGTCTGGAGTCTGTCTGGAGTATGTCATGAGTTTCAGAGCTCTTGCAACTCTACTGCCTTGAAACTACTGATATGATGGAAGTTGTGTGACTAGTTCCATTAGCTGTACAAGCTACATGCTTAGTAACATTGGTGGTGTGAAACACAAATCACATTCTTGGTTCTAAATGGTTTAAAGTTCCAATTTAATAAAGACTACACTGTTGAAAAGAGCTTCTAATTAACAAGAGCTTTCAGTGACAAAGAGAGTACTTTGCCATTTAGAAAATGCAGTAGGAGAGAGAAATCTTACTGCTAATGAAATACATATTTTTCTTCTGTCATGTCTCCCACTACAGGAGCTTAATGAAGCTTAGTTACAAATGGATCTCCCTTTAGATACTGTGTTAGCCTTGCCAATATGTCTGGAAGGCAACTCATACAGAACCATGAAAATCTCACTCAACCCAACATGGAGAATGCATCTCACAGTCTTTCATCAACTCATCTTTACAACTGCCCTATGCAGTTAGGATGTCATAGTCTCACATTACATTTGTACAGAACTGATGTACAACCAAAAGGGTAGAGATGTACTTCACTGCAGCTCAAAGCTTGAGCGCCAGGCTGGGAGGCTGAACACTCCTTATGGTCACCCAAGTAGAACATATTCTTCCTTGGGATGGCTGAGTCCTGCAAACAAGTGCTTGGCCTGCAGTAGAATTGCTGTTCTCTTTCCTTTTGCTACTACAAAGGTACTCACAGTTCAGGCACCTCCATCACATGAATCCAGGCATAAGCAACACACCCAGGGCCATACAGAAAGGCTTTAGAGAAGACGTGAACACAGGCTGCTGAAATGCAAGACCAGTGCCTACTGAAGATCAGCATCAGCCACCCTCCAGCTTCCCTATGGAGCCCCTGGTAAGAGGGAACGCAAGAAAGCCATTTGCAGTGCACTGGGGTGTCCCAGTTTGAGCAACTCTACGTGCAATGCTGTTTATTTCTGAGCACCATCTACTGAGTACAGAGCAGATGCTTCAGAGTATATCCTGACATTTGCTAGTGCCAGAATGGGACATGAGAACTCACACCCAGTCTTGAGCCTTATAAAACCACCCATCCGCTTTGTCAGACAGGGCTTACCATTACATTTTGTCATGTCTTGCAGTAACGCTGTTTTTACATGTTCAGTTCAGCTGAGTGACAGCAGCACAGTAACTATTTTGCAGTGACTGTCAAGCTCTTAAAATTACCCTCTGAGATTTGCACATTGAATTACTGTGTATCATCCCTTCAAACCAGAAACACAGGTAACTCAGACTTGTCAAGAACCATGCATCAATTTCATCCTTCGTGTAACTCAGTGGGAATCCAATGAAGTTTGTACTAGAGATGGATTTGGTCACTGTCCCCTGATTCTTGATATATCGGGATCAAAGCCTTGCCAGGGATCCCACTGTGTATGAAATGGTCGCATTTGTCAATGTTCAGACATCCAGCAAAATGCTCCCCAGTGGTTCCTCCATTTCAGAAAGAAACAAAACATATTCAATAATAAAAGCCTAAACCAAACACAAGCAACTGAAAATGCAGGAAATGTCACTAGAAATACATCAAAACCCAACAGACCATTTATGAATGGATTGCTTTGCTGGAAATAGATTTCTATTAGATTTTCCTTCTTGCATGTAGCCAGACCAGGATGCTCTAAAACCACTTCATGATATTTTTTAGTTAAGTGAGATATAAAAATCATTAGTATTATATCCAACAGGGTTCTAATCACGCAGGAAATAGAGTGTAATACTGGGTTGACAATAATTCATTTTCCAATATCATGTTACATCTCCTGTGAGTAACATTGCAACCATCAGTATCATTGTCCAGAACTGCACGGTATTTGGAAATTGCATTTCTGAATACCTGCCACCTCCCCAAGGCTTTTGTGGTGAAAAGCCAATTGCAGCCCCCTCCCTGATTTTCAGTTATGTGAAAGCTTTTGTCTAATGTTGTCAAAGGTTACATGGTTCTATTTCTGTAACTGTCTTCTCGAAGCCAGCAAAAAACCACCAAAGGTCAACAGAGCACACTTCTGCTTCCTTGCCCACATCAACAAATCCTTATAATGAACCTGAACTCTTAGCATTCAAAGCTTCATGAACTATCAGAACAACAACAGTGGCACAGATGTATCTAGAAGAAATGTAGGTTAAGAAGTGTGCTTTGGATTTTGGGTATAGCTTTTTTTTTGTTTCTTATGAAAAGTGAGTTTAGCACATCTGATCTTCAGCCTTACTCTCAACATACATACAAGACATACGGGGAAAGTATAATTTCTCTTTCTAAAAGGAGAGCTTTCTGTTTGGATTTCTTAGAAGAAAAAGATCTCTTTCTTAACCATATGCCTCCTCTGTGTATATATTGGAGTTGGAACTGTGTGGTAGCTCAGACAAGAAAGAGACATATGTTAAAAGCTGTTCTCTTTTCTCTGTTCAACAAAATAAAAAGAAATAAAAAGCAGTTGCCCCAACAGACACTGAAGTCAAAGTAATACCTCAGATAGATTACAGCAGTAATCAAGTCAGAGCCACACAATTCCTCAGTGTGATTATTTGCTTCCTTGTCGAAAATTAAGCAGAGTGGTTGACAGTGTGCTGTGTTCTGGTATTACACAAGCTGTAATATAGAAAGCATCAGTTCGACACGTTAAAGAGTTTCAGCAGAAGTGAAGCATGATGAATTAGGAGAAACAATCAATGTAGACATCATTATAAAAGTCATATCAATGATTTAACAACTTAAAAACTGCCGTAAAAATCTACAGTGCTGTGAATTAAACAGAAAAATTACAGATTTCAATAAAAATTTCATTAAATGTTGTTTTGAGTGAACCTGTCATTCATGGTGACACGACTATAATTTCTCAGGCATTCAACATTTGCTCTTGTCTTCTGCACTACATATAATCTAGCACAGTACTGTACCAATAATAGTTGTTTGCCTGATTTAATACTTCAATGATGAAAGAACCACACCTATCTGAATACAAGGTATAGGTCACTACAGTTCAATTGCCAGTACTTGATTCTGAGGTCAACCAGCAATGAACACATGCACTCATCTTTCTTCTACCTGAAACTGAATTTGTCCAAGTCTGAGGCAGGTTTCGACCCATGAAAAAGCCCCTGTTATTTCTGTTTGGCAATGCTCAACTGGCAAGTCTTGCAGGTCGCTTTTTTAATTTTCAGGCTACTGAAATATTTAATTTCAGGTACAACTTTTCAATTAATGCAATCAAAGGAGTTTGATGGAAATATTCTGCAGGCTTTTTACCATTAGGCCATTTAAAGAATGTAGCGAGAAGAAAGCCAAAACCCTGAAATGTCTGCAGGGGAAAAGCAAGTGAGGAATAATTCAGAGAAAAGATGAAATGAAAGGGAAAGAAAAACAAAGCAGGTAATGTAAATGCTATTCTGGCTTGGGTTTTTTCCACAGATCCTAACTTATTTCTCCCAGTTGCGATCCAAATTATATTTCCTTTGCCCTTAAAAAGCAAATTGTTATTTACAGACTTCTTTTCTCTGTCTGTAATCATTTATACCCCTTTCACAACTGGTTCTGTCAGTTAAACAACGAATAATAACAAACTGTATCATTTATTTATTCCTCTGTCATTTTCCATTGGCCATCCTCAGTCCCCATCATCCCTGTTGAAAAGAAGCTTCTGACACTAGGGTATATCAAAACAACTTCAAATGGCTGCGAAATGTGAAGTCAGAATAATGGGGGTGTGTGTGTCTCTAGCACTTCTTATTAAGAACACTTAATAGGAACCCTTCCCCAAGCTTTCCTGGCAGCCAGCTGATGGCCCTGCATACCTGTCACCTGAGACTGGGAAGGAGAGTGCCTGTCACATTCTCAGATCAAGTCGGGGACACAGAGGACTCCAAGCTAGCGCTGAATAAAGTCTTTCTGTATTGCATAGTGAGTGCAGCACGATTAGGGCCTGGTGCCTTGCAAATAATGAGAGCCTAATAGCTGACTCTGATTTTTCATTTGGGTCCTAAGTTGCTTTTGCTGTTGTTGTTTTGCAGGATCATAATAAACAGTCACATTTAGAAAAGCATTCCCAGCCTGCGCTGCTCAAAGCTGTCTAGCAAAATCTCCAAGTCCCCTCCAGGCTGGAGGAAACTGTTTATCAGAAAGAGAACTGCAGCAGTGAGGAATGAGAGGACATAGAGGGATGATTCAGTTGAAGATTTTCTTAATTAATAAGTTGGTTGCTACCTTCGTACAAGGCGACTTCTTTTCATTTACTTTGACTTATCAGAGCTCTAATTCACTGTGTTGGTTGGGTTTCTAATGCCACTCTGATTCACTGCATGTATTAAAGCCAGTAACAAAGTTCTGCCATGTCCTAATACAGGCTTAATAGTCTTTTTTTACATCAAATGGGCATTGAAAGACTCAAGTCCTTCATGTTTTTACAGGGTTTCAATATCATCAAGTGAAGCATAGTAGGGAATATAATAATCAAGGAAATTCCTATATGCTACCGTTGCAGAATAGGTTGCAATAAGAAATTCACAGAAGGGTCTTCACAGAGGTTGATTTTAGGCACAGAAGGCTGGTCTCTGTAAGCACTTTCTGTAATCAATAGAAAGAGACAGGCACCTTCAGAGGGCAATTCAGAGCAGGAGCTAATTTAAGTGCTCTGAATTGCACTCTTGAAATCCCCATCTCTCAGTGTTTTATATATTAGAGCCTAGGGAGATATACTTCGAATACTGACACAGAAAGAGCAGAAGAGAACTAAATCTTCTGTGTTTTGTAAAGAGCCCTGACACTTGTAAACTGAGGGCATGCCAATGTGGCAAAATAAGACAAAGTGCTGGGAGGCCCAATTTAGGCCTGATTTGAGCTGGTGAGTCCACAAAGCACAGTAACAAGCAGGTGAACAGGCAACACTGCCCTTCTGGAAAGGTTTCTCATCTTTCACCCTGCACAGCACAGAGCAGCTGTGCGGTATGCAGACTGATGAGGCAGGGCCATCTGAGCTATCTGAGCACGTAGGTCCCCACCTGCACACCCAGGCTCCCAGCCTTTCCTGCCTGATTCTCAAGGGACCTTTTCCTGCTTGACTTCTTCCTCCTTGTTAGAGACAGTGTCCCCTTGCCTTCACCAAGACCAGAGAGAAACAGAGGTGCTGGGGATCCTCCTAGCATGAAACAAAGCTGATTTTGGAACAGATAAACAAGCAGTGAAAGTAGGACGCATCGGATGCATGCAATACCTGAGATGATACCTGTTCATGTTTGCTTTTAAACAAATGACTTCCTGACAACTTGGAACAAACTTTTTGTATTGTTGATGCACAAAACAGAATAAATACATACTCAAACCCAGTAACAAAGTTATGTGCAAACTCTGTTCTTTAAGAGACACCTATTATTTTCGAGTTGTGACAGTAAGAGGGTTATTGCATCTTGTCTGCAAGGGCTGTATCATCTGAAAGTTGTTTCTGCAGAAACATCACGGTGTATGAGTCAGCAGGTCAAATTCAGCCACCATGTAAATCAGTTGGAATAATGGGATTTCCTGCTTAGAACCCAGAGATAGCAATATTACGGCCTGTCCTTCCGAGCCAGCCTCTTTCATTTCTTCACGTTTGCTATTTGTGACTGAAGGGCAGCAAGTATCAGCACTGTTTCCACACATCTCCCTTGCCAGGGAAGGGGATGGAACTCTGAGAGCTGCCTTCCTCCTGGACACATGCTTCCCTGACATGGGAAGCAAGTTATTTTGTGGCTATATTACCACCCACAGGAGAGGAATTGAGGGGGGAAAGAAACAGACAGAGGCTTTAACTTGTCTTCTACTATTACCTGTCCGTGGCTTGCAGCAAAGGGAGCATATGAGAGGCTGTTAATACCTAGCATAGGATGGCTACTTGGGCCATCTTCTTCCTACAAACTTGCCTGAAGATATTTATTATTTACCTGATGCTAGAACTAGCAACAGGAAAGAGAAACAAAAGCTGAGTTACTTTATAGCACTCTCAGAAAGAAAACATGAAGAGAGAGGAAGGAAAGGAAATCAATATGTGTGATTGCTCTTCTCCATCCACTGTAAACATGTTGGTGAGGGACATGATTCATCTCTGCTGGTGAAAATTGGATTATAAAGTGTTGTTGAAGCAGAAAGGGAATTTTGAAAGCAAAATATGTTCCTGCATTCATGGCTGAGCACTCTGCAGAGAGAGTTTTAATTGGATATGTGACAAATCCTGTAACAGAAGAGCAGTCCTAGCTAGAACCCTGAGGAGCAGAAGTCAGCAGTTGTCCTACTTCCCTGGCGTTAAACCATGGACCTCCTTTATAGACGACTTCACAGTCCTTGGGCTTTCTGCAGCTTCCTCCAGTGAATCCTTTGGTGGGAAAGGCATGCATTGCAGAGTGCAGGTGAAGCTTTGACAGGCCAGTGCTCCTCTTAAGAGTCCCATCAAAAAGGTGGGAGGGAAGGTATTTGTATAGATGTTTTCCATTTACCTATCTTGTTTCATTCAACAATACCAAACAGCACTGGAAATACTTTGAAACAAAGACTCTCAGCGTGCCTGAGAAGAAAAGGTGGCAAGGACATGCCACATGAGGAGAGCTCCTTCACTGTCTACAGCGACTTTAGCTTTCAGAGATTTTAGACTTTTTTTCTCAGGGATATGTAAATATAAATGGACCCACACTCTGTAAAAGGATGGAACTGACAGATCTGGTTACATTGCTCGCCTGTATTTCTCTTAGTTAATGGTGAAAGCAGGCAAGCCAGCTTTTATTTAGATAATTAAGCCCAAGTATAGCAAAGAAATACCCGAAAATCTATTTCTTGTCACATTCAGATAACACAATGACTAGTTAGATGATTAAGCAACTTCATCACATGCAACATGAGCATTTCACTGTGTGCCACTGACTTACTGTATGATCTTGAGCAAGAAACTACTAGTTCAATTTGCCTTTCCCCAGTACCGTCTCAGACATCATTCACTTACAGCCCTGAAAAGAAAGTGCACTGATGGCACTTACGCTTCCAGCAGTCACGGAGGAGCCTTTAAAAACCTCCCTGAATGCCTCTTTTTCAAGCCTGATAAAGAACTGCCGGTTTTGCAATCTGATGCAAACCAAGCAAAACTCAAACCCATTAAAATCAGAATTGCCGCTTGTTCATCTCAGGCAGGTACCAGGAAGCAGAGTTTTACCTTGCACAGGCTCCAGAGGGCAGGTAGGAGCCCCTGGGATGCCAGGGCTGCAAGGAGAGTAAGCCAGGCTGTTCTTTCCAAGGAGAAAGCCGCAGCTGCATTGTCACTGTTGTCATGGAACTTTTTCCCATTCAGACCTAGTCTAGACAAAAATAAATTCTCAGCAGCTCTACATACACATAATAATCAATATTTAAAGGGTTGCAGAACATTATAACAAAGGGGTTTGATTTTAGTCCCTGACAACTAGAGAGGTAACCTGATTTAATGAGGGAATGCAGCAGCAACCATGGCTGCTGAGCCATTATAGCTGATTCGAAAGACCCCATAGTAATAAAAGAACAACGATGACCAAGGACTAACAAAAACAAAATCAGCGAGGGTTGACTCATCAGCAGAAGGACATGAATTGAGTGTCAGAAAACATCTTCTGTTTAGAGAGTTAAGCTGTTTCGCACACTGAAGCATAATTCGCTGTCTCTGGTTTATTATCATGCAATATATATTGTAATCATTTTAATCTGCATGCAGATTATTAATTAGTGAAATAATAATTTAGCCCAGAATGAAGGCACAGGCAGGACGAGGAAGCAGCTGGCTATTTCGCTGACCTTTTCCCTTTTAAAAGCTATTCCATTATGACCCAGCTGCTGTTCAGGGACAATTTTTATGTTAACTTTGTTGTAAAAAAATCTGTATTATGTGTAAGGCTGCATTATGACTATGTACTTACAAAGATTTAGATGCACATAAATTACTTGTGCCAGGCTAATAACCTATACTTCACCACTAATTTTGGTGGACAACCACTACTGAAAAATACCTTTCCCTCACCATTATTTATATGCAAGTCATATTCCTATCAAACTTAATGCAATCTCTGTCTTTAAATCCTTGCACTAAATGCAAGAGCTTTTGCTTACTTAAACGGAGAAGTTAATTAAGGGACCCTTTGCCTGTGGAATCTGGGGAACTCCCATTTGGGGTTCCCTGCTCTGTGCTTTAACAAAGCGGATTCTCCCCTTTCCTTTCCCACTCAGTAGAAAGGAAGCATTTAGGAATTACCTTCCCAAGAGAGATGTGCTAGTTCACAAAACTGATAATGAATTTTAATGAAATCTAATGTATCTCCTTCTGCTTTAATTCAAATCTAAATCAGAGCACCCCAAACCCATGACTAGTGGCTCCTCTCTTTCTCTGATTTTCATCAGGGGAGCTGTGGTTCAATGTGTCAGGTGGCATTCAGAAGGTGACGTGAAAAAAAGATTCAATGCAGAACCCCAAATGCAAGTGGCTAAGAACAAAGCAACTTTTCTGGCAATTCCTTTCCCAGAAGCAGCTTGCAAGTAAAGGCAGCATGCACAGGGCCATTTGCAACATTAGCTACTCCTAAAGTTTTCTCATTCAACCACATCTGAGTGAATGTATGTGTTCAACCTCAAAGGTGACACTGCACAGCCAAACCTGCCCTTTAGTACTCCACTGTGTTTCTGAGATTTCCCCCCTTGCAGTAAACCTGCAGCCTTGCTCAAATCAAGACAGACAGTTGTGGACAGTTATAAGCAGCACAGTAATTAAGGGATTTGCCGTCTTTAGTGAAAGCAAAATGAAATGAAAACTGAATATGAATATATGTGGGCAAATCAATGCAAGAGGCGCAGTAGGGTTTAAAAAGGCTTAAAGAAAGGATTTGCTAAGCTTGTGGTGTCTTAGAAAGCTTTCATTTTTACCTGATTCAGTACAATTACTTATTTTGATTGGGAGCAAAAAGTGATCTTGGAGATTGTTGCTGTATCTCAAGCTGGGATTTCTGAGGAATGTATTTTGACTTCCAAGAGGCCAGTCTGTTCCATTGCTGAGAATTGTGCCTGGCTGGTACTTAGTAATAAGACTTCTTTTAATCTGCATGTTCCAGAAGAGACAAGATTTATGGAAGGCTCAGGTGAAAAAAATACCCAGTTTCATGAGACCTCCTATATTGTACACTTGAGAATATGCCTCCCATCAGAAGCTTTTTTATTTCATCCAAGTAGGGTGAGATTATGAGGGCTCTAGATATCTTTGAACACTGCAGTGCACACCTACGCCCAGCCAGCACTTTTCTGATTATATCAGCAGGTCTTTGAATTATTGCTGGTTAAACTCTCTATAAACACCTCTGAATAGAGGTGATCAGGGACTGTACTCCACCATCGCTAAACAACCTGCACAAAGCAGCCAATTTTTGACAGTCTAAAAATAAAAGCATTACTTTCCTTGGTAAGGGAGACTTATTAACAGTTTTCCTGCTTCAGGGCAGTACAGCAGCAATTGAGGGGGAGGACTGTATGTTGTTAACATCAGAAGTTTGGTTTTAAAGGAAGTTGTGAATGCTCCATCTCTGGCAGTGTTCAAGGCCGGGTTGGACAGAGCTTTGGGTGGCATGGTTTAGTGGGAGGTGTCCCTGCCCATGGCAGGGGGGTTGGAACTGAATGATCTTAAGGTCCTGTCCAGCCCTAACTGTTCTACGATTCTATGAACCTATATGAAATAATAAGATGGTCTCACACCACTGCCTGGAGTGCAGGTGTCCAGGAAAGCAAGATACCTTGGAAGCTGATCTCTTTCTTCAGAGTAAAGCAATGATTTTCATAATCAAGTCCCCAAAATTCTATTCACAGGACTGTCATGAATTCAAAGGAGAGTCTTTTCCATATTCAAGGAGATAATCTAAAAATAAAGTAAACCCACAACAGAGGATATCTTATTCTTTTCAACTTTCTATAATTTATTAAAGGTTAATGAGCCCTTAGCTTTTCACATGCTGATGTATCAGTGGGAATTAACCCTGCATTGTCAGAAAATGCCACTTGATTCAACACATCTCTCTGTCTTTAACACAAGAATCAGAGCTTTCTAAAGAAAGCATGGGTGGGCTCTTGCGTATATATTACACAACTTAGTTCTGCCCAGAAAAATAGTCCAGCACAGCATCAGATATCTATGAGTCAGGGTGCCTGGCTATTTTTGTGCACAGACTGTCAGTGAACATGGATCATACAAAGAGGATGCTTGCTGTGATCCAATACTGTCATGACTGTCTTTCTATCAGTCTTCTGCTTGCTTTCCTCCAACATACAAATACATTCATCACTTGGATTTATGCCTTTTCAGCTGGTTGCCCACCTTTCACAGTAAGCTTATAACATGCCTTTGGAGTTCAGTGATATTCATTCTTTTATGGTTCATTTCACCCTTAGGTGATACTATCTGAGCCTTGATTGCCTGCCTCCAGTGAGCCCCCAAGCACAGTAATTTCTGTTACACACTGCTCAACACCCCCAGTAATTGCAGTGGTGTTTGAGAGCACCCACTGAAACACAACGCTGTTTTCTGGCGCAGTGTGTTTTCCCTCCCTGCAGGCTTGCACTGCTGAGCCTGAGCGAGGAGCTGTCAGCTCCCTGCCCTCCCTGTCATTTTCCCACTGGAAAGCTATGCAGAGATTACCATGGCTGGGAGCATACTGATCAGGGATGGCATTTATACATGCCAGAACACCACACAGGATACTGGATCTTTGGCTATGACACAAGTGCAGTGAAACTGCTAGATACAAGCTCTTTACAAGACCATAAGTTACTCTAAACCCACATCTTTAAAATTTATAGACAAAACAGTTCATGTAACTGTCACACTTGAAAATTAGCAAAGCTCCATTAATGTTCCCCTAACACGCTGGGAAAGTAGATGGAATATTTGAATACATCTGAAAATCTGACAGCTAAGTGCTATAGATCATGAATGCACCTTTCCAACCCATACATAAATTCCCCCAGTGTTTCAAACCAGAAGATAAATAAGTTATACCATCAGATCTTTTTTGTTGGCAATTCTCTGTGCTTGGGATGACACGTAGACAGAGCTTCTTCATCTACAGAATTTTAAGAAGGGCTGCAAAGGACCACATTGGCCAAATACTCTTTATGCAGAGTTTCTAGTGGCTTGAGTGCATTGTTGCTGCTACAATGTGAAGTTTAAATACAATCTGGCGGGCTTCATGGCTTCAGTAAGACTAGAATTTAGTTTTCGGGATAGGTATAGAGACATTATTCACTGCTGAAATGTATCCACACACGAAAAGAAACACCAAAATTTAGGTCAAATATTTAGGAACACCAATATTTAGGTCAAATAAGACCACACTTTGCAAAACTGTGACCAGACATCCACAGATGTCTTTACTTTCAGGCCATAGGTATACTGTTAAGCTACCTACTATGAAGCAATATGTGCAAATGTAAGTATTGCTGGTGGAAGGTATCTGAGCAAATACAAATGGGCTTTGAATCCTGCAACATAGAGCATCTGAAATTATCTATCCTCTGAAATAAACTGCAGTTTGCATCCACTATGTATGGAAAATGGTTATAGAAAGAAGATGGACCCAAGTATGAGTGACAGAACAAGAGCTAACAGCCTCAAACTGCACTAGACGAGGTTTAGATTGGATGTTAGGAACAATTTGCAATAGGCTGCCCAGGGCAGTGGTGGAATCACCATCCCTGGAAGTATTCAAAAACCATGCAGATGAGGCCCTTTGACGTGGTTTAAGGGGTGGACTTGGCAGTGCTGGGGTAAAGGTTGGACTTGATGATCTTAAAGGTCTTTTCCAACATAGCTGATTTATTATTCCATTCTATTTGAAGAGAATGTATCATGAAAGAAGAGTGCAAACTGTGCAAAAACATAATTAAAAAAATAAAAATACACTTAGTGACCCAGAAAAGGATGTTGGTCTCCTGGCTGAACTAATGTAAGTATAGCAGCCTCTCATTTAGGTACATACTCATATATCCTGATATACATAAAATCCTCCCAGCTGAGCTGGTCACATACATTCATGTGCTCTTTAGAGAGACACGGAGCCAAAAATCTAAGTTACTTTATATTCCTGTAAAACAAAAGATTGTTCTGATTCTGTCCAGGAGCTGGATTAAACTAGAACACAGGCAGCTGAAATGGATTCAGAGAAGAAAGACAAACAATCAGCCATGTAAAGTTTCCAACTGGTTTGAAATGTTCAGGCCGTGTCCCCTTTCCTCTGCTGACACCTATTCACGGCACTGCAGCAGCTGAACTCTGCACTGTGACAAAGCCAAGTTCAGTGCTGCAAACTGGCCCCACAGACTACAAACCATAACCTCCCTGAAAAACCAAGGGCTGGAAAAATCCTGAAAGGGGAGAAACTGGTATTAATCCATTTCTTTCTTTGCACTTTCCATGCTTCCAGCAAATTGTTGTCTCATCATTTCACAAATCAGTGCATACGGGAGCACACTGGCAGGGCTGCCCTCACAGACAACTCTATTGTTGGAAACCACTAAGTTTTCCCCAAAATAACTACGTGGACAGCTGTTCTGAAAGCTGCAGAGAAAAAGATTTCTGCTTGGGAAGCTGAAAAGGTTTAAGCTGCTGAGAAAATGAGGACCCAAGCTGATAGAGAGATTTTAGGGGCTATTGTTTTTAATCTCTCACTCTCTCCTTCAAATGAATGCTTCTTCCTACACCAGGTTGCCATAGTTTCAGATTTCTGTGGTTCCCTGGCTGCTGGTTACTAGGACATTTTTATATGCCCTGATGAGTTTATGATGGGTACAGTGTCTGGATTTGTTTTCACTCTGTACACCTGTAATTATGCTTTTCTCTGAAAATAATCTCTTTTGGGGGTTCTTTTCCAACTTGAAACCTAAAAAAAAAGGGAATTTAAATTCCTTTTTTAGTTCAGCATCTAGTTTCCAAAAATCTCTTTGGAAACTATGGCTTAAAGAAAGAAGTAATTAAACTTATATTATCGGAGTTTTCTCTGGTGCTGTGTACTAGAGGGAGCTAGTAGGTAATGCAAAGTACAGACTTGTGCTGTCAGTGAGAAAAAAAGCTACTGGAAGCTTTGGAGCAAAACTTCTTTTCCTGTTATTAATCCACATGATCTGCACAGATGCTTAATTACTTTTTTCTTTTCCTTTTTAGAGTTACAAACATGAAACTAATGACAGATATTTATGGTTTACATGATTTTTAGCAATTCAACTTCCCCTCTTGAAGGTATTAAAACACAGGATTTGAAAACTCCCTCTGACTTCTTTA
The DNA here is from genome assembly GCA_028858755.1 of Ara ararauna. Lineage (NCBI taxonomy): Eukaryota > Metazoa > Chordata > Aves > Psittaciformes > Psittacidae > Ara > Ara ararauna. The sequence goes on along the minus strand of CM054387.1, from coordinate 11,167,977 downwards.
CTTTTCAGCATCTTCCACATTTGAACTGACATGCAAAATTAGGTTCTGTTACAGTATGTTTGCTTCTGTCTCTCATTTCCCCAGATCTATGTCTCTGCAATAACCCTTGCCTCTTCATTGTATCCCAAACAAATTATTCTTTCCAAGTCTCTTTTTCCAGGTTGCCAGTCCTCTTTTCTTTGTGTCTGGTGTTGGCAGGATCTCTTTGCACTTCTTTTCCAATAAGGCCAGGTTTTAGCTTTATCTCTGCCTCATTTATTTTGCAGCTGCTTTGTTCTCATGCCCAGGCCATTTAGCAACATGTCCTGTGGAAATGTAAAAAGAATCCCCCCCAACAACCCAACATCTAGTCCCCACAGTGTATTTGAATCAGACGCCAGTGCTGCTGCTTTAATCAGATTTCAGGCATTTTCCCCAGTTTATTCCATCCCCTAAGTAAAAAACGAAACCAAACCAAACACACAGGGCTTTAAAAAGTTTGGACTGGAAGCACTTGGCTTTGAAAAGCCAGGCACCGTTACTGGTATTCAGGAACGCTGCAGCGAGCAGCAACTGGTCTGTCTGGAAGCAGGATGTGTTCCACTGCGAAATGTTTATTCCTTATCTTTTTTCCTCTGCTTGATTTTTTCTTACTGCGGGTTAACATTATCCATCAGCTGCTCTCTCTAGATGCAGAGCAATGCTATACTTTGATAAAAGACCTCACGACAGCGCTCTGACAAAGACAGTCATACTGTTTTTAATGGATTGTTTCTATATCCATCAGTCCACAATTCTTCATGCCATGCAGAGCTAAGAGATAGGGAGTTGTATCATATTAGACTGCAAGAGAATGTTCCTTTCTGTTGGCTTTGCTGTTTGTGATTGCAGTGTGAGAGTGGAATACTCAAACACCCAGAGGTACATTTAAATCTCCAGGGCAGAAGCCTTTTTGCTTGACTGATCAAGGAAAAGTGAATAGTTGTTGAATTACATTAATACTGGTTTTATTTAAGTATCGTTTTGTGGATTTGGGTTTATATTTTAAACTGGCTGCCTTTGGGAGCTGCTGATGCCTTCCCATGATATTAGTCAGTAGCTGCTGTTCTCTCTGGAAAGAGATAACTGCTGGCCATTACTGTATGCACAATTTCATCTTTTTATTCACAGGATTTGCTTCTAACAGAAAATTCTTCAGGGCCACCAACCAGTTGTATGAAGATAAATTACCTCTGCTTAGTATCAATGTGAATGCCACTCTTTCTCCAGCCTGATGTCACAAGTTTACCCCTGAATTGTGTGATTGAGATCCGTAGAGTGAAGGATACCACAGGATGGTAAAGGAAGGCTTTGTATGTTTATAAAGACTGATTTTACTCCAGAGATAAATCTGCAGTGCATCACTGTCTTATTATATCCTTTCCTTACAAATGGAAATTATTGAATTTCTTTTGCCTCATTTAATTCTTTTTAATCCCTTTTCTTTTTTGCCTTCTGGTGGTAGCTTTTGCTTACTAATTGTCCAAGGCTGACACCCAATGGGTAGCATTATACTCTAATGTTTGCAAAGCTATATCCACTTCCAAATGACTGCTGCTGAAGGAAACTTCAATGATGGCAAAATATTTTTCTCTTCTTCTTCTGTGACGCTGGCAGGCCTAGGGCATCAGCTTGGCTTATTTTATGGGAAGTGACAACTAAATTAACATTTGCTTGCTTTGAACCATTTCCTGGAATTTTGAGACAGGCGACTATACATCATGATCACACACAAAGTAAGTGTCAAACACGTAGACTCAGTGTAAATCTGGGGTTTTGTGGTCTGATCCCACATGGAGTACTCTATTCCTGTGAAGTTACGTTCAGCTGCAAGCAGCTCTGTGTAAGACTACTTGTATGAAAAGTCATCTGTCAGGATAAGTATTTCCACTATTGTTCTTTGGTAATTCTGATTTAGCTGGCGTATCAGCTGAGCATTTGTCCATCATGCGTTAACCTGCTACACAAGAAGCATAAAGTATGGCCATAATGAACACATTTCTCCTGTACTATACCTTTGTTCAGACCAAAGCAACACATTCAGATGAATCATGATAAGAACTCAGTTTGATTGTGATTTTGATCATGAACTGCAAAATCTAAATGTGCATTAAAAATACAGGTAGAATAGGGAAGCCCTCAAAATATATGGACTATCATCATCTTAAAACCACAGCAGTGCATTATGCAAAGTCTGAGCATGAGATAAAATACAGGAACCCAAAAAATGTTATTAAAGTAATTAATTAGTTTTTATTTCTTTGTGCAGTGTTTGAAAAAAGCAGAACTTTAATATAAAAGAGATCCTCGAGGAGACAAATTAATCAGCATTATGATACACCAAATGATTAAAATAAAGCACAGGGAGGCATCGGGAGACTGCCTTTTCCTTCTAATCTGCTTGCTTAAGTATTGAATACTGTTCAGCCTGGAGAAGAGAAGGCTGCGTGGAGACCTTATAGCAGCCTTCCAGTATCTGAAGGGGGACTATAGGGATGCTGGGGAGGGACTCTTCATTAGGGACTGTAGTGAGAGGACAAGGGGTAATGGGTTCAAACTTAAACAGAAGTTTAGGTTAGCTATAAGGAAGAAGTTCTTTACTGTGAGGCACTGGAATGGGTTGCCCAGGGAAGTTGTGAGTGCTCCATCGCCAGCGGTGTTCAAGGCTGGATTGGACGGAGCCTTGGGTGGCATGGTTTAGTGGGAGGTGTCCCTGCCCATGGCAGAGAGGTTGGAACTTGGGTTTCCAGCCCTAACTATTCTATGATTCTATGATTCTATGATAATGAGAATGTCAGCATTAGTAAAGTTGAAATTCCTCACCTCAACACAAAATGTTATTGCAAATGTTAAAACACAAACTGTATTTTAGTTCAAAGACTTAGAGTCCAGTTCTCTTCTCCCACTTCTGTTATTACAATAACTTTCCCTGTGGTCAGAAATTGAGTTTCCTCCTGATAAACAACCAGACAAATGATGGTATTATACATGGCCCTTTGAAGTCAAAAGGCAGCTTATCTTTGACTTCTGTGAGCTGCTTTATCAGATGTTAAAAGCTGAATTCAGAAAAGCCATGGAGTTTCATGAAAACCAAAAGGAATTCAAACACGTCACTACTTCATTGACTGGAAACAGCGGGTAAGTCAGGAACCAAAACTTTAAGCAGCCAAAGTCTTAGCCAAATTTTGCTCTAAACCTAAAAAAACATGGTAGCGAGTCCTTTAGCTGGAACAAAGTCTTCTGAAAGCCAATGAAGCATGGTCTGTGGAACCTAGGAAAGGACTTTTGCTAAAGAATGTGAGAAACAGTTACTTATTGGCTAGTATTTTTTTACCAGAATATGGTAAGTCCTGAGGACTCCAAGTCCTGAAGTCGATAGGTCCAAGTCCCCAACAACACTTGTTCAGAAAAGTGGTCAATAAAGACACTGACAGTTTGTCTGGATAGCAACACCGGAAAACACAGGAACCCCAACCACGTTTCCAATCTATTACTCATACAGCACTATTCAAATCAGAAAAACCTTTACTGTCTTGGCCAGCAATTGCTAGATCAAGAGGCAGACTGCAAGGAGTCTATGTGAGGGTGTCTCAAAAGCCCAGCCGTTGCTGAAATGTTGAGCTGCAACTGCAGGCTCTGGCCAGACTGTGCATTGTATAAAACCATCTAGGGACAGAGAGCAATGGCTATAAAACATTCTGTAGAGTACCTTTCATTACACAAGCAAGGCCAGAGGGACAGATATAATCCTATCTGTGCACCTAAAACAAACAATGCTCTAGGATATTTTTCTTCATTATGGGAAACTACACACAGAGTAGGTTTTTGGAACCCCAGAGAAAAAGTTAAACATAGTAAGATAGATAAGTATCTAAGCAGATATGTTATTTTAATGGGGGTGGCGGGGGGAAGCTAATCTCCATGCTTAGGCTGAGACTTGCAGTTGTTGATTTTCATTAAACCACTTTGATGTTATTGATGTTCTTCCCCAAACAATGCTGAACAGTTGGCTTCTGCATAAATGGCAAAAACTGCAGCAGATTAAGCACCAGGCTACTGCTGCCTCTGGAAAATTGCCATGTAATAGCAAAGGAGCAAAGCACTCTGAAGAAGCAGCCTTCTTTAAGGGTCTGATAGCAGAGGAGGACTTCTCATAAAACATCTTTTTAACCTGAACACCCAGGTGGGAGAACTGCCTTATGATACTGTTCTGACCTTTACCGCCAAACATGAATGATCTCCACTGAGTACTAATCTGTTCACAATAGTTATTGCCTTTTTTTAACATATCACTCAGATTTGTGGGGTTTTTACTTACTAAAGCTTCATTCTTTTATCTGCTGCCTTTGAAAGTATGCCTTTGTTTTTGTTATTCAGGGGGCTCCCTCTAAAATGGCAAAGGAAAGATGATTCAAATGCATTAATATAGGTATCAGTCAAACTAAAAGATATGAGACTGGATTCTACTCTGTATAAATCAATTTCTTCTTGGATATCATTGGATTTAAAGATTCAGGCTAGTAGAGGATTTTTGCCCTTCAAATAGAACTATCCAAAGCCTTGCTGCCATCTTATCTAACTGAGCTACTGTTGACAATCGAAATTACTATCTTTTCATGGCAGGCTTTAATGAAGTTGCCAAACCAGCAAAACTGAAGGCAACCCAAGATTTAATCCAAGATCTAAGCCTGGCCATGAGACAGAGCAACAAGCGTGCCTGTGCTTCCAGCGCACCTCAGAAAACCAGCAGGCTTATTATCTGAATATGACCTGCTTTGTATGGTTTGGCTGCAGGTCTTTGGGATGACCTAGGGATCTGTATTATTTCTTTCTGTTGCTCAGCCCTTTCGAGTTTCTACAGGTTTTGTCTGCAGTGGCTGGACAAATTTCACCCAAACAATAAGTAAACGGCAGAGCACGCAGCCAGCCATCTCCTTCCACTGTAGGAAGTGAAATTACCTTTAAACCAGTATTTTCTTATTCTTTTTCATATTTGAATACCTCTCTGTGCAACAAGCAAAAGCACTGGAGACCCTGCCAGTAACCTATATCCTGCACGTGTTGTTTCCCAGTTTTCATTTCTTGGGTTTTGATTAAGCCTGCTAAATTTCTCAGTCTTCACCTTTCTTTTCCAAGGTGGGTTGCAAAGAAAATCACTTGCCAGCAGGAGGGTGGCAGCTCTCTTTACTCCCTGTATACACCCCATGTGCAACCCCAACAGGGAGTCCAACAACTGAAAATGGAGCTGCGGATGGAAGATAACAGTTGTTACAAAGAGAGGAAACAAGGACTCACCGGCTGAGGGGACAGAGATGGAGGTGAAAAGACAGAGAAGGATGAAGGAGAAGCCATCCTGTTGTAAGCATTTCCAATCTCCCCTATGTCTGATTTTCCAGCATTCTTCCAGTGGAATTTTATTTGCACGTAACAGACAGGTAAAGTCAAGAAGAAATCCTGTAGCTCCGACACAGCTTAGCTACATACAGTATATTGTAACGCTACCTACTAATTAGTGTGGATATGCTGCAATTACTACTGCCTTTTATTAATGCTTCTTTGTTACTTTGTCAGGCACAAGATTTACATATAGGACCAAATTCTACTTCGAATTACACAAGTTTACAATGAGAGGAAAGCAGCAGCATGGTGCTAAGGAACAGGCTGGAAAAATTATTTTGAAGGGACAACAATCCTACATAAAGCTGACTGAGACACTGGAGGAAAACTATGTTACTTTCTCAAGCACTGAGATAACATAAAATAGAATAGTCCCAAATAGCTGAAAGTCATACTGGCTCTTTTCAAGGCACACATTTGACTGGCCAGGCCAGTTAAACCATCTTGCTCATATACAGCCCTAATCCCAGCTACTTTGGGAGGGTCAGACCAAGACCACTACATCCAGAAGGTAAAATACAGCACCTAATAACCTGCCAGGTATTATCTGCTTCTGCATGCAGAGCAAAATCCTCTCTGTCGTTTGCCTTCCAACCAGCTAACATTTCTAGAAGACAAGAAAAACTGTTTTACAAGCTGAACCCATCCCTCTGGCCATTATTTGGACATCCTTGACTAAAGCCGTGACCTTGCAATACTCCTTGCTTACCTTCAGGCTTTAACTAGCCTCACTCATTACAGCAGGATTATTTCCATGCTTAAACAAACTAGTATATGTGTGCAAAATTGGTGACTAAGACCCCATACTGATGTGCATGCTAAAACAGAATACATGGAATTGCTTCGTGAACTCTAACAAGGAGCCAAGCTAAATAGGAATTGTTAGCTCTTGTGATAATCTTACACATCTCTCACCCCTCAGCATTGACAATCAGCCACTGACAGAGTCAAAATATTGGGCTAAATCAAGCTATTCCTTTCTTCTTGATTAATTATTTTTACTACTAAACTGATTCCCTGCACGCTGATCGTACTTACATAGACAACTACACTGTACCAGATATTCTATAGAATGACAGTATATCTTGAAGAAACAAATCCAGACAAAACAACAACATTTTTTTGCTTTCTTGGTGACTGTTATCTCCATAGGCAAGACTGGTTTACCTCCTGTGCAACTCAACAGTTGTGAACAGTCTTCAAGGTCAGCGCTAAGGAAATAAGACAAATAGGAAATGAGAATGGTGCTGACAACTCATAAGGCAGGTTTTGCAGGTGCCGAGTAGCTCATCAAACACATTTTGAGGCTGTGGCATGGAAGATCTGTCCCAACTACCATAATTCATTAATTAGGTCATAAACCAGGAATAAAATTAATTCAAACACAGAAGAATTTGCTCTTCCTCATGACCTGAATTAAAGAATATGTAGACCAGGAGTATGTGTGAAATAGTGATGTATAACCTAATTTAACCAACTGTACTGAAGAACAAAGATTTGATAAATGAGGAAGATTTAATTTTGAAGAGAGCTCTCAGCATGGACAGTGTTATTTAGGAATCTCCTTGTGACAGAGCAATAGGGGCATTTGATAACTTCAAGTCTGAACAGAAAACATTATGCACTCAGCTTATCCTGTAGGAAAATCACACCATAAAGCATCATGATAATATCAGAAGATGTCACAGTATCTGCTGTGTTGCCTGGTCGCTCAAGTCCTAACCAGGATTCAGGAAGTTCTTCCCGTGCTTCCAACCAGCTGTGATGTGCGTGTAAGGAAGCCATCAAAGTAAAGAACAGAACTGTCTATTAAATACTGTCCCAGCTGTAAGGACTGCAAAGTAAAGTCTGTTCATGTGTTTTGAGGACTTCTGATTGTACAAAATCAATTATAAGGTACCATAATAGAGATTTCATGCTTGTATGCTTAAGCCTGTCATACTAGTAACAACTGAAAAACCCATCTCATATTAATCCTTATTTTATTCTTAGCCTCTGTATGCAGAACCTGTAGGAAATTGCCATACAGATCTCATTCTTGACTTGTCATATACATCTTACAAACATCCTACTGTGAACTGATCTTACAAGCTTCCAGATGCAATCTGCGTCTCAGATAAGAAAAGTGTAGACACTGATTAACTGTTTTCTGTACAGGTAGCATTTGCTGCTCCTGTGATTCTTCTAGTATAAAAGCCTGCTATAGATCTCTTATCCCAGCTGTGTAGCCCAATCTCAGATGTTTATTATAGCTGTACCCTACTCCTCCCTGTCTCAGCATGGCTCCCTGACTGCAGTTACAGCCCCGATAGCTACTGACTTTGCATTGTTTCATTGCACACGGGGTTTCCAGATATGTGCAATTTAAAAAAGCAATACATTTTATAGTATTTTTGCTAACACATCACATCAACCAGTACCCCACACAGTTACTGATAGATTTTCTTTGATCCAATTCCAATAGTTAGTAATTCCTTTTAAGTTCTGGCATTGCTTTGTCCTCCTTGCAGAGTTCAAGGTGCATTTGAAAGCAGACTCCACCCTATGAGAGACATATTCCTCTCATAAAAAATGTGCTTGGTACTAGACTGGATTTTTGTTTTCAGCTGATGCAGTATTTTGTCACACTCCTATGACCACCAGGAAGTTACTGGCTCCTCTAACAATTGTCTCAATAGGGCAGGATGGAGCAGGTCACTGGAGCAAGCTGTCTTCCCTCATCTTCTGTAGTACCCTTCTGCCCCGGGCTTTTGATATTAGCTATAAATCCACTGTGAGCTGACTTACTCCTCATGCTAAAACTACATCTTCCGTATATTTGGCCGTTTTGCCATAAACTGGATCTTATCTGAAATGAATTTATTTTCAGTTTGATTCCTTGGTGCCACTTCTGGATGAGGCCTCTGAGCTGGTCCTATGTTTTGAGGTCATCAGCTCATGGATGTCTGAAGTATCTCCAAATTCCTCACTGTTTTTCATTGAAATACATCACTAGAATAACTTGTTTGAGAAGATATGTGAAAATATGTACTTTTACCACGTTCTACATAGAAACACAGAATAGTTAGGGCCGGAAAGAAGCTGAAGATCATCTAGTTCCAGCAGTTAGGATGATTTCTCATTTAATTTGACTTGCCAGTACCTGACTCTTTCCTCCATAATAGATAGCTTTACCAGGCAGTGAGCTCACAGCATCTCTCTGGGGGAGGGCAGAACACTGCAGTCTGTAGCACAGTTTAACTAAAACTCAGGTTGCAGATAAAAATCCTAATCCTACCACTTCTTTTTCTTCATTTCTGACTAAATCCTTGCCTCACAGGGTGCAGGCAGAGGAGAATACTACAAGCCAGGTACAGCCCCATGCCTCCTTATTGCCAGAGTCCATACCTAACTGCAAAGCAGAAGTTTCTACTTCTGGGTAAAACAGATAGGGCTGTATCCATACATATTTGCAGCACGCATTCCAGGAAGATCTCTGGGTGCTGTGTAAACAGCTCCTCTTTGGAGTTGGGTGCTCTGGTGTGCAGCTAACTAGTCTGTGTTCAGCCTTTTCTGTTAAGTTGTGGTGCTTTAGTAACAACACTCCTCATCTGGCCACAGAGCTAGCTCTGCCAGAGAGCACAGGAGTTAAACTAGGTATTAATGCCAATTCAGCACCACCTTAAAGCTCTGGTGATGGATGTGACTGGGCACTGAATAAACTAAGTAGTAGTTTTTGTTGCCCTGAAGAACAGAAGATCATCTTTTATTGCCACACTTTCACATAAAAAAAAAGAAGTACAAGACGCAGAAGCACTAAACATGCATCCTAGGTGGTATTTCAAAGGTACACAGTGCTGAGTAGAACCTTGTATTGAACACTGCTAACTGTTAGAGACTGCATTTTATCACCATGCCTGATTAATTGGTTTTCTGCTATGTTTATTGTTTACAACAAAATTATATTAATATAGGAATGGAAACAGCAAGAACAAGACTATAAAAATGCTGGCTACAAGAATAGAAAAAATAACTCAAGCCCTTGTGATCACTGATTATTACATTTTCAGTGCTGCTGAAGAGAATTTTTTTGAAGCATGTTTACAACCATCTCCAAGTTCTATAAATGTTGCTTTATTATTGACTTTGTGCCATGGATCCAGTACCAATGAAAATAGCCACCCTCCCACTGCCAATGGCAAATCAGCGCTCTTGCTTTGCTCGGCCTTTGTGCAATTCTAGTATTTGTAGCTCCGAGAGTTCAATGGCTTAAAAATAATGAAAAGAGTGTGAAGAAAACAACTTCTGCCAGAATGAAAGAATAGCACAAGTTTTAAACATTAGGTCCTGTTTATATAAGAGCACAGTAAGAATACAGCCGGCAGTATTAGTGCTGTTTGAAAAGTGTCACTTGTGAGGAGAAAGCTTTGTTAAATATGGCCATGCAGGGAAAAAAGTTTTTTGCCGCTTCACCCAGGTTCACACAAAAATATACCAAAAAAATTTGTAGTTGATATTACTAAAATAAACTAAAATAAAATAATAAACAGAGTGCAGGGATTTGTCATTTCTACATTTCCCTCAAACAAGGAAATACCATAAAACTCCCTTGGATAGGAACTGATAACATTCCAAATAGTTCCACAAAGTTTAACATTGTTGGCAGGGCCAAGTTCCAGTATCACAGGAGCCCAGGGACACAAAAAGGGCAGTCCGGACATCAATTCTCCTATAGATCCCTTTACAGGAAGTTAGAGACTACCGACTGCGTGACAGTTACCTCCCTTTGCCCTAAACCCTCATCTCGGACAGATCAGAATTACATTCTGATACAGTTACAAATCTGATACATAGAAAATGCTACAAATTAAAGAAGCTCTGAATGGCCAAACACTTCAAACCTATTCAACTCTGCTCTATTCCATGAATTCAATAGGGATGAAAGCATTAAAAAGTTCTAATTCTTTCTCCAGTTTTGTAAGTTGATAAGCAAATTTCTTCTGCAACTGCAAGACTTCACTGTAGAAGCAAAGAACAGATACTTAGAATGACTGAGCTCTAATGATAAAAAATGATGTATCTTTTGCTAACAGGTGGTTCACCAGACTTTGAGTCTCACAAGGGGTACAGCTGGGTAATTCTGTCTTTTTGCAGTAGCTAGCACTGTTTCTTTGAAACAGGCAAGCAGTTGTGTCCAAGGTGATGGGAAGGTAGACATGATGCTAAATCCCTTCTTATGAAGCTGATGTAAAGGATATAGCAGCTGGAATAAGAACCCCCAGGTGAATCTGGGGAGAAGGTTGGAGGTGAAGGCTCTGTTGCATTCTTGTTCATTACTTCATCAACAAAATCAAGCACAGAAAAGAGAACTTGCTTATAATACAACACTGTTTAGACTACTTGAGTTACCTGAAAAACATTTCTTATTACTACTGTGATTTGAATTTTATTGAATAGCATCTAAAGGCTCTATTTCCCTTGTCACAGTGATTGTGCTATTATGACAGAACTCTACCCTGAGAATTTTCAGTCTCAGTGTAATAATAAAGACAGTAAACAGGACAGAAGAGACACAAGGAAGGAACATACTGTGCTACTATTTCAATCCAAATTACTGCAGTTCTCCAGGGGCATTGGGGGGTAAGTAGGAACTGAAGCAGGAAAAGTGTAACATGATTTACAGTGCCTGTGTCATCTTCTCTTCCACACCTGGATTTCAAACGTGCACTCAATGGTACATGCTGGATTCAGCCTTACATTCAGGCTGGATATGAGGAAAAAATTCTTTACAATGGGGGTGGCAAAACACTGACACAGGTTGGCCAGAGAAGTGGTGGATGAACCATCCCTGAGACATTCAAGGCCAGGCTGAATGTGGTTCTGGGCAACCTAATCTAGTTGAAGGTGTCCTTGCTCACTGCAGGGCAGTTGGACTAGATGACCTTTGGAGGTCCTTTCCAACCCAAACTATTCTATGATTCTACGCTGGTTATTTAACAGAATAATAAAAATGCCTCCAACTATTTTAGTGCCAACAAAAAGCCGAAAAAGATGAGTGCAGAGCCCAGAAAACTTTGGGCATGGCTCATGGATTATTTAATGCATGAAGCTGAGACTCAGATGAGCTTGGAGTAAACACAAGAGGCAGTTCAAGGACAAAAAGGCTGAGTGCAATGGCCTGCCTCCATAGTTAACTCTTCCGCTTTGGAAGAAGGAGTTCTGGCTCTTTGACTCTACCATGGTAGAACTGCAGTGGACAGCAGGTTTCTCACCACTGACTTAATGCAAACATGGTCAAGTTATATTTGGAGATTTTCTAGCAGAAAGGTTTTTCATTTTTTAAAGTTGGGGTTTTTTTCCTTCTCAGGAAGATTTATGGAAGTCACTCAGAATTTCTTCATGAGCACCAGGTATAAGTAGAACAAAGCACAGGTAGTTTAAAGCAGAGCTTTGGTGAAGCTGGGAGGTCAAAGTTCATTTGATCCTAAGTTCATTACCATTTAACTTAATTGTCACTCTAAACACAAAGTTGCCCTGTTTTTCAGTTTCCAGGAATCTGCTCATTTTCTGCTGCTGCTTATAAGAGCCATCCCATTGTACACATCATATTGTGAAAGAAAATGAAAACAAAGCTTATCCCTCAGGAACTTGGCCATAGCTAATCACTAGTTGCTCAGCTTTCCTTGCACTCTACTACCTTAAATCCATCAGCAGCATTTATGCTATAGCACAACCAACCAAAGATGGCACAAGGAAATGGCACAAGTGTCCCTCATGACTGAAGCAAAGGTACAGATACTACTGTCAGCTCTTGTGGTTTTGACAGAGCTGAGACTGGTATTTTCTGTTCTCCTGAGAGAGGAGAAAACAACGTGGTTTTTCTAGTTGAACTACCTCTTTTGACCAATATTACTGCCTGTTGCACTGCTGGATAAAGGTCTACAACACTGTCACAAGAATCTTCTTTCCCTGAATGCTCTCCACTCACCTCCTGAGCCTGTGAAGCCCCCTCATCCATCTCTCTAACACGTATCTTGTCTACTTTTTCTTAAATTTATTGGCATTTAGTTCAAGATTGTATGTTTCCCAAAAGATTTCCTGTTTCTGTGGCAATACATCTTAATCATAGGGTTTGCTGCCTTTGACCTCCCTCACATCTATTGTAATAGCTTGTCATGCAATAGCACTACCCTGGGTTTTTTATCATACCACACACTTACAATCATCTTCCATTGTGTTTTTGTAGGTGAATGCCTCTATCATCTTGAAATGTTATTTTAACCTTCATTCAGTAACTAGAGAAAGAAGTCAGTTAAAAGAACAGAAAAGGTTAGACTGCCTCAAATCCCAGTAAATTTTACCTGTTTCATGACTTAGCATTATGCAGTTATAAAAAAATTAAGATTTCCAATCATTACTTTTAAAAAAAAGTTACCAAATATTATTAGGAGCTAATAAAATAAATTAAGTTTCAATAACCATTGATGAAAAGTAAATCCAGTTAAGAAATCAGCACACAAAAAATAAGGGAATAATGTTAGAAACAAAAGAAGTACCTATGAAAACTACGGTTGAGTAAGTGAATGGTCACATTCCCCCTCTGGGTAGTGTTCAAGGGAGTGTGGTTTGCACTAAAAACAGATAAACCTCTGAACTCTGGGGAACCTGAGCCAGGTTTTTGAAGTTGGCTCATCATTAACTGCAACACAGCAATAGCATGAAAAGAAGAGCCACAGCAGAAAGATATGATATTTCATAGAAAAACACAAGAAAAATGTTATTGTATAAGAACAAAGAAAATACCAATCTGAGATTGAATTCAGTGACTAAGAGAAGCAGAGGGAAGCTGCTGACAGATTAGACTGATATTTTCAGGATCTACAGCCCAGTTTGATGGCAGATGGGAAAGTTGAAAGTTAATGACAGATAAGACAGATGTAGCTCCAGGTTGGTTATCTGCTGTTTACATCATGTGAGAGACTGAAGTTCAAATCAGGATCAGCAGGAAAACAAACTTGATAAGGGAAAAAAGAGAAGTACTTGATACGTGAGAAATTTACTTTAATATATTTCTGTGATAGCTCCCTTCTCTTTCAAAGTGGATAATCTGAGTTTTTTCCCTGAAGAGCAATTTGCCAGAGGTCTAACACAACTCCCAGTTCCTCTCCTTGTAAAACATTGCTCCTGGTGACTATTATCATCAACTAAGCAACAGGAAATTCAATGGCATAAACCTTCAAAGGAGTCCAGCATGGGCAATTGCTGACCAATATAAACCCATCTTATGCCCCCAAGGGTTCCACTGGAAAACATGCAAACTGTGCATGATGTAAAGAATAAAAACTGGCTTGTTTTTTGTTTTGGTTTGTCTGGTTGGGTTTGAAGATCGTTGGATTCCATTGATTCAAACAGATCTGTAATTTCCTGGCATTTCTTAAAACCTGCTTTATAAAATGACCCAGTGGGGAAAGTTTAATGCACATCATACTGGTAGACACAGCACTGTCTGTCATGCATTGACTTTGCAATGTCAAGGTCTGTGGAAAAGTAGTAGTAACATTATGTGTAACATATTTCTGAGTTGTTTATAAGACATTTTGGTCACTGCATTGTAAGAACATCCTTTTAGAGAGAGCACAACATTACAGCTTGGGGCAAGCCCTTTGGGGGGTTTTGCTAGAGAAAAGGATTAACTGACTGCTGCCTAAAATAGCTCAGAGTGAAGTGAAAAGGGAAAGGCATCCCAGTAAACTGCAGCATTGCTCTAGGGCATAAGGAAGATGGCCAGCCTAGAATATCAGAATGACACTTCTGAACCCATCTTCATAAAATATTATGGCTGAGCTTCAGAGAGGAACAAAGCAGGTCAAGGATAGCAGTTGGTTTCTAGACTTACACATATATATATCGTTCAGAAACAAGAGTTCAAATGGTAATATTAATTAGAAAATGCTGGTCTAGAGGATATAAAAACAATTTGTTTGTGACAAATCATGAAAGGTTTTTATGGAAAAAAGTGGCCTACACAAAGGATTCAGAACAGCATGTTTGGTTTCTCTTCCTCCCGTGATCCTCCAAACCGGTACGTGGCTGTGCTTTTAGATATGACTTAGTTACTGTAGAAAATAAGCAATAAACCTGCCCTGAATATATTTTTGCCAATTTTCTTACTTGTAGATGTGGTTTTTCTTTTAATTTCTGAAATCTTCAAATAAAAAATGGTTTCTAAAGAGACTGTGCATATTGTCCCTTGTGTTCCTATATCCATTCAGCGCCTTGAAATTGGAAGTCTGCAGAGCTGTAGTTTCATGTATAATAAACACAAAATCCTCTAACACAGGCTGTCTACACAATGCTGACAAAACATGAATGTGAAATAACATTCAAGAGATCACTCAGAAATCAATGAACTCAATCAGCTAGGATCTTAACACTGTCTACAACAATAATATCAGGAAAGTGATGAACACCGCAAGGTTACATGGTGATTTTAAAATGAAAACAGAAAAGGTTCACAAAACGTTTTCTTTATGCTGAGAAGTGGAGGGGGAGACAAAAAAACAGAACCCTAGAACAACCCAGTCCTGTACTATATGCCCCTTACAAGTCTGGAGAGACAGAGCATAGGACTTGTTATCATAGATAGGCTTAAAGAGTTTCTCGCTCTTATCTGATACTGGACAGTCCCATGTGGTTCAGAAAAACATAAATTAATATAGGAAGATTTTTTTTCTAACTCAAACAGTTTCTAACCTCCTAAGTAAGGATGGAGCAACGAAAATGAGATTCAGGTCTGCAGCTTCTGTCAGCTGGATTTAGCTTATAGAAAAACAGAGTGAACTCAGACATTTTACCCAAGATAACAATGCTTGAGAAAACAGAGGTGAAAGCTACAGCTTGATGGTTTGTGCTAATCTGAGCAGATGATAATGAGTCAAAATTCAGAAGTAGGATTTGTTAATAAAAAATACCAAGCTTCCTCTGAATCACCAATCACCATCATACTGATTTCAATAGGAGCAGCAGCTGACCAAAGCTATCCTTAATGACTCTTAAACCCATTAGCTCTTCTGTACAAAATACCTGAGTAACACTACCAAAAGTTAAAATGTCCCAGAAGAAGATCCTTCAGCTGATGGCAGAATCCTTCTGCCAAATGTCCCTAGCGATTGCACCACAATCCAGGGGGTGCTTGGGACATTTTTACATAAAAAAGATTAACAGAAGTGAAACTTGGCAGACAGCAACGGTTGAGGTGAAATCAATAGCACTTCATGTACCCAAAGAACAGTGTTAGAAACAGTGCTGTGAGAGAGGGAAGGAGACAGCTGGCAGCTGCTCCTAGGATGGCTGACAGGAAGGAGACAAATCTGTCCCCCTGGACCTTCAGGAACACTGGGCATGTCAGTTTATAGTGAGGGATTTGAAGGACTGCCACAAAGCAGATCTTCATGCTGCATGCATCAGCCCAGCTGTCTATGTGCTACTTTACTCAGTCCTTTCAAATGCATTTTTACATTCAGCTTTGGGTCTTCCATCAGGACATTATCCAAGCATCACATGACATTTATCAGTGCCCCTTCTCTCCATTTTACATAAAAATAAGCTACAGCATAGGAATAAGGAGTCTGCTACCATGGAAAGCCAGTGAAAGAACAGAGGCTTGGAGGCAGCCTCCTCAGCCTCTCTGTAGTGTTGCCCACTCTCCCATCCCCTGTTCTTTCAACAATACATCATCATTCACCATTACATATAGTTTCCCCAATGTTGGTTACTCAGAGACAGTCCCATTATTTATCAAATGAACAATTTCATGGAACAAGTCCTAAGGAGCTTGCTAAGCTGGTAAAGTTACCAAGTGGCTCAGTTTTGATTCCATATGTTCTTAATAAATGCATTTCCAAACCAGCTGGTATTTATATTTGCAATTCATTTGCAAACATGATTAAAAATTCAGTCAAGATTAATCTTTATTTTTCACTCAACAACCTTCAAACAAAATCACCTACAGCAATGTGTATGGTAATCAACCCAAGCAAAAAAGCCTTAGAAATGGGAAAAAACCCACATGAGTAAAAGGTAAGGTCATTAAAATTTGAATTATTTCTTTCCTTCAAAGTTTTGAGATAGTGCTCTTTAAACTTCAGATATGGCAGTTCCTCTACATCTGCTCCACCTGATATGAATAAATAAGTCATTTGACAGCCCCTTAGAAATATGTAATATATAAATAAAATGCTACAGGATAATAGCAAGCCTCCATACAACAGACATGAAAGAATTTGCTTGCAATCTGTATTGCAGAGACACAAATGCATCTGAAATTACTTCAGAAAAATACTGGGACAGACAAGTAACACACAGGAATACAAACACTCTGAGGGGCTAAATGAAGAGACACCAGGTACAGCTAGCACACATGGCGCTGGCACGTTGGTGTGCCTCAGAGTGCAGCCTTCCTCTGGAGATCCCCTGCAATGACCACATAGTCTTAGATGTATGCACTGAGTTAGGAACATGCCCAGTGCTCCCTTGGTGACATATAAAAGCCCTCAGAGCAATTATAAAAGGCTGTGGCTTGCATTTTAAGCTCATTTTGCACAGGTGGTTAGCCTGAGTTTACCAAAGAGGTGACTGAACTCCTTTCAGTATCCACCTTACCAGTTATAAATGGTTTCTCAGGGGCAAATCACAGCCTGAAAGCAAGCACTGTGGAGAATATAGATGTTGTGCTGTGCTCCATACAGATGGTTGGTATAAACCATCGGGAGCAGTGCTGCTGGATTGCATTTGTTGATTACTATGGATTAGGAATGCAACTAATGCAGTCCTGGAGATACTTCTGTTAAACGCACCATTTGTCTAGTCCAAACACTGGTGAAACAGGCCCAAAAATCATGCCACAGTGCTTGTTGCTGGGTGGTGGCTCTGGCCTGAGAGACACTTTGAGAAACCCAGATGAAACAAAATGCTTTAGATGGATATTTACTGTTCCGATGACTGTATTTCTATTCTTAGCGTGACCTACACAGAAACATAGAAAAGGCAAAGGTGAAGATGCAGGGTTTCCTTCTCTCCAGTTTGGGAGCTTCACTGGGTTCAGGAAGGTTTATTTACTTGATTCATAAGTCCACTTCTAGTCCTGACCAGGATTCTAGTTGCTTCCAATCAGTTCCAATTTACATCACTTGTCTTTGACCCTACAAAGCCCCTAAAAATATGCTTCCAATTGTGGGAGTGAAAGGGAATCAAACCTTTGTGGGGCTTTTCTCTTTTGTTTCAATGGGAGTGCAGGCAGACTGGAGGGATAAGTTGCTCAGATAAAAGTGAGAATTGGAAGCCATAAGCACATTCACTGCAGGCGGAGTTAGAGGCGCTCTTTTTAAACCGAACAATAAAATCAAGGAGACTGCCCAGTACAAATGCTAACAAGAGTTGATCTGAAGCTACAGAACTAAACGCTTTTTTCCTAAAGGTGTCTGAAGAGGATCAGGGCTGCTAGGTAACTATGAGCAAGGGAGAAGTGTCTACAGATTCTCAGTGGAGCGCAGAAAAACACAGTGACAGAGAATTTGCCTTTCAGAGCCTGCAACCCATTCTGTTAGCTCGGCAGAAGATCAGAGTTCTGCCTTTTCTTTAGCATAGCACAGTTTGCATGGCAGAATAGAAGGGAGACCCATGCAGCAGGAATGCTGCAAGGCCGGGCACTGGCTACCTGTGCAGTAACTTCCCAAGGCCATTTCCAACAGAGGAAGAGTTGCAAAAACACCTATTGTGAGAGAAACTGGCTGCCAGGTGAGGTCTCCTGGCCAGACCCCAGCCCCTCGTAACTGTTCCGCTGTATGAAGATGACTTAAAAGATATAACTTCTCAGAATTATAATGAATTTGGATTTGACAATTCTGTACTTTCCTTCCTATCCCCTAAAAGCAAATTCAAATCATGAGGAATATATAATGTGTAGGGAAGTAATATGTAAAGTGGCAGCTATTTTAGTAGCGTCTCTAACCCATTAACACTTGGAGGGCATCGAGACAGTACAACTGGATGACCTTTGCTAAGAAGGTAGACTGGGAAAATATGTTTCTTTTCTTTAGGATATGAACTGAACATTACATTTCAGACGTGACAGAAATCAGAGAGGTGCAGCATAAGGAAGATGAAATCTGACTCGCTGACTTATTCAGGCTGGAAAATCCTATTGATTCCTCCTTTCATCACAGACAGCCCATCAGTGTTCAATTGAGCTTGGGTCAAATGATCTCCAAGTATTTCATTATTTAGACAAGTTAACCTACTTAAACAAAACATTATCAGCTATCACAGGAGGATTTGAAATGACACAAATCCTCTAAATGCTAAGGAAACAATGACAAAAAAGCAGCCACTGGCAGTAATAAGTGTCCAGCATAGAACACTTTCAACAGCAACCACTGTTTACTTACAAATTATTTGTTCCAGCATCTACTAATGCACATAGGAATATATCATCAGAGTTGTTGCCTTGGGAGGTTGAAAACTACGGCGTTTTCAATTTGCAAACCTCTGAGGGTTTTGCAGCTGAGGATCAAGCACTGGTATAATGAATTTCAGTCTGCCAGTACTGGCCCAGTTCTTATTAGCTGCCTCACACAGACCCTCCAGAAGGAATCCATACACCCCACTGCGACCTGCAGACCAAAGGCTGAAACCAACCGACTCACAGGGTTTGACTAAATCTGAGAAAGAAATGGAAGTTTAATTTCCAGGAAATTTTTTAATTTCCAAGCTTGTTCCAAAGAAAGGCATGAGAATAATTTTGAACTTTTTCTGAAGAGAGACATTTCCACAAAATTGTTGCAGTTAAATCAAAATGGTTTATGCCGATTTTGACTTCCTTCTCCTCCTCAATATAGAATAATTTCCCAGTGAGAGGTCATTTCAAACCTTAAACTTACAATGCGGTGTTCCAATATATCTAAACCACTACCTTTGATCCGGTTAACACAAAATAACGATAGCAATAGTAATAATAAATAATAATAATAATAATAATGTATTCTGTGAAGCATGTTAATTCTGGAAAAAGGTAGAGGCTGACAGATGATAGAAAAGCATCTTTAAAGAAGCTTCATATCTGATTTCTCAGATGAAAATTACCTTTGAAGAGCCAGCTAAGTAGAGAGCATGAATTTGTAGGAACACGAAAGCTAACAAAAAAGAACTGGAGCAGGACACCAAGAAAACTTACATAAAGCCTACTTAAGAATACCATTTTGGAATCACAGAACAAATATACACAGACAACATAGTGAGATTTGGGGTTTTGTGAGGAAACTGGTATTCAGATAAAAAACCAATTAAGGTTTGAGATAAAAGTTTTGTCATTATTGAACATCAGCTATAAAAATGCAGGAAGTGCTAATGGCTTACTTTTATATAATAAAGAGCATCGAGTTCCTACTAATTGAGTAAGAGCAGCAATTAACCTTGAGTGCATCGATATGTCAGGTTTGAAATATTTGTAAATTAGATCATTAGGATGCTTTAGGTTTAATACACTCCTCAAGTGAGCCTGGGTGTCCCTGTGTTCTTGCAAAGCCAGTCTCGTCTTTAAGGATTTTTTAAGTTCAATGGTACTACCATGTAAGTATAAGGTATGTATTCTGCTAGCCATACACACAACCCATCAGACTAGTTTATAAGTGCATATGGATGGTTTAAAGACAAGATGGGTTCCTTTCTTTTGTGTCTACCAGCATACAGAGGCAGAAAATGGCCTGGATTTGAAGATTTTCTTGTTAAAGATATATCTTCTTTATTGCTATTTTTTTCCAATATACAGTATTTCCTGTAATAAAATAAAATCTAACTATACAAAAGCTATTAAACAAGCCAGGTTCTAGCTTTACCTTATTCTGCCATGGAAAAGATGGGCAGGTACAAACAGATACAGTCTCCTCAAAGAGACCATTCTCCTGCAAGCCAGCTCTGGTCCAGAAGCCATACAGCTACCCTGCTCTCCCCTCTGCCATGCCAAACCTTTCCAGGGTAAGTAGGCAGGATTACTAGGAAAAATTACACTGATATTTCCTGATAGTTGAAGAGGACTTTGCACAGGTTATGTCCCTGCCCCTGGCAGGGGGGTTGGAACTAAATGATCTTAAGGTCCTTTCCAACCCTAACTATTCTATGATTCTATGATTCTATGTGTCTCAGAATAGCTCAATGGATGCCAGAAAATGATTTAAAGGCCATAGATTTAAAGGCCACGGGAGAACAGTTTTATTTGAATACCAGTCTTGATATTTCACTTAAAAATAATCGCTTAGCACTTGACTCTGATAGCGAAGGTGACTTTTTTCCTCCCTTATTCAATTCAGTGAAAGGGTCCCTCAGGTATTTTTATATTCCCAAGTCCCTTTGTTAATTGTGTAATTCATGTGCTATTGTTTCTCCAGTATCATTGCTGGCATATACAGTTATGCAAAAGGATGTAAACATTGCTTTGAGAAACTAAATCTGCAAGCTGCTAGGAACAACAAACACAAAACCACTGGAAGGAGTAAATTTGACCACTCAGGGTTTTGTGGGGATTAGCAATAGAGAAGGATGAGCAGGGCCTAAAAGAATTGTTATAAATTTGTGCAAAATACATTGCAGAGCTTGTCCAGCTCTCTGCATAGTGACCTTGTGTTGTCCAAGTTAATGTGCCTTTGGGAAAACTCATGAAAATTAATAAGCCAGCATAGTGTTCAGGCCATGAGCATTGGTCAGTATACATCCTTTTCGGTGATATATGCAGGTTATGGTACATGATTGATTCTTGCTTATCACTTGATTGGAAAACAGTCCTTCCAGTTCATAGCTTATTCCCCTTGAGGTGTTATGCACATGAATCATCCCAACGATTACCTATGGCCATTAGTGCAAAGGATGAAAGGGCTGGTGAGTGTGAGGAACGAGTGAAACAAGAAAGCCAGTGTGGGTAGGGGTTTGAACTAAAAATACTGACTGCAGGGCACTTCTTCAAACACTAACATGAGTGTTACAATGGTCTGTAGCAGACAACCCTGCCTCATGTTTTGTTATATGAATATGAATCAGCAAGTGCTCCAGATTTGCTACCAACTGGCAGCCACTCCTGCCTGCTGTTTTGTTCAGTCTTCTCTGTCTAGTGGAATACATGCATTTCTATAACATTCCAAAAACCTGAATCTTCTCTGCAGGTTTCAATAACACTGGCTAGTTCAAACAGCCCATTTGTAAATATTTCAGCTCCTGTTCTTGAGTGGAGAACAGGAAATTAGATAATTTCCCCTCCTGCCCTTTCACTACTTCAGTTTGCTCAGCTTCTTGATTTTGTGCTAAACGTGGGCAACTTTGATTCTTCCCCCTGTGCTGCTTTCTGTTTCATTATTTAAAGCCCACTTCAACAGAATCAGTTCCCAATCTGCTAAGGGAAAGGCCAGGCAAACAGTTCCTCCTTAATACACAAATCCTCATGGCAGCTTAGGGTAAGAATTCAGCCACAGATGTGTCTGTTAAGCAAACAAATTCAGGGGTATCCTTTGAAGTTTCTATGCTCTGATTCCAGTGCAGACTAGACATTTAGACTAAGGGGGGGATGTGGCTCCTCTTTCTTCCTGGTAATCTGCCCATCCTCATCTGCGTACTTAGAAGTCCACCTGACAACCACCCTACTACTACATCTCCTTACGCACATATTCCTTGTATCAGGAGACTCAGCAGTCTTGGCGTCGCAGCCACCTTCCTGTGCCTGGTGACCAGCTCTGGTTCCTGCAGCAAAACCATACAGCTACTCTTCCTACGCAGTAAGAGTGAGCCCAGCTGGTCTGCTGGCTTCCACTACGCCAGACCAAAGGGGAATCCACATGCAGCCACCGCCTCTGCACCTGCTCCCAGCACATGCTGCTCTGGTAAGGATTTTCAGCACAGACGGTTCTGTTTCCCTGCTGAGCAGAGAGTGCCTGGCCCTGCTCCCTCCCTTGTGCCTCAGCACTGGGAACTGCAGGACAAGGCACCCATTGGGTGTCTTCTTCAGCTAGTGCTGAGTGGGAAGCAATCAACCCTGTTGAGTTGGAGCTGGCTCCCTGCAGAAGCCGGGCTATGTTTCTGCACCATGCTCAGCAGCACATCCTTTATCTTATGACTGTCCAGATTTTATTCAGCAGTGCCCCCACCAGATAGCAGAGTTGACTGTATGAAGTTATCAGATCATTGCTTTTCTGTCAAAATAAACAGTGGGTAACTTCCTAAACATCAAAGGGTCACCGGTGTAGTACGGACCATCCTGTTACACACACCCTTAAAAAAATTCCTATGGTGCAGAGATGACATGCAGGAAAACACATGACAAGCGTTGTATTGATTTTTTTCCCACTTATCTTTGTGTAGTCAACTGAGGGAACTGACCAGCTTTTGAACTGGCAATGCTCCAGAAAGAGATGGAAAAGAGAGAAAAATCAACCATAAAGAACTAGGTTTAGTTCAGAGAAGTTTCTCAGAAAGAATGGACAAGAAAAGGCAACATCACTGCCATAAGCTGTCAGAGTGCATTTAAACACAGCACCTAATACCAGGGGTCAGGTAAGTGCTGTTCTACCAGAAAACCTATTAGCAGCCTGCAGGAAGGAGACATCCTCTCACAATCCATCCAGAGATGGTTAATGAGATTCTTTAATTAGGTACAATGGAGAGGGGAATCTGGAGCTTTATATTTTAGCTCTGCAGTCAAACACGACCTTAAAACCCTCAGGGCATTGTCTTTAACAAGAAACAGTAATGCAAATCTACAACCACAGAATCTAACAGGGAAAAACCAGATCCAGCTTACCAGGAAACCACTATGACAGGGAGACTATTTACAACATGCAACTGGAGTTCTGCCAGACTTAATCTTCACATCACTGTGAGCACTGAATTTTACTTATTGGGCTACATACACTGCAGCCTGGCATCAGCTCCGTGTCCACATGCCAGCAGAAAACTGCTGGATACAAAAAGCCTTCCACTGGAGGGAATTTGATGGCCAAGAGATAGAAGCCATCCCACCCTCCTTGGCCAGGGGACCCACGCTGCAGCTGGAGTGAGCAGAAAGATGTGTGTGCTTAGATACTTACTTGAACCAAAGCAAAGCACTCTGATACCATGAGATCTGCAACCTTCCGCAGGACAACAGGTACAAGATGCTCCCTGTTTTAAGTCTCCTGCTTAATCTTTCAGTGTTTCATCTCTCAACTAGGAACTAGAAGAATCTTATTTACATATTTAAGAACACTGGTTTGAGAAAGCATTTTCAATAGTTCAGAGTACACCCTCTGCTGTCCTAAAATCACTGGAACTTCTAATCATCTTTAACCTAGATCGTACACTGATGCTATGAAAGAAATTATATTTGAGAGCAGTCAGCACCCCTAAAAATTAGGGTGAATTCTTAGCTCTGCTGGCTTCACCAGGACTCAGGCTTCATCCTGCTTGTGAGGAAAGTAGATGGAGGCACTGTCCATGAATGTCCATATTTACGCCACTTTTCCAAATTATTCACATGCAGCCACAATGTGTCTTTTCCTTCCATCCCTGTCAAAGACCTTGGACGGAGGTCTTCTTCATTCACTGACTGAATCTCAACAGCCATGTGGGTAAAAGTTTTTGCTACAATTTTTGCGTATTAGGAAGCTCTCTCTCTTCACTATACAGTCCTATACTTGAGGTCTTATGCTGCAGCAGTAATCTTAAAGAGGAAAAAGAGGTTAAAATAACAAATAACCATCTTCTGTGTTAGCATAAAAATGCACACTAAAGCATATGATGTTTCGCATGTTAATCCCTTAAAAAGCCTTTCTTTAAAAGTAACTAATGAAAGAGTCTTACCATTTTTTACTTAGCTCACATGAGAAAATGAACGTGAAGGGCAAACCAAATGAAGCTTTTCTATCCTTTGACATCAATGCAACAGGAGTACTACTGAAGAAGCTGATGCATTTCCAACGTGTATGGAAATGAAGAAAACAGAATTTTAAAGAAGCTGAATAGGAAGACTGTAATGAAAGAGGTGGCCTGGCAAATCGCAGAGAGATATTCATTTACTCCAAGTTTCTATCTGAAGGTTGGTACTAAGAGAAGTTAATGTAAGGGAATGTTTGTTTCCAAGTGGGCGAAATACAACAGAAAATCATAGAGTAGCAACTTTTTTAATTGATCTTCCTGGTAAGATATTCCAATGCAGTCTGACTACAATTGGAAACATCAATTGTGGAACTACAGAACACAGATTTCAGTGCCTGCATTTACTGCAAAATAACTACAGTCTGTGGAGACTTTCATTAGACAATTCAAATTCTATAGAAGAATTTGGTTAATCTGCTTTTACTTGGAAGTTGAATTTGCTTCTGCCTCATTCTGCATTATCTACTGAGGAAAATTTGAAAGCTTTATGCTAACTGCACGTTAACAAACAAGTATTAGTTGTGCCATGAACTGCTTTTTCTTTCTCCTTATAAGATTAGTGGAGAAGAAAACACAGCAGTTTGACCTAAAACTGCAACAGCTAGTAATTCTGAGCAACTACGTTCTGTAATTAGCATTGGAAATGAAACCCAAGTTATAATAAATCTCTATTATACTCACTGTGAGGAGGAAAAGGCATAAATCACCATTAGCTTTCATCAGTTAAAATGAGAAGAAATATTGAACAGTTTTCCCTTATTTTATTTGTATGATGACAGCATACTCATTATTTCCTTAATTGAAGTTTAGTGCAACTACAGTAGAGAGAACAGAAGGTTTGGATGTTCCACAACAGACACCCTCCTGTTTCAAACTGAGATTGAAATGCTTCGTTTTGTTTCAAAAGAACACCACATCCCATATGTATTCTCACTTGTTTCAAGTTTTAAAACATCATGAAGTTGTATTCTGGAAAAGGGTCGCAAATATGCACAAAAACACATCAGTGAAGTGAGGCACTGTTCTCCATAGTGTCTTTGAAAAGTTCCTTTGATACAATGCCTGTAAACACCACAGAAATGAGATTACAAAAGTACACATGCCCATTAGTTTTAGTGAGGTCCTTACTTGAACCTTCATGTAATCTTCATAGCAAATAACTGTCCTTATATGTGACCTTAGCAGACCAGCTAGATTATTGCATCTTTGAATGCAAGCTCTTACCTGGGTCATTAGCCCAGCCTGCAAATACTAGAAGTCAAAATTGACCACCCTGGATGTAAGGGGATGCACAGATAAGCATTGCAAAATCTGAGCAACTGTCTTAATACAGTTTTATACAGCAATAGAAGCATGCACAGGCAATGCCCACTTTAATAATTCAAATCAGGCTTAACATAAGCAAAAAATTACAATCACATCACACTGGAAGGCAAAGCTTGCAGTAAAGTTGTGAGCAGAGAAGAGCAGGAAAAAAAGGGTTTGTATTAACTCATGTTCTATTACAATCAGGAGCATCCTTGTGAAAAAGAGAGGTATGTGATATAAACTTGATTTATAAACAAAACCCATATCAACCCAGGTGTCCCTGTTTTTCGCTTCCTCTTGGGTTATCACTTCAAATTCTGTTTGAACTTCACATTTCTTCCTACCAATGAAGAGACTGGGGAATGCAAAGTCAGCCCAACCACCAAACTGCCAGCATGGAAATGAAGATAAGTTTGAGTTCTTCAGTACTGTGCAGCACTTAAATGATGATAAATGTCATGCTGTAATACGGCATCTAGTTGAATGTAATTGCTTTGACTAAGTCTACAAAGAAATTCATTTACTCCAAATCAAATTATCCTGAGAACTTCAGGGTAGAATTTTTAACTATTGTTGAATTCAAATGCTGAAATAACCACAGTGCCTCTATTAGTGCAAAGTGAGAGTATACTAACATTTAGTATACTGAATGACTCAGCCCTGTAACTGCCTTATTAATAGCTTTCACTAAGGCAGCAGGAATTACCAGGCATTTTAAACATAAAGCATTTATTTAAGAAACTACTATGGTTACACACACAGAAAAAAGGTTTCTGCACAACTTATCCCAACAGATTTGCAGGACACATGACTTTTGCTTACTATAGTAAAATGTGTTTGATGAACTAGTAACAGAAAGAGAATCATTTTTCTGGTTGACCTCACATTCAGAGAATTTCACAGATAAATTTCCTAGCAGGCGTATTAGTTAAAACCACCTGCTACAGGTACTTCAGATCTGCATCCTTGTGGCACTACATTATTCCACCACAGTATGGGACCAATGGCAGTCAGGTTTCTATATATGTGAGAATGCCACCATGCAAAAGCACCTTCCTTTCCTATAAACATGTTGTTACCTGATCAGGTGGAACACGTAACTCTATGCTAAAGAAAGAGGCTGCCAGCAAGAAGCTTTAAACCTTAAGTGACTTGTTCTCCTGATCTTGAAAGGAACTTAGAGGCTTTACTGTCTTCTATTCTTATTTATCAAGTATTTGTATATATTGCTTAGGTGGTCAACTACCATCCCGAAGAGATGATTAACCAACCATCTTTGGTGGTTAACAATTGCCTTTGATTAACCACCAGATTCTGGGCATTCTGGATGAGAAAGTGTGAAAATATATCCCAAAGTCTTCATAAATAACCAGAGAAACTGAACCCCCCCCCCCCCCCCCCCCCAACCAACAAAAACCAACGCACACACAAAAAAAACCCCAAACCAACACCATGCCCTCCATGAGAGGAAGCTAGGTAAAAATCTAAATGAGTCAGTAATATATGTAGGAAATTTATTCCTATACATGCCTCCTTTTTCAATATATACATACACATACACTCATATATAAATTAGTCCTCTATTAGGGACTAGTAGCACATTCATAGAATAAAGACCCCAAAGGACTGAGCAAAACATAAATCCTTAGTAGTTTCCATAAATAACATGATCTAATGAAGAAAAAACAACCCAAACGAACTTTGAAATGAGATAACATACACAAAGCTGTCTTTAAAGCATCATTTTTGTGATAAAACACAACTAGAGTATGGACAACAGTTCCCTCTGCTCCTGTAAATGAATACCTGATAGCCTTGAGGGGTTTTCCTGCACAGTTCATCAATTCTTATCATATTTAATTCAAATACTCTCAAGAGAACTGCAGGGAAATCTGGCAATAGCTCAGCAGATAATTCCCCAAAGAAACCAATATCTCTCTCTTCTTAATTGCATGGCTTATCAATGCTTGATGTTTTAAGGAGAATATCCTGAGCTTTGGGCAAAGCCATTCAGATGATTAAACATAAGAGGCTCAAAGATCTTAGGGAGTCTTCTGATAGCAAGGATCTTACTGGCATGGGGTAATAAGTTATTTCTAACCCTATTCTACCATGAGCCTGCAACTAGCTGACATAGACGCAACGAATGGTAGGGCTGTCTGAGATGGTTTTAGACTGTTTTCTAGAACATAATGACACAGATCCCTCCAGAAGAATGAAGCATGGTAGGGAGACATGCCCACAGGACTTACGATGTTGCTGTTGTGATTCCTAGATACTGACTGCCATAACATTTAACTCGCCAATGACAGATTTTAAACAGCTTACAGATTTAAACAATATAGATCATTATAAATTAGATTGAAAAGATCTAATTTCAATCCTTATTGCAGGATATATGCTCTAATACACCTAATATGCAGAGATCAGAAGAAACAAAAAACACCCCAAGCCTTCAGAGCTTTTTTGTAAACCTGAACAACCTGAGCTTTCCTTCAGTTCTGACTGGCTTGGCTTAACTCTCCATTTGCTTCCTCCCTAAGGAAACAGTTTTCTCATCATCTCGAGGAAGTCATGGTGCAGTCTGGCACACGCACCAAGTGCGAGTGAATTCTAGCAGGGAATTACAATACATGAAAAGCTTCTCACAGCAATGGCTGAACAGAGAAGCTGCAAGACCTTGCACTGAAATCAAGAGGATTGCGGAGTGAAATGAATTCGAGCAAGGTCAAAAAGCATTATCAAACTTCAGAGGAGCTTCTGTGCTTCCAGCCACTAGCATCCATTCCTTCATCCCTACCCCTTGATGTGCCCATCACCCTTGGACAGGGAGCTCCTAGCTCCAAGCCTGTTTGAAGTTTGATTTCACAAATACTAACACGGCAAAGGTGAATAACAGGGCTGTTGTATTGGCTGTTTCACTGTACAAATGGGCTTTGAAAAACATTTTTATCTACTCTCTAGCCCCTAGCACCTCCTTCTTCTTCAATAACTCTGTGAAATGTAACTCTGTTTTAATTAAGGTCTCAGCCCCTGCTTCTTGCTTTCATCGTGTCTCAGTGTGTTACTTAAAACTAAATCCTGTTCTTGTCCTACAAAGATCCATAGGCCCTAAAGGAAAATCTGTAATGATGAAAAGTACTTAATACTGTATTTTCAATTAGATGAAAACTCAGAAAAACTTTCCAGAAGCATCAGTAACAGTCTGTTACTGGAAATTAATCTTTTTACACAGACATGAACTAGAAACATGGTTGTTCCCTGAACTGGAAGAAGTGTATTCCTTATAAATCACAGTTCCACTGGCAGTTACACTTGCAGGATTAAGCACTGTAAGTCAAGGAATATAAATATTTAGATTATTGGAAGAGCCTTAAGGTAGCCTCAACTTCTGCCTTCATTTGTGATGAGTAAATTCCTTTCCCAAGGGAATCACTCTCCAGCTAAGATGCACCATTATAGTTCGAGGCAGTGTTTACAGGCTAGAATCACCATCTTTGTGGTCACTTGGGCAGCACTCAAAACACATGCTTTGTAAGCACAATGAACACATGCAACACAAGAGCAAACAAACATTGTGGTTTGGTTTCTGTGGGAGATTTCAACAGCCTGTCCGAAACAGACTCTTAGAACACCCTGTCTGATGTGCAAGAAATTTCAGAGTGAACATCTGCTGCAACTGAGGATTTGCTGATGAATCTGTTTCCTCAGAAAGTTTTTGCCTTAATCTGAAAGTAAGTATGCCAAAATCCCAAATTCTACACACTTTCAGTCCAAGTGCTTACAAATATTCATACTGTTTGAAAGAGCTATCCCTTAAATGATACAAGTTTCAAATATGAAGGTAATAAAGGCATGTTCCCACAAAGCTGTCTGATAGTCTTAATAGATGCTTCTTGCCTCCTTATGAAGTAACAGGCATGATGAGGATGAGCTGGCATTGTATTTTATGGTCCATGTCAAGGAGATTACACTATACATGGGCTTTTTCCTTGGGATTTGGCTGTCAGCAGGCAAGCAGAAGCAGCACATTAAGGCTTTGTAAGTTCCAAAAATTGTGTAACAAGCTCTGGAGACTTCAGAAAGAATCATAGAATAGTTAGGGTTGGAAAGGACCTTAAGATCATCCAGTTCCAGCCCCCCTGCCAGGGGCAGGGACACCTCCCACTAAACCATGCCACCCAAGGCTCTGTCCAACCCAGCCTTGAACACCGCCAGTGATGGAGCATTCACAGCTTCCCTGGGCAACCCATTCCAGTGCCTCATCACCCTCACAGTAAAGAACTTTGTCCTTATAGCTAACCTAAACTTCCCCTGTTTAAGTTTGAACTCATTCCCCCTTGTCCTATCACTACAGTCCCTAATGAAGAGTCCCTCCCCAGCATCCCTATAGGCCCCCTTCAGATATTGGAAGGCTGCTCTGAGGTCTCCATGCAGCCTTCTCTTCTCCAGGCTGAACAGCCCCAACTTTCTCAGCCTATCTTCATACAGGAGCTGCTCCAGTCCCCTCATCATCCTCGTGGCCTCCTCTGGACTTGTTCCAGCAGTTCCATGTCCTTTTTATGTTGAGGACACCAGAATTGTACACAATATTCCAAGTGAGGTCTCACAAAAAGCTGTCAATTATTTTATTTCACTAACCAATTTTTACTGCAGACTAACATATTTATTGGAAGACTCTTTTTCTGGATGCAGATTTCCCGTTGCTCTCTTGATAAGCTGCCACTTCAAAAAAGAAACCAAAAGGAAAAATTATGCACATTTTTTGAAAACAGCAAAATAAGGTCATTAGAGATTGGAAGGTTATTCTTGAATATTCAGATTTCTAGCATTCAGCTGTACTTCTCTTCAATGTTGTAAGCTTACTTTTGGGCAGGAACAGGAATCAGTTTGGTACCTGAACATTGGAAAACTGCACTCCAGCAAGACTTGATTAAAATCTATAGCAGTAGAATGCCCTTCAACTGCAGGTGAAAGTACATAAGACACCAGCCCAGACTGAAAAGAGTATTCAGAAAATACAAAAGAATAGCAGGTTGTTGATGAGGTGGTAAAACAACTGTGTGTGTGTGTCCTCGAAAGAGCAGGGGGAACAAAGACAGTGACCTTGTAAAATGGGTGAGTTTTAAAGCAATGCCAACTGTCTAATAGAGTTGTCTTTGTTGATATATTAGCTTCAGGCTACATTTGGATATAATTGAGATTCATGCAGCAGGAGGGGAGGGCTCCATTCTGCTGAAGGGATTTGATTTTCCAGGAGAGAATAATGTGACTGAATCGCTCACTTGGGCAGGTGTAACCAACCTGCTGTATCCAAGTAGGCAAGTTTGGGCTGCATATTAATTGGGTCCATTAAACATCGTCTCTGAAAACAGACTATACAAGCCTCAGAAAAGTCTTATTACATCCTGGATTTTCTTATGGGCAAACAATGATCTTGCAGTAAAAACTTTCAGTTTGCATTGACTAGCTTTAGGCCTTAGGAAGTTAGGACAAGACTGCCAGAAAGCATTGCTCCTCAGTTATTCACTGATGCTCAGGGCTTAGGTTGGGGAGCAACAATTTTAAGCCTGCTATAAGTGGAAATATTGTGGAAACAAACAGGTAGGTAATCATTGCTCCTTTCTATCTCCCAGTCTTCATTTCAACCTCATCAGCTGGGAATCCAATTCATTCTCACTCTACTCAGAAAAGAGGAAATATTCGGCAGCTGCTGATGGTGTTGAACTATTTTGTGTCAGTCTTAGGCAACACGTCTACCAAAAAGTGAGAAGTACATGAACTTCATGATATCATAATAATGAAGATGCACTTTCTTTGATACCTGGGCAAGCTGTATTTTAGTTTTTAACATGCTAGCTATATTAACATCTTACATAGTCTCCTGTAAATCTATTTAGAAGCATAATGAAATAAAATCCAAGTTTGAACAGAGAATGCATTGATTTTCTATGTCAAAAATGAAGCAATTTAATATATTCCTTTTACTCAAGGTGCTACGGTTCTGTGCCAGCACTAATTAAATTCTAAAGTGTTCTGAGCACACAAATTATGTTGTCTCACAGTAAAGGAACTATATCAAATTGAGGGGTAGAGACATTAATGGCCTGACCAGTTGAATTAAAATAGACCAGCAGTCCTTGTCATTGCAGAAGTACATTTTTCATTAGAATTGACTTTTCTTGATTTTTTTTAATAGACTACTAAACAGAGGGGATAAGAAGAGGAGTTATCAAGTATTTTGCACTGTAGGTCACAGATACCTGACTTTAGTGAACGTATGCTTACCTAAGCCTGTAACAGCCAAAAGGTTGTTTCCTAATCAAAAACTTTCTGGCTTCCAGCCATGCAATCCAATGAAATAGCATTCTGAAGCTGCTAAAGTAAAGCAGGCCCCTGACTTGCATCAGAGGCTTTCAGGAAACACCAAGGTTCTAGCTAGGAGAAGGTCGAGTTGGCAATACAGCAGAGAGATGCTTTCCTCTTGGTGGGCAAGGACCTGCTGACCAAGCTGTTCAAGGAAACAGAAGAGCAGCTCTGTCCAATAAGAGTCAATAGTACCTAATCTCAGTAGCAGAGCTTTTCAAAGAAGTCCATTAAGCTATACTTGTTTTCTTTTGCATGTGCAACTGGTTGCAGGTAATCCTGCAAAACCACTTTCACCTCTTTTCCAAGAAAGATAAGGTATGCTAAAGCTCTTTTTGATTGTACAACCACTTGCAAGGACTGCCGTGTTATTAACATACACATCAGCATACAAGCTGCAAAGGAATTCCACCCTGCAGAATACTAAGTAGTGGAAATCAGAAGTGTTCGTGGTAAAAAGTCAATTTGATTGGATTCATCAATTTGAAGAACATTTGCATTTCTTAGAATCTCCCAGTTGATATGCTTGAATTAAAAAATTCAGTATGTAGAGTTATTTGTGGAAAAAAGTGTTGAATTTGAACAAAATTATTCAACTATTATTTTACTTAATTTATTAGAATCAAAGATCCAGAGAGAAAAAGGATTTAGGATTGGGTTTCATTGCTTGTCCGCCTGATTGAGAGTAAGAAAAATAATGAAATGTGAGAAAATTCTCACTTGGTTTTATTAATAGCCTGTACTAACTCCCTTCAGGTGTGATCAAAAGGGTTAGATCATTTTCAATTAGTTACAAGTTAGTCTGTAGGTAAGAAATGTTCTTGTCTCACCTTAGGCTAAGTCTCTCCTTGGTGAGTGAAACCTGTGTGGCTCCTCTGCCTTTCATTAACCTTGATTCCAAAAGACTAAAATGCGATAGGAAAGAGGCATGGAGTTAAATCGCTCTTTGGGAAGAACATCTTACTTATGCTGGTCTCCTCATTGAGTTGTTACACATTACATACCTAAGTAACCAGGAGCAATCTTGTTTCTGAGTGTGCCTTCTACCTACCCTGCAAAGTGATTTTGTACAAAATTCAGGAAACATACATGGAAATGTAATTTCCATTCGTTTCCCACTGCTAAACCAGTTTTATCCTTGCTATAACTTCTGATGAGAGCCTAAACTGCCCTAACAGGGATGCTATGCAATGGTGGGGCTGTCGAGGGTTAACAGAAGCCCAAGAAACTGTTGTCTGTCAGGTGAACAGCGCAAGGGGGCAGACCTAGGCTTGCTGATATTATTTATCTGACTTCAAAATATTTCAAAAGCAGTTTGTCAGGTCTTGCTTTCAGTGGCAAATGGAGGTTAGCTAATGAACCAACATTCCGTATTTCAAAGGCCAAGTCTGCTTTAACAACTTTGGACAGCTTGAGCCTGTGCCTTACTTAACCTATATGAAAAATCTGAGTAATATCTAACTCACAGGGCTCTGCCAACCCTTAAAATTATGTACTGCTTTAAGATGTTCTTTGACCAAAATTAGGTCTAGATGTGCATGAGGCAACAGCTCATTAGGAAATCTGGTTGAGATTTATGTGAACAGTCAAGCCCAATGCTTTGGGCTGATGTGCAAACAAGAACTTGCATCACATAACTGAGGCTAATCAGACAGATGGGCTCTGCCAGCAGCAATGTGTCTTAGCTGTCAAATATCCTGAACTTTCCAGCCACCTACACAACACACAGTCACATGTATGAACACCCAGAAAAATTAATACGGATATTAGACTTCACCATTCATTATCATGTCATCAGTTTAAAGCCCAATTTTGAGGTGAGAGGACACATTGCAGCTTTTTAATTACGACTTGCCCCAGCTACTGCAATCACAGACCCATAAAGGAAACCCAGCATAAACTGGTTTTTGCTAATAAATATCAGTCAGGGATAAATACCGGACCAGAGCTCTTTCACCTTCTTACTAATCTATGATATTTGCTGTAGAAGATTTGACGAAGGAAAGTCTGCCTTTGCAAGTAATGATGCACAAAGGAATGCTGAAAGTTCTTTGTATCTTCTGGGATTAAAACTCCCAGCAATGACCGATGGGGTATCATAACAGCATAAGTGGGGAGATGCGAGATACAGAACATACGTCACTGCCAATGTGGGCAGTACTCATAAACATTTAAATTCAAATCCTGAAAGCTATTGATTTTAGCAGGAAACAGGGACTGCATGAAGATTGCTCTGGGGAGAAGAGGAACATGGTTATGACTCCAGCACATGGTACTGGACTTTAAGAGCGTTTTGCATTGGCATATCGGTGTGTATGACAGATTATACTTTAACCATGTGATATTAAGAGCACTTTAATAAAAATGGGTTTTTTGCTCAGCAGGTGTCAAGTTGGAGCTAACAGGACATTTACCTCCTGACCAACATAAAAACCCGGACATGCAATAAGTGGTGATATTTATGGGAAGAGAAGACAGGCTGTAGACAAGAGCTCTGCAGCAAAAGCCTTCAGGCTCATCTATAAGGCAGTAAAACAATGAGCTCTTTAGAACACGGATTTCCAGGTTTTGGAGTGTGACAGATTTACCTTCGTAATCCTTATATTTAAAGTTCTCATATGCTTCTTTGTAGTCCAACTGCCTTGCTGAAAGATCAAGTTTGTTACGGAGCAATTGCGTAAAAGCTGGAATTTGACAATGAGAGACAGGGCATCCCGGAACACCAGTTTTACTGAAGTGTTTATTTTCCATGTTCAGAAGAACACTGATATCCTCTCAACCAAAGGGAGCTGAAAGCAACTGTGGAAGGCTATAACACACACAGTACAACTGTGTACTGTGCTGAGTTAGTAATGGCTCCATTCTCTGACAAAAGAACAAGACGAGATAAACCCTGAGCTATGAATTAGGGCTAGAAGGCTTATAAGTGTATTTGTCAGAATAGCAAAAAGAATTGAAGTATGAAATAGCAATCAATACTTATTTTTATATAGGGATTACACAAAATAACTATTTCATAGAAATGACTCTTATTTCCCTTGAACCCTTAAAGCCTTCAGAGGATGTTATAGTCTCACTGCTCATGTTTTATTACGACATCTCTATTTCACCCTCATCCCCAAAGGAGTGCACACTTTCTATTTTACTTTTTAATCCTATTCAGTTTTTACCTTTCCTCTATTGTCAGCAAATTAAACTGCTGTTAAAGTAACTGAGGGTTAAACTTTTTGTAATCCTTCTCCTTTTACTTGCTTTTTCTTCACTTATTAGAAGAAAATAAAGAAAATCCTTGAAAGTTCTGAGTCTTGATGAAGATATATAATTATATCTTGGTCTAGAGGCAGCCACAACTCATGGCATTCTCTGAGCTGCAGTAGATGACTTTGGTCCCCCAAGCAGCACATGCTCTTCCTGTCTCATCCTAGGAACAACCTTGAAATCTTTTAAGTCCAAAATTAGAATTCTGAGCTTGCTCCAGAGTACCTCAAAAAAGCTGTGTGTGAAATAGCTGCTTCATGTCAGGCTCCTAAAATCCATAGTGGTTAAACATAATTTTTTAAAGGCTTTATTTGCTATCAAGCACCTGATTCCTGTATATTTTACAAGGTAATGAGCTAGTTTTTGAGGACAAAATGTAGCTCTTAGGAATATTAACTGAAGTTATGCTTACTGCAGAAGCGAGTGTAGGGTGTGCGTGTAAAAATCCTGCTTTAATGTCTAATCTTGGAGTAAGTCCCAGAAGAGATTGATTCAATTTCCATTCATTATGAGAGCAAAACTTAAAGTTACTCTGATGTATAGACACTCACTATTCCCAGCATCTTTCAGGCAGCAGAAAGTAGTGATGTGTGGCAGGGCCCATGATGACTAGGAATAAAGAGTCTTAAAATTAAGGTGCAGTGTGTATTAATAGAAAAGCTTAAGGATTGGGTTTGTGCTACAATATGGGCTCTATAACTGACAGTTTTCATTAACAGGCCTCCAAACCACAAATCAGAAATCTACAACTGCTCATCCCTTCCATATGAAAGACTTCTTAGAAGAGCCTCTAAATTACCATTCCTGGTTTGTGTTGCCTTGGGAACTAAAGCAGAGGTTTTGAATATTATAATTTCAATATATTCTCAGTACAATACTTAAGGGAAACCAGAACATTTACACATCAACTGATCTCATATTTGCCTTAAAGGTCCTTTGCTACCCCTGACCTACGTGTTGTATAGAATAAACTTGTTGAGGCAAGTCTATAAACTGAAAGAACTACAATGACTGTGAAATGAGCTAATGTTTCTGTTATACAGCCAGGGACTACCTCTGATCTTCAGCAACAAAGAGACAAAACACAAACCTCTTGAAAGTTTTTTATGAAATTCATCTTGCTATTTTGTAAAATTATGATTGTATGTGGAAAAACTCCCCGTGAATGAGTATCTGTAACCAGCAACAGAGATACATCTAAGGCTTAGGAAACATCTGTCTTCCCTGAGCATCGCATTCACTGAATGCTTACTATGCGAAGATGTAAAACCAAAATACTTAAGAACACCAGAAATACACAGCAAATTAATGGCAATGCTAAATCAAATCCCAGACTGAGTAGCTCCAAGAGCTTCTTTGTAATTTAGTTCAGGAAGTCTTGCTTTCAACCAGAACTTTCTTGGAGATTTAAGAGAGAAGAGGTGGAGATGTACAGCTTTAAATATGTTTCATTCCTAACAAGATCAGCTCTAAAAGAGTGGTTTGGGTGGATTCAGGAACCCATTCCAGTCCCTGCCTTGTACAACATAACTTAGCTTCTGCAGGTTCCACTTCTCCTCCTAAAATGAGACATAGCTTTTAAGAAGAGCCCATTGCCACAGTGGTGCAGAAACAAGTCAATAATTTAGACAAAACCTTTCTGATATATTTTACATCCATCACAATGGTTAAAAATAGGCCAAATGAAACTCAAATATTTCACAGCAATGTAAATTTCACAATGTTTTGCTATTTTGATGATTCTTGAATACTTTTCAAACATTCTTTAAAGTAGCTGAGCTGAAATAGTTCAAAATTATTTCATAATTTCATGCTATGTAAAATTATAAAACCTGTTGTTTTAAGACTAAATAAACCTGTGGTATTGAGAATTTCTTGAAAAACAACCCAATAACCTCGTTAAGTGGACTCTATAAGGAGAGCAGATATCCCATAGAGGGCTGTATGTATGTATGAAATATCAGTCAAATGCCAAATGAAGGAAAGTTTTGATTTTAATCAGGACTGAATTTAGCCACTTAAATCTGACAAAGCAGCCTGAAACTCTCACAAAGGTTATACAACTGATCCAGAATCAAGAGTATTGCACAGACTTTGTGCAGAACTTGTTTTCATCAGGTGCTCATTGGAGAAAGGGGGGGGAGAAAAAGTTTGGATCTTATTTTGCTAAAACAGAAATATATTTTGATTCCTTATAATGAACAAATTAAATTTGTTACTAAAAAGAAAAAAACATCAGCCTTGAGTTCAGTGTGAAAAATGTATTCAGAGCAAAAGAACATTACAGCAACAGAAGTTCGGCATTCGGATTTGCCCTTGAAGTGCTGGGGATGCTGTACCTCCGCACAGATGCCCTCAGGCAACACACGCAGAAACAAAAGATGTGAAGGGGGTAGTGGGGTGAAGCAGCTGTGTCTGTATTTTCCTGAAGCTTTTTCACTTCCCTGTTCACATGCGGTTTTGTTAATGATTACTTGAAAGGTCATTATTCTTTGCAGATTGTACCATGTTGATCTAGGAGTTAAAACACCTGATTTCTCAGTAGCATAGAGCTGATCCCAAAGAATACCAGGAGAAAAAGATGAAAGAAGCCCCAGGATTTCTGCATAGCAACATGTCTGGGTAAGCTTTCCCCAACAACAAACAGAACAATAATCAGATACGATCAAAATAAGCTTCCTGGTTTTCATATATGGAGTTTTAATAACTAAACTGCCTGTTTTACAGATACTTTTGTGGCACAGCCTTGATGAGTCTTTTTGCTAAAGATTCTGAATTTCTAATGAACATTACTGTAATTGCTGTAAGGTCTGTTCCAGCCCTTACCTGCATAATTGAGAAGAACCTTGGGAGCCCAGCTAATTTCCTTCCTCTGACTCTGTCTTGTCAAAAAGCAAAGTACTTTAAGGGGTAAGTTATAGGAGAAACATCATTGCAGTCATGTGTGATTTACATGAATGCCAGGACACATTACAGCTGGTATTTACTTCCATGCTAATTTACTTTGAGTGATAAAACACTCCTCCTGTCTATTAGTGCCACACAGAATTAATTGTCACTATTACTCAACCAAAGGAAAATAAAGACTGCAGGAAAGCACAAGGTAACTGCTGCAGAAGCCTCTTTGGAGTTTTCAAAAGACTCTGAAGCTGCACAGAACTGCAACACACTTCCAGTTAAGCTGCCATTTACAAAGGGTTAGTGAATGATCAGTGTATTATTATTAAGGTATATACATCTTTCCAGAAACAGCAGGAACTACATTTAGTAAAAGGTCTCTTTAGGTACCAAGGCATACACAGATGCTATGAGTGTGTTACAGGTGCTAATTAGGATTCATTTGCAGATAGTCACAAGCACATCAGCAACCAAAACCCAAGAGTTTTAATCAATGGCTCATTATTAAAGCCCAACTACAACCCATTCATTTTCCTTTCGTAACTCAAACTTTAAATATAGACATGTAAAAAAACCTCACCATTTTCTGGCTTTGATTATTTTACTCCCAATGATACTTTAAATTCAACAGCCCTGAGAATGTTTATAAGATTCTTACATTTTATTTGAAATTAGGAAAACCATAGCTTTGCTGGCTCACATTCATTTAAGGAAATACATCTGTTTAACTGAAAGCTCACTGGGGCATAAACTGAAAAGGGAAACTTAATTAATGAAAAAAATCTACATTTGATCTGATAGTTCAATTACCCCAGAAAGCTATCCACTAAGTTGTTTAAGTAGCCAACACGATTAAAACCACTCAGACGACTGCAGTATTATTTCACTTATATATAGAAGCATTTTGCACAGAACACAGATGTTTCACAGATGATATTTCCAAATAACATAAGCACACACTTTGGCTACAATGGTCCAAAACAGGATGCAGTCATCCTAAAGCCAGTGACATACGCATTCTCTAAGTTGAGCTTCTACAGTGTGTTTTACCTGCATTCATCCTCTATTTCTATCTGTCTCTCAACCATCACAAAGGAAATATGTGTCTGCTGTACAACCTTAGAAGTTCATATAGATTCAGAAATGAGTCTGTAAATGCATAGTAAGTGTTGTACAAATCCTTCTCTCTATAAAGAGAGTTCAAATAAGAAACTTCCTCTGTCTCATTAAATGAGGAAATAGAACGTGAATGTCTGAAAGGTTTATTACTCTAAACTATTGATTAACAGTAAAACACTGCATTTCTTAATTTACAAGCAAGTAAAGGTTCCTAACCTATTATACCACACCACTAGGGTCTAACAAATAAGTCTTTGGGACATTTGCAGCAGTGAGAAGGTTGGCCAGTCATTTAAGTGTTCCTGAGGGTGTTCTTCCCAATTACCAAGAACTCTCTGACAGAAATCCCTGGTTAAACCTCAGTTGATATTTCTACCACATTAGCTGCTCTTTCCTCACAAATCTGGGAGTTTTTTCAACAGTTTTCCTACTGGATAAAAATTTCATGCTATGCTCTTAAAGCCATCATCTTGGAAGAGACCCTGCAAGCAGTCTGAATAAGCTTCACTGAAGACTCATTTTCTCCAAATTTCATGTATTTCCAAGCAACTAGAAATCCATATTTTTCAATCAAATGTAGCATTATATCTCAAGGAACTAAGGGAGAGTCTTGAAGAGACATTGACTTTTGTTGTGCATGACATAATGGTATTAATTTAGCAAGATTTGATGGGCTTCCATCAGTGCTGGAAAGATGTCAGTGTTAATATCCGTAAGTCTACATTTTTGGCAGGCCAGAGACTTTGAGGTGGAACTTAGCCTAAGTAAGAGTCGGTGACTTACCAAGCCACTTTGTGCCCAGTGTGAAACTATGCCTTGCTCCATTGAGCACGACTGAACACAGCTTTAGTTAACATAAGTAGGTTTTAATCACCAGGAAGAGCAAAGGGGTCATCATCAAAGCTAGAAAGCAAAGATATATATCCGAGACCAAGAGGTGGAATACCAATTGACAAGTTACTCTTTTACTATTTTTTCCTGACAATTACTAAATGCTTTAATATAACACATGCTTGTAGAAATTTAAGGTTAAAAAGAAGTTTTGCTGATGTATTATTTAAAACAAATAAATTTCTAAAGAATATTAAATACCAGAATTAGTTCTTGATTAAAATTTTATGGTACCAAATCAAGGATTCAGACTCTAGGAGATTTTAAACATTGAGTTTTCTTCAGTTGTACTAACTCAGCTACAATAAACACAGTATTTATTGATGTCCTAAACACTTAGCATTAGGCAATTTAAATGTCTTTTTCAATATAAATCTCAGATGATGAACTGCTTTGTTGTCTAACCATTCTACCTGTACTCTGGAGCCCTCCTTCAATCACGACTTGTGCCACATGCAAGTCCTTTACTACACTCACTTCATGGATGTCTCTCCTTTGTCACAGATTGGGGCAGCACATATGTTATAAAATATAATATACCAGCATGTAATACACAGGAAACATTTGTTAAAGAAAACAAACAAAACCACAAACACAAGCTGACAGGCTTCCCACATAGCTTGAGCTACAGATCTGTCTTTTTCTTTTCCTCGATATAGAATTTCTGGAGAGCTCACAGAGACATCTTGTGCCTGGATAACATATAGCAAGTACAAAAGAGAGGTCATGGTCCTTCTCTTTGTTCCAGTCCTCTTGGGACACCAGAAACAGCCAGCTGGCACTTATCAGCATCATGGCTGGAAAGTGCAAAGTTGTAATCTCCCTTATCTTTAGGTGGATCAAGATAAGGTGGTAGTGGAAGCTCCTGCTGTTGTGAACCTAGATAGGCCATAGTAGCATCCAGTTGTTTTTCATCAGGTAATATCTACTGATATTTTTGAGCCCTCATGTCTTATTCAATGCAATGTTTTATCTAATGGCTACTGGTAGGCATTGATTTTTGAATCAAACATCACTGTGTTACATGCTGGTAACTGCACCGAAGCAAAGAAATCTTTGGACAGTACTGCTGAGTTTTGAAACCTAACAGTCAGATTCCTACCTGAGTGTTCTTTTTCAGTACGAATTCTTGGGTTTAGTTACAAAACTGGAGTTATACAGCACGCCAGTATCTGGGACAGTATTTAAGTATTTCAGGCAGTGACAGTGAGATGAAGTACAAGTGTTATGAGCTGACTGGAGCACATTGAGAGTGGTTTAGCTGTAGGCAGCAAGAGGAGCTGCAGGCTACCTCAAAGACATCAGAACCAGACTGAGATTGTTTCCTGTACAACTAATTTCTCAGAGCATGAAAACATTTCCCATTTTCCCAGGTTAAACACTCATCTCCCACTCAAAACTAGATACTAACCTATACAATATCTATAACATATTGGGAATTCAGGGTCAAATCATGCTGTCCCTTATTTTTCAACAAACCTTTCAGAAGATGGCCTGATTACACTCAAATAATTAGAGCATTTGTTGTTTCTCTAGGACACTCAACATAGCTGTAGCACTGGTATAACAGCATTCATCTAAGGAGTTAAAGAAAGGAAGGTCTGCAGGGAGAGTGCAGGGCGTGACACACCCCAGGGTTGCTCCATACCAAGGGGCACTGTGTGTACAATACTATAGAAAGCAGTGTGGGGGAATCAGCCCCAAGGACAAAATAGCTGCCTGCTGACATTACCTGTCTGTAGGAGCACACTCAGACTGGTACAACTACAGCTGGTTTCTCAGAGGACTCGGATATCCAAGCATGCTGCTTCCTGGAGGGTCTTTTGAAGTATACCTGCTCTTAGGGCAGGCACCAGCACTTTCCGCAGCCTCCAACTACCCTGCTTCCCTTTGGGTTTGTAAAATAAGTGTCGTGGTTTAAGCCTCTATAACTCACGCAGTTTTGCTCACTCACTCCCCCCTCTTTCTTGCCCCCCACTCCCGGAGGGATGGGAAGGAGAACCGAAAAGAATGCAGCTCTCACAGGTTGAGATAAGAACAGTTTAGTAACTAAAGTATAACACAAATCACTACTGCTACCACCAATAATAATAATGACAAGAGAAATTACAAGGAAAGAATACAATTCTCACCACCTAATACCAAGCCTGACCACGCAGTGCACCCCCCACCCTTCTGGGTCTCTCCTCTCCGTCCTCCATCTTGGGCATGACGTGCTGTGGTATGGAATAGCTCCTTGGTCAGTTTGGGTCAGGTGTCCTGTCTCTGCTTCCTCCCGGCTCCCCTCCTCCCTGGCAGAGCATGAAACTCAGAAAGTCCTTGGCCAGACCAAAACATCACTAAGCAGTAACCGACACACTGGTGTTATCAGCACTGTTCCCAGGCCCAAAATCAAAAACACAGTGCTGCACCAGCTACCAAGAAGGAGAAAAATGACTGCTGCTGCTGAACCCATGACGTTATCCACCACTTATTCCATACCATTCACGTCATGCTCAGATCCCACATTTTCAATATACCATCACATGTATATGTATACATCCACATACACAGAGAAAGGGAGAGAGATCATCCCTTAGTGCATAGACCAATCCCTACAAAGCTGCTGAGT
This sequence comes from Ara ararauna, assembly GCA_028858755.1. Lineage (NCBI taxonomy): Eukaryota > Metazoa > Chordata > Aves > Psittaciformes > Psittacidae > Ara > Ara ararauna. The sequence continues at coordinate 11,125,184 of CM054387.1, read as the reverse complement.
CCATTCAGTCCATGATATCAGGCTCCATCTCTTGTAACAGCCTTTCAGAGTAGGAGAGGCTGTGTGCAGTGTTCATGCTCATGAATAATCTGGGCAATAGTGTCCCTTGCTAAGTCCACCCCTTGATCATGAGTCCATCTGTATGCTGCACCTCTGCCCTGATGGCCTGAGGTGCCATGGGCCCACCAGGCTCAAAGTAATTCATCCACCCCTCCAGCAGTTTCTGCAGCTTGTCGCTGGGGACTCCATACAGCTGCCTTCCATCTGCGGCGCTTCCAAAGCACTGGAGGGGCCCAGTGGACAAGATACTCGCCCATACTGTCCCACACACCCTGCCACTCATGGCTGTCCAGGCTTGGGGAAACTCTCTTGGTCATCCTAGATTGCAGATTAACCCCAGACAAGGCCCACACCCCACTCTGCTTAACTCTGGGGACCAGACAAAATGGTTGTGGGTAAAACACACTCTGTATGCATGCCACCATGCTGATCCCCATCACAATCAGCAGGCAGGTCTCAAGGGTACCCAAAGGCCATTCAAACCCTTCAGAGCTCTCAACTGAGGCTGCTGTACTGGTCACTGGGGCTGGTGTAGCTGCTGTGCTTGCCGGCTCTCTCACCACCAGCTGCTCTTTGTCTGAGTCCAGAGCTTCCTTCTCTGCCTTGCTGGGAAGTGCTGCGGGGTCTCCTGCGTTCTCCTGCGGCTCCGCGGGCAGCTGCCGGGGAATGCTCTCGGCCGCCACGAGGCTGGGCTCGGCCACGGGACTCTGTTCAGCCTCGGGGCCCGACTTCTCTGCCGTCTCCTCCTGCCGCTCGGTAGCCTCCCCCTCCCGCGGCTCGGCAGCCGCCGGGCTGGGCTCAGTCGGGGGGCTCACCCCTTCTGCTACCTCCTTCCTCTGCTCGGCAGCCGTCGGGCTGGGCTCGGTGGGGGGGCTCGGCTCCTGCTCCCCGGGTCCGCTCCCCCGGGCCGTTTCGGCAGCCGGCGGCTCCCGAGGCAGCCCCCCCCCGGCTCTCCACAGCCTCGCCAGGACGGTGAAGAGCAGCCGAACTGCCAGGTACACATTCGCCCCCCACGGCTTCTGGAGCCCGCCCGTATCACAAGCCATTCCAATAAAGTACAATAAAACAAGAACCTTAAACCAAAACCCATATCTGAAACATGCTAAGATAAGAAATACCGGCTGTAAGTAAGGTACAACAGGCTGAAACCATGAACGCAAGAGAACCAAAAGCAACAACTTTAAGAGCCAATAAATCAGCATTGTGACGAGTGGCTATTAATCCTGTCGTTATCTCAACCCTTCGAGCCCCACGTTGGGCGCCAAAAAGAACTGTCGTGGTTTAAGCCTCTATAACTCACGCAGTTTTGCTCACTCACTCCCCCCTCTTTCTTGCCCCCCACTCCCGGAGGGATGGGAAGGAGAACCGAAAAGAATGCAGCTCTCACAGGTTGAGATAAGAACAGTTTAGTAACTAAAGTATAACACAAATCACTACTGCTACCACCAATAATAATAATGACAAGAGAAATTACAAGGAAAGAATACAATTCTCACCACCTAATACCAAGCCCGACCACGCAGTGCACCCCCCACCCTTCTGGGTCTCTCCTCTCCGTCCTCCATCTTGAGCATGACGTGCTGTGGTATGGAATAGCTCCTTGGTCAGTTTGGGTCAGGTGTCCTGTCTCTGCCTCCTCCCGGCTCCCCCTCCTCCCTGGCAGAGCATGAAACTCAGAAAGTCCTTGGCCAGACCAAAACATCACTAAGCAGTAACCGACACACTGGTGTTATCAGCACTGTTCCCAGGCCCAAAATCAAAAATACAGTGCTGCACCAGCTACCAAGAAGGAGAAAAATGACTGCTGCTGCTGAACCCATGACAATAAGGCCAACAAAATTAGAGGTGTTTTGTTTTAAAGGACCCAGCATCACCCAGTACAGGATTGCTTGGACATCCTGAACTCTGGGCTAGTTCAGGTTCTCCAGGAGAAAGAGAATACAAGGGTTCTGGCTGTGTCTTACCAAGGGTCCCCTGGAGCATCCTCTCCTAGTGCAGTTGATTAAAGGGCCATTGTGACTTAGACTTCCATGAACTACATGTTACTCCATTTTCTCTCTGGTTCATTATTTACTTCATGTCTACACTAACAGATTATCCTCTCCCTCTATCTAGCTGTATTTTATTCACTTGCTAGGCAGTGAAGCTAAGTGATGTTCACTGCTGTTTCAACCCCTGGCTACCCACTTTGAGGAAATAAACAGCTTCATGGGATACTTTGAGTCCTGCAGGTCTGCAGTTGAAGTCCACTTGAGATGCCTATTTTCCCCATGTAACCATCAGAAGATATTGTACTCAAGAGCTGGATAGCCCATGTAACATGAAGTGGAGATGGATAGGGAGATTTCTTGTTCACATGTAGTACAATTCAGAAATACTCCTTAACAGAACTCTTCCTGATGCCATTTGTAAAGGTGATCTATAAAGTTTTATTATTGTTTGCTTAACCACTAACTGTGAAAGCAAAGTGACTAGTAGAGGTGTGGTATACAGTGTGCACCAATGAACATTACACAGCTGCCATCACACAACTTCCTTATTTCATGGCAATATTGCGCCAAGTCTTAGAGAAGCTATTTTAGTGCTCAGTGTTACTGCCACACAGGATGATAATTAAGAAAAGCATATACTGGACTGGAAGGAAATGTGTAAGAAGCTCTGGAAAAGTAGCCCTGAAGCTATACTAACAATGAAAATGAAGTTCTGTTACTCAGAGCCAAAAGAATTTGACAACAAAAGATAAGCAGAATTTTCTTATCCTAAGCACTCTCATCACAGCAGGGTCCTTAAGATTACCCCTGTCTCAAAGGTACATTAATCTTTCAGAGATGAGAGAGGAATGAGAGCGACTGATTTTTGAGGTAGACATGTGAAGTAATCATTCAGTTTGTCTAGACAAAAAAATGCCACATGTGCTTTCCTTCTCTCTTTTGGAAAGAAAAAGGAAAACACCAGCCACTTACTGAATGTGGCATGTGACAATTCCAGAATGGCTCTTGACCTGTCTGGTGAACAGCTGATGACTTGTCAGAGAAAAAAGTAGGAGAGATGTTTGATAAAAATGTCCGAGTTCCAATCTGGGGACTGGGGACAGAGCAGCCAGCATTCAGGAGAGCAGTAACAGTTATGATGTAAAAGAAAAGAAAAAGAAAGAAAACAGGAACTGGGAAACACTTGTGCATGGACGGCATTTTGGACAGATGCAGAAGACCATAGGTTTAATTCCCATCTGTGTAACAACCTTCTCTGTAAACCCTTGGACAAACAGACGAATTTCTTTGCACTTTACTCCCAAAGCTCCGGAACAGGCACAGTGATATTTACCTTTCTGTGATCTAACCAAAAGCTCTTCAGAAAAAGAATTGTCTCCCACTACTGTCAATGGAGCAGATAAAAACATCTGCTAGCTTGTTGAGCTTATGACTTGATGTCAGAGTGCCACATGTTGAGCTGTTACAGTCTTTCTTAGAAAGCATAAGTCAGCTTTGCACGTTAAACAGCAGCTGAAAAGTTGGCTTATCCAGCTCACCTGATTCCCCCGGGGTAACACAACGGTACCCTTTCTCTTTCTTGTAAGGAGGGGGATAGATGTAGCAGCAACGATTCAAAGCCGAGTCGTCTTTACATCCCAGTTGGCTGCTTCAGGAGCCAACAAACCACCATTTATACAGAGCAACAATTAAAAGTTCAAGGTCGTATAGAACAGCCTGGGGGACACCACTGTTCTGCATCAAACACAGCTTAAAAAACAACAGGCAAAACAAACCCCTCCAACCCAAAAAACACTACACCCATTCTCTCCCTCCCATATAAACCCCAAACAAAACCCCCAACCAACCTCTAACATGAACAGTAGTCCTCAACCAGTTTCTCTTCTATTAGTTGAGAGCACCGTCTTTACAGAAAAAGATGAGCAGTATAAGTCAGCGTAACTTTGGGTGCTTGAGGAACTGTGCTTAGTTCCCAGTTGCCTTTTCAATGCTGTTCTGATGGCGATGCAGAAGGGGAGTCCTGTCTCTGGGATTCAGGCATTTTCATGCGTCCCTTTATATCTGGCGTCTAATGCAACAAGTAGGTACAGTTCAGTACTATGTTGCCACTGATGTGCAGCAGGATTGAACAATTTGCAAGCAGCAAGTACCCGTCTCCTGCCAATTCCTTGGTGAAAAAGGACTGTAGTGAGACTGTCAGCTTTGCTCAGTCCCTCTACAGAGATAGAGACTCCATTTGCTACACGGAAAAGATGGAGAGCAGATGAAAGGAGGGCAAACATGGAACAGGGAAGATACAAGAACATGAGAGTTTGCCCCCACAGATCACTTTTCTCTTGTCCTTGGAGCACCAAGAACATGCTTTGCCCACAAACTGAAAAACTCCTGAGCCAGCCTGGGGTATTCACCTTTCAGCACTTTATATTAATCAAGTATTCTGTCTTTAAGTAACATGCCTAGCAATGACATGCCCAAATAGTCCACGCATGGCCACTGCATGTCTGCTGTTGTGGCTGGCTTATAAACCTCAAGGTGCTGGGCAGCAGATGAGTTGCAGCCACAGCTGCAGAAGCTGAAAAAAGTCCCATCCAGTGAGTACTTCTGTACTCTAAGTCAACACTTCTGTGTTAGGAAAAACAGAGTTTAACTTCTCCCTTGGAAACAGTTCCTCCTCCATCTCCCGCAAGTAGGGCAGTCTTGAAATATCTCCGAAGTTACATCCAGGCCAACTACAGAAGCTACAACAGACAAGCTGGGAAATTTGTAATATGATCAGAAACTGCTTTGAAACAAGGTATGTGAATGTTTGAGGCGACTACTAGGGGTAGAGCCAAGTAAAAGCCTGACAGCCTGATGTTGTCAAGAGCAGTCCCACTTCCCCCACATGCAACCATGCCCGAGGTCTCCCATTTTTTCATCCCTCCTCTTATATGTACAGCATTTGCTGTTTTCTAGCACATTGGAGCTTATAGAATATGCCAACATATACAAAATGATTTTTTTTCCCAGGAAAACAAAGTCCAAAATTTATAAATCCAAAAGACATTAATCCTGAGGATGGGGTAAAAGAGATGGAAAACAAGTTATTTAACAACAGATCTCTCTCTCTAAACCCCAAAGGCAAGAGTTTTGATCTATTCAAGTTCCAGTCCTTTGCTTCTCCAATAGCAGTGGCATTTATGTCTCTCTGCTGTCTTTAGTGAAGAGTTTGCATCCAAAAAGCTCACCCATCTCACAGCACACTGCAAGAAACTAGAGTAGATGGAAACAGCATTTGGATCAGTTGGTAATTTACTTTAGCATGAGAAGATTAAAAGCACTTCTCATCTCTTTTGCCTGCTTTTGTATATTCATCTATTTTGTAGTTCCCATGCCATGCAGTTTCCACTTTGAGTAGAAATCTGCAAAACATAAAACTTTATGAGGAAAAAATACTGCACTGACAAAATTAGACAGCTGGATACATGTAGATTCCCCAGCAGCCTCTCATGGTTCTTGGTGCAGGATTCCTAGAAGTCTACGATGCTGGAAGTATTTGAAAGGCACAGTGACCTCCAAAGCAAAAGCAGACGCTTCTAACAAATTATACCTCCTTTGGAATGAGTAGCTCTGTCCACACCTAAGCTGTTGGTCAGCAAGAGATGCTTTTTATCAACATCATACATAATTATGTTAGCAAATTTGTTTCAATAAATGCATCATATTGAATACTATTGTTCCTTAATTTAAATCCAGACTGTCTCATCACAAAATATATGCTGTGTGGCTTTGCTCTTTGCACTTTCTCACAGCTCTAAGCACCTCATTCCTTACCTGCATTAACTCTTGATGGGCCTTTTGCCCTCCTGCTTTAAAGAATCTCTCCCAGCATCCCATTGCATCCTTAGTAGCAAGATCCCAGCACATACACTGCATTTGGAAAAAGGTAAGTGAGCTAGCACAGCTAGACTGAGCTTGACTGACTCTAATTCAACGGCATAACACAGCTTGTGTGGCAGGGCAAAAGCCTCACCTTATTCCCTTTTGTTAACAGCCAAGTACTGCTACATACCAATTCAATAATGATAAGGGATCTTAAACTGTAGACGTTGCATCATGCCTAAGAAACTACCCCACAGAATTAAGGGTAAATTGGCAGGTATTCAATTAGCTGCCATTCTTGTTTATTCTGTGAACTCTACATTTGAAGCCATAGCTGACTGTAATAATCCAATGGTCAATGTATGCTTCTCTATTATTTTCCATTTATTACACACTGAACAAAAGGCTAGAAAGTGCAGACATCAAGAGGAAAAATTCTAGTACCACTACAGTAGCTAAAGCTGTCTGCTATTGAAAGCAATGATAGGTAATCTATAAAATAACTTCAACTACTCCACAGTAGGAGAATCCCACTATTAATAGTAGTAGTGGCTGGAAGAGATTTTATTCAACAGTGAAAGTTAGTCCACTAGAAAAAAAATTGGTGGTTTTATAATATAAGCTACTTTGTTTTATGATATACAGACCAACACCTTCAGAAATCATTGTGGAGGAATTAAAGGAGTTTCAATCAAGATCAAAGTTTGGTGATAACACAAGGTTAGATATGAAGAATGAAACTGTCTACCAACAAAGGCACACTGTCTAAACCAAATTTCAACACACTTCGACAGCCACTGAGGACAAGGAGCCCAACTAACTTAACCCACTGCATTTAGAATAAAGTAAGTTCTCAAGTCACCCTCCATAACAAGTCAGATTTTTTTAATTCTGTTTTATCAAGCATAACCAGAAATTCAGAACACAGTTCCTTGCCTCATCTTTTCCTTTCACCTTTTATCCCTTACCTTATGACCTTTTCATGTTGGGTGATCAACCATAACAGAGGTTAGGAACAAGTCCCTGGGGCTGCTCTGGCAGCCAGCAGAGGCACTACAGATGTGCACCTTCAGCACACTCCTTGTGCTTTCAGATCACTGCAGGAAATGTTATCTCTGTGCTGCCCAGAGTTTCCTTATGGTAGCATATTCCTTGGTTAGAGGAGCTGCACAGATCATTTACGATGCAGAACCAATACAAAAGCTTTACACAGAACGCCAAACCCTGCCTTCTATTATTTGGTAAACTAGGATTTCTTCTGAATGCTGACACAATCTATGAAATTAAAGGACCTGCAACAGCCTTTATTGTAAAACTTGCAACTATATTTATGACCAAGCCTATTATTAGAGGTTTTACAGTGAATTAAGGACTTGGCAGTGTTAGGTTTAGGGTTGAACTTGATGGGGTCTTTTCCAGCCTATATCATCCCCCATATACTTTCCAGATCAGTATGACCATACAAAGTAGTAATTAGTTATGCTATATGGTAGGGAATCAAAGCAAAGAGAAATAAGATTAAGAGTTTGAAAATGTCCTTTTGTCTTTTGAAGGACTCATTTGCTGCGCTACTACCACATCACCCACTATCATTAACACAATGTAACTATGAGAATTGTTACTGTGGCTGCCAAAACCTGTCTGCACCATTCCTGGGAAAATGGAAGAAGAATGAGAAGTGAATGAAGGAGCAATTCAAGCATACTTGTTTAGTTCTAAGAGACTCATGAGACTGGAAGGGTTGAAGCTGTGTTTTGCTACATAAGTAGATGGTATCATGAGCCAGCAGTGTGCGCTTGCAGCCCAGAAAGCCAACCGTATCCCGGGCTGCATCAAAAGGAGTGTGACCAGCAGGTCGAGGGAGGTGATCCTGCCCCTCTGCTCTGCTCTTGTGAGAACTCACTTGGAGTATTATGCGCAGTTCTGGTGTCCTCAACGTAAGAAGGACATGGAACTGTTGGAACAAGTCCAGAGGAGGGCCACAAGGATGATGAGGGGACTGGAGCACCTCCCGTATGAAGACAGGCTGAGAAAGTTGGGGCTGTTCAGCCTGGAGAAGAGAAGGCTGCATGGAGACCTCAGAGCAGCCTTCCAATATCTGAAGGGGGCCTATAGGGATGCTGGGGAGGGACTCTTCATTAGGGACTGTAGTGGTAGGACAAGGGGGAATGGGTTCAAACTTAAACAGGGGAAGTTTAGACTGGATATAAGGAAGAAATTCTTTACTGTAAGGGTGGTGAGGCACTGGAATGGGTTGCCCAGGGAAGCTGTGAATGTTCCATCACTGGCGGTGTTCAAGGCTGGGTTGGACAGAGCCTTGGGTGGCATGGTTTAGTGGGAGGTGTCCCTGCCCATGGCAGGGGGGTTGGAACTGGATGATCTTAAGGTCCTTTCCAACCCTAACTATTCTATGATTCTATCCAGCAACTAGAAACTGAACCACTCTCAAGGGAAAGCAAACAGAACAACAACTATTGTGTAAGCAAGGCAGGCAGAGAATGGAGCAGCACCATCCTCTAACATGATTAATTGTTCCACAGCTCTGTTCTCCCCAGGGCTCTGAATCAAGATGGATTCAGTGGCTGACACAGAATTGGGCTGGAGTTTTCTTTTGAAAGCCTCCAGAACTACACATACAAGCTACCTACATACCTGCTCAGCACACAGGTTGCCAGTTGGCAGTGCATTTGCCTGTAAGCACTTGGCCATGAGTTTGCATGTCTAAGCAGCATGCACAGTACAGTGTGGAGAGAGATAGCCAGAACCAGCTCTAAGCGAGCCATGTGGTGCCTACCCAGCACACCTCAGTGCCATACAGATGCACTGGCCTGAGCTGCAGGAGCTGCAGAATGCAGGGAAAGGCACACAGGCTGAGCTGACAGGACACTGATGGGTTCCAAGTGGCTGCTTTCTGCTTTGACAACTCTACAGAGGGCTGCATTGCACTGTATAAATGTAGCCTGACACAGCGTTAAAGACTCTTGAGAAAAAGAATCACAAAGATTACCACAAGTTTTCATTTTAACTTTGCTTATTTAAAGCAGCTTTTTTTAACTGCAAAGAACATTTCTCTACTGCTCCAAATTGGGATCTAATGCTAAGTCAAATGAGTGAAGTGAGAAAGTTTGGTGTCAGATATTTCTGCCATGGCTTCCTATAAAGTCAGAAACACTTTCCTCTGGCTTAGTGCAATTAACTGAGTAGTTATACTCTGAGAATTTCATGTGGTAGGTATAAACGAGGCCTTGTTAATCCAGGCTGAAGTGAAATTGCCCTTTAAATAGTTTTAGAATTCTTTTAAATAACTTCTCACAGCTGTATTTCTATTCTTCAGTTAAACAGGCTGGGAAAGCATTAAAATAGAGGGTGGGGTTTTTTCTAATAATGATCTCTTTTATCATCAGTCAAGATAGTTTCTGCAGGGTTTTATAAATGATTTTGCTCCAGTTCCAAATAAATGCCCAATTTTGATATTACAATAGTGTGACTCATACTATGTGAAAATCACTTTCTACTTCTGTAACTCAGGACAAAGAAGAGGCCTGCAAGAGCAAGGGAAGAGAGTTCAAAAAGGGACAGATTATCACAGCATGAAGTGCTTTAACCCCTGCCAGAGCCCATGTAACGAATCACACAGGTAAAGGCAGTAACAGCACAGAACTATCCAGGAACTTTGCATTATTTTCTTGACTGCCATCTATTTGTGCATTAGTCATCGGTACAATCAGCTTACACCCCTATAGCTGAATGTCCCCCTTTAACTGTTCCACAGACAATAGGAGCTCCAAACTGCAACACCCACTGAGTCCAGGATAGCCAGCCTGTCCAAAAGATAACTCTGGAAGAGTTTGACTCTGTTCTCTCCTACATGAGACTAATCACCAGGTAAAGCACAAGTTTCAGAGCTGAAGCAAGCTGTTCCCACCTCATTTCTGGTTCTCTTGTCCTGTGCTGAAGCTCTGGGCAGATAGATTAAAGTGACACACCAGATACCAGCTGATAAGGAGGTGTGGTTGAACCTCCCGTCCTGAACTTTTTCCATGGCCTCCCCCCTCTCATCTGCTTCCTTGTACATCCTTTCTTGCTCAGCTCTGGGCAGCCCAGATTTGGTGGGACTTGAGAGAAGGGGAATTACAGAAAAGCAATAACACCACTGCAAATGTAATAAAGCTTACAAAGACATATCTGGCTATATATACTCCATTTACAGGGAAACAGCCAATTCAACAGCCAGTTCAATTTAGCAGACTGAGGAACCCAGCCCTCTGCTTCCCCATCTGAACCTCTGCAGAGTCAAACATTAAAAATGATTCAAGGCAGAGATAACACCATTTCAGTACTGGCAAAACCTCTTCAGCTGCTCATCTTTCAGATACACGTTTTAATTCCTGAGCAGTATAGGAAGCAGCAGTAAAGCCTGTAGTTTATGCCTGGCCCAGTTACAAATAGAGACAAGCTATTACTTTCTCTTTCCAAGAATTCATTCAATTGAATCCAATTTTGAAAGCTTTGGGGAATAATTTGAACTATAAGGAATTTTAGGTTCCTTCTGAGCCTTCACAGTGCCCTGACACTGGCATCATTCATCCACCATTTGTCAGTAGCTTGGAGGCTATAAATTCAAGCAGAACTAATAGCAAAACAGCTTCTTTGATTACATTGTGAAGGTGTAGCTTGTGTAAGCAAATATCTCGCAAACATTCCCACTTCTGTGAAGCTCTTACAGATACTTACTTCAAGTGGAGTATTTTTAGTATAATTGCCATTAAATGAAGTATAGGAATCCAATATAATTTTATAACTGGTGAAAAATATTGCTATTTTATATCATTAAAATGATTTTCAGAACTGCTGCAATCACATTTTGCCTATATATTTTCTATCAATGTATCTGAGATTCATAAAAATAGGCCAGTTTCACAGAACCCTTGAAATACAGTTTATGTGTAGCCAGAGACATTTTATATTCCGCAATATGTGCTTTTCATTCTTCAGTGTGTGCTCATTGTACCATATACAACACATACTGGGAATACAGAGCTTTTCCTTCTGCATTTACTGCAATGTCATTTACCAATGACAGTATTGTGTGCAGTTCTGGTGTCCTCAATACAAAAAGGACATGGAACTGTTGGAACAAGTCCAAAGGAGGGCCATGAGAACGATCAGGGGACTGGAGCACCTCCCATATGAAGATAGGCTGAGAAAGTTGGGGCTGTTCAGCCTGGAGAAGAGAAGGCTGCGTGGAGACCTCAGAGCAGCCTTCCAATATCTGAAGGGGGCCTATAGGGATGCTGGGGAGGGACTCTTCATTAGGAACTGTAGTGATAGGAGGAGGGGTAACGGGTTCAAACTTAAACAGGGGAAGTTTAGATTGGATATGAGGAAGAAATTCTTCACTGTAAGGGTGGTGAGGCACTGGAATGGGTTGCCCAGGGAAGCCGTGAATGCTCCATCGCTGGCGGTGTTCAAGGCTGGGTTGGACATAGCCTTGGGTGGCATGGTTTAGTGGAAGGTGTCCCTGCCCCTGGCAGGGGGGCTGGAACTAGATGATCTTAAGGTCCTTTCCAACCCTAACTACTCTATGATTCTATGATTCAGGTCTTTAAACATGCCTTTCAGCCAAGACATGGTATATATGTGAAGCTACTACAAAGCCTTTGGAAGGTTAGCACAAAGTTACACTGAGATGTTCTCTCCATTAGCCCTTTATCTGGCACAGATCATTCTCCCTGTCATAACCACCAGTTCTTGTTCTCAGGGCAGGCAGAGTAGAAACTCCACACACAGCCTGTCCTTGCCTTCCCACTCGCCACCTGCTCACTTGATAGGGGACACAGCAGCCATGAGGAACTGGCTGTCTCTGATGAGCTGTCCCTTGCAATGAAGCTAATCAGGCCAGGGACTGTCTATTCTCTTCTACCTTATTTGCCTGCAGAAATGCCAAATACAAGTTACCCTCACACCCAATATGATTAATTAGCAAACCAGTGAGTACGAAAATCTATACACGACGACAGATGGTGGGGCTCCTAGGAGCAAGCAAATAGGACTTTCTTTCCTTTTTGTTTATTACTGGAAACAATATTACCAGTGTAATCACATCCCCAGAAGACATTATTCTACAGTTAAAAAGGACTGTCTATAGCTACTGCAATGGGTCCTCTCACAGGCTGGCATCCGTGTGCTGGTGAGGGTCTGTATGGCAGACCACTTGTTCTACTCACATATATGGCTACCTTTTACAAGTAACAGCTCAGCAGTATGTGGAGAGAGCAACAGAAGGCAGCCTGAGAGGAGGAGGAGCTTAAGCAAAAGCAGACCTCTTCTGAATAATCAGGAGAAAGAGGTGGCAGTAAAAAAACCCATAGTCTAACACCTACTGCTCTCTGTCATCCAAGATGATCCATAAGTCTGTTCATAAACCATGCAGAACTTCTTTTCTTCAGTATTTTTAGACTGGTAATGAACTGTTGGCTCAATTTGACAGTTTAATTCACAGGAGAAAAAGGAGGGGGAGAAATCGCCCCAGAACACTAGTGAGTGCTGGGAGACGTGGGATTTTGATGAGTGGCCCATCGTTGGTCTTGCCATGCTGGCAAAGGGCAATCTCAACAAACAAGCATAAACTGATTCAAGGCACTAAATCCAGCAAGAAAAATAAATCTGTCAGTGTTATTTTGCAGAAGAAAATGCTTAATAGAATTAACTTTAATAGCTAAGCTCAGCGCAGCTGAGTTTGCATTTGTACTGTTCCAGTGGGGAGCAGTCGTCTCGCTTGAGCGGTCAGTGGAAGAAAAATGACTGACTACTGTCATTGCTTATGTAAATGACTCTAGCAAAGACTATAACAATTTAAAGATGAGGGACATCAGAGGCAAAGGAAGGCCCAAGCCATGTCCATAGAATCAAAAGCCAAAAAATATCCCCCAAAACCCAAATAACAAAATCACCCATCAACCTCCCCAAAAAACAAGCCCTGAGAATAAAAGTAATGGACGTTTTTAAATCAAAAGACCCCTGTTGATGATTTCCTCTTTGGCTCTGCAGCTCTATTACCAAGCTTCCCTAATGATAAAGAAAAATAAATTCTTGTTTGCCATTCTTTTACTTCAAATACTCTACTCTAATTGGGTGTTTTACTGAGCAATCGATTGTACTTCACCTGCTTTCCTGGGCTGCAGTGTGTTAAGATAATGTGCGAAAGCATTTTTAATATTGGGTCTAGCTACAATTTCGCATTGAATGAAATGGAGAGAAAGAAAGATACTGTAGTATATGCCACCGCAATGGACAGTTACAAGGTATTTTGTGGTTCTTTTTCAATGGAAATATCAAATCCACAAGTAAGCACCATAACTGTGGCTAAAAGTGCAATAAGTGATATCACATAAAGAACCGGAATAAGTTTCTTGGTCTCAGATTCATCCCAGTTCATTCACGCATTGTGTAATACAATGTGGTAAGGGATATTTGTCTCTCATTGCTACCAGCAGCCAGCCAGTCAAGTTTTGCAAATGTCAATTTAAACATTTGCCTGGAACACACATGTAAAGCCCAATGTTTGGTTACATCTGCAGCTACCAGACCAAGCACCCCCCGTGACTCCACCCATGATCAGAAGTATAAAGGAAGCTGAAAATCTTACAGTAATCACAGAGCTGGTAAAACACTGCTGGCCAAAACTTCAGCTCTTGCAAATCTGTATTGCTATGGTGGGAAAAACACAAGGTACCTAACTAGAATTACAGAGCTGACCTTAAGTTTCTGACCATTGTCACATTTTGCAACCTTGATGTACAGAAATCCAAACCCTGGTTTACATTCCCAAGAACACCTCTAAGTCCTATTTAGGCACTTGATTTCTAAGAATTACCATGGAATTTTTACATACTCTATATGTTTTTTAAGAAATATTTAAAATAAAAAAGTTAACGTGGTTACCCATATCACATCTCAAATCTGATAACCCATATCACATCTCAAAAGACAACAGCATAGACTAAAGCTGAACTAGCATTTGCATATTTCCTTGCACCTAAAGTGCAGAAAAATACCTTGCAGTTCAATTTGAACATAAATAAATCCATTTTGATGTGGGAAAAACCCCCAACCTTAACCCTGCATTAGAAAAAGCAGAATAAGAAATTTTCCCCTCAGCTTGTTGTTAAAATAATTGTAGAAGATTTATAAATACCTCTTACATTCCTCAAAGAATTCACGCATGTGGAGATGGCTCCACACAGTCAGTGCAATATTCCAGTCATTATATGGGGACAGGTTGGCTTGAAAGGCTAAGTTTAAAATAGATTAAAAAGACAGAGGAGTTGTCTTGGTTGCAGCAAAAGCTACTGAGAGACTCAGAAAGTTAAGTATTCTATAAAATTTACTACACAAGGTTCTGCTTGCTGTACCTACCATTCTAATGACAAAGCTATGTTTTCATCTTCACCTTAAAGATTCAGTGTGTTGTCTATTTCACTGCTAGCTCTGGAATATACTGGAACACAATAATCACTGTGGTTACAAGCAGACGGAAGAAACTGCTGCCTCTCAGTATGTGTTTTGCATTACAAGGAAAGAATATTTGGTTTCTTTCATTTAGTCCATTTGCCTCAGGATCTTTGAAAGTCCAAAGAAGGAAGGCATTTACTTTCAAAGTAGCAGATTTGAATGGTTAAATGGTGTGGAAACTATTTACAGTATAATTTTACTTCTTTGTGCCTGTGCCTCCTGCCTGTTATTATTGGAATCTCTTTCAGACATCGACTGTTTCTTATCATGGAGTCTACTGTAAAATACCAGAGGTAGAAAAGTCATGACACGTGCTACAGCATCTCTCCAACAGATTCTCCACTTTCCCTGTTTTTCAAGTGTCCAGGGCAGCAAGTTCACTATCTCTAATAGGTAGTAATTAAAGGTAGGAGTAAGGAGGAACAGAAACAGGAGACATTTTGCTCTAGAGAAAGGAAAGGACAATACCATCCCTTTTAAAGCAGGTGTATTAAAATGATACCTGCTCTGGCTTTATACCAAGCTGCTAGCAGACTTATTTAAAAGGAGCAAGTAATTTTAATTAGCTCTCCCTGGACTCATGAACATGTGGGTCCCAGGTGGCAGGGGAGCAGGGAGAAATAAATATATATAAACTTAAATGAAGAGCAGGCTGGCCTTGTTGCAAGCTGTCTCAGCTCTGCCAGTAACCACTTTCAACAATGTAAGTCCACAGTGACCTCTGTTGTTCCTTTCATATTGGAGATAAAAAGATGAAGCACTCGTACTGCAGCTGGTGAACATGCTGTGAGCTGGGAAATCAATGGCTCTTTCAGACAGGTCTCTGTGCAAAAAGGGTTATCAGACACGAAATAATTAATTTTAGTTCAACTGTTTAAAAATAGATGCTGCAAAACGAAAAATGGCCTTTCCTGATAAACCCAAGGCAAACAGACCTTTTTAAAGCTAGCATTTCCTTCATGACATCAGATGCCCCTCATTTTAGAATAGAACATGAATTATATTTTTTCCCTATTTCTTTCCTGTTTATGTACTGTAATGCATGAAATGTGTTTCTGGCAGAAGAATTTCAAGTAGTTCCCTACTCTGATGTTCTACAGTTTCTCAAGTGTAACTATCTCTATCACCATACCACACAAACCCTATGAGCAGTGGGTCTTCAGAGACAAGAATCTATCCAGAAACGCAGATTCACAGGGTGGTAAAGGATCAGAACAGAACTGTCTCCAAATTAGTTCTGACATGTTAAGCAACTATGTATTTCATCCTGTAATTTATCCTGTTATTTCACCTAAAGACTGTTAGGAAAACATGCAGAATTTTCCTGCATTACAGATACCGTTCTCTCCTTTGGAAGACACTGCAAAGTTGGTAGTATAACACTCAAGAGTCCCATTTCCTCTAGGAGGCAATACATGGGTAAGAAAGTTGAAAGCTTTCTTGTCGGCACATCAGGCTTACTAGTCATGCTATGAATGTAGTGTGCAGAGGTTGGACACACATCTGCACAAATGTGAGACTGGTCTCTGCCATGTCAACCTCCCTTGGCATTTGGGTTGGAACACCTTCTGTTCTGCTGAAGTTTTAAAGTCAACATCATCTGAACTTGGAACTGAACCAACATCATTTGAATGCTCCAGCCATGGTCTCTGAAAGGGGACCCTTGAAGGCTTATTTGCCTTCTATACTATATCAAGCTGCTAAAGAGTGATAAGCAATTCAGCATGAAAAGAAGCTCAAGACAGCATTTATTTTTCCTTCATGTGTAATAACAAACTGTATATTGATTCCTTTTTCGGAAAATAGCCTCCATTTGTGATTTAGGAACAGCAGCCAGGTTAATTGCACTGTGCAGTTTGCTGTTTGACCTTCTACTTTTATCTTTCCTGGCCATTTCTACAGTTCCTCCAGAGAGCACAGAATGTTTTGAGCGGATGATGCACCATAAAACTGGATGGAGAGGAACAAACAGCAGCGAACTTCTGTAAACACTCAGAATAACTGAGCAACGTAAGAATTCACCAGCAGTCCCCAGGCTGCATCTCATATACCCCACATTGATACAGCATAATTTCTTTGTTTAAACACAGAAACATTTACAAAGACCATTAACTAAGCAAAGTGCAATAAATAAGCCATTGTACAAATAAAAGTAATGCCAAACACAGCCAGACACCAGGACTGTGAGTGAGTTTCCTAGTATCTACTTCTGTATTGGAAAAGCAGTGCTCCTGTTTCATAACGCAAGGCGTGGAACTCTACCAGGACAGTTTATCCAATGCATTACAGAAGAAGGTATCAACTGATTCAGCAAATGCTTCTAAAAAGAGTGTTCAGTACTGAACCTTAAGACTTCAACCCAAGTATATTTGCCAGTTCAGTTCATCCCACTTAGAAATTACCCAAAGATCTTGATCTTTTCATGTACATGCTCACTAGAGGGGTCTTCAACCCGTTGCTTATTTCTTGCAGCTTTTGCTGCTCTAGATGTGATGCTTGTTGCCTAACCCCCTCTCTGGGGCACAAACCATGCTGTGAATATGAGAACCAATGCAACTTGGCAACTCATTGAGATTGTTTGGCATCAACTATTGCTCAAATCCAGTTATATAAGATTCTGAAGTATTTAGAATGTCTAAAAATTCCCCCTCCTCCAGCTGGTTCCTCTGTGAACCATTATAATCTGGTATAATGATAACAATGGTGGGGCAGAGGCTCTTCTCAGATATAGCCTGGGTGGAGGAGGAGTGGAAGGCTGTAGTAAACCACCTCTGACCAGCATTACTCCACATTGTAGGGAGCAGACCCACTCAGGAAACACAGAAACTCTGTATTGGGGTCAGCAGGTTGATTGGCAAAGGAGGTCATTTGGACAAAGCTTATCTGTGTGCATGGCAAGGACTTGAACTCCTCCTTTTAGATGATAAAACTCTCAAAATTACCACCTGGTTGCCAGTGTTATAACTCCTTTAGTAATTAACGTTACTGCATAGACGGGTTGAAAGAATGGCAATCAAGATACAGCAGTCTCCAAGACAGTTAAAGTAATGAAAACATCCAGGAGAAGTATCATTGTTCAGCATTTCCCACCAATATTGCAGCCATACCCTTGGCCTACTTGAGTGCTACCTTACTTTCATAGAGGTTAGACCTTTCCTCTTGTGGGCATACATGTTCAGGTTCAACACCCAGCTCCACCAATGATTCATGCAATTCTAGGTAGACAGCTTCAGCTGTCCCTCTCCATGCTTTCACCTGTAAGACCACAACTTACTTAGGACAAGACCTTCATTTCACTCCGCACAGCACCAAATACAGTCGGACAATCAAACTCAAGAGGAACTTCTAGGTATCGCTATCATACAAATGGACATGGTGGCAGATGGTTAATACTATTGATTTTACAGCAAATGAGAAATTACACAGCATACCAAGCCAATTCATCAGTAATTCACTATAGGGGAGCCTGCCTTAGTTCCCATAATAGCTTTACAACATAACAACACTTACAAGCCATCAGGACCAACATTTGCCTGAATTTTATTCAGAATAATAGTCTGGGGCAAAAACTGCAGCTGTAATGTGAACAGTTCGAATATTCACCCTCTTGCAGAGATCTGGGACAAAGCTTTATGCACAGACATCTCCTATTTTGAATATGAGCTGTGAGCAGGTCTATTCCACCCCAGTGAATTGCACCCTTGGTGATCATTGAGAAGCGAGAAACTGTTTGATTACTTAAATGATGGGAACTGAAGAGGTATACTCAAAGTCAGGAAGAAACACTAGTTCCTTTTGATATTAATTTTATTTATTAATGAAAGTCATCATGATCTAATGTCTTCTAAATTAGCCTCAATTAATTTCTGAATTAATCAGGTGTGTTCCTGGTAATTTCTTTCTCCTATTACACTTTTCAAGAATCTTCAAATGATAAAAGGAATTTCAGTATAAGGAAATGGAGAGGTTTCTTTTTAACAGACATACAAGATAGGAATAGAATAGATACAGAAGTCATGAGGGTGAATCTCATCAGACTGCTTTGAAACCATAGATTAGAAGTCAATTATTTTATCAAAGTCACCACAAATCATCAAATATCCTCATTAGCCACCATTTTAGTTTTGTTTTTAATTTTCAGAAGTGAGAAAGGCTAAAGCAATTTCAAGTTTTTCACTCAAACTCCAAACCATTCCTAGCAGCAAATCAGACAATCTGGACACTGAAAAGGAGACGCGAGATAATCTCTCTCAAGACATTGCGTGTGTGCCTCGGCCTCAATTGTAGAAGCCTTTGAAGACAAATTAAGTGTCTTCTAACTCTTGTTAAAACTGTCTTTGCACCTGCAGAAGATCAAACCCATACAGATTGTTTTGTGCTGTCATATTGCATCAGGGTGGATTTGAGCCACCAACTTCACTTCAGTCACAACATGAGCAAAACTAGTGGTGTTGAGCAACTTCAAGAAGCTACCCACAGGAGGAGCGAGGGGTCACTGCTCAGGAAGATTCAAGACAGTGCATTTTATAGAGGAAGCAGTCCATGTCCCAGAGGCTGGGAAGCACCCCTTGATCTCAGAGTTCTTCATTGTTTTTCATCAGCACCGAGGCATCCAGCCCCATTTCCCTTTCTCCACTGCAACAAGGTAGGAACCTGCTTCTCCCAAGGCTTGAACTGCTGGGTTAGTGTCAAGGGCAGGAATGAAATTAGTATTTCTCTCTTCGCCTTCTGAGAATTGCCC
Source organism: Ara ararauna (assembly GCA_028858755.1). Taxonomy (NCBI): domain Eukaryota; kingdom Metazoa; phylum Chordata; class Aves; order Psittaciformes; family Psittacidae; genus Ara; species Ara ararauna. The sequence continues at coordinate 11,106,017 of CM054387.1, read as the reverse complement.
AGGAGTCTTTGGGGCTGCAACTTAAATATACAGTGAGAGTGTTTTATCTAAATCAGACTGGTTTGGGTTGGAAGGGACCATAAAGCTCATCCAGTTCCAACCCTCTGCCACAGGCAGGGACACCTTCCACTAGACCAGATTGCCCCAAGCCCTGTCCAACCTGGCCTTGAGCACTGCCAGAGATGAGGCAGCCACAGCTTCTCTGGGCACCCTGTGCAGTGTCTTACCACCCTCTAAAAATTTATTCCAAATATCCAATCTAAACCTCCCCTCTGTCAGCTTAAAGCCACTCTCTCTGAACTTGTTCTAACATGTCCTTGCCCTTCTTATGTTGGGGGCCCAGAGCTGAACACAGTTCTCTACTCACAAGAACAGAGCAGAGGGGGAGAATCCCCTCCCTCAATCCTGCTGGTCACACTGATTTTGATGCAGCCCAGCATACAGTTAGCTTTCTGGCCTGTAAGTGCACATTGCTGGGTCGTGTTAAGCTTCTTGTCAACCTCAAGTCTTTTTCAGGGCTGATCAACTTGCTACAGTATATTACACATTCCTTACTATTACTTCGATGTTTCTAAAAATACAATTGTGAAGCTGCATAATGTGATATAAAATTACAACATTTTTGCCACAGAAAAAAACAAAAGGAAGAGTGATGCCATTGACATGTTCGAGAACACAGGATCTGTTTTGATAGCACATTATATTTACAACGCCTGCCTTCAGGCAGGCTGTGCTAAAGAGAATTTGGAATCAAAAGGCATGTGGTCAGGCTAACTGGGAATAATTCTGGTACCTTTCTTTCTAGCAGTACAAAAATGATGCAGAACATAAAGGATCCAAAGCATATATCCAAATATATGTGCTCAGAATTTAATTAGAGAGAATTATTCTTGTCCACCTAGGATAATTGCAACATTATGCTTTGATGGTTGTTAGCATCACATGCGCTTACAGATTAATAGTGTTTCTTCCATGTCTGCTTTTGATTTAATCAGGCCATCACTCATTACAGCCATGCATGGCTGGTTCTACAAGACGAGAATGTATAAAAGACAACTTGCATTTCAACAAGCAGGCTTTGAGCTACATGTCTCTGACATGCTGCTTAACAATCTTTGGTACTCAACTGCAACACTGAAATCAAAGCCGCTGTCAAAATCTATACCCAATTTGAAAATATGCATCAAGGGAGGGTTCAGTCAGGTGTGCTGATTCCAAAGCATTTTCTTTACCTGCACTGAACCTCAGAATTTCCTGGTGCATCCTTTACTTTAGAACTGTGATCCCACTGAAGGCAGTGAATGTCTCACACATGCAAAGTTCTTTGGAACACAGCTCCTGAAAGGGTCATTGAACATACACTTGGATGGTCTTGGAATGAAATCACAAATGACTGGGGATCTGTTAACACACAGGCAAGCCATGGCCATGGGCGTGTTTCTTGAGTAAGCCCTTTTCAAGACTTGGTCAGCCAAATGGTCTGACACCTGATTATTTCTGTGCTGGGAACACTTCTAGATTTTTGTGGTCCACATATACCTGTATATAGATACATATATATAAGGACCACATATATACCCATATATATGTATAAAATATACATTTTTTATATAGATATAAAAGCACAAGTATGTGGCTCCTTTTAAGCATAGGAGGGGTCACAGTGGGACTAGTTTTATGTATAAAATTAGACATAGATTTAAGCTGCCAGAACAGAGACAGTATCTGTGTTTGATAACAACACTGGAAGTCCTGATCACAGTGGAGCAATTCATAATGGTATTTTTAAGAACAATAACGACAAGAGATATATCACTATATTAAAGATTCCATACAATTCTTCAAACTCTACAATATCATCACTGCATTGAGCTTATAACCAGTCTCAACTCACATCAAGTAAGCAGATACAGATCTAGCAGATCACCACGAACCCCATCGGAAGACCAGGACACTACACAGCAATGACATTTTCAACCCAATTTTCATATGACAGGTGCAGCAGCAACAACTGTTACAGATTTCTAAATGAATAAAATAATAGGGCTTGGGCTAGTAGCTTATTCACAAACACTGGTTGATCAAGTTTGTCTTAAGCTCCACACTCTGCATTGCTCGGGAATAGTATGTAATTGTGGAACTTGCTTCTCTCTCTTCCCTTCTCTTCTCCTTCCTTCATTCTACAGGAAAGTAACCTCTCCAAAATTAAGCACCAAAGCCCAAGACACACATTTTTCAATACAACCCAGGGGCCGCAATCATACCCTTAGAAACAAGCAGTCCGTAACACAAAATACACTCAGTGCCTGAATGCTAATGCAGCAATTAATCATTTTGATATCCTTGCTCTCTCTCCTGCTCATTTTCTCTCGATTTTTTTGATGTCAGAACCAACTCAGTATAACACTATACTTTTAAAAAATCATCTTTCAAGCAGCAACATTAAATACTTCACAGTGGAAAGCAAACAAATCAATACATATTATAGCACTCATGGCATAGCAAGCACTATAGTTACGGTTGCAAAGACACTTGTGTGCTAAGCTCTTTTTATCACTCCCTCTGAAAGAAACAAAACCAACCTGAAACACAAGAGCAGCTTTCTTCACAGAACCTGCTGCTCAGCTGAACTGCCAGGGGAAAAGGCTGGTAGATCTTCCTGGCACCCAGAACAGCCACCACTGTAACTGTGCAACTATACACAGATATTTGGAAAGAAACAGGCCCTCTGCAAACCTCCATAAGCACCACATGGTCACAAAGGGTGAGCTGTGTGAGGCAAGGCTCTCCTATTAGCCCAACATAGCACAAACAGTACCACTAAGGAGGCCAAAAGCAGTTATAAAGCAAGAGGAAAACAAGGACAAAAATAATTTCCATCAGTGATAAGTATTTTGAAGGGTCTATGCAATTTTTTGTTGCTTAAGCCTTCCCTTACCTATGGAGGCATAACAGGAGCACAACACAGAACAAGACCCCTCCTTCTGCAGCAGACAACAAGGGCCTGCTCTACCATGCTCCAGCATCCCTCCCTAGCACATGTGAGGCCAATGATAACCCTCTCACTAGCTCCATATGGGCAAGGCTGCTCTGCCTGCATGGCCTGCAGCTAAGCCAGCCCTGTGCAGGTGCACAGCTTACACATGGTGCTTGTTTGCACATGGGGTGCACTGCTACTATGTGAGGCATGGCATGCTTGCACATGGGCTGTGCGAGTGTGTGCCTCACCTGCACAGCTTGAACATAGAGCACGCTTGCATGTGGGGTACATTGCTTGCATGTGGGGTATATTTATACATGGGGTACCCTTGTGTGTGAGATGCTCTCATGCATGGGGTGCACTGCTTGCCCATGTGGCAAGCTGGCATGTGGATACACCACTGGCAGCAGTGCCACCCCAAGAGATGGTGACAATGCTCGGAGTTGCTAGGTGACAGTGTCCTACCCTTGGGGGTACGTTCAGCCAGTGAAGATGAAAAAATCCCACCTAATGTTTTAGTACATTCAGCATGCAGATACACACATGGCAATTAACATTCATTTATAAGAACAATGAAATGATTAATCAGCTGAGATTGCAAATGACATACTGCCTCACTTGAGGTTCATTTCTGTTTTGCATTGTGCATGATATTTAGCCAAATCTATGATTAAAGGCCAACTTCTGAGGTCCTGAAGAATAAAATTCTGCTTTGATATTGCTGATAAAGGCAGGATTTTTCAGATTTAATTTTGTGGGGGAGTAAAAAGAAATCAGGATTTTTTTGCTTTTTTCCCAGTGATTATGAAATCCGCAAGCATTTTTAATTCAATGAAGATTTGTCTCTTCAATCACAGTGCTTCAATGCAGGGAACAGTATTTATTTAGCAGAGGAGGGAAGAGGGAGAACATAGGGCAGGATTAAAACTGGAATGCAGAAATCATAGCTGCAGGAAAACAGAGTGTTTTACTATTTTGAGTTTAAGCAGATTATGCACTGTAGTACTGATGCAGTGGATCCAGAGAATATCATGCGTATTTCATACTATGTATGGAAGCAATGAATAGAAATCATCTCACATTACTTAGTACTTGCTTCTAATTACATTTAGCACTGTTTTATTATCATGGCTCTCTGATTTTTGAACAGTTTATATTGATTTATGGACAAGAAATAGGCCAAAAATAGAAAGACTCCAGTGGACCTGGCTGGGCTTTGAGGGCAGCCCACCTGCAGTAGCTGTGCATACTCATCTTCAGTCACCTCCTATAATCATAGACTCATAGAATAGTTAGGGTTGGAAAAGACCTTAAGATCATCTAGTTCCAACCCGCCTGCCATGGGCAGGGACACCTCCCACTAAACCATGTCACCCAAGGCTCTGTCCAGCCCAGCCTTGAACACTGCCAGTGATGGAGCATTCACAGCTTCCCTGGGCAACCCATTCCAGTGCCTCACCACCCTTACAGTAAAGAATTTCTTCCTCATATCCAATCTAAACTTCCCCTGATTAAGTTTGAACCCGTTACCCCTTCTCCTATCACTACAGTCCCTAATGAAGAGTCCCTCCCCAGCATCCCTATAGGCCCCCTTCAGATACTGGAAGGCTGCTATGAGATCTCCACGCAGCCTTCTCTTCTCCAGGCTGAACAGTCCTAACTTTCTCATCCTATCTTCATACGGGAGGTGCTCCAGTCCCTTCATCATCCTCTTGGCCTCCTCTGGACTTCCTCCAACAGTTCCATGTCCTTTTTATGTTGAGGACACCAGAACTGCGCATAATACTCCAAGTGAGTTCTCACAAGAGCAGAGTAGAGGGGCAGGATCACCTCCCTCGACCTGCTGGTCACGCTCCTTTTGATGCAGCCCAGGATACGGCTGGCTTTCTGGGCTGCGAGCGCACACTGCTGGCTCATGTTCACTTTTTCATCAACCAACGCCCCCAGGTCCTTCTCCGCAGGGGCGCTCTGAATCTCTTCTCTGCCCAACCTGGAGCTGTGCCTGGGATTGCTCTGACTCAGGTGTAGGACCTTGCACTTGGCATGGTTAAACTTCATCAGGTTGGCATCAGCCCACCTCACAAGCATGTCAAGGTCCCTCTGGATGGCATTCCTTCCCTCCAATGTATCAACCGAACCACACAGCTTGGTGTCATCGGCAAACTTGCTGAGGGCGCACTCAATCCCACTGTCCATGTCACCGACAAAGATGTTGAACGAGACCGGTCCCAGCACCGATCCCTGAGAGACACCACTCGTTACTGGTCTCCAGCTGGACACTGAGCCATTGAGCACAACTCTGCGTGTGGCCATCCAGCCAGTTCTTTATCCACTGAGTGGTCGCCTATCAAATTGATGTCTCTCCAATTTAGAGACAAGGATGTCATGTGAGACAGTGTCAAACGCTTTGCACAAGTCCAGGTAGATGACATCAACTGCTCTACCCCTGTCCATCAGTTCCGTAGCCCCATCATAGAAGGCCACCAGATTGATCTGGCAGGATTTCCCCTTAGTGAAGCCATGCTGGCTGTCACCAACCACCTTGTTGTTTTTCATGTGCCTCAGCATGCCTTCCAGGAGAATCTGCTCCAAGATTTTGCCAAGCACAGAGGTGAGACTGACTGCTCTGTAGCTCCCCCGCTCATCCATTTTCCCCTTCTTGAAAATGGGGGTTATATTTCCCTTTTTCCAGTCATCGGGAACTTCACCTGACTGCCATGATTTTTCAAATATGATGGACAGTGGCTTAGCAACTTCATTTGACAGTTCCTCCAGGACCCAAGGATGGATTTTACCAGGTCCCATGGACTTGTATACGTTCAGGTTCTTAAGATGGTCTCGAACCAGATCCTGTCCTACAGTGGGCCCAGGGTCTTTATTCTCACAGTCCCTGTGTCTGCCTTCCAAGACTTGGGTGGTACGGTCAGAGCATTTTCCGGTGAAGACTGAGGCAAAGAAGTCATTAAGAACCTCAGCCTTCTCCAAATCCAGGGTAGCCAGTTCTCCCGATAGCTTCTGGAGAGGGCCCACATTGTCTCTAGTCTGCCTTTTATTTGCAATGTACCTATAGAATCCCTTCCTGTTATCCTTAACATCCCTAGCCAAGTTTAATTCTAAGTGGGCCTTATCTTTCCTAACCTGATCCCTAGCTTCCCGGACAACATCCCTGTATTCTTCCCAGGCCGCCTGTCCTTGCTTCCACCTTTTATAAGCCTCTTTTTTCCTTTGAATTTTCCTCAGCAGCTCCTTATCCATCCAAGGAGGTCTCCTGGCCCTCCTGCAGCACTTCCTTCTAGCTGGGATGTATCGCTCCTGAGCTTGCAGCAGGTGACCCTTGAATATCAACCAAGAGTCTTGGGCCCGCCTGCCCTCTAGGGCTATATCCCATGGAATCTGACTGAGCAGGTTCCTGAAGATAATCTTCCTTCCCTAGTGCTTCTCCCTATACAATTTGCTGCCTCACCTCTTTGAGCAAGCCTGATACTCTCTGCCGTGCCTTTGATTATTTGCCTGTGTTGCCGCTGAGCCATTCTGTCACCTTTTGCCATCCAAACTGCTATGTAACCAAATACCAGCATGTCACTGGTGTGATTTACGCTCCTGAGTACAGCAGTTGCAGAGGAATCCTTGGTATTCAGGTCATAACTTGGAGCCACAATATACTGACTGCAAAAGTGGCAATACTGTCTTTGGATGACTAAGGGTAAATAAATAAAACAATTCCTTAACTGAAGTGGTATTAAGCTACAGCATTAAAGCAGAAACACCAGGGTTCTCATCAAGGTTTCCTTCCATTACCTCAGGTCTATCATTATGTTTATTAGCTTGAATCTGTTGCTTATATCTAGGGAATCAGCATTAGCAACTGACATTGTGATCTAGAATAAAATTCCCCTCCCGGTGCAGAGAGCAAAACCAGATCCATGATCACTTCTATCTTTCCTTCACACACTGTTGCTACCACCTCACTGCATCATTATCGTGCTTTTCCTGGCAGTCCTGCAAAGTCACTTCCACGTGAGTTTTTATTCTGTCAGAGTATGTTAAATTGGCAAGATTTATTCTCAAAAAGATTTTTAATGGGGAAATGATAACGTTCACAACGGGTATTATTTGCATGAGATCACTGAACTAAACTGCATTACATTTGCTCTGTCAAACATCAGTTTGTGGATGAGCAGCAACCAACAGTTAAGGACTTCATACTTCAGTCTGAATCTTGCTAAGAATAGTTCTCCTGATAATTAAACATTAATGTTCTTTCATGAGTACATTATAATGAAATAAATTGCTTCAAGGGAACAATAAACTACAGGCAGCATCTGAAGCATTTTAACAGTACAGAGCATTTGGCTGTGGCAAGATTCACTTGAAGAGGAGAAAGGTAATAACATCTCAGAAACAATTTAGAAAACAATCTTCTGCACTTTCAGTGTTTCTAATAACAAACTGGGACACTTCAATGCGTGATTTTACTCATTCTCAATCACTCAGTGCCACCTGGAATGGAAACACATATATGGTACGACTGCAAACCACTGCACTGCTCCCGCAGACCCCAAAGCTTTGAGTAGCAGTGCTTCTTTCCTTAATGCAAACGCTCGGTTCTTTATAAGATTAAACTTAATCCATGTGATGCTTGCTACTTAGAACTGGAAGGAGTTGTTCACAAAATTCAAGATATTTTTACATGACTGCAGTTTGCATATTGAGGCCTGACTGACTCTGAAGGAGTAGGTGTTGAGAATCCCAGGGCTGTCAGTGAGCCTGTCTGGCCAGGAAGGCTCTGTGCAACTGTCGAGCACTTTACGGTGTCTCTCAGGAGACAGCTCACATGAAATTCAATACAAATGCCATACAAAAGCCAGGCTCTGCACTCAGCAACATTTATTTGTCTTCTAAAGCAGAATAAATGAAATGATCATTGTAGCTTCCTAATACTGAAAGTGTGCTGTAGAAATGTTTATAAAGGACTGAGAAAGAGTATTGCCTGTATGTTTCCAATGAAATGAAATTGTGCATGTACCATCGAATTTAAGATATTATCATGCCATCTTAATACACATTAGATGTAAGCAGTGAGCAGTTAAAAATTTTTGTCTTCCTAGTCTCTTGCTACAGGGCAACAGTAAAGGATTTCTTTCTATCTTGGCTACTTCAACATTTAATGCTGGTGGAAAATACATTTCTATCATGCTGCTTATTTATAGTAACTGGGTAGAGCTTTCTCTGCTTGAAAATTGCTAGCTGCTACAAGCACTTGATACTATGCATGTTTTAAAAGTATAAAACATATTTATCTTTTTATAGTGCAATTTCCAAGCAGTGATAAACATTCTTGCTAAAGTATGGTATAGCAATGTGAATGTAAGCTGTTCATGTTAAGGACTGTCTGGCATTCTATTCAGAAAAGCTATTGTGACTGTTGCTAGGAATATAGAAGCATACAGAGATCATGTTGAGTCATGTGGAACATGGAAAAGAAATCTTCTTTCTACTGCTCTTTGAAAGTGGCTCAATTGCTTGTACATTGACTTTTATCCAACACAGATGGATTATCAATAGAACAAATTTCAATAAACCCTCCTTGCATTTACACAATGTAGAGTTTCTAACATTTAACCAATTAAAAGAATTGGTGCTTATAGCTTTAAAGAACTCATAGGTTAATTATGTCTCTCTTTGTGAACATGATGGAAGTGATAAAATAAAGATCTTCAATAGTTAAGGAACTTGTTCACTAGTTTACACTACACGGAGCCAGCTACTTGGCTGAAGGAATTTTTTTGCGTGAGGAAGAATCATATGGTTGGACTTGATCTTAAAGATCTTTTCCAACCTAGTTGATTCTGTGATTCTATATGGGTTGAAATTCAGTTTGCTTTCAAAGCACAAATCCCAATCAAATATTCTATCCACACAAAGCCCACAAACATTCTACCAGTGGAAGTCTTGCAGAATGAGATTGATTATTTAAAGTTATGAGGATACTGTTTTGTTTCATACAAAAAGCTCAACAAAATGTTTCTTAACCTCATTCTAGATTTGAATTGTGTAATCAAACTCTTGCATGTCCTTACAGTTCAGATAGACAGAGGTCCTTTGCAGGAGTATTCAAATCCTTGCAGAACAGAAATTCTGATTTAACCAGTATCACATAGAACATCATATTGAATCCTTGGCTAAACATGTACCGTTTCTAGAAAAGTAATGCCCCATGGAGATGCCAGAAAGCATTTAATAGGATGGCATTCCCTGAAACTGTGGGTATGGGAGGAGACGGAGTACCACTGAACGTAATAGTTAAGCAATAGGCAAACACAACTTCCTTTCTCGTACGCCAGCAACAACAATGGCAAAGCTGTGATTTGGTTGAAGTACTGTAACTCAGTATAGAATAAGCTGAGAAAGTATTAAAAAACTATCTTAATTACCTTTTTTTCTTTTCTCATTGTGTCTCATTTCATTTTGAAGATGCTTTTTCTTTCTAGGGTAAAAAAGCCATTGAAACTGAAGAATGAGTGAGTTCTGGCACACATTGTTCAAACGTAATGAAAAAGTACAGCAGACAACTAAACTGTATCACATAGAAGCTTCAGTGGATTCTACTGTTTATACTGAATCGGGGTTATGCCAAGTGTTTGCAAGATTTAACTCATAGTTTGTACTACTATAGCAGTGTTCCAGTTGTTGCCCACTAATATTTAGAGCAACTCTTGCTGTGCTAGGTGCAGTACAAAGATCAAGTAGGTAGCTAGTAGTAATAAGAGCAGAAAAAAAAAGAAATCATATCAGGGAAAAAAAAAGAGGGGGGGGTGTGTGTGTGTGTGTGTGTGTTATGATTTATCAGCTGATTTATCCAAGGACATTCAGAAAGTCTCCAACTGGAGCATGCATTTAAATTCAGAGCTCTTTAGTCCTGTTATTTTAGACTCAAATAACCTCCTGTCTGCCCAACTTTATTACTTTAAACTACAGGATTTTCTTTCTACCCATAGAAGTTACGCAAAACATTTAGAGGGCATTTAGTTTTCTTCTGCAAAAACTAAGTATAAACTAACATTAAAGCTCCATCTTTTGATTTCTCTACACAAGATCAAATTTAAGACTGAATGTTAGGCAAAATAAGCAAAACTAATCCTTTTTCTATCCAATCCAACTCTGTTTACTTTCTTCTTTCCCTCTTCTTTTCCATTTTGTTCTGTTATATAAAAATAGGTCTCCTGGTAAGTAATATCAGTTAACAGTAATTACTTAAAGAGTACTTTGTTTAATAGAGAAGCAAAATCACCCTTGATTTCTTGAGACTTTCTGTAATGCACATCATATGGATGGCTCCATAACTCTTTCTAATGCCTAATAAAATATGCTACTGTGTAGCATACTCATTACATATTAAACTGAGAATTCTGTTGCACAATCACTGGTGTATGCTTTGAAAACAATAAAACCAGCATGGAGTTATGAATTATAATAAGGTTTCTGCATTTCTGATACATAAAAATGCATTTTTATGCTGTCTCCTTAGCCAGCAGTTGAACTTTTCCTCTAGCCTGTGCCAAATGAACACAATCAAAACACACTGTCTGTATCTGCTGGTACATAAGAAAACATCTCATTGTTTCTAAATTTGGCCCCACGCACTTGTTCAGGAGGCTGCTCTTATTTCTTATTTTGTTTTGCTCGCCAGGTCAGAGCTCACAAAATTTTAATTTCTTCCTTTAAGTGCCTCTGAATTACTCTTTACTTCCCTGTGTCTTGTTTGGGTATTCCAAATACATACATCTGGATTTTATATGTATTTGTGTTTGTCTTGATATTCCCACTCCTCTCCCTCTCCTTTCAGTTTCTTAGAAGAGATGCTTACATATGGAACAGCCTATTTAGAAATAAGCCCAGCAACCAGGCCCTTTAAAAACTCTATTCTTTTCCATGATTTCAACATTCTTTGAATCTCTAGAAGCACAAGCTATCTCCATACAAATAATTCTCTTTCTACTCTAAAAAAAGTAATCTGTAAAAGGACCATAACAATAGTAACTTTAGCATTGTATTGTGAAAGGGGAAAGTACTTGTACAATTGACGTCATCTAATGGAGTGTTAAAAAGCAAAATTATTAGCATTTATTGTCACCACTCAGCATTGTTAATCCAGATTAACAGTCAGTAGGCTCAACACATGGAGAAAGAATAACAAAGAGGCAGTTTCTGCTGAATGGCTTGTGATATGAAAGGGAATTAGCTCACAATGCTGTTATCAGCACTGCAGCTACTCACTGGGCTTGGCAATCACAGGAGAGATTGATAGTACTTGGTAGTGAACTAATTGCTTTATTGGCATGTGTCTGATAAATACACGCTAATCCATTAAATCAATGTCACAATTGATTCTTAGGTAGAATGCAGAAGAAAATCCAGGTACTAATCATCACTAACTATTGTAAAGAAAACACAATGGCTTATTAATCAATTCCACTATGTTGGGATAAATTTAGCTAATGCCATCAAATCTATTATATACAGAATGCTATTCCTGAATATCATAGCGTTGGAAGGAAACAATTCGGTATGTATCTCTGCTGATTTCTCTGAGCTAGATTTCTACAGACTCAAAGCTCAGCAGCTATTTCAGTTTGAATGACTTTGACATGAACAAAAGCAAAAAAAGAGAACAAAAATGGGATTTTCCTGCCAGCATTGCCTGCAGGTGTTTGTCTCTGTCCCAGTCTGCTCTGAACTGAAATACCCATGCATCTCTGCAGACAGCAGAGCCTTTCAGAGTTTAAAGGTGCATTACACAAAAAATAAAGGCAAAGAGCTATAAAAATAAGTGCAGAAGAGTTTGCTGGAATAAGGCATTCTATACATCATCTTAATAGTCTCCAAGGAAGTCTAAAAGAGCCAAACCTTATGACTTCTCTTTGCAGAACAAGAAATCCTGGATTTCTTATTTAATAATGTTCCTGATGGCTTCTGCGAGTCCATAGGTACAAGTGAATATCACTGATTTTTAGGTCTTACCCCATATGATGGTTGACTTAGGAATGATTTTTACTACCTTGCAGTTGTATTTTTCTTGCAGGAGAGATTAAATCAAAGGTTATTGATGAGGAAGAGATATTTTCAAGGTCAGTACCTCATTGGTACTCTTGTCCTCGGATGTGAGTTGGAACATGCACATCCATTTTCTGTAACACACTTTCTAGTATTATTTTAAATCAATTCAAAAATTTATACATCATCAAGAGAAGCTTTTGTAAGGGATTGCAGTAGGCTACTGAGTTCTGTGATAACTTGTAACTAGACTAACACAGGTCAGTCAACTCCCACTGACTTCCTGAGCTCTTGGTTGGACCTTAATCAAGAATGGAAACAAAGGATGCAACTTTGACACTGACATCCTGCCTGGAATTTATGGCAGTAGCACCCAATTCATGTAATTGTATCCTTCCATCCGCCATCCAGTTGAGAGGAGTATTGGAAAAAATCCTGAAGAGAAAGAATATGAAATAATCTGTCATATGGAAAGCTCCTCACTAGCTGTAATAGGAGCTGATGCATTTCCTTTTCAAAATGCTAATTTTTTTATATGACAGAGGATACATGGATTATAGGAGGAAGCTAAGAAAAGGTTAATATAAAGCAAGAATAGTAAAAAAATCTAATTGTGTAAAATAAATATTTCAGGTTGACTCAAAATTAAATCTGTGGGATTTATATTTCAGCAATAAACCAAAACCTATTCTACTTTAGATTAATATAAGCTAATTTATTTTAATACAATTTTTCATTTCAGACAAAATGAAAAATGCACTGTTCATCCAGCTCCATTGGAACATACTTCACTCCAGCTTTGAAATGAACCTTGAAAGCAGAGCTTTTAAAAATTCAGATTTTCATTACTACACTATGTGTGGCCATGTAACAAGACTACTTGAACATGTGCTGTAACATACTGGAGGTTGTATAAGAATGGAAATCCCAGGTTACACTTTTGCTGGCCTCTATTTGAGCTTTAAATTCCATTCTTCAGAATGAGGACTCAGTGCAAGGTGGACTGTTGCCTCCCAGAGAGTCTTCAGCAACAGTCCTGTGGCTGGAGATCCCTCAGGCTGCCTGCAAAAGCTTCATCAGATCTCACAGGCACCACAGCAAAACATTTTGCTGCAAGGAAATGATGCAGCCAGTGTTCTCAGCAGGTCAGCCTACATCAGACTGCCAGGAGGCCACGAGCTCTTACCCTGCAGTAAACTGAGGTCTAACATGGTAGCTTATGTCTCAAAATAAGTAGCAAGGAGTAATATGTTTTATTTTATCTTTGCAACAGGATAAGACTATGCACCCAGTCAGTGAATGATTACAGCTGAGATGGTGGTGAACAGTAACAAAGTCATTAGTTTGAAAACCAAAGCAATTTCCACAGCATTGAAAGAGGTCTGTGGCACAGTCACAAGTAGGACCAGTTTTCCTTAGCCTTGTTTATCTTGTGATCATCTCTTGGACAGTTTTTCATCTTCTCCAATTTAAATAGCATGATAATTAAAAGAAACTAAGTTATTTTAGAAAACAAGAACTAATCAACAAAAAAGGAGATTCCTTACACCATTAAAATAGGTCCAATATTACTGTTTGTCAGCTATTCCAAGGAAAGACAAATGGTAGGTCAAGCTTTTCAACTGAAAAAATGGAATCACTTTAGATTTTCCAATCACTGTCCGTTAACCCAAGTCCACATCAAACACCATAGTGATAACAGTGTAGGATGATCAGTGCTCAGCCTAAAGCGAACCTGAAGTTTGTGATGGGAAAGTACATACGAATCTAGTTTTGCAAGTACAGGTTTTAAAACATCTCTTAGAGCCCAATGACACACATTTCTTTCAGGATCTGCCATTTTAACTGAAAAGGTATCATTTTGCTACTCAGATAATGAACAATATATTAACATCAAGAACAGTGGCTGAAATGCAAGATACTTATCCTAGGGGTTTTTTGACTTCATGGAGGATTCAATTTGCTTCTCAGCTATACTGCTGTAGATCAGGAAAAGTTTAGCTGAACTGAATAAAGTTTGTCGCTTTAATGCTCATAGAAGCAACAAAGAAATAGCCTTGTAATATTGTAATCATGTAAATAAAAAGTGCATAAATAATTTCTGCAACTTGAAATTATCTAGCAGCACAGATGGAAAAAAGGAGATAGAAAGGTTTACTGTTACACCAGGTTGGATCCAAATTATGTGATATTTTACAAAACACATCTGCAACTACTTAGAAGACCTAAGAAATATACAAAGTGGTATCTCGCAGACCATTTCAGGCTGGAGCTGAATGTTAAGCACATCTGATTTAAAGCAAGGCCTGGAATTGGTGACAGCCTGAAGGCCCCTGCATGCTAACAGGTGCTGGAACTCCCTGAATAATAAATGAAAGCACTGGGTAGTGGCACGTTTGTCACAAGGCCCCAAGGGCTTACAATTCACCATTCCTATTTGTCTAACAGAGCTTGATTTGTTAACCTTGTAGTGGCCTGTCTTTTCTTCCATGTTGTACATGCAGTAATTACAGGTTTCACGCTACAATAGGTTGCCAGGGGACTTTTCCAGAGCTTGAAGCAATGATTCAGACATGAAATTACAGACAGATGCCTGCAGTTGTGATGGCTACATTAATTTGCTGCTTTCACAGGTCACAACTGCTTTGGTCACAACCCAGACTCTGCTCAGCAGGGGTAGACTTACTGGGAACTAGTCGCTGGAGTTTGCCTCCTACACACGGATTATTGGTAGAAGCATTTTTAGTGCTAAAGGATTACTTGGCATGGCAGGCCCTAACAGGAAGTTTTCATATTTCCTTATGCGCTAATCTGCATTGCTGTCCTTGCATCTGGTATGAAGAACTCAAACTAGGTGCAACTGTACAATTTGGAGAAGTAGGTTTAAGCGTAAACCAGTGCTTCCACCTCTGCCCGAGCTCGTCTGTTAAGGTGATTTTCAGACTGCAGTTGGAAGCCACACACAGGCAGCACAGGCAGAGCAAGTGATGGTCATAGGAGTGCCTTAGGAGTTCAGGGGCCAGGTCTTTAGAACACTGAGTCCTAAACATGCCGGGTTGCTTTTGAAAATGGAAAGTGCAAGTGTTAAGTTATAGACTGTATAAAAACCCTCTCTATAAATTTTGTCTCTCCTGCTTAATGCAGTGGCCAGTGAGGTCAAGTATTAAACTCCTGTGTTAAAAGTTTGTGGTCAGTCAGTGGAATCTTCATCTTTTCTGTTCCTTGCTGTCTCTGAAGTAAAAGCAGTACTCACAGTGACTGAGGTGTTTCAATGTATTATCAGGTCTGTAACTCAGCCTGCAGGCTATAGTTTCAACTTCACAATATTTTTGAAAGGAAAACAAGCTGGCAGAATCACAGTCAAAGAAAAAAGGTTTCCAGGAACTTGAAATCAAGCAGCTTGGATATTTCTAAGAAATGTCTTAATTTTTATAGGCACAGAGGAGTTCTGTCATAACACCATAAAAAGTCAGATCATTAAATGAGCAAGTAGGAACACACATGCAGTTATGAGAACTTCATTTAGAAAATATCTCCCCAACTTCTGGAATGAGACGCTTTAAATGCAGCACTATCTCCTCACTGTTAGACATGAACAAGTGAAAATTGAACCCCTGAAACTACTCTTTCATTTTGGTTTCATGCAAATATGATGCTGCTCACATTATTTATGCAGTTCAACTTTCTTGATTTTACAACATGGCTGTGGCTTCTGACAAACAGCTATGTACAAAAGACAAGAATCAAGCCCTATCATTTTGTACTAAGAATAAAAATGCATGATACTGCATCTTCTATATTGAACGTATGAATACATGAGTGTCTATTATAACTGGAATATAATGGCTTATTGCAACTAATCGACATTTTGACCAAATATGTAATGTGGATTCAAATAGAAGTGCAATACAGCCAATATGCTCAGTATAAAAATATTATACAAAATAGAAACAACAAGAAATCACTACACATTCTGCTCTTCTTCTCCCCATCTCTTAACAGAGCACTGTAAAGCCTGGAGAAGGCTGGCAATTGCTCTAGTAACTTTCCACAGAAAACCGCTCTAGGCAGACACCAAGCACACGACCTTTATGTCCCATTGGTTCATATTCACCGAAAATTTAAAGGGCTGAAAAAAGAACTCGCAACTGGAGGCTCTTGGCAAACATTAGAATAGTTGCCACTGTTATCCCTATCTATTCTGGTTTTCTCCATGGACAAGATTTCCCTAATAAAAATCTAGAAGAAAAATTCTGAACTCAGTTTCATATTTAATATGATTGTAGAAAGCTGAAAAGCAGGTTTATTCAACTCACTGAAGAGCCTTGACATTAGGTGAATCTCAGAGAAAGTATCTTTTGTTTTAAGCAAAGCCAGTTAGTTCTGTGTGATTTAATGAAATTCATGCATCAATAAGTTTTTGTAAGTTTTTGTTTAAATATGAATGTATATAGAAATTAGGAATTAGAATTTAGGTTTGTCTGGCTTCTGATTTGAGTCAGAATATGTGATGAAAACAGGTGGACTAATGTAACTTACCTAAGGTAAAATTGCATACAAGACTATAATAAAAATCATAGGGGTCACATAGGACTAGCAAAGCTCTGAGCATATGTTGGTATGCATGAGCACACCAACATAGAGAATATATTGCACTATTCACTGAGGTACATGGTGTACTATTTTGGCATCCAGGCAAGTCTTAAACTTGAAGGAGAGCTGAACACATCACAGGGAAATCAGCTGTGACTGGTGATTTGCCATTATGTGAAGTCAATTCAGATTAAAATTTCTTGACCTGGAAAATACTGAAACAAAGCAAGTAAATGCCTGAATGCCATAAATAAAAAGTTATCATCACTTACTGGCTAGATTTATAGCCTCTTGCTAGTGCTAAGAGTCTCATTATACTGGCGGAGGCATTTAAATAATTATATTTATGATAATATCTACAGCTCCAAATGCTATTAGACTACCATGGCTACTGTCCACATAATCTTTGCCTTAAAGACCTTACAAACAAGGATACAAAACATGGGAGATAAGAGTATCATTATGGGAGCTGGATGACAGCCAAAATTGCTGTTGCAAACAACAGTGCTGTAGGAAACAGCAAAACCACTATTTTCCTATTTTTATCTGAAAATAAAATAAAAGAGACATTTCCTAGAAAACCTAATGCAAAACTAGAATTAATCCCTGCACATATTTTGATTGTTTAAACCACTAAATTTAAATTAAAATAATCTGAAAATTAAAAGCATAATTAAACCAAATATTAAAATATCCTATTAAGAAAAAGGTCAAAATACAATACTTCATTTTATTTTACAGTGGAGTTATCTGACATGGATGTAGTCAGACAGAGCCTACAGCATTTTTTTCCCCAAAAAGTTAAGATTTCTGTTGGAAACAGCGATCCATCACACAATGTTTCACCTGCTTGGATTATGAATCCTGCCTAATAAATACTCAGGTAGTGCAGAATGAAATTCTCATAATCACAAAGAAAGCATGAAAGGGAAATTCAGAGACTGAATCCTGCTTGTTTAGAGCCGCAGGACCGAGATGTGGCAGCTCTCCCTGGGCTCTGCAGTGAGTGCTGGCATTACAGCTGACACTGCGCTCATGATTCAGTTTCTCAGTGTAAAAAAGTAAAGATGTCTGAAGGTTAGAATGGAAGTTCATCATAGGATTTTCAGGATTAACAGGAGTTTTCATCTCCCAGCTCTTCAGTCTTGCTTCAGTTAGTTAAAAGAAACACTGCCTAGAATTTATGGAAGAATTAACATCTTGCCTGGGATCACTTTGGGTTTAAACTCACTTTGCTTTACAAGGTTTTTCAGCAGTGAGAGTCTTGGTTGCTAAAGGAAAAATAATGTAGAAGCCTGCCAAACAGCAAGTCATCTCACTTGTGCAGATTATTTTCACTCCAGGGGAAGATGAGAGATAGAAGTGGTTGAGTGAATGCTGCCCACCAGCAGGGAGGAAGGAAAGAGGACTGTGGTAGCAGCCTGGAGCTGTCCTACCTGTTGTGTTAGGGAACCCAAGAGTCATTGAGCTCTAGGCAAGAAGGCAAAGAGCCGGTGATAACCGCATCCGATATGGGAGGTGTGAGAGGCCACAGTACCCCTTTCAGTGGCAAATTAACTACGTAGATCTTCATGAAGCTGGGATGCCTGGCATAATTAGTGACATGTCTGAATAGTTATTGAGTCAGATACACCTGGTGGTGGATTTTTCTATCATCACTGCCAAACAAAAGCTGCTTCAATGATATTAACAAACTCCTACTAGAGACAGCAAGCAAAGATTCATGATCAAGATTTTACAATGCAAGAATTTTCGCTCATTTGCACTATTCAATTATTTCAACTACTGCAAAATCTGAATTAAGAACACTGAAAAATCTTTTCCATTGAATAAACTGCAGGTAGAATCATTCTAAGAGGAAGGAGAGCAATGGAGAACTTTCACTTACAAAGTTCAATGTTTTCTGATTAAATGTATAAAAACAGTGAAGAATAAAGTTAGAACTTTATTTTCTTTCTAATAGACAGGCTTCTTTTCTAATCCTGGTTTAGTCTTGTGGTACAACCTTTAAGAATTGTTGACCACATTTATTTCAGGCTTTTGATGTTATTTCCCCCTTATCCACCTCCCACAGACTTCTCTTCCCTAGTAAACTTCTTCAGGATTTGTTCTTATAAATGAGTTTTTGGTCAGCTCATGTTTTGGGATGTTTGAGACATCAGATGGTGTTTTGTAGGCATCAAAAGGACTGATACATTGGGGTCTCTGTTTTCCATTATCACCTTGTAATTCAAATCAAAGCATTTATTAACACCTTTGTGCAACAAAGGAGAGATATTGTCTTGTTTATGTAAGTGAAATAGTGCATTGTGGCAGAATTCTAGCAGGGACAGTGCTGCAGTAAGATGACTGCATAATAGCATGAGCCCAAAAAGGGAAGGTGGAAAGCTATAGAAATACAAAACTTCTCGTATGTTTGGCTGCAGATGTAGACAAGGAGGTAGCTCTTTTTCCTACACCCAACTACTGCCTGATGCAGCACACAAACCCCTCATGGTCAACTTGCATCCACCCTGATATATCACCCGAACCCAGACTGTCTCTAGAGGATGAATTTAGATCCTGTCACAGAGAAACCCAATTTTAAAGATCATGATACCAGTTTTGCAGTGATGCAAAACACTTGCAGGAATATGAAAGACAGAAAAAAAAAGAAAAAAAGACTTTTTTTAAGCTTTATAACACGTAAACATGTCAGTCCAGACTTCAGACTAAATTAGCTGCATTAGCATCCCAGCATCTGAGTGGAGTGTCTGAGTGGAGAACAGCACGCTGAGCAAATGTTAACTGCAGTGGGAGTTCAGCTCTATGGAAAAAAGCCCAGCTCTGGGAAAACAAGCCTGATATCAACTTATAACGTAAATGTAAAGTAGCCAAGAATAAACATGCTTCATGCCAGAGACAAGCAGAGCAACAGCCTCTCAGCTCGTGTCAGGGGTATTCTGGGTGTCCTGGGTAGACCGCAAATGGGCAGTGAGAGGAGGCCAAAATCAATATTGTTAAAATTACAATTGGATAAACTTATTTTTCCACCTTTATGCTTCTTTATGAGAGTGGCTATAGTAAATCAGCATGCCTGCACTGACTCTGACAGAACTGTGCCAGTTTTTTTAGCTAAATGTTACATAATCCAAGACCTTGGGAGTAAAGTTGAACCTGGGAGGAAGGGAGAGGAGAGGGGAAAGTGTTTTAACATTTAGGTTTATTTTCCATTATCCTACTCTGAATTGATTGCAAGAAGTTGAATTCATTTTCCCCAAGTTGAGTACGTTTTGCCCATGGTGGCAATTGCTGAATGACCTTCCTGTCCTTATCTCAATGCATGAGCCTTTGTTGCATTTTCTCTCCCCTGTCCAGCTGAGGATGGCAGTGATGGTGGCTTTGGTGGGCACCAGCCAGTGTCAACCCACCACAACCTTCTAGCAAAAATATTCATTCCTGCTGCTGCTTTGATAACAAAATCTCTGAGAGGTTTTGAGAAATACTTCACTGTTCCTTCTCCAGTTTTGTCACGTAAACTGTTACCACTGGATAATCCATACAGTACTTGGCTAAAAATATTGAAATTAACTTGTTTTTCCAGCAATTGGAAGCAATATTTTTCTCTGCACGATCTGAGTTATGTCTTGTGGAAGCTCAGGGCTCCTTTTAATCTGCATTCCAGACCACAAAATTGTCTTGCGGTAATTCTGTTACCTTGAAATGAATCAGTGTGGGTGACTAAGGAAGGATGCAGAAAACCCTCATTTGATCTTTTAACTTGAAGATACAAAAGACATTTTCTCTCCACTGGTGATCTGCTACCTGCAGCTTATCTATTAGCTCACATAGGTTCAAGTATTTAAATGTTAGGGTGCAAGGCTGTACATATGCTTCCAAGCAGAGGGAAGAAGCTTAAATCTTTCATGTTTTAAATATGGGCTTTTCTTGCATGAAAACAGTTCTGCCAAATGACCTTTTCTGAAGTTCACAGAGTGATCGATTTCCTGCCCTCACAGGTATGGTTACAAGATTATCAGGAAAAAAAACCCCTCTGTTTTTTTATGTGGTTTTTTTTTGGTGGGTTGGTGGGGTTTATTTGTGTGTGTGTGCAGTGGTTTGGGGTTTCTTAGGAAGACTGATCAGCTCTTTCTTTGACATAGGAAGTTTTCTTTATTAACTATCTTCTGCTTTTGACAAATCTGAGAGCACTCTTTTCTCTAGTGTTATACATCACTTTAGACTTTAATGATTACTTAAGTAACTGCAGTTGTAGCTTTTAGTCTGGTCATTCAACTTATTTCAGTGCACTTTGTTGTTATTATTGCAAAAAGGCAAATATCTGTAACTGACAAGGAAAATGTCAAATGCTCATTATTCATATGAATATTCATATTCATAATCTGAATATTATGGGCATTCATATTATTCTTGCAAACTCAAAAGTCTTATTGACAAAGTTCTATTTTCATTGCGTTGCTTTATAATATAGCATCATGATTTGAATGACAAACTACACATGAGGTTAAGACCTTCCATAAAATCTAGCTAATAATTTGAAATGTTTGGGCAAAAATACATGACCATTAAGATTCTGTTAATCACTGTAATTCATTCAGGTTGATAACAAACTTCAAAAGCCAAGAGGGCTTGGGTTTATTTTGAGTTTAATTGCAAACTTCCTACAGAGGTGTCAGTACGCTCTTTATAACACCACCTTTGATGACTTGGCCATGTAAAGGATTTGGTTTGAAGTTTTTGAAGCTGATGCAAGGATTATCACTGTAAAGAGCTAGCAAGGCATAAAATGGAGTCTCTAGATTTGTTTAGATTAATGCCCAACATCCAGGCTTGATATTTTTTAAGACAGGTTTCTAATTACTATGCCTTTTATACTGGAGCTGTGCACCAGAGATTTGTACGAGCATCAGGGACAATGTTTATTGAAATGTGTGTGATATAAGACTGCTAGCAACTTCTAAAAGAGCTATCTACTCTGTAATGCTCCTGAGTGCTCACCAATCTAACATGTACTCTGCCACCTGTCTCCCACCATTATTATTAACTTATGAGCTTCTCCAGGCTAGATAGAGGCTATATAAATTGTAGATATGAATTTCCCAAAGGGACAGGGAACACAGAACTAAGCACAGCTCACATTCAGCCACACTTTCAGATGTCAGGGAAAACTCACCCAAGAAAACATTGACCAGTGCCTCTGAACAATTTCATGTCAGCACTTCATAATTTGTGATCATTTTTTCTTTTTAACTACTGCTGTAAACACGCATTGCAAGTCAACTCCTACACTGATGAAGTTCTGCTGCCTGCATAGTTTTGACTTATTTGAGCAACTCAAAACATAAATAGTCCACTGAAATCAGCAGTTACACCCAGTGTTGCTACTCAATAGGTGGATCTGTTGACAGATTATTTGTGTAAAGCCCTTGACTAATCTGAAACTTCATGCAAACTCATAAAAGAAAACGTGCAAATGAAGGGCTACAGCGAGGCACAGAAATCATGCAGGCTGCAGTATTAGGACAATTTTAGACATGTGTGTCAAGAGAATGAGAACTGAGACGAATGAGACTCTCCAGCTCCTTCAGGATGGATGTAGAGGTAACTTTCACTTTGCCACCACCAGGACCTTGGCTGTCACATTCAAGAACAGAAAGTAGTTCAGATGCAGCTAAAATACTTTGCACCTTTTAACTTTTCAATAGTTCTTTCTGTTCATATCTTCTTTCTACCACCTCTGTCCTCATCCTTTCAATTTTTCTTGCCTTTATTCTTTTCCCACCTGGAGAGTCTGTGTATAACTTGTAGGCATAAAACCCTACAGAACCTACAAGGTGTACGTGCTGGCAATACCTACTCAAAAGGCCGTGGCTTGAGAGGCAAATGGAAGTTTTCAGAGGAGGTTCCAAGCATAGATTCCAACCCTTTTCCCACACAGGTCAGTAAGTCTCTCAGCCTTCATATTATCCATATTGACATATATTATTTTTGACACACTTTTCAATCTTTCTATTTCCAATCCCAAGGTGTGGGGTTTTCTCTCCTTTGTTTGTAACTTTGGTAGCTTATATAGTTACCTACTGTGGCTCATAGGAACTTTGGTGACCCTCCCTGGCCTGCTCTGGATAAAATGGAGATTGTGCTAAAGTTAGGCTTCAATTAACAATCACTAACGATTACTAAAAAACAATAGAAAAACAATGACTTTACAATAAAATTGAATCCTTGCTATTCTGTACAGTTTTACAGAGACTGAACATAGACAGGGTATACTTTATGGGAGAAAAGAGGATCTAAAAGATGAATGTAACATCACTCAGATCAAGTTAAGAGCTACTTGACCAGAGAAGGTCAGCAAAACTTTCAAGAGTTTTGGAAAGAGGAAACTGCAGCATTCTCAGCTGGGGATGACTGAAAACTCATAGTTCAACTTTCACCTCACATCTAAGAATCCTACACCTGTATAACACCAAGACGACTAAGGAATATTACAAAAGAGAACTTATGAAGATGACAGGAAGATCTCTGTGTTGGACTGTTGTTGATTGTTAAAACATTCACAGCTTCTAACCAAAAAGTTTCATTTCAGGAAAGTCTCTTAGAAGGTCAGTCATCCTTGAAGAAACTTTGTGACTGAAAATGAATATAAAAGGATAAAGTGGAAATACTGAACACTACATGGAAGTGCGGTTTTACAACAGCTCCACTTGCAAACGAAAGAAATCTCAGATAAGCCTCAGCATCTTTTTTTTTTTTTCATTTTTTAATTTTTTTGTTTGTTTTGTTGTTGGGGGTTTTTTTGTGTTTTCTTATAAGCTTCCATTTTCCCAAATTTATTCCACCACTGCCCTGGGCAGCCTGTTCCAATGCCTGGCCACCCTTTCAGTGAAGAAATTGCTCCTAATATCCAAAATCATCACCTGGTTGATTCTGCTGCATAAAAAGCTGCTTTCTGGGAGAGAAAGAAAACAAACCAAACCAAACAACCAACCAAAACAACACACAAAAAGGTTTGTTTCAAGAGATTCAGAATAGGCAGAGAACAGTGTGTTCAGTGTTTTTGTGTGTATTTACTCTTCACTTCTTATCTGAAAATAAGTCAAGAAAACTAGGAAGAGAAATATGAAAAGGTGTCATTTTTCAGTAAGACATTAAGGTATTTTCCCTTCTTCTGCAACCATTTGTGTATCCTCGAAGGAAGGAAATAAGTACTGGAAGGAGATTATTAGGGTACTTTAGCACAGGATTTTGGTTTTGGGTGATGCTGAGTGATGCTAGAAACATCTCACGCACATGCTGAGTGATCAGTACCAGAAATCTTTCCCATTCTGATTAATTCTGCATGTGGCAGTTCATTACTTTAGAAAAGAGATGGGGGCTGTAGCCGAGATTGTATAAAACTATGTGGCGTCAATACTTCTCCCTTCACAGAAATGTTTGTGGAACAATCTGGAAGAGTTAACATTACTATCAGATGTCACTGTAATATAAATAATGAATTTGAGATACTAATAAATGGCAAAGGCTGATTTAAATCTCTTACTATAATAGAGTTTTATCAATTTAAACAGATAAGTGAACTCATAAATTCAGTTTTCCTTTGCAGATGTAATGCTACCTTCCAATCCATGCATTGCAAACCTGAAACCGCAATATCAAGAGGTAATTTTAAACTATGTGATTATGAGCACTGACAAAGCAGGCAGAGGGTTAGGTTCTTGAGGATAGAAGGAAGCTTGTCTCGTTCTGAAGTCCTAAAATACTGATTTCCATTCTCCGAGAAGGTCATAGGCTAAACAAAAACTTCTTTGAAAATGTACCTGCTGGATACATACCTGGCAGGGAGAAAAGCAAGTTCAAAAATTCCTGATACTGATGTTATTGTACATTCTGTTCCAGGAATGGAACAACTGAAAACCTTTCTGTATCTTATCTGCATCCTAAATTTTGGGTGCAATACTGTGGTACTACAATATGGACCATGGTGCTTAAAATAATTTTGGTCTTGAAGAAAGACTCAAAAATTGATTCAGTTTTAAGTTCATCCCATTCTGAAATTCATGGAACATCTCAGGATACATTCAGAACTATGCTTCAACTTACGCACGTGCACACGATCCTCTGCACAAGATAAACATTGCAAATCACTCTGTAAGTTGCACAGGTATTTCCCTTGAAATGGATAACCCTTATTCTCTCCTTTACTCTGAAAGTGATTTTTGCTATTTCCCTGCCATTCTTTCTTACGATTAATGATCTGAATGCTGGATATGAGCTAGGTTACCTTTAATTTAGCTGCATCAAGCTCTTTGCCAGGGAAACAACAATATATAGGTCAGGTGGGCAACTAACATCTATAAAAAGCAGCTCTGAGGCCAGAATGCCATTTCAAAGCCCTATTCAATTAGTATTCACTTTCTGTGTCTTAGGTCATTAAGCATCTGCAAAGTGCTCTGCTCCCATACAGGCTATTATGATTCTATACAAAATGTGCATTATTGCTGTCAAGAGAGCTCAATTTGGAGCAGGATCCAAGCCCTCTTAGCACCTAACAGCCTTCAAATGTTTCTCCCACAACTCCCAGCTTAAAAGAGTCTGCTTTTTCACTGGGGTTTTATTTTTTGGTTGTTTGTTGGTTGGGTTTTATTTTTGCTTTAGTAGGATGAGCGTGACAACATCGGCCATCACGCAATCCACTCAGATGATGTGAATGATATGTACACACTGACAGTTATGGAAGTTACTTTGCCATTATGACATTATTTGCATTACAGCTGCCTGCTCCTATCAGAACTGTATCGCACTCACTTGCACTCAGTAATGGAGAGTAATTGCTCCGAGAGTTCATACTCAAAATCTGACAAATGACAGAATATTTAAAGAAAGCATTATAAAGCCCTGACCTCTGATAAGTGAGTAAGGACAGGACAAGAAGATGTATTAAACTTTGAGTCAGAACTCCAGTTTGAAAGCCAAATGAACTACCATCTGCTTCAGTGTTACAGGTAAACCCTGAACTAAGCCTGGGAATAAAACATGAAGTTGAATGCAGTATATATGTATGGGCATTTCATGGAGCTATATAGTATCAGGACACCAAAGACTGATTCTGAGCTTGTGCAGCAGTGTATTTATTACTGGGCTAATTGAACAGTGCATGAGATCTTCTAATTTGGACTATAGAACTGCATTTATGATTGCCTTCCGAATTCCTGCAGGACCCTCTCCCCATACCTACATTCAAACATTCTGAATGTCATTTTACATAAGCATTCTGAAATACAGAATGGTAATTGCACATTATTGAAATTTTGCTGAGATTTGGCAAGTATTTAACTGTGCTTTCCATATTTTCCCCTGAATTTTTTATCATCCCAATCAATTCAGACTAAGATGTAATGTTCAGAGCTTAATAAGGCTGTAAGCATTTATTTCCTTTATAATTTTCTATTAATTACAGAGCAGCTAATGCATTTTTAGAGTCAGCTATTAATTCATTTACATTGGTTGTCTTTTTAATTGCCTGTTAAGTACCTGTACTCATTTGAGAGATTTACATGGAATTGTTGCCAAAAACGTCTTGTGCAATTGTACCCGATTCTTTTTCTGCCTGAGTTCTCTATTGTTTCATGCCATATTTATCATGGTTACTTTCCTTTTGCACAGTTAGCCTTTTAGCAGCTTTGATCTAAAAGCATTTAGAATAATTATCCTATGTAATTATCTTCCTCCATTTCTCTGACTTCCTTCTAATATGAAAATAAAACAAATCAACCAAAAATTTAAGAGAAAACACCCCAGATAAAACAGATTTTGGTCCCTCATCCATAACAAAAATCCCCCAGCTTAGCCCATAGCCAGTCTTTAGACAGAACACCTCTTAAAAGGAAGAACCACCTCACTAAACTAAGCATGTCTCCAGGTCCACTGCTCTCTACCCAGTTCTTATGTCAAGAAATAACAAAAAAATATGGAGCAACCAGCCTGACGGAGTTTCAAACTCAGATTCTGAAGCTGAAAGATGAAATTTATGTTCCAAGCGAAATCTCAAAATTGTAAAAATTCAGCAATTCCATGTTGGGAAGAAAATGAGGCATTTTTAGCATCTCAAATTGTGTAGAATGTTTTCCTAGTCATTGCATGTAGCAATATGAATGAGGTTTACCACCTCAAACAGATTAGACAACAAACCATTCTACAGTAAATCATTCAAGTCATTCAAGTTCCCCAACTCCCAGTCCTGAAGAAGTTGCCAAGAAACTAGATAAGCAAGTTTTGAAGCAGAATGCATTAGAAGATTGTGACATGGACACATCACTGCGCAATACTTGCACTTTATAAAAAGGCATTTTTCAGGGGAAGAGTAGTCCACTGGAAAATTTCAGTCTATCAGAAATTGGCTGATGCCCTGAAGCAGAAGTGTTTATATCTTTTTTTCCCCTTCTGTAATCTTATCTAACATAGATGTGGATGCTCTTATTATCCATACAAATGTCTAATCCCTTTTGAATCCCACTAAGCCCTTATCTGTCCCACAGGGTAAATTGTCTTTGTGTAAGAAATCTGATTCCTTTTAGCCTTTTTAAAAACTGTAAGTGATCCATCTCACTTGTCCTTGTGTTATGAGAAAGGGTAAATAGGAGTTTTCTTTGCATCCTATGTATTATTTTGCATACCTCTTACACATTCTTATTTTATAAGGTTCTCCGCTAGGATAACATTCTTAATCCTTTTCAACCTCATTTCATAAGGAAGCTGTTTGTTTAAATAGGATATTTTTTTCCCTTTGGATGGAGAAGGGAATAAAATTGTGAGATCTGAAATGTATCATTTGATTCACCAGAACTGTAATTTTATGCAAGTATAATTCTATTGAAATCAGCATCTCCTAATGTGTAAGGCTTGTCTCTGTTCCGTCTGTGTCTATAATGGCACCATATCATTTTCTGTCCTCTTCTGCATATCAGCTAGTATTTTTTGTCCTTTTTTTTGAACCACAGCTGTACACTGAGCAGAAGGCTTCCTGCAACTATCCGAAACAGTTCCCAAGTCTTTATGTGACCTGGTTCCAAATAATTTGGACACCAACAGCATGACCCAGCAGAAAGCTCATGGAGAGACAATCTCTGTGCTGATTTCTGTTGCTGATTTCACAGCTTGAAATGTGCTTGGCAAGAAACAGAGGATGGATAGGGGAGGAGGAAGAGACCACATGTGGCTATTTATTTTCAGACATGTAAATGGTTGGCAATACCTTTGTTCTATAATACTTTATACCAGCAGTTGAATCTTATTAATAGATCAAGTTAGATTATATTTTGATGACATCCAGAGCCCCCATCTTAACTTGTGTAAGATGCAGTTAACACAGATGTCTTATCTACATAAAGCTGGTAGCATGAGTAGTGTGGATAAAAGGAAGATTATTATCCCTGTTATATAGACAAGGCAATGAGACAAAGGAAGAATTAATGTGTTGCCCAGAGTTTCATTAGACATTCATTATGAAGGCCGAAATTGAATCTGAAGTTCCCAAGTCAGTCTGGAACTTTAAACACTCCTCTTCCTTATTCCTTAGGGAAAGAAAAGGCAAGCTAAGAGAAGCAGAACTTCCTTGGTTTTCTTGCACATTGTTTCATTCTCCTATGTCCATCCAATCCTATTATTTGGAGATTAAAAAATAGTTTGTTTATCTTCCTATTTCAAATTTGGAATCGTTGAGGACTGGCACACTAGGGAGAGATGTTTAACACAGAGCTAATCCACTCATAATGGCAAGCAAATCTTAAGGAAGGCAAAATGCTTGCGTGCACTAAGACTGTTTTCTGAATAGTAATTAATGAACACGTATGAGGCTTTTCAGTAATGCTCAGCCCCACAAAAGAAGCAGAAGCAACAGAGATAAGGCAGCCCTTTTTCAGCAGCACTGCTGATAATTAAGTGACCTTGTCAGGAATTATAGATGTTTACTGATTCAGCAGAGAATACTTGAGGAGGGAAAAGACAAAATTGCCTTTATATGTCAAATCAACTATAAAAATCCTGGCTGAAGATAGAAGAAGAAAAAATGTCACCTAAATCTTCATTTTCAAAAGCCAGTATATAATGTGGCTAACATGACAAAAGCTTCAAGAATACCTTTGTGCATTTTTGCATCTTTATATATGTAAATCACATAAATGCAGGGCTTTGGGCTGCTTATTTAACAGCTGTACAATAGGAGCATTAATATGGTTTGGCTTGAGAGATGCATATTACAGGCAAAAGGAAGTATTTGTATCAATATTACTACATAGAGAATAAGGAAATGCAAAAGAAGAATGATAATATAAATAGCAGCGAGCAATTTCATTTTGTTTAAATAAATGGGAAAAAAACCTCACCTGATGACTGCAATTAATTCATTACTGTGTTACAAATTATAGAACTCCGTGGCTGTATGTCCTAATGATTAAGTAGGGCAGTAAGTGATAAAGTGCATCCGTGTGGTTATTTTTGACTCATGTCATGAATTTGAATCCTCCTGCCTTGCATGAGCAAGCATCTGCATTCAATGCACTGTGTTTTTTTCTAATGAAAAGGACAACTTTCTCACCTACTTTATGAAGCCTTTCTGAAGCTGATGGAGTGGGGAACTAGGCAGACACAGAAAGTGCTGTCCTATTCTGAGGATGAAGCTAGGAGTTCTATTCATTTCAAGGATAATTTTTAACATTCCTCACACTGTGTCAGAAATGTGAATGACCAGTGTACAGACTGTCCTTTCCCAGGCCTAGAATAGAACTGGATGAGTGTTCCCAGTAAATTGTCAATGTTTACATTGTTCAGCATGTGAAAAGCCCGAACTCCAGACTCCATGTGCTTTTTGGCACATGAATAATGACAGTAAGCTTGTTCTATGACCTGATTGCTGTGATGATCATGTGCTAGCTCCACTGCAAGTCAGTAAATCCTAGGACCTTCTTTAGAGATGCCAACTGGTCCAAAAGATTTTGCCACCGGCACATGGTCTGGTTATGCTCTTGTGGCAGGGCCAGGTTGGAAACAATGCCAGAGGCCACCATCTCAGCACCAGCTGAAAGCTTCCTTCTTTTGATGCTGTTTCAACTGTTCCAACTGGACTGCATGATGCTCCCTTCTACAGACAGGGGATAGACACATCACAAACTACTGGGCTTTGTGTAGTCCTTAACATTACTTTTCTACCTCCTCATGGACCATGATCCATAGACCACCAGTTAGACCAACTGCTCTAAAGAGTAGAACTTACCCTGTGCTTATACAACATCCATTCAGCTCCCAGCAGGTTCACTAGCCAGGTTGTACCGATCCAGTACAGACATACAAACATTTCCAAGACGTGAAAAAGAGATAAGGTAATGGAAATATTGTCCTATGAATATATAAAAAATACATTAAAATATGAAAAAAAATTGATATTGGGATCAGATATTGGCTATTGCCCAGGTGAGCCTTCTCTTTATAGTAACACTGTTCTGCAGAGTTTGTCCTGTTCTATTGAAAAAGAAAGGAGTATTTGTATTGCTTCATATGTCTTCTGATGACCAAGTTTCACTATATATAATCCCTCTTTGGTAATCAGAAACATTAATAATCAGTCTTAAAAAGCTTGCCTAGCTTCACATTTATGCAGGTAGATTTGCACTTAACACCTTCATTTCTAACTGCACATGGTTTGGGCTTTTTCTAATATTGATTTTCAGAAAGTAGTCATTCAAACCATGAAGCTAATGGCACTCCCTGCAGTGACTCAGACCCCATCAACCTACTGCATCAACCTCCTCAATCACTGGGTTAGGAAAGAAAAACCCAAACCAAACAAAGCGACAACCCAGCCTCCAAACCACAGCTTCAATCCAAAAACCTACAATAAATACCGTGAAGATGCAAAGTTGTAACTGCTTTTGATTTTGTGAGTGTATCTGTAAAACTGAGCTCTTTTTCCACTAATAACACCATTTTTTTTAAACTATTAATTGCACCAGCTAGCCAAATCTCTTATCTTTGTAAAGTTATGTGCCATAATGAAGTGCCAGAACTGAGATCTTAACGAACAGGAAACATTTCTGGTTTTCATGTTAATTAAAATGGCACTTCAATTCATAAAGTAATTATGGCATTTACTTGATCATATACTCCAGAAGCAAGTATCATAAATTTCAAGTATACTTTTTCAATGAAGTGATTACATCTCTGCTTTACGTAAAAAACTGGTATCACACTATGCCAGCCTCTATAATAACAAAGTTTTACCACTTTGAAGTTACCTATGTGCTATTGCAGAGTACTAAATAAGCAACCTTACAGCTGTTGCTGTTTGTGTGATTCTTATAGGGAGTTCCTGTAACTTAGCAAAGAAGTTAAGGGAATTACATGGAGCCCAGAGCCCTGCACTGTATTGCAGCCAGCCACCAGCTATTCACAGCTCACTGTTGTGCCAAAGGTATCTTCAGCATTACTTAAACCCATTAACACTTCCCCACTCTGCAGAATGTTTGAGGGCAGCAGCTTATTGGCAATGGCAGTACTTGCATCTTCCCAAATGTGATGGCTGCAAAACATACCTGGTAAATTAATAATAGTATGAATTTTAAATCATGCATCAGCTCTCTATGAGATTAAATCAATGTGGCATAATTAGTACTGTTCCTTTCCAGACAAAGGTCTTCCGTGCTGTCAAAATTCTTTAATATACTTCAGTCTGAATAGAATTTTTTTTTGGCAATAGATACCAGTTGGCAGGAAATATTCCCCATGACCTTTTCACTTATACAAATAATTCAGGCTTTTTGTTCAAAGTCTTCACACTGCATCTTTCACAATAAGTGGCAAAACATAATGGAAATAATTCTCGTTTATCATTCAGTGCTGGGTGGTTGTTTTCATGCAGAAAAAAATCCCATTATGTGCTCTTTATTTTTTAGGGCTATAGTCCAAGAGAATTGGAATTGCATTTTCAGACCATGCAAATTATTAGGTAGCACATGTGCCATTGGTACTTGTTATATTTGGGATATTCTTGCTGGATTCTGAGCATTCTGGCAAATTATAAGAATTCATGTTCTAACATGCAGCAGCTATGTATATTTTGTCTCTCAGGAGGCATGGACAGGGCAAGAACAAATACTGATTAATGCCCTCACTATATACATCTTGGTGCCAAATATTGTGCTATGGAATTGCCTGAATGGATTTTGTTAGGTTACGTATAAGCAAGCTGGGAGAAGGATTAAGAGCAGAGGAGTCAGTCTCAGAAATTCTGGTTTATAGTTACTTAGAAATTCTGCTTCTGATGCAGTAGATCTCATGCTGTTTAATACCAGTGAGGCAGAGATGGAGAGCAGATGTTCCCTTCAAGATCCAGATGTGCTAGTGGAAGAGGTTACTGCCCTTAAGTGCTCATCAATGACCCTCTTGATCTGCTGGAAGCAGAGTTCTTGTCAATCACTTCATTTGTTTAAGGCCAAAATGAACCAGACTCTCAGATTTCCTATTTATCTAACCTGAAACCTTGCAGAGGTTTGCTAAATTATTGTAGAGAGTAAACTTCTGCACAGAAAATAAAAAGCAACCAGCTTTAGGCAGTAATCTCTGTGCATTAAGGCAGAACTGTAAAAGCATTGTTTTATATCCTCAATTTTGTATGTCTGTGCATATACTAAGGCTGAAATAAGTCAGTCTGAAACACTGACCCAGCAACTTGTTATACACCTTGATATATTAACATGCAGAAAAGGTTTTTATTCTCTAGATAGCTTCAGACTCTGTTCTATCAGTGGGGAAGGCAATGAAAGGTGTGTGGCATTTGCTACCACTCTTGGTTATTCCTGATAGATTTGAAGTACAATTTCCAAAATATTTACTGTTCTCAATATTCATAGGTTATTATACTACTTAGAGAGATGGCTGAAGTTGAGAATAAGAGTTAAAATTAATTTTATATAAAATTTTGGGGTTAAATATATTTAAATATGGGTATTTTGTCCAAGTTAACATTTGGCAAAGTAAGCAAAAGCTAACATTCACTGGAGGAAAAGATGTGTCTTTTTGCTGACATCATGTGTTAACAAGAACAGAATAGAGCTGTCAAGAAATGTTATTTTTCAGTATGTGTGATCAAGAACAAGACAAGATTACCATCAGCTCAGAAACGCAGGGTTCAGCATCACAACTGTTTTCTGCTGGCTGGTTTTGTAGTTAAAACACGTTCATCCTTAGTTCAGTTGTACCACTGGTGTCATCAATGGATAATTTTCACAGTATATACAAGGGTTATGGAAATTGCAAGGAAGACAACAGCAGCAGCAATTAGTGCCAGTTAGAGATGACTGAAAACCCCACAGCAAAACAGAATTACTCAACATTCAAAGTACTTTGCATTCATTAAGAATGCAGAGTGGGGACATTTTTGCACGGAGAAAACACAAAAGATTTAGATATTTCTATGGACAGTGAAGTCTTGGAGACACGCAAAAGTTTGTTAATAGAAAACATCTATTTTTCTTACATATATCAGTATATTTTAGGCAGAAATAACCAAATCTGAGTCAATTTTTTCGTATTAGGAATGTTCTGTCATGCAAAATACCCCACAAACCTACCCACATTTTTGGCTTTCACCTGGAGTGAAACATCTTGTCAAAAACTCAATAAAATCTAAGTTCTGCAGAAACTTCGGTGACAAAGATTTTTGTTGCTAAACTCTACACCCACACCCCTCCCAACAAGGCAATCTTGCCCAGCTTGACTGGTTGGGTTTATATAACAAGGGAAGAGGTCTTACAGTTAATTACCTCTTCTAAAATATATTCCCTGCTTTTGCTATCTGCTGAATGAACAACTTACCACTCATTAGTATATTTTTCAGGTTAATTAAGTTTTACAGTAGCCGGAACACTGAACAACACTGCTCAAATGTAGGTAAGCAAGCCTGACACATTCAATTTATGCTGTACCATTACCACTGGATGGCATTAGTTAGTTGTGCTGCAAGAATGGATGTGAGAGGGAGCAATTATATCTGTACAGCTTTTACCAATAAGTATTAAAGCATTCAGCCAAGAGTTATCATAGTGTTATTAGGTAAGGGCAATTGACAGTGCATTTGCTTCACCATGCTAAGCCAGTTTTCATGTACACAGACTCTAATAGAGAAAGTACTGTGTCATGTTGTTTACATATAAAAGGACAAATAACCTTGTCATGTCAGCAATAGGCACTAATACAATAACACTCCAGTTGACTTTTCTATCACATATCAGCATTTCAACTACTGTCATGATAAGCTTCATAACATACACACTCCAGTCCCAGCAATGGAAACCAGCACAGGTCAAAGCCTTAATGCAGGCAACCAAGCTTCAGAGCATTTTCAAAATCCAAAGGCAGTTTAAACTGGGTGTCTCAAAATAAGCCAATTGCTGGATTTCTTTCTCTGACAGTGTGTGTTTGAGAGTCACACAAAAACCACAACAATGCAACTGAAAAATAAATACATACGAACACATCCCTTGCATGCAGAGTCCATCCTCACTAGCTTCAATAAAATCACATTGTGCTGGTCACTGATGTTTGGAGCCTGGCCTCAGGGCTCAATGCATTCTCAGTTCTTTTCAATCCACAAGTATGAATCTGACAATAACCTCAGAATGGCATTTTTAAGGCTTTCAGTGTGCCAGCCCTGCCTGCATTGTTGCAAAAGGTGCTGAGATTTGAA
Source organism: Ara ararauna (assembly GCA_028858755.1). Taxonomy (NCBI): domain Eukaryota; kingdom Metazoa; phylum Chordata; class Aves; order Psittaciformes; family Psittacidae; genus Ara; species Ara ararauna. The sequence continues at coordinate 11,071,653 of CM054387.1, read as the reverse complement.
GCCCCTTTTCCTTCCCATCTTTCCATTTCTCATCTCACACACATTACCAGAGAGCCAGATGGCAAGAAAATTTTCCTCATAGGCAACCTGGGGTAGACATGAAGAGCCAGCCTCCAGAAAAAAGCCTCTGTTCTGTTAGAGGCACGCTGCATTTGAACGATGTAACCCCCGAACTCTTCTGGCTTTTTGGTTGGTTCATTGGGGTTTTTTTCAGATTGTGGAATTAAATGATATTCAAATAGGTTTCCTGTGAACTTCTCCCAGGTATCCAGAATACAGGTTACGGGAACTTGAAAAGCACTGAAAAACTGGGAAAGATGGAGAGGGAATCTCTCAGCAAGGCTTTCTGCATACAGCAAAGGCATGTTACAGTAATGCTGTCTATAATATGCATCTGGAAACCCAGCAGCCTTTATATTTAAAGGGCAAATACAGCAGATGGATAAATCACTAAATACAAATATCGGTTTACCAAAGGGAACAGTAAAGTGATTCATCCATGATCACACTTCTGGTTTATGTCAGAGGTGTGGGTACATACCCTAAGAGCTCCCTGGACATCTTCCTTTTCCTTCACACTTGCTTTACCTCACATCCAAACAAAAGAGAATACATAGTAGCAAATATCTCCTCTCCTATAAGAGGTTCTAAATGTAATGTATTTATGAATCACATTAATAATGGAATAAGGAACTGATGAATAAGAATGAAAACATTTACATAGCAAACAGAAGCTACTTTTACTATAAATTATTAATAGCCTAATAATGACAATATGAAATAATAATTAACAAAGGCACAGCTATTTTCATCCAAACAAGAAATAACTTGACTTAACAAAGAATCCTATATAACAGATATGCTAATCTGATTTTCCAGTTTCTGGAAACATTTTCTGTTACTTTTCAAAAACTCATTATCCAAGTCACAAGTAGGAAACTACTCGAGCATTGTGATATTTTGATTGTAAAACAATTTGATAGATATTATAAAGTTTTTCTCATCTCTCTGTGGGAGAACAGGATGAATTCATTTATGCAAGAGTAATTTCTTCCACAGCCATTTTGTGAGATGATTTATTTGGAGAAGGGGACAAACAATAATAAAGTCTCAGACTTAAATAGCGCCTTTCATCCCAAAGGATCCTAAAGTGCTTTACAAGATATATCTCTACACAGGAATAACATCACCCACCTCTGAAGTGATAGATGGCACCTGTTTAGCAGCATACACAGAAATGCTCCATAACAGTTTAAAGCAGCAGTGAAGAATACCAGAGCCAGCAGAAACCGCATGAGGGATTAGAATATACTCCTAATAAGTACATCAAAACTTTTCCAAAGTATCACAGCAAACACACTTTTCAAGAATTACCATGTTTGTTAAGTCTCTGAACCTTTATACCTCTACTGCTCCTGGTATATAATTTACAGAAGCTTCCAACTCAGCAGGACACACATTTTCTATTTTTAAGATTCCTTAAGGCACAACAATACTCTTGGAAATGTTCCCACTTGTTCAGAATTGATTCCTCCAGCAGTACACCACACCATACTCCTCCACCTGTGCAGAAGAAGCCCCCAGCACATATTTGCAAGGTACTTCCCCATTATAAATCCCCAGTTCCACGTACTCAAAAGATTTTGAAAAAGCACTCTCAACTGACTTGTCCAGGCAGATAATCCCCACAATCCTTTTCTTTTGCAATAAACTCCAAAACAGGTCATGGCATGGAAATATAAGTGATCAAAATCCCACCAAACCCATTAAACAGCAATTCATTGCTGAAACAGCAGGTGACCAACATTTTCTCAGTAATACTCATGCTAACAAAATGGGGTGCTAAATAATAGCCATTCACCTCTTCTCACACTTTGGTCTTATCCACAAGTCACTGCCGTCAGCCAAAAGGCTTCCACTGCCTCTACTGCCTTTGGGCCACATGTTGTTTTCTTTCTCAAGTTGGAAAAGAGACACCTCTTTTCACTTTTACTTCTTCAATTTTATCATATAATACTTGAATATCTGAATCTACTTTTTTGGCCAGTGGTTGCTCCAGTCACCCCAAAGGACATATTATTAAGCACCCACAGTTACAAACAGCAGAAGAGAACCAGAGATGGGATTGTTCCATGCAAAGTCTGGTGATGACACCAGTTTAAAAGCACCAGCAACCTGATGGTGGCCAACTTATGCTACACTTGAGAAGCATTTTTAATGATGTATAAGTAGTAGGTGTTGTGGTCTTTCCAAAAGAAGAAAGTAAACAAGGATTTCACACACAGAGTTTCTAGAGCACTGGGGTTTCCATTGAACAACTATTTAGGTCACAAGAATTACAGACAGGGAATCTAAGCACGGATTAATAAAAAAGCAATTTCCACTATCAGTGTTTTTCAGTATGCTTGATAATCCTTTGCTTTTCATGAGACATAACTACGCTCACCCTCATGAGACATAACCACGCTCACCCTAGGGTCAATACCCAAATGGTTTGTATAATGTGTACGGAGGATAATAAGTTGGGTTCACCATCTTCTGATCTTCGTTTAGTCCTAAAGCAATCTCTAACGTGAAGGTCCTGTTTTTTTTTATAATATCAGCTTCAGTTTACTTTACAATATCCAGGAAATTCTTGTTCAGAAACAGCAAACGTATTATGGGAGGGGTGGGGTTCCTTTGTTTTATTCTTTAAACATGGCCCATTTTTAGCTATACATTCTGCAATTATAACGTCCTTTTCAAGTCATGGTGGGGCATACCTATATCTGAACTAAGAGAGTGATCTAACCATAGAGGTGTGGAGCAAACCACAAGAGCTGCCCTAACAAAAAAGCATTAACATCAAACTTGTGCATATGCTTGAGTTTCATTCCTAGGACTCTGCTCTTATATGTATGGCAAAATGCAGCAGAAACAAAGCACCTTTCTGTATTTACAGGACATGTTTCAAAAGGTACGCATTTTTTGTTTTCCATAGCTATATCCAGAGAACAACAATTCAATTTCTCAGCAACTTCTTGCTGCTTCTAAATATGCTTCCATCCCATGGTAACAACAAAATAGCTTCCAGACATTTCCAGGAGACAAAATCACCTTACACGATGTATTTGTAGGTTGAAAATTTGAGCTTTGCTTCCAAACTTTTCTTTCTCCCTCCAAATCTAAATAAAGTAAAGATGTGCAAAAGGTTTGTGCAAGGGATTGTCACAGCCCTATTTATGTAAAAAGAAGCCTAAAAACCTGTTTGCAACAGCTGCTTTATGAGGATTTATTAAGGTCGAGTTTGAAACTTATGCTAACTGGCCTTCACTACATGGTGAAAAGTTGCCATATTCGAGTGATTCTGCACAATTGGTGCATTTTTTTCCAGACAAATCAAGAACAACAGCAGCAGGCTTTTCCAAGGACACAGAGACATTTCCATTCACTGGATTTTATGACACTTGATTGGCATTTCTGGACAACAGTGTATCATAAATATGTAAATATAAATACACTTATTTTTCCATCATATTGGTGCAAACCCAGGACTTCTATGGATGTTTTTTTCCAATATCTGCATGAAGTGAGGCTGTGGTTTTCCAGCATACAAAAATAACACGTGCTATAGTTTAGAAAACAGAAGAGAAGTATACAATGTATAATAGAAAAAGGAGAAGTTCCTTTAGGAAGGAGAAGTTCCTTTAGGAACATATTACTATTGATATCTCAGGCCTATTGGCACCTCTAGGGAAAACAACATTCCTTGTGGCTTAAATTATCATGGGAAATTTAATTACCCTGAAATGGAAACATCTCATCCAAAACCCTAGGAACTCCAGCACTAATAAGCTCTTAAAATGTATGGAGATACTCTTTTAAAAATGATTTAGAGTGTAACTCAGTAAAAAAGAAATGAAATCATACAATGCTATTAAATGCAGAGCATCAGTGTAAATGTCTTGATTCCAGCCACTTGCTACTATGAGGAGAACAACAGAAGATAATTAATTCTTCTTTTGTAGTGATGATTCCCAATGAGTTTCTTGTGTGAAATTAAAGAATGAAATCCAAGCAGAATCAAAGAAACATGCTATCAATCATGTGAACTATCACAGGTGTCTGGAATTCTCTACCCGACAAAGTTGCTGAGGCAAAAACATTGGGGTCATTAAAAATCATGATAGCATCTTGTGGTTAATGGAGTAATACAGAAAAAGGAAATGAGCCTTGAGAAGCTGAATGCCCTTTACTCAATCCCCAAACATTATTTCTTCTTGTCCTTATGTTCTAAATTAATATCTTGTTTTCCAACCAGTGTAGCATTTCCATTACAATCACATGCCACTTTGGTTTAGCAGAATCATTAACCAAGCTATTTACATCAATTACCAGGCAACCCATTTTCCCAGTATTGCTACTAATTCCCTTGTCTAGAAGGTCCTGCTATAAGGAAACATGGGATGTCAGCAATATTCAGGACGTGCTATTGCTGCCTAACTACTAATCAGTGTACCCCAAGAGCTGCAGATGACAATGGTATGTAGTCACACACTTGTATTAACTGTGTGATTTTCAGCTAACCACATACAAGTAGTAGAAGCAATAGAGCACAGAGATACACTCTATAAAGAACAGAAATAAAGTCAGCTCTGAGACAGAATGAGACAAGAAGTTGGCAGGGTCTCTACAGTCCCACAGAGACCTGTATCTATCAGCCTGTGCTGGAGGAGTACATTCCTCAGCAAATGCCACATGGTAGCTGACATTTAGGTGATGACAGCACAGTGGTTCTATCAGAACTCATCTGAGGCATGGATTCTTCCCAGATGATTTTCCTGGTAGTCACAGGGGTTGTTCACCAGGTAAACAAGAAAGCAGCCATTCTTGCCATCACTATGAAGCTAAAGAGCCAAGCTCCAACACACATAGCGATAAAATGGTTTTCAGAACAGCAAATCTCACACACTATAACTTGATTCTATGGCAATTTCAGAAGAACTTGACATGTGATGTAAGCACCATTGGGAAACACTCATCAGCTTCTAGCACTGTGTATATTGCTAGCAGCAGTCATTGATTACTGAGAAAAGCATTTACTGTCTTCAGGTTCCCTAGGGCTCCTTGTTTGTCAGGGGAGGCTGGTAGAGGAGTGACAGAGGTGGACACGATGCTTCATAATTAAGCTGCAAAACTGGCATCATGACCTTTGTCAGGATCTGTTTTCAGATATTACGTATTAAATAAATGTAAGATTTATTTCTACAGCCAATTTTTTAATAGAAGAAATGTTCCAGCTACATATAAAACAGTATTTATTAAATATAATTCTGACAAAATGACAAAAATGGAGACAGAATTAATTCTCGAACAGCAAGAATGCTACAGATAGGTAAGGACTAACAGAAAACCCCTAGCTATTTCAGCAGCTCGTAGAGCACAGGTAAGAAATACCAATGCAGCCATCAACTGAAGGACTTCAAGATCATGTGAATTTATCCGTTTCACAAGGGACTGGAATTGGATAAACTTCCTGGTGTGCTGCAGCCTGAAGTTCAGGAGTATATTGATTGAAGAAGGAAGAGAAGAAAACATGACTACAATGCATGACAAGGGTCATAATTTTTTATTCACAGGTACAGAATTTGACCATAGTTTCACAGACAATGAAGCTAGAAGAAACCAGTGTGACCATTTATTTTGTTAAAAATGGCTTCAGGGCCTTCCTTAAGGGTTTTTATTTGATTTTAGTTTGTTTCTGTGGCTTTCTTACTATATCAAGGCTTCTAGCAAAAAAACCCACCAAATCTAAAAGCACCTTCATTTGTCTGGTGGAGAATGAACCACAGTCCTTGGCCAATTCTTTTAATTACTTGCAGGGGAAGGGGAAATCTTTATCAGTCAAAGATGTAAAAAACCCACTGTAACATAATATATTGAATTACTTTGGTGAGATCTACTTTTCACGAACCTTTGTTCAGTGACATTAATTATTTTCATTTAAGTTATTAATCATAGTAATAGAAAATATTAATTCAATATTATAGAATTCTTCATTCTGTGTCTCACTAAACTTACTAAATACTGGCATGCTATTAGTTTGCTTTCATTTCTCTAAACCTTTCTTGGTATTCCAAAGCTCACTGAAAACCAATAGCAATGGCCCTGAGTTTCTCCAACCCCTTAGAAGTCAAGGATCCAGCCTAATCTGATTTGCCAATTTAAATATGACATTTTAGTGCCTTCTGTTTAGCATTTGCTATAATTATTGCCATTATAGGAAAATATTTTATGATTATATGAGAATTTCTCATCTGGAAATAATTCTGCATAGCATCTAGTAAAATATTCTTACACAGTCTCCAATTATTCAAATTCTTCCGCCTTAATTCTTTCTCTAAATCAATGTGACTCATAATTATTTTAAGCTTTATGAAATTAGCTCTTTTAAAAGCACTGCTATACATCCATGACAGATTTGGGCTTTATTCTGTTTGCATATCAAAAATATAATGTAGCTATAATCATCTACTCCTAAAATACCACGATTTTTCAGCCCTTTCATATGTCAGTCTTTTGTGCCCAACATCCTAATTTTGTTCAAAATGTGCACTTGCTTTTCACCATTTTCACTTTGCTTGTTATCAAGTGTAGTTCTGTATCAAGCTGTGTCCTCTGTGATACCCTGCAAGGTGTCTTGCAGTGTCATTAAATTGTGTGCTCTTTCTTCCCAGTGCCTGCTCTTCTGCTAATTTTAAGAAGTAATTGTAGAAGCACAGATTATCCCTTAGCTACAAGGATTTAGCACACTGCCTATTGCAGATGGGTGTGTGTGTGTGTTATGTATTTCACAAGAATTATCTGCTTCCTTGTGTACGTTTTCCCATTTTTCTCAGGTTGTGGTCCATATGGAGAACTGTCTATGTTCTTTGGATAAGGTGGTGAATTCTATTGAAATTTGCTTGACTTCCTTACCAACTGTTTAATTCACATTGCTTGGGCATGTCTAATTTCTTTTGATCTTCAGAGGCAACTCCTGAATCTTTTCACATGTGATACATGGATCCTATGGGCTTTGAGACAGAGTACCTTCTGTGGTACTTAAGAGATAGCAGAGTTCTCTAAGAGGATCCCTTAAATTGGGTATTTCACCTTCACACCTGGAAAGCACTGTACAAACTAGGTAGCTTTTGTGCACATGCTATAGTGCACCAGGTAAGTAGAATTTGAAGCAGAAGACTAAATGCATACCTAGGAAATATCACAGGTTAAATCAGAGCCTGAATGGGCTTTGCTATTTGAGGAGATCCCATAAGCACCATGCATTAAGAACAGAAATGCGTTGATTTTAAGCTGAACAATGCTGTGCAAAGAAGATAGGATAGTTTTTAAAGAGTGTAATTTGCTTCTGCTCCAAGTGGATGAGCGCAGCAAACAACAGTCCAGTATTCCCTGAGAAGAAATGTAGTTTCTCTCTCATGCCAGAAGAGTTTCATCAAAAGGGTGGTATTACGTCAATGTTAATGTGCTCTCAAGAAGAGGAAAACACTATTACATGGCATTTGCTTTAGCATATTTTTCAAAGCACATGGCTGGTTTGCACATTTAAGTACTGCTGGATTCAAAGTTACACCAAAATGATATTTTGAGGCATATACTGACAAACAGAATGGGAGAGAATATGCTAGAAGGCTGCAAGAGAGGGAGGAAACCAGTCACAATTTGGTACCTGTTATAAACTGACAGATTTGTGAGACAAATGTAAAAATAATGGGAAAGAAAACCCCCTGGATAATTTTGTGCAACACAAAATATGCATGCAGATCTCACTTATCCTTCAGTCATAAGGGCATTGTAACCAACAGGGTGGACAAGAAGGGATTAAAACCACAAGCAAATAAAAATATGCATCCCTTGACATTTTCAAAAAAAAAAAACCACAGATGTCATGTCTATGTAATTATTGTGCTTCAAAATGGACCATGCTGCAAATGGAAATGAGAAATGGCATTTACTTACTCATAGTTTTAATAACATATGCAGATATTGTATAACGCATGTCAAGTGCCATTTATCTCAGCAGACTCTAATTAATCTTAGTTCTTTCCACCATATCTTCTGTTACACATATTGAGTAATATGTGTATGCTAAATGTTCTGCAGTCGTCAGAGTTAAGTTCAGGAATCTTTACTTTCCACTGCTTTAATAATCCTAGTTATCATAAGACCTTTTTCAAAGTGACCATCAACGGGCACCTCTCTAACTAATCTTATACCAAAATTTCAGTTACCAATATGACCGGAGGATAGGACAGACAGGACAGACCTATCATTGACTTCAGAGAATAGATGAAGTGCTTAGAATCATATTCAACTAGGCTCTAATGGAAGAAATGGAAACATTTTCTAATGGAAAATGTTATTTTCTTTTCCAGGACTGTTCTACAGAGAGCCCAGCTTCCGCCCAGCTTCCTAAAACAAACAAAGTTACAGACATGTATGACATGATTTCATTTACCAGCAGGGAGGCATTGTTAGCATCTTGCTGGAATCCTGGGCTCACAGTCAAGACAACAAGGATGTGATTCCATTTCTCTTGTGTAACCTTCTGCAAGTTACTTCACTAGTTCTTTGGCTTCTGCATAAATAAAAAGGCTGTATCTTTCAAAAGCATCTGGTGACTTAGGAATCCACATTCAATGATATTGGGGCTCCTAATTAATCTCACCACACTTCAAAAATGTAACCCACTGTCAACTTATCATTTTTTGTAAAGATCTTTGATAACTGTGGCTCACAGATCTTTGATATCTGTGGACTATGGAAGAGTTAAATATATATATCAAACTACAATAAGCTGTTAGAGATGTGAGTTTTAAATAAACAGTAAAAAGGAACTTCTGAATTTGTTACTTCTCTTTATTAACTCATTCTATTGTATTAAACTATTGAAAAACATCTTAGAGAGGAGCACAATCCTATGAACTGTAACATATTGTGAAATGAATGCTCACAATGAGGTGAAAAAGTAGTGGGGGCCAGCCTTTGAATCTCCCTGCTTTTGTCAATTTAAGTCAAAACATGGGAGTTATTTTATGTTTAATGTATCTTTTCAATTCATTTCCACCAGGCAATTTTTTTTGAACCCTTATGTAAAATGAAAAACCTATTACCATTATTCTGTACTCAACCCCTGCATACACAATGCTGTAACTATCCAGCTGATATATAAGGAGCTTACCGGCAGTTTCATATTTTCTCATCATTACTTTCCTTCATTTTAGGGACTTTAAATCAGGTCTAAATATATATATGTGGATATCATGAGACCAGCAGAACAGGTCAACAGTAACAATTTGTCTTGCTATCTCAACACACTGTCATACCCCTTCTTTTGATAATCTAATAGTAATCCTAAAATATTTACACCTATAAATTCTACAGTGTGACAGCGGGATCAAAGATGTGGCTAATCAAAGCGTATTCAGATTGGGAATATGTGATAGAAGTGCTGGTCATCTACTCTGATCTCTGGGAATTTCACATTTCTGATACAGTGATGCATGAGAACTTTGAATAACAGCACCTAAAATAGAGACCCAGCAAAAAAGCTAGTAATCTGGATGGAGAGGCAAGCATTCAATGTTTTTCATCACTTCCACTTAGCATCAAAATAGTTCAGATAATTATATCAACTTCAATGAATTTAGGAGCAATAAATCATGCTACACATAATTTACTTGGGATTTTCTCCAGTTAATTTTTATATTATACTTTAGGCAAACAGAAGCATTTAGTTGAAAAGCTTGTGAATGTCATATCATATAATTTTTGTTGCAATCCTCTTCTAAAAGAAATAGCAGTGCTTCACTTATATTAAATTACATTTAGGAAAAAAGGTGAAGTTAACAGTATTCACCACAGTAGCTTATGCTAGTGATAAATGCCAGGCTTGCTGCAAATCCCCAAAATACAGATGTGGGTTCTTTATTAGGTATGAGGGCTAGGAAGGATTTTTTGTACAGCTTGAAAAGAATTCCACAATTATTAACTTGTCTCTATGATTCAGCTGTTAATGATTGAGAAGGTTAAACTGTTATCAGATATTGATTTTGAAATGCCTGATTTCCATTTATACTAAGAATTCAAATTCACTCTGAAAATACAAATTTTCACCCCTCCTGCTTTAAGCTAATACAGTCCCTGCTATCAGGTCACAGATAGGCTCTCAGTAGCAGATGACAAAAGGTGAACTCTCAGCACCTTTATGTTGCCCAAGTGCCATAATTCTAGAACATGCCACTAATAGCTGCTGTATTTAGAGTTGATTTTATTTGTCTTTACCTCTCACAGATACCCTACCTCTCTACTTAGATATGAGGACAGGAGAATAAAGAGATTTTGATACTAAAGAGAAAGGTAAAATAATTGCAACGAAATGCATTCTCCTGGCAAAAACTGCACCTTATCTAAAGACAGTCCTCCATGGAAAGATTCTACTTTTTATCCTGAAGTCATTTCCTCTCTGTCAGTGTCATACTGCTTCAATGTAAGGAGCCATGAAGCACTTGAAAAGAACTGTGCTCAGCTTTAGGAAAAAGAGATTTGGAAAAAAAGAAAAAAATGCCTCTTTTTTTTAACGAACACTTGAGAAATAACTGCTTACAAATCACAACAGCATTCTACAAACCCCCCAGTGCTTAGCAGTCGCTGCTGCTCTGTGATGAGGGACAATAAAAAGAGAAAGACATTTTTGAAAGAAGATTGCTGTAACTCAGATGATTTTATTAGCTGCTGTGGTTCTCTGTCAATTATGGGCAATGCAGACCTACAAACTAGGTTTTGGGCCTGATCTGATGCTCAATGAACTCAGGGTAAGGCTTTATAATGATTCAGTGGACCACAGAACAGACATAGGAGTTTACACCGTTTTGCACTGTCTCTCTAACCTCACAAAACTCTAAAGTGCTGCTTTGTGCCCATTTTGTATGGTCAGATAGCCACAGGTATTTGGAAGCTAAATGAAATGCGGTTGCAAATGGAATCTACTGTATTCTCCACTACATTTCCGATATCTTGCATATTCACAGGACATATTGATGATAGCATATTCTCTGTGGCTTTTAATTCAGTGCAAAGAAGCACCTGAATGACTAGATCTTTCTAAAGGCCACTTCTCCCATAGAAGGACTCTCAGAATGGCAACAAAAATGTGGGCCTCAGAACAGAAGACAGGATATTCATAGCACAGCTCATCACAGAACTATTTTACATAATGCTGTTAATGCCCTTAGTTAGAGAGGATCAAAGTCTAGAAGCCAAGGGAAGACAGCAGACTTGCAAACATCAATCCAGATTTTGGACTCCAGAAGTCTCTCTGCCACTTTATTCTTGTTTTCTTTCAGAGAGCTATCACCATTCTCAAACTGCTTTTAGGTCTCCATCCAGTACAGGAGTGTTTGCTGACGCTCACTTAACTATCCAATACATCCAGATCGGAAACAGGGCAGTCAAATCCAGGCACATGAGTAGCGATATGGAGGATTCATACAGAACAAACAGTTTTCTCAAACCAAACACTGATGGAAATGAGAGGCCCAGGTAAAAATTTATTAATGTCTAAACTCCTGAATGTTACTCTAAACCCAGTAAAAACCATCAAAGGCATCCATTCACTCCCAGGCAGTGCAGATGAGAGACATCCAGCTCCTAAGAAAAATGTCACAGAAACACTAGGAGCCACAAGTAGTCAGTTATTTCAACTATAAGCCATATGAATTTCTAATGCCAGTTATCAAAATACTAACTCTCTTAAAACTATTTCTAGGATGTAAGGAAAAAGAAAAATTTATTAAAATTGCCTTAAGGAGTGAAAACCAATCTGTTTCAGTTGTGCCAGAAGCTATCTGACCAAGTTCAACAGCTGGGAAGTCTGTTTCACTCTTTATTTATGCTCCCTTTGCCATACCAATTGATGTCAAGTGTGAACCATGAGAAAGTTTAGAAAGCCAGCAAACAAGCTGTAAACAAGTGACTGAGGTAGAGGTAAATGTTTTATTGCTGGCATCTTGCATCAGATTCTGAGTCTGGTGTTTTGCAGAGTTACACTCTGCATTGATTTATAGTGTTTATGGCAACCAATATTAGATGACTGTACAGTGTAAAAGAATGTCAGCCCTGCATTACAACCACTGTGTCTCGTTCCATCTGTGTGATTTACAGGAAAACACATTCTGTCAAGCATTTCTTTTTCTTTTTAGGAACTCTGACTTCACTTGTGTATTAAATGGTGATTGCTCACGAACTGGAAAGGGTGAACAATTGTGAGTGCAACAGAAGCTGAAGCCCTCGGGGCCTTTTAATTTGATTTTTAGTATGAAACAATTCCATTTTTAGATGGATGTGCACAACTAGTGAGAGAAGAAGGAAACAAGGAACATGAGAGATGGAATAGCAGAAATACAATAGGATCCAATATTCTGTGCTTTTCAGTGGATCAAAATATAAAGATGAATAATCTGGCACCAAGAGGCAACGTACACTTGCAGCAGACATGTTATTAATGTAGCTATATGCATTGCTGAACAGGAGACATTCCTGATGATAAACTGCAGGTGAATCACAAAGACAGTACTGTTTTGATTATGAATTGGATGCATTTTTACTTAATTTGTCTTTCCAGCCCATTGGTCTTGTGCTCATTTTCATGATGTTTCCCTGAGATTCTCTTTTGGAATATTTTGAAAGGTATGATCCAAAGTTTAGAGTTATGACTGGTCATACAGTCAAATACATCCTTGCTTATTAACAGAGTAAGGTCTCTCAAGAAAGTGGAAAAGGCTAAATGGAGAAGCCTTTTCGTATTTGCTAGCAAGAACAGATCTTCACTTAAAGGAATTAGAAAAACAACTTGGAACCACCCCTTACTAGACAGGCAAATTGCCTGTGAGCAGGGAGAGCTGTATTCTTCACTGATTACCTTGCTCGGCTGTTTCAGACACATCCAGAAAGAGGAGAGAATATCCGGTAATTTGCTTCTGTGAGCCAATCTGCAAACATTTACAATCCAGCCTAAGCAAAAAACACAGACAAGGTTTCTTACATCTTTCTATTTCTTTATGTAAACATACGTGGAATGGAATGATCTAACCCTCCAAAAATGTTCCCAGGAACACATGGCCCATTTTTACATGGGCAGCTCTGCAGCTTCCACACAAGACTGAGTTTCTTTGCAAACAGAATGAAAGACAAAAAATGGGATAACTTGGCACTACGATGTCCAAGATAACGCACTGTGCTCTGCACAACAAACAGCAGCTGGGAGCTGCTCCTCGAATAGATATGCAAAATTATTTGACAAATACATTCCTTGAAGGAGGGAGAGAACTGTCACACCCTCTATAAAGTGAAACCAAGTCAAGCTGCTAATATTACTATCAGAAAAGAAGAAAAATCCACTAACAAGAGTAAGTAGCAGTTGTGGGTCTTTCGTGACAAAGGGAATACTTGGCAAAGAGCAAAAATAGCCAAAAATTTTTATGAAAAAGAAAAGTACTTCAGCTTCCTTAGCAGAGACTTTGAATTATGACTGCTATTTACAGGTCTTGTTAATGTAACTGTTCTTTTGTAACTGTGTTTTTTTAATAGAAAGCAGCAGTAAGAAAGAGCAAATACGCATTTATGGACGTTAACAAAGCGAGGATATGATAAAAACACACATGGTCACTGCAAACAACAGATTATACGGGAAGCATTTTTTTTTTTTTTTGTCATCTTTAGAAGTATCTCTCTGGATAATGGATTAGACCACTCTCTGATTCTTATACAGTTCTATTTGCTTTGAAGCATCTAAAGATGCTAACATAAAAATGTATTCGAATGATTTACCTTTGTTTATGGTTTAGTTTATAACATTTCGATTTGAAGAGAAGATGTGTTGTGTTTTTTACTTTTTACTTTACTTTCAGTCACCCTTGATTATATACTTATTTGTAAAAGGAATGTTCTCTTCTTTGATTTCAGCAAGGTTCAGCTGCCTTTAAGCCTTGCACAAACTTGCACCTGGTACCATAGCTGAGCCTAATGGTGGTATAGCTCAGCAGGACCATAGGACAGAGGGATGGAAGAATTAGTCCATCAAGATAAGGTGGGGTCGTGAAAAGCTCCAGTTTGTTACTTTCACCTACATTCATTCCCAACAGAGCACCTCTCCATGCCAAACCGACCATTTCAAAGGCCAAATCCTGCTGTTTGGGATGCTATGCCACTGTTGAAAAGCAAAAAGGAAGAAGACAGAAAAATAAGGATAGGACACAACAAATAAAATGGTAAATTCTTCACGAGAGTTTGCAGTTGCTATTTTTGCCTTCTTTTCTATCTTGTGTTGGTAGGAAGCATGACAATGACAGCCTTGAATGCTCATCTCCTGTATTTCCCTTCCCCTGAGTGCAAGGGAGATCAGGGCAGTTTTCCCACCCTGTTCATCAGCACTGAACCTCAGGATCAGCTTTAGTTTTCTACCCCTCTCCTTGTTTCTTCTAGCACTGCTAAGAAGAACACAATTTTGGTAAGGTTTTACTATGTGTACAGGAGTTTATTATTTCCAGGTATCACCAGAGAAAATGACAACTTACAGAAACATGAACAGGATTCAATACAGGGATTCAGAGTATGTTTCCCAGTACAGGACAGCACCGGTAACTGGTTTACAAGTTACTTCTTTCAAGGCACAGGCCCATTTTATTTTATTTTAGTTTTTAATAAATGTTTTATTGTGTTCCAGCTCCTACTTACATATCAGTGTGACCCAAAGAAATTTTTGATCAATATCCACTCATTTTTACCACTGCATCCCTACAGCTCCCAGGCTACATTAGTGTAAATGAAAACTAAATCTGTCCCTAAATAACTCCAAGTGCTGTTTGAAAGCAAAGAAGCACTGCAATAAGACAGAGTCCCAGCAACATGAAATCTCTTCTCACCCATAGTAGAGCTGATCCTTCAGTGGCATAAATCGGCATAAGCCTGCTGATGTCTAAAGACGACGCCCATAAGCTGTATAGTCTTGACGTAGCTATGCACTGCTCCCCCAGCCAAAGGAAACATAAATATATCACCAGGCCAGCTACAATTTCACAGAGCACTTGGAACATTTTCTTGTTTCCACAATTTGATTTCTGCAGATTAGAACAGAAGTCTTCAGATATTTCACATGTTCTATGGCAACCATCCATAATACCACCTCCATTTTTATGAAGGAAGCAGAGTGTTGTGTTGGATTAACTGTTTCGTTGCTTCACATTTCATTGGGTTTGAAAAAAATCAAACTAATTCATATCAATACAAGTGAATTATTTATATCTCAGGAACATAGTGGACACAAACTACTGAAAAGAGATGAAATGATAAAGCAAACAAACAACTACAGTAGCCTGAGAACACAAAATTCTATTCAGCATCCTTTGTGGATCTGTTGTTACTGAAGATGAAAAATCAGTCATAGACTGTGTTTGTAAGGGATGACTGACTGCATCACTGATTTCACTCTGACAATTACTGCATTTCCTGAGGAAGCATTGGTCCCTCCTGCAAAAACACAACAGGAAAAGTGCAGACACTACTGTACATTTTCAAATGAAGAGCTTGCAAAAGCCAATGTACTCAGTAAAGGTAGTTCATTACTAGTCAGTGGGGCACCACTAACACTGAATCCAGTAATTAATTCATGCTTTGGATGCCTCTAATACCTCTAATTATCTACCACATTGTGGGCAAAAGCAGCTTAATGTAATATTTTAGAGAAGGCATGAGAGAAATACAAAGTTATTCCTTTGTCTTTCAAGTCCTCTTCAGAAAAGTACTACCTATATCTTCCCCAAAATCTAATGTTTTTCACAAAAGAAAGGAAAGGTTTTTGGAACTAGAATCCCAATTTGAACCTGCAACTATAACAAAAATAATACTTATAAATCTATGTTTCTTACTGTAATGCATGCTATTTACTCCTTCTGATTCTGGTGTGTGAATGGTGACAAAAGTGACATGACTACCTAGAATTAGATAAAGTAGCCACCATCTAAATGCATGTTTAGTGTCATCTTACATTTTCCCATTCGTACACAGTCTGTTTATTTAAATAGAGTTTCTCTGAGAGATTTCCTAAATCTGAGATAGGGGGGCCCTTTATCTCGTAACTAACACTGGAAAACCCCTTCCTGAAAACCTGAAGAGAAAACAGACTCAGACAAATATCACCTGCCCTACCAGTGCAACATGGATTGATTATGAGAAGGAAAACAAGTTGAACCACTTACTTCTTAGTAGGTCCTTCCTCTACCCTGCATCATTTCCCACCAGTCTTGGCAACAATGGGTGGCAGAATGAAGGTTTTTTTCCTAAGTATTGTTGTTAAAACCAAAATAAAAAGAGGGACCAACTTGTAGAAGCAATGGAAACCACTAGAAATAGAAAATGCACATTGGAGACAGTGAACCCTCAACTTTGAAAAACATTTCTGTCTCCATACTAGAGCTTGACATTAATAATTTCTTCATGCAGGTGTTGTGGTTTAAGCCTCTCACGTAGTTCATTCATTCACTCCCCCCTCTTTCTTCCCCCCCACTCCCGGAGGGATGGGAAGGAAAATCGAAAGCATGCAACTCCCACAGGTTGAGATAAGAACAGTCCAGTAACTAAGGTATAACACAAATCACTACTGCTACCACCAATAATAATAATGACAAAGGAAATACAAGGAAAGAGAATACAACTGCTCACCACCTGTTACCAAGCCCGACCCAGCAGCAAACCCCCTCTTCTGGGTCTCTGCCCTCTGTTTTTTCATCCTGGGCATGACGTGCTGTGGTATGGAACACCTCTTTGGTTAGTTTGGGTCAGGTGTCCTGTTTCTGCTTCCTCCTGGCTTCCCCTCCTCCCTGGCAGAGCATGAGGCTCAGAAAGTCCTTGGTCAGACCAAACATTCTAAGCAGTAACTGAAAACATTGGTGTTATCAGTGCTGTTCCCAGGCGGAAAGTCGAAAAACACAGCACTGCGCCAGTTACTAAGAAGGAGAAAAATGACTGCTACTGCTGAACCGAGGACAGCAGAAAAAGAAAGAGTTTCTCAAATACAAGTTCCTCATTAGGAAAACATGTATTTCCCCCTGTCTTCTGAGAAAATGCATTACATTGCATTTATATCCATTCTGCAAGCATTAGATGTGGGTAAAGATTTGATTCCTAGAAACCTATCAGGATAAATTTGCAAGTAATACTTTCCTGGATAGACATTGAACAATTGCTATTTTTATTATGGTAGATTTAAGAGGCTCTCAGTTGGAGATCCATCATACTTGATGTATTAAGTACATAATAAAATCCCCAGTGGATTTTGTGGCTTAAATTGGGGAGAGGAGGAGAGGAGAAACCCAATAAAAAACAAACCAACAGATAAGCAGCCATTTTACAACAGGAAAATAGGAGGAAAATAATAGTATTTGGCAGGAGACTGCCCAAATCTCTAGACCATCAGATAGAAGTGTCAGTATTAATAAAATCCTGATCGTTTTCTTTCAGTTCTGCAATGGTTACCTGAGCATGTTTGGTTTTTTAGCAGCTTCCCTGTTACAGAAGGTGAAGCAGGTGATTTGACAGGAACCTGGAGGGGACAGCTTGAAAAGCTTCACTAAGCTCTTCATTAGACTCACCACTTTCCTTAGTAACAGGCAAGGAGACAGGCAAACACTTAAAACATTAAAGCCTTTAAAGGGCAGGAAAAGCTTAATGACCTTTTTACAAGCCCAGCACATGTGTTCTGTGGTGTGGCTCTGCTGGTGAGATTTTCTTCTTTTTTCTTTCCAAACAGAAGATAAACAATAAATGATGTGTTTGAGGCTGATTTTCCAGGTCATCCCTAAAAGCTGGCTTAGAAGCTGCAGCATATCAACATCTCCTGGTAATTGAAGAAGTTAGTTGAACAAGCCCCTGAGCAGGCCAGAATTATGATTCAACACTGCTTTCCTGGTTTGGTTTGTTATGAAAGATAGAATTTGAAACACAAAATGGAAATGTAATGGAATTTGTCTGATACTGGTAAGATCACAGAAAGCTTGTACTGTACTGCCCTGCAAAACAATTACATGATGTTACCATCAGGTATTTTTTGCTTAACTTTGATAGTCTGTGACTCCATTTCTAAAGGCGAGGCACCATTAATTTTGTCCTCTGGGTTGGTTTAGCAATTTTTCAATCCATTTTACTCTTTGCATCCATATGTAAAATTGGCAACTGCTGTTGTGTAACTGCTACAAGCTACTCCTATAATTCAACAGGAAAGAAAACAGGAAAAAGATAGATCTAATTCACATTACACTAACCGCTGAAGTGGTACTAGCCAACCCTTTATGTGACCATACATGAAGACTTACAATATTCCGAAGGCTTGTAGTTCATACCCTGCCACCACCCTCCCATTCACATTTTGTTGCAGCTCAGAGTTTAGACATTCTCAGTGTCTCAACTAGCAGCTATGATCTTACAGTACAGCTAAAAGGGACCCTGGACTGAAAATCCAGACATCTCCAGTCCAGTCCCCAGTAACGATCCAGACAGAAACGTACACAGGCAAATTAACTGTCCATATACTGCTTCATAGTTTAAATGCTTGAAAAAAAAAAGAGAAATCACGTCTACCTATCAGCTTTTTAATGCTTTGAGTAATTCAGCAAGATAAAGGTCAGAGAATGCTAAGACAGGGGATCAGTAGGTTCTCAGCTCATTGTATAATCGGCTCTTAACTCCATGAGACTTCAAAATATTATCTCGACAAACTGTGTCCACAAAAATTCCATATTACCTGGAAACTTCCCAGCTCTTTTCAAAGTTTGATTATGCCAATCTGTCCTGTGCATTTGCTTGTGATATGAATTTTATAGACTGCAATCATTATTAGGCATACAGCTGTTAAGAGACGGTGACTGACTTGCATGCTCACTGGTTGTCCTTGCTTTAAGTGTGGGGGAAAGAAACTATCACAAAGTATAAGACTGATTGCTTTGAAAATCTGGCAGGATCCAATCAGTTGCTGCTTTTAAATCAAAATTATTTTAAATAGCACATGGATGAGGTAGGAATTTTAATTCATTTCAGCTAGAATCTTTTACTAAAGAAAACTTGTACACTCAGAATTACTTAGAAGAACAAGAAAGCAAGTTCTGATCTTGCTGTGGCTAATTCTCAGGAGTATTGCTTATGGAGGGAAAGGGATTCACTGGTTTCAATGACACCAGTTCAGGTGGGCTACAGTGTAATATGACCTGTGACTTTCGTAATCAGTAAAAGAATAACCTCCACTCCTCCTACACGCACATCTCTTAACTACATGGGAATTTGGAATCTAGATAGACAGGATACCAGCTCATCTGAATCAACTCAAGCCTAAAACACTGTCAGTGACTGCAAGTATAACCTCCATGAAACAATGGGGAAGAAAAGGCAGAGAACTGTACCTCCCTGAGCCATAATTCCTCACACAGATGCTCCAGGGAATGGTTGAGAAATACACTACACATACTGTGTCTTTGTGACAAAATATGAGTAGACCTGACACCTGCTCATCTCAATTCAAACAACAGGTATCAAAGCCCCAACTACCTGTTCAGAGGATATCTTATTTCAGCTTTTTTGTAGATAAAGCAACATGTTATGGTTGGTGCCACCTTGCACAGGTATTATCTGACTATTTTAGAAACGGGTGTCTAATTTTTTGTGTATATTCTACTAAAAAACCAAAGAAATAAAAATCTACAATTCCTGTTGGGCTATGCTGTGCTGAGCCGTCATGATCGCGCCAACAGAAAGAGCCTTAACTACTGTCAAGTAATCCCATTGAGTGTGACTTCCCAGTTGCAAGCACTCAGCCTGACAACCTGATGTCACCTTTGCTCTCACTTTGTTCCTGCTGGTCTGACCAGTATTTACAGAAACAGGAATGTTCTTCAGTCAGTGCACCTTCCTGTAGTTTACTGCAATTTAGTTATATATTGATACTGCAAACAACCAACTTTAATTCTTTTCAATGGTTCAGTGAGATCACAAGTTTTTCATCTAGAAACCAGTGAGATAATTTACTTTGGGAGTGCTGGCAATGTAGAAAATTAAACAGGTCACCAAGTCGTTGCAAGGATGATAGAGCTATAGGAGCTTTCCTCTAAAAGAAACCCACATCATTATTCAGGCATTATAAATTACACCTTTTAGGTGTGAAATGAAAGTACCCATTTGACATGGCACTCTGTATGACAAGGAATGAATATTTGGCTGAGGGCTGTAAAGCAAACCTCCACCTTGATGGAAAGTGTTATGGAATCTGTAATGACTATACAAAACTGGAAGGACCTTAGTTTAATAAGGTCTCATCCAAATGACTTGCACACTAAACTGCATGGAATTCAATTTCTCTACCTCTGAAAGATGAAGGGCAAGTTGATCCTGCCAGGGATTCAAATTTATGGCTTTATGGCCTCAAAATGTGAAATGTATACCATTAAATAAGCCTGCTCAGTGGCTAGATAATATCACATGCTTTTCTGAGCTATTATCAAAAAAAGAAAAGAAGGAGATGGGAATTCAGTCATAAAAAGGAGGTAAACACTGGATAATTACTACTATGTATTGCATACACAGGCAGTGAAGCGAAAAGATCAGGAAAATTTTGGAAGAGTATCTTTAAAATAATAAGAAAGGGGAGAAAATCAGCACAGGGGTAGAAGACGACTGAAAAAGATGACTTCTTCCTACAGCCAGTTGTCCTGTGTGCCTAGAATTCACTTCTGTAAATAATGGAGTATGTCCATAGTAACCTGTGGCCATCAAAGCTGGGCCAAATGTTCAGAGTGACTCCATTAGAGATATTTTGCCAATTCACAACAGGTCAGGACAAAGCCCACTGGGACCTTTTTTCCTGTGAGAAACATGCTGAAGTTCTTCCATCTCTCACAGGTGAAATTCACCAGGACAATGGTCATAAAAGGGAGCAAGATCCATTGGTTGCATTTTTACTGCACCACTGTAAAACTTGAATTATACTCTATGCAAGTGCAAAGAAACCAGGTAACTTCTCAAAGCTTTCACCCACCATGTAAGGTAAGCAGAAAACAATTACTTCTGTTCCCATAGTGTGGGAGCTTTCTCTTCCAGGCTAATTAAGTGGAGAGCGTTGGCTGGGATTTGGCGCTGCAGTGTAAAATGGGAGGCTGACATGAGTAGGTATCTCTGCAATTTACATGGAGGACCATTTTTCTGCATGTAATCCATTACTGCAAATCCGAACAATAATTTAGAACAGTGCTAATCTTCCATAGCACTGACCCTAAAGATCTTTGCCGCAACACAAATGAGATCAAAGGACAAATGAAAGTCTCTTAATCCCTCTAAGTGTGAGTTCAACCTAATTTTACATTTCTGTCTTTTAATTCTCTCTAAGTCTGTTTTTAACTTTGCTTAACATTCATTATCCTTTTTCATGCCCTAATTCTGCAAGGCAAAAAAAAAGCACATGTCTAGGAGTACATTCAAACATTTTTCCACAGGGATGGTATTTTTAATATGAAATACTAGTTTCTCTTGCCAGCTGTTAGAGTGGGAAGTAGGTGGAGGGGAGAAGGGGATGTAGGATATGCAATGGAGGGTTAAGATTGATGAACGAGGTGCAGAGAGACTCCTTTTTGGTAGCTATGTCGCATGGATGAGCAGAAAATCTAAAGAATACCTTCTAACAGTAAGATTGTCAGGGATGAGAATTTCCTTTTACAGAAGAATTTACCTTGAATTAAAAAATACATACGTACAAGGAGAGAACTGTATAGTCCTTTTCCAGCAGTAAGCAGAGTGGTCTTTAATGGAGATGCATGTGTAGGGGTGTATTAACCAAAATCACCTTTTACAACAAAATGCAGCATTCCTGAAGGTCCCTGGCATTATTCAATCATAATTCACTGTTCCTTCCACTTAGCCAACTTCACGACATTAAAAATCTCATGGCTTCTGACTGTTTCATTAATGAGGTCCCATATATATTTTGTAATGGAGCAATTGCTCAATAGTATTTTGAAGTCATGCCAATATTTTTATGTTACACAGATTTGTGTATTTGGGATACTGAAGGCTTTTTTCATTAAGCATTATTCTTTGCTAATGTGTAGTTAATAACACAACGGAAAAGCTTTTAAACTGCTCTGAGGATTAAACTGCTCATACTTGTTTAACGGCTTGATTTCCTAATGGATATAGTGCAGGATTTAATATTCTGCTCATTTACATTACTTATCAGAAGAAAAGAGAGAGACCTTCAACTGCTTATTCTAAAAACAACAGTAAATCATGTTTAAGTTGATTGATTTCTGCATATGCATTAACCCAGTCTAATGAAAGGCACAATGTCTTCATAATACATGCCATCATATTCAACTAAAGCTGAATATTTACATTTAGTTTTTTTACTTAGAGTGGTGAAACAGCATCCCTATTGCTTGATTGGATGTGACTTATCTCACAGCTGGATTCACTCCCTTGTACACAGTTGGTGCTAAGTTAAAATAAAATTCCATCCCCTCCATAATTAACAGAGTTTCACTGATTTACATCAACCACTGCTCCAGCCCTATAGATCTGCTATCATAATTGGAAATCTTTGCTCAAATGCATCAGACACAGAAAAGCTTGTAAGGATTAGATTATACCCCTTTATTCACTCTGAGAAATACTTTAGTCCCTAACATATTCATTAAAACGGACATCGGCTGAGAACAGTGGCAGGAACTGCATGCACCACACAGGCAACTCTTCAACATGTTCTCTTTCATTTCAGTCCTCCCTTCCCTCTCCCACAGCTATTCCAGTAGCTGCATTATGATGGTGAATTTATGACACAGGTTAAAATCTTAGTATATAACCCCACATTGAAACATCCCCAGTCACTCCCAATCAGGATGTAAAAGTTAACTGAGCCCAAATCTCTCTCTCTAACTATCAATTTCATGAACACCAGCTCAGAGTCAAACATTCATCCACGTAAGTACCGCCATCAAACTAACAGATACAATGCCTCTGCCCGCAAAGCAGACTCCTCAACCAAAAGCATTTTGCATTAAAGAAAAAAGTCAGACATAAACAGAAATGTGCAAGAGAGATGACTGTGTAACTAAGTCAGTTCCTCAGGTATATTGTAATGCTGATTGATTAACTTCCTCCGGGCTTCAACTTTCTGCCACCAGAATGTTAAATAATGCCTTACTCCTCAAGAAGCCCTACTGATACCCACTAGAACTATGCAGAGACCATAATACTACTCAGCATAGCTGGACACAAAGAACAATGATCTCTGATCTCAGTTCTTCAAAGATAACCCTCTGTAAGTCCAAGGTCTGTCCAAATTCCTGAGGAAGGATCACAAAAGAAGAAGGATATTCCAAGAGCTGTTCTCTCTTATAGAAATGGTCACATTTAGATATTCCAAGAGCTATTCTCTCTTATAGAAATGGTCACATTTAGAACCTTAGAGTAGTTACCCTGACATGTTTAACTGAGGATGCTGTGAAAAATTAGTGTAATGAGTGTTAAAATAATCAAATCCATGAAGTTCACCACAAAATCTATTGCTACTTCAGCCCACATATCCAGTTTGGAAAATGGCATTTCTGTTATCAGAATGGCAGCTGCAATTCAACAGTACAATCACACCTAAAGCACTCTCATTAGCTGAATGGACAGTACAAATGCTGTTAATCATACTGGTGTTAATCAACTGCCATTTCACAGAAGTCTGTTAGGTAAAAATCAGCAAAGATCAGAGGTACATCAAGGAGAATTAAATAGGATATGAGCAATCCTCTTCATTAATAAATGTTGGTTTGTTTTGATTTTTTTTTCTGATGAGGTAATATCCTTTAAGAGAACTGCTCAGGAATTTAAAAAAACAAAATTACCTGAGAAGTATTTGAGTGTGAAAGTCTCAAGCATTGAATCAGTTATTCAGTTGGATTATGCAGAGCTCTGAGATCCAGATGTCCACTACCCTTCTCCTTGTCCTGGACTCCTTTAAAAGATGAGCCAGGTATGCAGACAGAGAGAAAACTGTGGTGTATATTGCTACGGTTCCAGTAACTATGGTGATGCAGGGCACACCCAGAGCATGTTGCCTGCCAGTAAGGGTACAAGATGCATAACCATGGACACAAGACTCTTGAGTATGCCACAGAGTAAACAGACTGCAGTGACCAAGATTAAATCTGAAGAGATTTTATGAATCAATTATTACTCCTCCATTAAGCTGAACTGACAGGTTTTGGAGGTGATAATGTTGAATACTGATGTGGAGATCTGTGTTCCAGTAATCAACATTATCCTGAGTCTTCTCAGCATACGGTATGACAGTGGGGAAGAGAAGAACACCCAGTTCTTCAGGATCTCCTGTGAATTTGGGACAGCATCTTGCCAACTTTGGCACCTCCCAGCAGTTTCCAGTCTGGTTTAATTGAAACCTGTAGCTCTATACTTTGGCATCTGAAAGTCAATCTTATGCAAATC
Organism: Ara ararauna; assembly: GCA_028858755.1. Lineage (NCBI taxonomy): Eukaryota > Metazoa > Chordata > Aves > Psittaciformes > Psittacidae > Ara > Ara ararauna. Next base: position 11,047,089 of record CM054387.1, on the reverse strand, counting down.
AACTACAGTAGGGAAGAGAGGTCGTAAATCATGCTATGAAATAACATAAACAATTCCAATTGGGGCTGAAGTCAATTATGGCACTGTAGCTGTCAAAAGTTTCATCTGAAGCACTTGTTCCCTAAATTGAAGGTTGGACATCCAAATTGAAATGTCATTTTTATTAGTCTCTGACACTTAGAGAAATAGCCTCTTCTTTTCTAGTAGGCTATATCCATTAACTCCCATTAGTGCTAATGGAGTTATGTACATACATCACATGCACATATATCACTAAGCACCTTTGTAACACTCATAATATCACATTAGATAGAAGCTGTTTTATTGAAGTATGGTAAAACAGATTACAATATGGCATGCTTGACAGCATCCTCTGAAGGCCGTATCAACGTTTTAAACTGACATATAATCTAAGATATAAAGCTGGATTTTCATGCAAATCTAATATGGAACCAGCCTTCCTCTTAGATTGAACAAGAATTTGGCCTCTCTCAGGCACTCTTCATGTCCTAGTGTTACTCCTGTTTCAGTGTAATAGCATGTAAGACAGAAACTCTGGTTCTTTTTAATTGAGAGGCAACTGAGAACAGTGGCTCATGAACTACTTTTTCGATCTTCCCTTTCATGCGTGCTTGCTAGAGAAACTAGAGGGTTTTCTTTCTCTGCTATTTGATTTTCAGAATCACTGTCCTTGCACCTACTGTGCTTTACAATAAACTTGAAATTTACATTGTTAAAATAAGCAATTACAGAAACTGAAGGACTACAAATAATCATTAACAACAAGGAAAACCTGATCCAAAGAACCTTCTGGCTTTAGCAGGTTTTGCTGTTCCTATCCATGATGTGGAACTTCCTCTGAAAGGATGGTACTAGAGATCAGCCAACAAAGGCATTCTTTGGAATATATATAATAATATATTGGGCTTCAGGATATCATTGCATTCTATTTCATGTTACACTCAGACCTATTAATTAAATTCTGTTGATTTTGACAATCTTTTGATGAAGGCCAGCAGTATAAAACTCTTTGGGACAGGGTGATTCTGCTTTCCTGTTTGTTTGTATGCCTGCTTACCATCATTCTAGAAATATGTAATGAGAGTGCTAACGTTTGCTTCAAGCCCAGTTTAAATGTCTTCTTTTGTATAGCTCTTAAACTAACTGAGGTTGTTTATGGGTGATCTGAATTGATTCCTTTCTCTCTAGCTGAGCTATCTGAAGGAGCAACTATCTATGCTGTCATTCAGCCCAGGCTCTTCTGCCTTTGGTTGTGTACAAGCAGGATGCCACATCTCAGAAGATGAAGTCCTCAGAGAGGGATTATAACAAAACCCACAATGATGCTTGCATTTGTTAAGCACTCTACCTTTTGTTATAATCCTATGATGCTTTACATTATTGATTTGGCATTCCTGGAGTAATCTATCAATAGATAGATTTTTCAGCTGAAGAAATGGGTGACTAACTGTCTGACATCTTCAAATAGCTCTTGCACTGGCTTAATTCTTGCACTTAGATACCATATTTTATTAATGTATTTTATTAATCATATTTAATTAATGAGATCCAATCTAGCATAAAGACACTGTGTAAAAAAAAGTGAAAACATTTACCATGGTTGCTCAGCAGTACTTCTCAGATATCAGCTAAAGCAACCTAGTAAACTGTGCAGAGTTCAAGCAGTAAGCAGCTCTATGTATACTGTAGTATATACCTTAGTCATCTCATTCTCCCTTGTTCAGAGAACATATGACAATGAAAACTGATTTTAAGTAGTTATGTATAATCCCCGCTAAGTGGTTGTCAGAATTCACTGCAGTTGTTATGTACTGTAGATACACCAAATGGTAATTTCCAAAAGACTTTTACAATGCCATTTTAGAATGCTTTCACCTCTGGAGTAGTTCTAAATGAAGAACACTCCAGCATAGTTAAATAGGCTGTTGTAAAAGAAGAACAGAAGAGAGTCACTCACAGAGCTCTGAGGTTTCGCCATTTTCGGGGCAGAAGTAGGAGGTGGAAAGGATTGTTTATGTATGAAAAAACAACCCGCCTTTAAGACAGGGATCACTGGGTGAGATCCGCTTATCCTTGTTTCCAGCTGGTTTGAAAACTAATCTCATGTTCTTGGATTGCAAGTTTATATTGTAGCATTTTCTGGTAAAACATAATGCAATATTGCTGTCCCTAACCCAGCAGAACACAACGCAGATAAGAGAAAAACTTTAAAGCTAAGCGACAGGAAATTAACAACAATCATTCTCATTCTTAGCACAACCTTGATGTGCTATACAGACTTCTTTAAAGCACACACTCTTCCCTGTAAATGGGAATTACGCTAGCATGCCTGTGATACCTGCCTTCCTGGAGAGTATGTGTGTACGTCACTGTCCTCTAGAGGGTGGAAAATAACCATCCAGTGGTATGTGCCCTAACACCACTGCCAGCAGAAATTGAGATGAAACTCAAGTGCCTTCCCTCTCCAGCCAGATGTGAACTCCACTCTTACAGGACACTGAAGTGTACAATGGACAGGACAGGTCAATGGATGGGCAGGGACAGTGCCACAAAACATTCCAGTTTTGTGAGTTGCACTGCAGGAGTTTCATTCCTAATGCTCCTAGCTGTTACACATTCTATGTTCAACTGATCTGCCTTTCACCCAGGCTTATACAACATGTGATGACATTGTTAAAACAGACTGACTGAGAAAGAATCAGCAGCTTACCATCCAAACATGTTAGTAAATAATTTTAGAGTCAAAGAAGCTTTTATATTTATGAAATGGCTTTGTATTACAAACCTAATCTGGATAACCTGCCTAATCCCTTGTCATCTTAATTCATGAATTTATATTAGGAATTCTCAAAGGTCTGTTACACTTGCCTGAAATCTTTATTTCTTTTTCTGTGTATCAAAATCACACAATTGAATTTCGTAAGAAATGAGAATACAGTTTCTCCACTATTCAGTATTTTTTAAACAAATGGAACCTCAAAGTGAATATTTCTTTAAAATATTTTATGCATTTTCCTATTGAAGATCATTGGAAATATTAAACACGTTAGTCTACAATTTAGTTAAAGTGATTTATATTACTGCAATTCACGTGTATATCTTTTTCAAGGGAAATTAAAAGCATAGACAATCCTCACATGTTCACAAATGTTATTTAAATCTCATTATGTTCTTAAAAGGCAGGTTAGAGCGCTGTTCCCTTTCAGTAGGAGTATCTTGGCGACAGCAAGCAAATCTGAGAATCAGCAGAAGAATTAAAGGCCCACTATCTACACCCTGTACTGTCTACAGCTCCTAAATCCCCCCATCATTCCAGTTGTGTATCTCTAATATAATAATATAGCTGGGTTTGTTGTTCCAGTATTGAGAATGAAGCTGTGAGATTCAACCCACCTTCAACTATGGCTATAGTGAATTCAAACCCATCTAGAGTTAATTTTTCTTCCCCACACAATGAAAAGGTTTTCAAAGGAACAATATTGATCCCGTCAATACCCTTAAAATAATGTAATTTGGCATACCCGAAAGATTCTTCCTTTCCTTTGAAGGTTAATCATTCTAAGGTTACACTATTTCATTGTGTTTCCTGTGTTGTTTTGCTGTAAGACAATGTTGTCATGCACCACTAAGGCTATCACAGCTTGCAAATGCAATGTTTTTCCCCTGTTCTTGCTATACTGCCGATACAGATGATACTTCAATAGTTTTCTCAGCCAGCACCAACAGAGAGCTGGCTCATTTAAACTATCTTTGAATTGTATCCAATTTGGCCGCAAGCCTGGATTTTTCATAGCATAACATGGGGCAGTTGAAGACAAATTTTTGCCACAGAGTTCTACTTCCTTCCAGTTTTACCTTGCATCTGTACATCAACATATCATTTGGATTAATACTAAATGCATCACATACTGGTTGCACCTTCATACTTTCTGGGATCCTGCTGCATTTCCAGGTGTAAGATACCTAATGCTGCACTGCTGGCAGTGACATCCACAAGTTTTATGCTAGACTTGGCAATGAGAAGACTGAGGTAACCAGCCTATTTAATACAGTGTAAGACCTCATAAAGACTACTTTTTAGAGTGTAAGACCCAAGAATAACCAATAAACTGGTGTGACACAGGGCAGAAATGTAAGAGCTAATGCAGCACAGACCAAAAAGGAAATGCTTAGACTGGTCAGTAATAGTCCAAGGGCATTTGACTCCTCCTTGTCAAGCAGAGTTGCTACCCTAATCTGGCCAAACACTGGCAGCAGATCCAATAAGATACCACAAGACTTTTCAATCCTCCTTTTATCATTTCTCATGGCAAATGTGTATAAACACTCGCCATATCACACTTTGTTCTGTCTGAAGATGAAAGGAGTCATCGAAACTGGAGGTGAGGGTGCTTGCTGGGCTCTCTTTATATCATCAGTCAATAAATCTCCAAAATAACCAACACAGAACTCACAAGAGTTATTTGCAAATACTATACTTTGTTGTATTTGCTCATACAATCACTTTGTGGCTCCAGGTCAGATAAGCAGTGAAAGGCAAGTTTGATGCTTTGCTGATAATCAGCTTCCAAAACCTCTTTGATTCATTTTCCGGCAGATGAAGATCTGGGGCACAACCTTCACAGCACTTCTGAGAAGAGCCAGACTGTACTCTAAATCATCCTGATAGTCCCATTGTTTTGCTATTCTTTAGTTGCCCAAATGTCCTTTCTGTATTTGTTCGCTTCCTTAGATATATGAAAATCATTATCTTTATATCCCTATATCAAAACCAAGGCAGTAGTGCTTGACAAAATCCAGGTGTAATTTTCACATCAAATAGGTGTTTGACATAGCAAGTTTTACAGTCCGTACTTTGTGCAATGTACTGCATTTACCAGATATAAATTCTTTATTCTATCAATGGCAAAACCAAAGCAATTGCCCTGCCACAGGATTTGTTTTATTTCATTCCTCATCTGCTCTGCAGCAACTCAAACTTCCTCAGTACTCCCCAAGTTGCTGTGCTTCATCCTGACTTTTCTTCAGAATCACTGAGTCATATTCATAGTGACTTTGCACTCTGGACAGCCAAATGAATTACAGACACACAGACTCACTCTCTTCACTATTGAACTCCTGCCTATAGCTCTTCTGGGTTTTCCAAAAGGTCCTTCCTTCCCAGCTGGAGATAACAGAGGCAAGTCTGCCTGCTGACTTGCTGTCCTGCTTATTATCTTTGGCTGGGCACATGCAAAAATACCAAAAAGACAAAATATTTGGCCTGGGGTTTGTAGCAGTTCTGGAAGAGGGCCTGCGACACCAAAACCTGCAATGTCATCTCATGATTTCTTCTGATACTGTCACAGATGTCAATTCTGCATGTCTTCTCAGGGCAAGAAAACAATTTGAACAAGAGACAGGCATCAATTTCCCATTTCTCAAATTGGGTTAGCAGATATACCCACAAAACTAACCATTCCTTTGGGGTCAGGAAACAGGTACAGCACTGAGAAATCATCAAGAATAGTTGAAGCTTCCATTAAATTAAATGGTACCTTGGTATTCAGTTCTGCATCTTCTAGTGGGATTTGTGACCACCTGAAGAATCATCTGGCAACAATCACTCCATTTACAAGTTATGTTAACATCATCTCAAGCGTCCTTTACATCCATAAAATACTTTTCATATTGTTTTCCCTTTTTATCAACTTTGTAAATTGGTGCAATATATGAAATCTGAACTGTAGGGAATAAGTAGCTCTGATGCTAAATGTTATGACTTTAATTGAACTTTCTCAGAGGCAGATTATTCCACTTTTCAAAATTGGTTTCCCAAGACACTTTTGGTCTAAAAATATTTCAGATATTATACTCATTTTGCTTGTCAGACTTTTAAATTCATCGTTTAGTTCCACAGCAAAAACATCCTAATGGGTACAATGTCTTTCACTTCAATAATCTGTCTTCCGCATACTTTTGATACATTCTCTTGAAGTGCATGAGTGAACTTCCTGCACCTTGCTACTCTTGGGGATTATAGGAATATCAGTTACCAGCTCTCACTCTCTTTCACTCACTCCAGTCTTTTTTAACATGACAGCATTGTCTGCAAATTTCACTGCTAGCCACCACAGGGGAGACCTGGCTTTTCTTTTGGTGAGGTTAAGAGCCATTAATGCATTTTCAGTATGGATAAGCTTGTATTCATGGAGTCAAAAATTCCATGCACCAAATAATACCCTCTAGTATTGTTATTAGAGCAAGGTAGATCATTTTGAATCACAGAGACTTCACTAAATCTGCACATTTCACTGGACCAACCACAGCTTTAACTTTCTCAGATACAGGATGAAATTTCTAGCCAAAACAGACACAGTCATGACACCAGCATGAAGAAACACTCAATTAAGGACATAAGTCTAGTACAGGGGAGATGAAGGTTTTAGCTTTATTTATGTAACATTAATCAGAAAGATTCTCATCCCACCCCCAAGTCTGTTCAGTAACTACACTGCTGCTCTAGGATTCATCTCTCATGTTACAAAAATAGCCTAAAGAAAAAACCCCAAACCAGTGCATGCTATCCAATTTAAATTGTGATGACAACTTGAAGTTCTTGTGACAAAGGCAAATATCTCGAGAATGGTGAGTGGCTTATAAAACCCTCTTACTCTATGCATAGATAATGAGATTTCCTTTTGCATGAAAGAAGGGGCACAACAACTGATAGAGCCAGTTCATTCTAGTATTTGAAAACTACCTCTAATACTATCAAGAACAGTGCTCAGTCCCTTGGCAAACAGGCATATGTTATGGAAGGTAGTGACATTTAAGGAAAGGGAATTATTTCTTTTTTTTACCATAATTTCTATTTCTGTGCCTTAGCAGTAAAAATGTCAAAGATTTACAGACTGAAATAAGTCTAATACTGCAAGGCATCTACAAGAGCCTTTCTGGAGAGAAAGGAGATTGCTTAGAGAATACAGGAAAGTTCTGAAGAGCTTCTCTATGGTAACCATGCCAAGAGAATTTATCAATGACCTTGTAATATGATGATATCAATGTTAAGAAGGGACATTTTTTAGTACCCCAGTGTCTAGAGTCCCTAATCCAGGAATGAAGCAGACAGCTTCCTGGGACAGACTTTAATGCCTCCAGCAAGACCTAAGAACCCTCAGTATCTCCCAAGGAAGCCCCACAGTCATGCAGAACCAGGCATTAAGCAGACTGAGGTATCAAGACAATTGCAGTGTCGATCACTCATTACTTTTTCTTCCCTAATCCATACTTTATCCCCAGACTCCTTCCCCTTCTACTTTGCTCCTCCTCTTCTTTCTCTACTACTTCATCCTTAGAGGACTGGAACAGTGACAGACACAATTGTTTCCTGAATTTCTCTTTCTGAAGGCTGTGATGGATGCAGATCCCCAGAATCAGCTATTAGAAGTGCCTCTAAAAACCTGCCATTTGCCATCGTCACCCTGTTTTCCAAGACCAGCTCAGGTGTCAGTTCTTCCTCTACCCAATGCAGGCAATCCCTGCTGGACCAGAGGAACTGGCATTCTGCCATCCAAGAACTGTCTGATTTTGGCTTGGCAGCAGATTTTGGCTCTTACAGAATCCTGCTCAGCAGTTGAGGCAAATGTTCCATGCTCCTTCTAAGTCCCACTGGCTCATGAAGAGCAGTGTGAAACTCAGCTAAGGCAACAGCCAGGAGGGAAAACATCAACTCACAGATGAACTATTGTTCCATTATCTGTATATTTCAATAGCAAATACCTTCCCCCCCCCTTTTCTTGTTAGTGCAACTGTGCTAGTTAAAATGAATTGATTAGCTTTAGGGCATTTTAAGAGAAACATGCATGAGAACATTTTTTACCTCCAAAGCTCAAATACACTAACGCTAATCTGTCACTAAAGTATTTTAATATAAATTCAAGCCATGAGTACATCAGTCCTGTAACAATACAGATGCTGTAGTGCAGATGTGTGTAAAATAATCATTCAATTACAAAGCAGTAGCTCTGGCAGTATTTTGCTACACTATCAAATGACACAGCATGTAAACAAGAAAAGCAGATCAATATATAGATTACTTATTTTGTGCTGCCTTCCTTTGCAGCAAACCATGCTATCTCCCTGTTCAAGTAGCATGGCACTAATTCAAAACGCAAGACACTTGCCTTTCCCAGAGCACAAAATGGGCTGTTTAAATCTGACAAGGTTTTTGCCTTCTTTCCTCCTGCCACCCTCCAGCCTCCACCCATGACCATATGACATAGTTCAGACAAATGTTTTTCAAAGCAGCCTTCTCGTTTTCTTTTTTTTTGTGAGTGTGAATTTATGAAGGGAGTGAGATCTGCCACAGACCAGAAGCTAAACTAACATGCTCCTTATGCACATACTTTATCAGCATCACCTCTGAGAGATTTCCTGCTTCTAAGCTATCTTGCAAATAGCCTTTATTTCATAGCAGTAGAAATCTCCTTTGTCAACACTGTCATTTTGTGTTTGGATTTATTACAGATCCTGAAAATAATAATCATGTTTCCCCTCTTTAAAGATACCTACCCATTACATAACTTTTACCCTTGACTCTCATATCCCCAAGGGGATTACTGACATTTCAGGTTGGAAAACTGAGTTCCAGTGGCATTACCACAGTCACCCATCAGCCCAGGTGTGAACAGAAACCCTATTTTCTTAATGGAGATCCTGTGGTTCAGCAAACAACCATGCTGTATCGAGTTTAGCTTCCTCAATACAAACAGCAGCTCCTAAACAGCAGCTATCTGTTAAATAGTGTTAATTTGTCCTGCTGTTATTAATTGATCACACTTCCTCTACTTAATCCCCATGTTCTTATACACATCAAACAGTAACTTAGTCCACAAAAAAGCTTTCTGATCACACAGTGCAGTGGAAAGCAGGGGAAGGTAATCAGAAAATGGCCTCTATACTTGAGACTATGACCACAGTAAATAAATCTCTCTGGCTCATTGGTGTTTACCCTTTCAAATGCCAGACTATTTCCTCAGGGAATGAATGCTAACAGGCCATGGCCAATACCCACTTATAGTTCTTCCTTCATTTTCCAATATATACCATAAAAATAGTAGTGTCTTTACCACTCATGCTGTAATTTTCTTTTGTTCCATTTGCTGTTTTGTAACTTCAACCTACTGTAAATCACATTAAAAGGACTTGCTTTCTAATAGTTTTTTTATTGACCAATATATTTCATTTGGCACCTGTTACCTTGGTGGAGATTTCTTCTTCCAGTAATTTACTATATGTGACATAGTCCTCTAAGCACTAGCCAAAAGGAGCCAACACAGTTAAACAGCAGATTTACTCTACACTCCTTGGGCGGGGGGTTACAAACAGAATGTTCCTGTCATGAAAACCTATCAGCGTCCTCTGTTTGCAGAGAGGCCTTGTCACTATGCTTACCACGGAAGGAGCTGACATGATGTATTATATTACATGATGTGTTACACAAGTCACTTAGCCATGCTGTTCCCATTTATCTATTTAAAATATGAAATAACTCTTACCTAATACAGGAGTGTTTAGTAAGACTTAATTAGCTGCTAGTATGTTTATTACAGAGATTTCTAAGATCCAAATGGCATAATATTGCTCTATAGATGAGAAATGATTAAAACATCTTATAAAGTATCAATTTGCCAGTAAAAAGGGTTCCAGCTATGAAACCACACTTGCTATTACACTCTGGAGGTTATTCTATGATACTTGTTAAGAATACTTCTTTAATTTTAATACAATGTTTCTTTATCACCACAGCTTACCAGTAATAAGGATTTAAGCACTCAACCCTAGGAGATTAGGTTAGTTTTCACATGTTCTGTCTCAGCAGCACCATTTGCTTGCTATGTGAGTGAAGGGAAGTGTCAGCTGTGCTAACATCTTTGCTGTTTTGAGTGCTGGTACCTTCTGTATGTTAGCCTGCGACGAATATGTGTAAGACAGATGCACCAAACTGTCCCACTCCTCCAGGTACACGAAATAAAATTTTAGGAAACTATTCTGGTGTGCTCTGAAACACTTAAAGACTTTCAAATAGCCCCATAAGCAGCTGGCTCTTGGTGCTATGAAGTGAGGGTTCTGAGAAGAAAGAAAAAAATACCACAATTTAAGCAAAAAAGTCAACCAATAAAGGAAAATCTATGACTAGAGGAGAGAGAATTTTCCTGCCTGTGATGTTAGCTGCTATACCTTATTATGCATCTTAGCACATTGTCAGCAATGCAAATAGCAGCCTGTCTATACGGCACATGGAGCTGCAGGTGGCACACGTACAACTGGACATATCTGGCAGCATGTTCAATGTGTCCTTGTCAGCTGACCAGATTTTTGGAGTCAATCTCAAGTATTTCAGAAAAAGATATGATCACTGATGTCCCTTCTCTCTTTGCCTTCTCCACCTTAAGACTTCACCATGGGAGTGTGGCATGATGGAAATTATATTCTTCACACCCATCACAGTTGCCAGGGAGCCTTGTGGTCCTAGGATGGGCAGGATAAGTCAGGAAGCAGTTACTCAGACTGTACAATGAGCACAGAATAGCTAATGAACACTGCTTAATTTTCTGCAGCTTTTTAAAGGTCACATGTCATACATTATGAAAATATGATGGTAAAAAGAATCAGAAATGCTCTGACACTCTTTTGACCTGGAACCCATCATGGATAGCAAGCGTTTTACACAGAAAAATATGCCAAGTCAGGAAAAGGATAGTCATATAAGCTATGTGATTCGGAAGTCACGCTATACCTAGAACATTGTGTCTTATTCCTGAGGGAAAAGTGCCAGTGTAACCCAAGTATAGGTTTTAAACACATTTAGTTATGCCAATCAAGAAGGTCAGGTCCTTCAGCTTAGCTCATATCACTTTAGAATTGCTCCAAAACAAACCAGGTTAAATCACTGCAGTTTCAGGGGTTAGACAGAGCCTAATAATTTTATCTCCTTTCTGTCAAAGCATGAGCACAAATCGTACTGAGAGATTCAAAGTTGCAGGGGGCAGTGAGCAAATGTCCTCCTACAAGGGAGGGGGAGCGGACAAAAATGTCCAATCCATTTTGAGATCTTCTCTGTTAATACTTTTAACTTTTACCAAGTTTTTTTCCCTAATAGGTCAAGTAGACAAAATTTACTGACCTCCTCAGTAAATGAATTCCATAAACTGACCATAAAGTCAATGAATTCATGCTTCTTTTTGCTTGTTATACATGAACAGCTTTTTGTAACAACAATCCATTTTATTGCAAGAGGAGCAAGCTCATAAAAAGGGCAGAAATGAAACTATTTCAAATTAACTATGTAAAAGAACATTCAATATGTCTTATTTGAATGTTTACATCTCTCTGTCACAAAGCAAGTATCAAAGAACAGCCTTCATTTTCTTCATGAGTAATGAGAACTACATTCATTTAAAATAAAGGAAAGAAGTTATGAACTAACAAATACGTATATATATGTGTGTGTCTGTGTGTGTGCATAAGGAGAACAGTCCTAAGTAGTCACTATTAATGTGGAGGATATACAACATTAAACTGTTGCCATTTCCATGTCCAGAATCCCAAATCCTGATCTGGGGCTTGATTTTCAAAATCAGCATATTCTATATGTTGCAAATTGTGGTGAAGTATGAAGACTTTACAATTATATCACAGACAACTTTTTGACAGTTCCTGTCTCTAATTCCTGTTTTGAATCCTGAAAGAAAACCCAAGAATTTTCTCAAGTTGCTTACAGTACAGACAGTCCATATTGTCATTGAAAAATGACAGCCACCATCTCCAAAAGGTGCAATAACTTCCCTGAAAATGTGTAGGAAAATTCCTTTCCCTAATTCTGCTGCAGCTGACAGTGCTGTATTTTACTATCTCTAAAAGGAAACTCCTTAAAATCAAATAAATTATTAGTGACATTTTTCATGCCTTTATATTGTGTAGGTTTCAGTGGGACATTGACTGATGGACAATAACAATCTGCTTAGCAAGCAGAATCAGCACCACCACAAAACACCTTTGTGCCAGAGAAATTAATGCCAATATTTACCTTTTGGTATTTCATTGGCAGGAGAAGCGTCACTCATGGCTTTGCAAAGCTTGTAAGTTCTGGGTAGTAATGAGGAGTGTTTGGAAATACAGAAGATTACTGAGATGTTTCTCCAAAGCTACCTACTGAACTTCTGAATCTCTACAATCAGATCAGAAGTCTTGTGAGCCACATTATTAGGAATACAATGGAAATGCAAAACTTTCTGGCTAAGACAAAATCACTGGCTCCTCCAGCATACTCTGAGATTTTTATGAGTTGTCCTGATCATGATCTCAGAAGTCAAGAATGCTAAGTAGAAATGAAGGCAGAAAAGTGAGCTCACCAAAAAAGAGGCTTTTATTACAACCATGCAGGAATGTTATTAAAGTGAAAGAAACCTGAAGGAACAAGAACTTTGAGCTATGATGTTCTTTTCTGTATAGCTGATGAAAAGAGACTGTGAAAGGTCAAACATTCTAATTCTCCTCCCTGAAGTTAGTAATTCTTCCTGTTGTCAATGTTACTCTGTAGTCTACTTAGCAAAGGCAAGATTCCATCAGTTCATAGTAAGAAAGAACATAAGGCTATAGCAAGAAAGAACAAATTATAAGGAGGAGTGATGCATTCATCCATTTCCATTTTCCATTTCCCCAAAATGATGACAGTCTGAAAGCCAAAACTCATGCCCAGGTCAGACTTGTCTTTAAAAAGTAAAGGCTATGGAAATTCCAAATGTGGGAGGGAGTTCAGTTTCATGGTTCCTACATCCGGAACTTCACTGGGGAGTGGATGACTGCTCTAAGCTATTCATTCCTCTTGCAAAGCCACTGCATACTATGTTACCCCAGCTGACATCCCTCCCTTTCTTTGTACCTACCTACTTCATTCAACACTCAAGAAGATTTAGAAAAAGGTACAGGGTACAGGACTAAGAAATAAAGTGTGGAATCCCCACTCAGTGCGAGACCACCTGCAGTAATCACCTTCATCACTTTAGCAAGCTAAGAACATGACCCAAAGCATCGATCCCACATATACAGGAATGAAAAGGCATTTTAGACGTATTTCTAGGGTTTTGTGATGACCTAAACCAGCTAGGTACAAAGGGTTAAAAATAAAGATTTAGTTAGAGAAGGGAGAAATGTATTTTAATATTTTTAATGAGCTGTATATCTTCTGAACATAAAACTGGTTTCAGAGCTTGATATTTCAACATCACAGGCGTGCTACTGAATTTCCTATTTGTGGAACATGAAACTGCAGCAAGGCTATTTTCTAGAGAAGAAAACACAATCTTGCTGTCTTTCCATATTCATGATAATATTTGTCATAATAATTTAGTTTTGTTTCAGAAACAGGAATGTTGGTGTTTTTCCATTCCCCCAATGCATTTTCACTTTCACACTTCCCTATCTAACATTAAATACATCGAAAATGGTGCCAAAATATTCTACAACATTGAAAAAGCAGAGGAGAAATAAAATTATAGTCACAGATTTCATTTTACTCCTTTTTCTAACTTAATCAATATTTCATTTTCTAATTCTTATCTAGAGAACTAGCAATATACCCCAATGAACTTCTACTCCCATAGATGCAAATCTGACAAATTGAACTTGAAAATTTGGTTTAGCAAACTGACAATCTTGAAAATGAAACAATGATTATTATAGGTGAAATCATCCCCACAAGAACAAAAGGAAGAGAAATTACTAGATTCTGTCACATGATTCTACCATTCCAATGTCTCCAGACTGAAAGGTTTAACAGACAACTTCAGGTCAGCTTCTCTTTGAAAAAGAGGGAGTTTGTAACTCAGGGCTACTGACTCCAGACAGAGGTGTGTCAACGCCGCACTCACAATCATGATTAGATTTTGGGGTTTTTATTTCTCCCTTTTTTGCTCCAGAACTCACAATCTTATCTCTGCTGCTATATAGCAAAGACCATAGTGACACTTGCTGGTGCAGCAAGGAGTCTGAAACAAAATGCAAAAGGAAACAGAGCCAACTGCAGTTGTTTATTCAAATCTCCCCTTGGGGATAAATGCTCTGTGGATTCTGTTTCTTGCTTGGCAGATCAAGAGATGTACAACATGAAGAGGTAATTATTCTTCTCCTGATCTGTCAGTGTAAGCATTGAAACAGCAACCTTGGCCATTGCAGAAGCACTGTGCCACTTTGCTAAACTTGAGACAATTTTCCTTTTGTCCCCTTTCCTAAAAATACCTGAAGTATTCCAGGATATACTCTTTTCCTTTGCCCTCAACCTCTCTTACCTCTCTCTTTAAATGCCCCTGTACTCTTTAAATACCCCTGACTTGTAATAACCTCTCCTTTCAGTGAAAAACAATCGGGAAATTTCCCCTGTGGCTGACACTTATGGGGCACCTCAATACTGCTCATGGCTCTGCCCAGCTTTCAGAGGGCAGCATACTGTACTGAGTCTGCAACGAAAGTCAGAACCTCAGGATGTGTTTCCAGCCATGGGCGCTTGGGAAAATGACTTATACTCCTTGAGTCAGCACGTTTTTCACTGCAAAGGCATTGGGAGACATAGATCAGATTTTACTTCAAGGAGGGGGCAAGTGGTTACACAGCCATATTAACAGCCTGCATTGGCTAAAGATACTACAGGGGTTTAAAAGCCCTTACAACCCTTTCACCCCAATCCACATCTAGAATAGGGGTTATGTAAAACTCTTGTCAAAGGGCAGGTGTAGTGAATGCTCATTTAGCTGGGAAGACTTACGGGACCCTTGGGTCTCTGATGTGATACTTGGAAAACAAAAGGTGATTTCTCTTATAGGCTGTAATAACAGCAACAACAACAAGAAACCCCAGAGGAACAGCAAATGAACATTTTTGCCATTAGTTGATTATGATGACATACAATTCTTCTACACAGGTAATTGTATATCTTCGATGGTTATTTACATTACATTTTTGTCCTGATTAAGGCAACGTAGTTGCCTTCATCTGAGGTTCAATTCATTGTTAGAGCAGAGGCAGCTGGAAGCACCTGACCTACCAAGTTGCTAGTATTTAGGTCTAAAAGGCTAAAAAAATGGGAGCAAGTACAGCAAGTACTTGGTAGGTAAGCTTGGATTTACACCTTGCTCTCATCACAGAACAACACAAGGGAAAATTCCAGGTTTAGTCCTTGGTTACTGAACATCTTTAAAAGGAGAAAGCCTTTTATTGCCCTTCCTGCATATTTTCTTATGATATGACCATTTCGTATTTTTTTTACCTATTCTAAGGAGCCAGGAGTACCATTCTCAACCAAACGGTTTGTCATAGGTGACAGAGAAGGGAAATAAAGGGCTGTACCTTTTCCTCTACAATGCATTGCAGCAGTATCTATAGCATGTTATGTGATTCACCTAAATGAGCTTTTTTGTTTGGCTCTTGCCCTTCCTGTCATTTCTCTCCTGTTGTCCATAAATCACATCTTCTCTCTGTCTCCATTTCACCGTTTACCTTGTCCATTTAGACTGAAAGTACCTCAGAACAGAGCCTTTCTTTTAAACATACTGTCACGTACAACAGTATTTGGGAATTCTGGAAAAGGTTTTATAAAGGTATTTCAAACCCCCAGCTCCTGCTAACTATAACCTCCACCTACATGTCTTTACAACTCAGTAAAGTGCGAATTACTGTGTGAATAATTTGGGTCATTTTTTTATTTCCTTACCTAAACAGATAAACTGCAAAAATTGTTTGCCCTCCCTATAAAAAAATGTCCTGGTGAGGCATAAACCAGTTTTCAAATACTTAGATGCATCTGGAAAATAAAAAAAAAAAAAAGGTTGCTTAAAAATGTGGGGAAATATGCAAATCTGTTTTGTATAAAACCTTTCAAAATGAAAATTATTTGACTTGATGAATCTTTTAGTTAAGGCAGTTTGACAAACTCAGCATGAATTCATAAATCATGACAATCAAATGTAATGCAAATTTACACTGAAAAAGTTCTGTTCTAAGATTACTGACCAATTCTAGCTGTAACACTAATATTATGGATCAATCCTAGTTTTGGAATGGGTAACCGCCTAACCTTACCATAGCACAAACTAGTATGTACTGAGCACAGGGTGGAACAACCTGGTAACTTTGCTTTGTCTTGCTACAACTAACCCTCTTCGTTCAATAGCCATCCCTGGAGTAATTTAAAATCTGCTGCTCATCTGTATGAGCTCATCCCTCTCCTTTCAAGCTTCTGTACATTAAATCAGGTCCTTTTGAACAGGGGATGGATAGTTTCTTTGGGAGCAAAACATGGCAGTTAAAAAACTTATTGAAGTCAGCATGTGTATGACAAAGAATAGCAAATTCCAGTCATGCTGAATGATTTGCACTGCCTGAGAAGGCTGTCAGGTATGATCTCTCTGCCAGCTCTGTGGTCACTCAACCCAGTTTGTTGTGCTCCAGAGGAGTCCAGTACACTAAAAAGCTTCCAGCTACAACAAATGGAAGAGTGAAATGGACCCAGGCCATTGCAGCTGCAGCACAAATATTTCCAAAGCCAAGAGCCAGTGAGCAGTGTTCTCGTTTGTACCAGCAAAAGATTTGCAAGCACAAGACACCATATTGAAAGATTAGATAATGCAAAGAAATTAGTAAATTGGAAGTAGGCTACAATAAGAAGTGTTGAAGAAAATGGAGAATCCTTTGTGGTATTCGTTCCAAGATATTCACGGTTTAAAAAGTGTCATGGCTAAAACTTCTGCCAGTGAATGAGAAAATTATTATAGGGGATAACAAGGGTCAAAAATGTCATTTTAAGGCTACTAGAACTAGGAGAGAGAAAAGCAATTCCTCCTGAGCAGTAGAAAGCTCTGGAGTTATCCAGTTTTTAAGCCACTTGGCCTGCAAGTGAATAGACTATTAAAAAATCCCACCTTTGTGACATTATTGAAATATCTCGGTGGGGAAAAATCCTATTTGCCCTAGAGCAGGAGCAAGTGTTAGTCCTAAAGTCCTCCAGAAGAGAAACATAGGGTGGGAGACTTAAATAGCAGCATGTAGTGAAAGAGTGAGAGAAAATGATTTTCACAAAAATAAATAAATATACAAATCAGGCTGCAGATATTGTATTTTTTCTTCTGAAAAGCATAAAAATAGGAAGCCTGAGCTGCTTCAGGGGTTTTAGGTGATGCTTCAGAAATGCAACTGGATTCCCAGTAGCATTTCTCAAGTTGCTGTCTATTTATTCAGATATCAAAAGTCATCAGCATAACAACCCTCCATTTAACCACTCCAGTGTTTCCATCTCAGTCCTTTGAACAGAATCCTAAGTATGCTCCCCATGTGCTGTGATTCAGGACAGCTGATCTTGACTGTTTTTCAAACATTCAAGCCTGGTTAGACACAAGAGAATGATTGTGTGAAGTCTGAATGCACAGGTGCCCTTGCATGCAGCACTTAAGCCAGACAGCCACATACTGGAAACTGTTTCTTCTGCAACTCTCAAGCATCAGTTGCATGCTAGACTCTGCATGGCAATTTAACCCCAGCATTTCCCAGGAGACTGATCAAAACCCACTTCAATGTAATGCCAAATCCACAATGCTCAGATGCTTAGCTGAACAGGTTCTCTATCCTAAACATAGCACATACAACAGATGTGGATCTGTCCTGTTGTAAATGAGTTGAGCAATTTCACTTACTTATATCAGCAGAGTTTGGCTGGCTACTGGAAACCAGACTAGGTGGACTCACAATTTGTTTGGTATACTCAGGATCCTACACAATAGCCACAATTTTTCCCTTCAAATGAGCTTTCTCAGTAATTATTAAGCTCAAATGGATTAATTAAATAAGGCAATGATCAAGTTATTATTAGTAGCTTTTAATCATGCAAACACAGTCCAAGTAAAACTGAGATTTACAGTAGCATGATCACATTGACTCTCACCTGCTCACTTATTCTGCCATAAGAAGGCAATAGAACCTACTGACTGTGCTTGGAGTATGCCAACCTTCCCAGTAAAGAATTGGCCTCAGTTCCTTGGATGTTTTTCCCAACAGATGAGGAGCGGCTGATCATCAAAAGTATTGTTCTTTTTGCAGAACAACTTTGGGGGGATTTGTCATACTGTAACCATTAAGAAAAGAACACCCAAAATCTGTCAAAATAAAACTTCTTTGGAATCGAGCCACAAAAGATAAAATGAAGTTGTCACTGAAAATTGATTAATAGAAAGCAGAAACTGATATGAGGAATAAATTCTTTTTAGACCCAAAAATATCAGAGCAATAACACGCTGAAAAGCTATTTTTATCCTATTTTTTAACAAGCAAACCTCACTATGCTTAATAATAGCAAATTAGATCTCCAGGGCACAGCATTCAGAAAAACTGTTTAGAGCATGCGCTTCCAGATGTGACAAACTCACCTTAACAGAGTTTCAAGCTGTTAGTAAGCTTTTGCTGCCTTTTTAAAGAAATGGCTATAAATATTTTTCCAGTAAGTGCATTCATTAGTTGTTACAGTAAGTGAGGTTTCTATGTAACCAAAATCATCACAGCATAGGGAATTTCAGTGTCTGAGTCTCCATGAGAGCCAGTTTTCCTGAACGTAAGTGTGAAACAAGCAAAGAAAAAAAGAGTTTTCTCATGTAAGGAAAAAAATGCATTTTGAAATTAACTCAGAGATCGATTAAAAATCTTTCATCCCTCTTTTTTAATAAATAGCTCCTTATGACCAAGGAGATGGTGAGAATTAAATCTTTCAAGCTTCTTTTAAAAATCCATATCCAATTCTTAAAAATCTATATCCAATTCTAGATACATTAAACCACTGGAGCCTTGTCCCGGTTTAACCAGAAAGAGGAAAAAGCCTCATCTGTTCAGCTATGAGAGCTTTTAACTTTCTCTCTTTGCAATTTAGATGAAGCTGGGTATACTTTCAAGGTTCCTACCATATACGTTTGCAGTAGCTAATAAAAACCAACACTGTATCTAGAGAAATTCACCCCTCTGCAAGGACTATGTATTTATGTCCTATAACTTTCAAAACGGAGTGGAAAAAACATCTCTATGCATCTATATACATACATGTAAATTCTCCCACCTGTATCCCAAGCGGACAGGACAGAAATTAGGCAAAGGACGTGATTCCCATCCAGGGTGACTTGAGGGCCTAAACCCAAGTCCTTGCCATTTTGTTACACACCCCAGTGTTACAGTACTGGTAGACCTGTAGGGGTAAGTATGGACATGAGGAGGCACACACTACCCTTTTACTGCACAGAACTCAGTGTCTCATGGCCTCTTCACTTCTTCAGCATGGCTGAAGAGATGAGAAGAAGCCATGACTTGGCTCACAGAAACTAGAAAAGGGATAATTTGGGAGACAAAGTTGCAGGTAGTAGAGTCAGCTCTACAGGTTGTACACTGGATGTTTACCATTCTGCCTAATCTCATGCAGCCAACCTCTCAGCGCTGCTCATCAGCCAGGAACAGCACGTCATTTTATGGCTTGCAGGCCAGAGCTGACACTCATATCTGCACCTCTTGAGCATCAAAGGGGTGCTTTTGCTACCATAATCTCATCTGAATCCACTTGGAAGATGCCACGTACTATTCAGGGAAGTGCTGAATTGTGTTGCTCTCAGAAAGAGCATTTTTTTTTAAATAAAGGCTTCATGTAGTCTAAATATATGGCTGCGTAAGTGTGTCTGCAAGAACTGGAACATAAATGGCTTTATACTGGCAGTAGCTACAAACATTCATTCAAGAGACCACCTGTGGGCCAAAGGCAAGCTTCAGCTTTCTGGGCTGATAAACAAAATACAGATTTTCATCTATGGGTGACAAACCAGTGTATTTTTTAAATTGTGAATAATACTTCGTGCTCAATCCTGCTTCCCCGCCCTTCTGTCTGCTGGTAGAACTCCACGGAAGTCAGGGGAGCCACTCTGATCATTATGCTACTGCGTGCTTAAAATCAGCAAATACTGCCTCTAAGTTAGAATAGTATTTGGATAAATAAGAACAGCAAACTTAGGGTGAGATGCCACCATTCCTGCTTGCCAACTCTCTCAACAGCCAGCTGCATAAATGCCTGTGGCAATCAGCCACTCTAAAGGAACCGATAACCCTTCCGCTCTTGAAGGGAACACAACAGCCTTGGCACTGTTTTGTCACTTGCGTATAAAAATAGACACAGCATGCTTCCCCCCACCCCTTTCCATTTTAATGCTTTATCATGTTCCCATTAACACCATCCACTTCACAATCCTTGATTCATTAAAATCCATGCCTCTTCTGCTTGCCCTCCAACATGTATATAGCTGTTTTTATGATCTTTAGCCTCATAACTTCTCTTGCTCATGGAAATTGTATTAATTGCACTGATAATTTTGGAATTGATTTTCCATTTTTTTAAAGTCACATGAAGTGGGTTAACAGATCATTTTCCAAAGGTTCTTACAGGAGAAATCTCAGGAGACCAGAAAGAAGGAGTACCAAATAATTAATAGTCCACCCTCTCCTAACACAACAGCAGGTACCACAGCCATGTTCATTTCTGGAATAACATGCAATATTAAAACCAAGCAGGAGCCAAACAAACATTTAGGACCACAGCACTCGGCTTTGCCTAAGGAAAGGGCTTTTCCAAAATACAGATACTAACATAATTTTCGAAGGTTGCTTTACAATGCAACCAAATCTTTTTGTACCCACAAGAAACCAGTGCTTTACAAGATTACCTGGTGACAGTATGTACAGAGTCTCTGCAGAAAAACCTGTACCCTCCAATGCAAGAACTCAGCCTGTGTACAGTTTGGAAGGTAAGCAAGGTGCTACTGTATGGTGTTCATATGGTAAGCAAATCCCTATCCTACGTGAGCATGAAATGCCATAAAGTAAGGTACAACTCTAAATTCAGCCCTCTCCTGGCCCAGGAATCCTGTGCAGTCCAGTCCCAACCACTGTATGTTTAATATTCATAGCAACTTATTAGGAAGTTTGGATAGTATATGAATTTTTGTCACTCTTTCTATCATATCCCTACGTAACAGGTTCCCTGAATAATGGTTTATTGTTTCTCTGTCTTTGACTGCTTAGTTAAAGTTTCTGTTTTGTCTGAAGAAAAGATGAAACCAACCAAACAAACAAACACTCTTTGGGCACGTATTTCTGAGCACTCAATTGCCATTGCCTTAAGTTTTGAAACTGGGGGTTTCAAAGACAATTTATCAGAAGATGGATAACTGAATGAAATGGTCTAATATTTACAATATGTAGCTAAATACTAGTTAAATCTGATTGACATCCTATGAATTCTGCATATTTTGGATTGCTGTATTTTAATAACAGATATCAGGAGCACACTTTCATGAAAAATTACTTTCTTCTCAGCTCTTACTCTCATGTTTCACAGCCAGTGATTGAACTGCTTAATACTTCTTGGATTTGAGGGCAGCTTTTACTACTGTGGCTGCGGACATTCTCCCAGGAAGAATTCACCGACCACATGTAAGAGGACAAGTTAGTAAAACACAGAGTAGAGCAGGATTGGATGAAGGAAGAGACAGAGGTCCACTCATTGTGAGATACCTGCTAGCTAGTTAAATTACTGTACACTCATACAGGATTGCTTCATTCACCAGGATAAAACCTCCACAAAAAGGCTCTGTGGCCTCTCCCCCACTACTACATTTGCAAACTGCAACACCAGCGTGAAGCACTGGGTCATTTCTGAACTGATTTTTAGCTCTAACAACTGTCACTGCGTCAAGCTGTTATGTGGGAATAAGTTCTGCGTCCTTTCTGCTGCAGATGAAGTGCATTCTTGGAAAAGATGAGAAGATACAGAGAGGAAATTGTATACTTAATAAAACTTTTGGATGTGTCATTTTTGCTTACCAAAGAAAATTGCACTGAGAGAAACTGGCTGCTTAATGGATTGTTCAAATGCTCATTACCATGGAGCAGATTTATTAGAACAGATAATTATCCCCATATTGTGCTTTCATCACTGGAATTGTTTATGTTAAACTGTCAAGCAGCCATTTTCGTAAGTTATTCCTTGATGTGTTGAAGTTCCTTTGATGGTTAGAAAAAAAAAAAAAAAGAATTCATTTTTTCCACTTAGCTTCATTTTAACCCCATTTAAAGTCTTTCATGAGACTTTGCAGTTTACAGGAACATTGAGTCATTTTCGTTTTCAGATGTTATGAAGAACTGAACATATAGGTCCTCCCATGAGAAAAACAATGCTCTTCAAGTTTCTCTGATCTGCTTTAATTCATTCACTATATTAGCTGGAAGGCATGTGTATGTGTGCACATAAGAAAGAAGGTGCAACTTACAAGTGGCAACTTCTCTACTTCCAGAAGCTGATTTTGAAGCTGACAGCCTCTCAACATTCACTTTGCCTGTTGCCATCAGTATGTTTAGCAAATCAGTCTATTTGCAGTTACAAGTGATTAGAGCCCTATGTAAGATAGATAGCAAATTGCTATGCCTAATCAAAACAAGCCAACCCATGCCTTTAGGCTACTCTTAATGCAGTTATCGGTTGCTAAAGAAAGCAGTTTGACAATACATGTGTCCTTTTCATTTTCTCTGGCTATCAGTCACCTTTATAATTCTACATACTTCTCATCCACAGCAGAAGTCAATTTTGCTAGCCAGTATAAATACACATTTTCTTCAATGATGAATAACTGAATGACAGAAAATGTTCAACATTTGATGTTTAACTAAGTAAGTAGTAAATTGCTTTTACATTCTTTCAACTTCCATAGCAAACAGTAGAATTTCTTTAAAGGCATCCCCCAGAATGACTTGCAAGTACTCCTATAGAGAAACACTACCACTCCCCCACAACCTTTTAATATTGCCTTGCAAGGTAAATAATCCTAAATGAAGTCAAAATTTTCTGATTTGCCACTTCTCTAACTTCAGCTACGTGCACTCCTACATACTATTATTAACACGGAGAGCAATGGCGAGGCTGTAATTTTGGTCTACACCTCATAGTAAATACATGCAGTACTTTTGCTCGGGTCAGCCTGAGAATTAACAGCCAACAGGAAAAAAGATGTTGACCAAACTTTGCACATCAAGCAAGAAGATGAAGGTCGAGCTCCTGTGTGCTCCCTGTCTTTTATGCTCATAAAACCCCTATTAAGCATTTTCCAGTATAAATCTTCAATCTTGGGTTTGAGCTCCCTCCAGTTTTGGACAGCTGTGTTGATGAATCTTAGCATATATATAGCTGTCCAGCATCCAGACTTTTACATCTACTCTGTTGCTTGCTATGAAAATAGGTAACTTAATGATAAAGGGTTTTTATTTTAGAGCAGAAATCAAATCCCTTTGAGGAAATACACAAAGCTCCGCTAGTATTTTGTAAAGGAGCAATTGGAGGTTGGCATTTTATCATTTTGTATCCTGAGCAACAAATCTTTACAGCTCTGGGAGGTGACAGTGGCTGCTGGCCCTAGTACTGGCACCAGCCATCAAACAGGGATGTAGGCACACACAAAGGCTGTCCTGTTGCATGGGGATGTAACTTCAGCTCTGCTTAAAGGTCAGTCACAGGAAGTTGCTATTCTAAAGGGAAATAAATCAGGTGGTTTAATTCTATGGAGGAGAGTAACTTGCCTTATTAACTGTTGCTTTTGAGACTGCACAGGCAACACTTGAAAAATAAAGTGAGGATGCTGTCTGTGTTTTGCATTATAATTCAATTTAGCAATACCACACATACACACACACACAAAGCTTTATTGCTAATGGATGTACCAAGCAGACCTGACTGCTCTGTATCAACAACGAAATAAAGAACTATGCATCAACAGAAGGCTATCATTAGCAGTAATGTTATTCTGAAGTGTGGAGTATCTGTCAGGCAAATGTAACTGTATCTGACATCCACTGTAGTTCTCTCTGCCTGGCTAAGATGATATGTTTCAAATTGAGGAACATCTGTTTTGGGTATGTGATGAATCATTTTCAACTATATTTGCTATTTCCTGCTATCCTGTGAGATCAGACAGTGGAAAGAAGCTACATAACACTATGATTGTGTTGTTTTCCAGTACTTCAGAATTTATTTTTTTTTTCGACTTATGGCTCATTTACTGATTTACACACACAAAAAACAGCTCCCAGAGAGAGGATATTTCCATTGCTAGAATAAGAAGATGTTGAAATAAAAACTTATGTTATGGAGTTTCTTCCTTTCCTGCTGATAATAAGTTGGCTGAAATGGCTCACTTATCAGAAGATAACAGCTCTAGAGAGGTACAATGTGATAGTCTTGGCAGCGTCCTCTTCAGCTAATAAGTTACCTCACTGAATGTACTAGAATTAGAGCAGGTTACAGGGGTGTGGGAGAGTGAGAAAGAAACAAGGTAAAGTATAAGTTTAATGAATTAAAAAAAAAAAAATTAAAGACTTAACACCAATGGAAGATTCAACTACAAGCAGTAGTGAATACTGTGAGAACTTTGGTCATAGAAGAAATAAGACCCTCTGATTGAAATGCAAAATTTCACACATCAAAGAAGGGATTAATATTCAGGCAATAGGACCTGGCAGCATGTCAGCACAGCATATGTAGAAAACTTAATGTAGCACTAGTGTGCATGTCTTCTGCATTTAAACTGAAAATTGAGAGTTATAGAGAAGAATAAGACCGTTTGAAATGTGCTCTATGGTGAGGAGTAATATGAACACCTTCATGCACGATAGGAGCGCGACCAGCAGGTCGAAGGAGGTGATCATGCCCCTCTGTTCTCATGAGACCTCACTTGGAGTATTGTGTACCGTTCTGGTGTCCTCAACATAAAAAGGACATGGAACTGTTGGAACAAGTCCAGAGGAGGGCCACGAGGATGATCAGGGGACTGGAGCACCTCCTGTATGAAGATAGGCTGAGAAAGTTGAGGCTGCTCAGCCTGGAGAAGAGAAGGGTGCGTGGAGACCTCATAGCAGCCTTCCAGTATCTGAAGGGGCCTATAGGGATGCTGGGGAGGGACTCTTCATTAGGGACTTCAGTGACAGGACAAGGGGTAATGAATTAAAACTTAAACAGGGGAAGTTTAGATTGGATATGAGGAAGAAATTCTTTACTGTTAGGGTGGTGAGGCACTGGAATGGGTTGTGAATGCTCCATCCCTGGCGGTGTTCAAGGCCGTGTTGGACAGAGCCTTGGGTGGCATGGTTTAGTGGGAGGTGTCCCTGCCCATGGCAGGTGGGTTGGAACTAGATGATCTTAAGGTCCTTTACAACCCTAACTATTCTACGATTCTATGATAAAGCACAATTTGCCAGCACTCTGAAGAGGATCACTATGTATTTAGCTTGTACACTTGCTGATATAAAAATATTTCTCAGTGGATAGTATTTATTGTATTCCAATGATATGCAGTGTGACAGGAACGCACCAGAGCTTATGTACAGCCACAAGCTGCTCAAATGCTTTGCATGTCAACTTTAAAATGATAGCCTGTACGATGTCTTCTCAGTACTAAAACAATAAAAGCATTTGGTTTACTTGCTCAACCAGCAGAAGGCAACCAGTTTTGCACCTTTTGGAATTCACTTGGGTTTCTGTACATCTTACATTGTCCTGAACCGTACCAGGCAGAAAGATTTCTTTCAGTAAGCTTCAGATTCAATTTCATTGGAATCTGAAGTCAGGAATTTCACTAGAATCTGAAGTCAGGAACTTCATTTGGAATCCTAGGCTATTGCTCCATGACTTAATAAGCGTTCTGTCGCTGATGAGTACAAAACAGACTATTGTTGGTAGTGTACTCAGCTTCCAAAACTGAATGCAGTGCAGCTGACCATAAACACTTCTCCAAAAGCAAACCCTCATATCATCAGGTCATCAAAAGTAGCCAGACCATTTACAATAGCATCATCTGGCGTTTCCCAGGGATTTTATAGTAATGGTAAGTGTAGCAGATTAAATAAGTTGGTACACAGAAATTATCCCAGTATGAAATGGTCATGTCCTGTAATTTCCACTACTCTGTCCCAACTCTTCACCATGAACAATGTCATTTGCTTCTTTCCCTGTGATATCACAGTTGTCCACATCTGATGATTTTATGGTTTGCTTTGTTTTCAAAAGGAAGCTGATTTATATCATTTCCCCTGCAATCAAACTTGGCCTGCATGAGAAAAAGAAGGAAACTGCCTTTGCAAATCAATCTTAATATGCTAAGCAGATTTCTGATCAGCCGATACCAGGTACATCTGGAAGAGCTGCCTGTCACCCACTCTCATGTTTGGCTCTTTCCCAGAGCATACACCTGCAGTCCTTGCACTCTCAGAATATAAAGAAGTGTTTTCCTCAAAGGATACACAGCTGAAATGCAGCAGATCTTAGTGAACTGGACATTGAACAACGCTAAGGAAACAATTCTTCTGTTCTCAGGCAGACCAATGACCTTGGAAAAGAAAGCTCAGTGTTTTGTCTCTACTTGCTATTCTGCTTTATTAAGTGTGTAACACACCTAATGGGGACCAGCTTTATAAATACGGACAACAACTTTATTTATTTCTAAATGAGTGTGACTGAACTCTTAGGGAATGCTACTCTTGAAATTAATCTTGAATGCTTTAATTGGAATGGTAGCAGATACAGAATTCTCTAATGGCTTCTTTGAAGAACCAATTACTGTCTTTATTATAATAACCCTCCAGATGAGATACTAACGTTGACAAAAGATTATTAAACAAGTTATTATTCAGTTACTGACTCACTCAGCCAATAGCTTGTAGTGCTGAAGACTGACACACCAACAATTACAAGTATTGTATTAGAGTGGCCAACTTCTTAATACTTTTTGGACAGCACAATACTGCAATAGATTGGGTTTTTTTTAGTAAATCAATGGT
The DNA here is from genome assembly GCA_028858755.1 of Ara ararauna. Taxonomy (NCBI): domain Eukaryota; kingdom Metazoa; phylum Chordata; class Aves; order Psittaciformes; family Psittacidae; genus Ara; species Ara ararauna. Next base: position 11,020,140 of record CM054387.1, on the reverse strand, counting down.
AATTCCACTATAATTATATCTGCCTAAGATTGTGTAAGGTGTAAGAATTGTAAACCTTTTACGTCATTCATCTCAGAAATGAGCATAAAAGGTCAGAATCTAAGAAAATGGGCATTTTTTCCCAGAGCAAAGAAATAAGTTAATCCAATTTGTATCTCTTATAGCTATATTTATCAGTCAACCAGATATGTGACTTTGGGATAAGCAATGTCAAATCTATGCTAAAGTCTGGGTAAAAAAATCAGAAGGAAAAATTAAACACTGGTTTCCCAGACAGAAGATATTTCAGCACTCAGGAATATGGGAACTGAAGCTGTGGAAAGAAAGGTGGCAGAAAGAAACATTCAAAAATTGCTCTAACAAGCAAGGAGGTAAGACTGTACATACTGTGTAGCTTCTCTTTCTAGGAGCGAGTTACAGGGAAATGATACTGCTCTGGGGGAATGTACATTTTTATCTAACTTGTTTGTCACTTGATATATATAAACATTGAGGATAAGAGATGCTTGTACACAGTTTTCTTCAGATTGCTGTACTGATGGTCACCCTGTCGAAGTCTCAGTAGATCTGTTATATTAGGCTAAGGCTATACTGGGCTATTATTTTGCAGCAACTGGTGACAGATTCACAGCTTAATTATGCAGCAGTTAGTCAGAAAGCTCAGACGGTCTGCATTTGCTGAACATTTTTGCAAAACACCAAATGCAGGTGAACACCAGAGCCCTCTACGCACCCTGGGCCAAACAGCTGTACCTCAAAATCTTCCCTCCCATAGAAGACAGTGAGACACTTGTCTTCCTCACAGCATCTCTTGAAGTCTAACTTACAAGTCCTGGTTGCCATGCTCCCAGTTCATGCGGTTTCCCTACAAGATCATCTCTGAGGCTAGAGGAAGCCAGAGTAGTACAGTCACTGCAAGGTCTTCAAGTTGTGGGTACTGTGCTGCAATAAGGCTTCTGGATGAGACATATAACAAGCCCCTTACCATCTATGGTCAACAAATTCTTCAGAGCACTTTGTTAAGGAAGATGTGGAAATCTCCACTGCTTTGTTGAATTTCCTCACCTTCTCTAACTCCCGGTGCAGGTTCACAAAATAAAGGTAATCTTTCTCCTTGTCGTTGCTTAGTGTCCCACTGAAAGCAGTGTTATTTGGGCTAAAATAATTTGCATTTCCACAACCCTCAGCTTGTATCTACTTGTAAAGTATTTTGGCAAGAAAGGCATTACAGGAACATGAGGGTATTATCATAAGACTACCTATAACGAGTTTGCTCGGTTCTTCTCTCTAGGGATAGCCATTTCAGTGAGTAGTCACTGAAATTTTGAATTAGGTTTGTGAATGATAACTTCACTGGATAGTTAATTTCCCTCTGCTAGGGAGAACACAAAGATACTTTCTAAAAAGAAGTGCACTGAGTTTTCTAAATCAGATTCTTATACTCTGGTGGCTCTGCAGACCCTTTTTTAACAGCATTGAGGCATGGGCTATGGAGCTAAAATAGAATAGATTATTAAAAGCATTATCTCTACAGAACCTTATAATAACAATACTAAATAAAATCCAGTTAGAGAAAAAGCTGCATGATGTCAGAGTCACTGTCACTTACAGAAAGCTTCCAGGAAAAAAAGAGTGATCTATAGAAGGAATGTCTTGTATCCAGGAAAACAGATGCTTCTATAATGGCATCATTCAGTAGATTCAATGACAGCTTAAAAAAATCATGTAATAATGACTAAATCACTGATCTTTGTTTTATCTGATCTCAGATTGGCTGTATAATTATAACAGTCATACTTGGGATTCTCTAAATAGGTTACTTACGAACAAAGCCTAAAAGCAAACAAGCAATAGCACAACAAGTCTAAAAAGTAATTTTCTGCATTTTGTTGTCCTTCAATGCTCATTTGTTTCACTTGAGCCATGCGCTGCGCTGGCAAGTCTGCAACCAAGCGTTAGTTTGTATCAAGAGATTACACTGGATTCTCAAAAAGAAACGACGGAGAGAGCAGCTGCATATTTTAGCCGGCATTGTCACGGCATTGTCACATTTTGGCACCATAAGTGTGTGGTTTAGTATGTGCTGCTGTCAGTGCTAAAGTGGAAAAGACTTTGTTGATCCCCTGTAAGGTATAACGGTTAACACAAAGTATGGGGTTTTTTTACCACACAGAGTTCTTCAAAGTGCCCCACTTCTTCTCTGTAGTTTGATCAAATAAACAATTCTCCTGAGAGATTTCTTTCTCTTCAAATAATATTATAGAATCATAGAATCATAGAATAGTTAGGGTTGGAAAGGACCTTAAGATCATCCAGTTCCAACCCCCCTGCCAGGGGCAGGGACACCTCACACTAAACCATGCCACCCAAGGCTCTGTCCAACCTGGCCTTGAACACCGCCAGGGATGGAGTAGTCACAACTTCCCTGGGCAACCCATTCCAGTGCCTCAGCACCCTTACAGTAAAGAATTTCTTCCTTATATCCAATCTAAATTTCCCCTGTTTAAGTTTGAACCCGTTACCCCTTGTCCTATCACTGCAGTCCCTAATGAAGAGACCCACCCCAGCATCCCTGTAGGTCCCCTTCAGATACTGGAAGGCTGCTACGAGGTCTCCGCAACCTTCTCTTCTCCAGGCTGAACAGGGTTATTTGCCTCTTTCTAGTTGAAAGTATTTGTGAAATTAACAATGCTTCACCAAAATGGCTCACTGAATATCCGCATCCTTGCTATGTTCACTGATCCTTCCATGGTCATCATTTAGCCTTTGGAAGAAGCTCACAGTTATCTTTTATCTACACCAGTCTCAGTTACTTTAAAAGATGTGGTGAATGTGAGATAAAAATCCCCATGAAAAATTTTAAGTACCTTGAATAAATTCTGTGTGTGTGCCTAACAAGACATACCCCTGCATCAATGCTGGACTATCACCATCCCTTACTGTAGAACTGTTTCTCATTCATAGACTATCTGCTTAAAAATTCATAGCACATTTTGGTCCATTACTGTTAGAAAGCCTCATAGTTACTGAACATTGTTACTTCTCAAGGTCATGCCCTTACAGTGGTGTCAGGCCCAGGGTACTTACTTTCCTTAGCAGAAATTTGGCAGTACGCCCTTTTGTAGCTGGGTAACAGTTCCTGCGTAACCACCAGGATTACTTCAGTACGTTCAACTGGGGTTTAGTTACTGAAGGATTTTTGCTAGAGAGGCTAATTAGAAAGATCCAAACCACACTTATTTAATAGCAAAATATTATTTGTTCACTAATTCAAAGAAACAAAGATTGCAGGCTCAGGTGTTGAGGCACAAAATAGTGTCTTTTCTTTTATGTGCATGTTCCCAGTCTAAATTTCCTCACTCTATAATTTACATAAATCCAGATTAGTCTCCCTCTCAGGAGGAACAGCCTACATTGCTTACAGCACATTCTTTCTGTCTGTGAGTCTTCCCAGCCTGTCAGCTCCGTAATTGACACATTCTGGGAAACCTCTCTTGGCTCACCCAAAGCTCCCTCCCTTTTCTAGTTATTTGAGGTTTAAGGTTTCTTTGATCCCCCACTTAGCCTTGGGAAGAGAACTCATTCTAGCCTAGATGGAGCCAGCTCATTAGCTTTTCTCCAAGTGATGACCCAGCCATTATTATCTTAACTACTTTGAAGCCAGGTATCTGAAGCTATTCTTATCTGTGCCATTGTTTTACATTTCCTCTTTGGTCCTTTATAGTCTGCTTTGATTTAACTCTCTCCATGCAGGCAGGAAGCAATATTGAATTGAATAGGGAAACGTTTATAGCAGGAATGAACCAACTTCACACACAAAATGTATTCCAGATGAGAAAAACATATTGTCTTTTTTCCAACACGTGTTTCATCTTCCCTGTGCAATGATGAAATCAGATAGGTAGGTGGGAGTGCTTAATGATTTCCATTAAATTGGACTATGGCTGAGACTAGACAGATGTGTGTATATGCACTAGAAGACCAGACCCTTTGGCTTTCTTTTCTCTGCATACATATATGTGTGGTCAAATTCTGTGGTGCTTCTTAAAATATTGTAAGATTCTCGTAAAGCCATAATCATATATAAATCATTAATGAGTAAATTTCCTCCCCAAATCCCAACAGTTCTGTAAATCAGGATCAGGGATTCTAGTGAGTTCTTTTATTGGATTCAGTTGTGAAGACTATATGCAGTTCTTGCTCAGGCAATCTCATACTGAAAACCGAAGCAGGCCAGCAAAACAGCCACAGGGAAGAGAAAGACTCAGAAAGAACAAGAATAATGTCTGATTTTAATGAACATCTGAACATCACCTGCCTTCCCTCCACTTCAATTAAAATCAACTCTAAAGACCATGGAAGATAATTTCAGACAATGTTAAGGTGCTGTGAAAACACCATGCAAAATCTCTAAGCAACTGCAGCAATTTGCAATGTTCCCTTTAGGTGTGAAGAAGGCACTAGTGTGTCTATAAGAAGATCTGGTATTTTGTCAGTGTTGTTCTTCTAGGTAAATTAATTACAAGAAACACCTGTTATTTTCACAGATTTGGTCTGATTAAAATTAAATATGAGCCAGCTGGTTTGTAAACATTTTCAAAGTGGAAATTATTGACTTTAAAAAGTTCAAAAGTCACAGCTAGGCATTGCTCCTTAGCTAATGAAGTCTGAGATGGGATACTGTGAGTTTTGAAATGACATGCTCTTCATGGCAGTAGTTTAAATGAACAACGCTTTATGATGAAGACTAATTTAGACACCAGGCAGTGTAGTTTAGGTTCCAAATGTGACAAGTTGGTGTTGGGTACAGTATTTCCTCACAGGTCATTCAAGAAAGAGTAGGATGTAGAAAACTCAAAGAGACTGAAAAGATTTTGTTGATATTGAGATGAGAAAGCTAAACTGCCATAAAACAGATAAGTAAAATAGACACTGACAAAAATATTCTTTCTGAATGCTGGTCTTAGGCAAGACATTTCAACTATCAGAATGACAAGTTGTAAACAACTTATTCATGTATCCTAGAATCATATTATATGATCTGTGATTCTATGATTCTACGAACCAAAAGAAGCAGTTGAGAGGAGGTGAAGTAAAATGGCTTCAAACAAGGCAGTCCTAAGCAGACCACTGGAACTTATGAGACTGTAGCAGAACTTGCTCTGAAGTCTACTCAGTACATTGCTGAGACTATTCTATTTTTTCAAACATATTGAGGAAAAATTCCTGGAGTTAATGAGAAATGAGGGATTCTAACTGGATTCAGATCTTTCCTTCCCCCTGTTTTGTTCACTGAGGAACAGCTGTATAGAAGCTACTTCAGCAGCTCAAGCTAACACAGGAAAGCAATGAAATGTCTGAAGAACTTAGGTCAATGCACTGTACTAAATTTCAGCAAAATGATTATGAACATGCTGACTTTTTCCTTGCATGGTTTATTCCTGTTAGTAAAATGAAAACTTTGATGTTTAAATAGTCACAGTGGCCATGCCTCTACTTTGAAATAGCAGTCTGGACTGTGCAAACATCCCAGCAACATCCCAGCTTGATGACAGTATGAGACCTGGACAAACACTACCTCTAACTCCCACTTTTTTGGAAGGGAAACTTGAGCATGTGGGCCAAAAATGAGCCATGGGGTCCTTCAGGAGATATCCTTATTTTGGGAATTTTACATCTGGTGCTATTGAGCTTTCCTACAGAAAATGACCACTGATGACAAGCCTCAGAATGGAAGAACCAGAAATGTTGAGGCCAGCCACATTTTTAATGGGGATGCTTGATATCTCAGTATTGTAGCCTAAGATCTAGAAATGTGAAAAGTTTTGGTATTTTCACTCCAGAAAAGATAAAAACAGAGCACATAAAACCATAAAGGGAATAGACATTTAGCTAGATCTATTAAAACTGTAAAAGCAAAACAAAATCTTGAGTACTATAACAAAAAAAGCCACAGTAAAGTGTAAAAGGCAAGCCTAGCAAACATAAGACCAGAATAACAGAAATACTTAAATCTTTAACTAAAATATATACTGTATAAATCTCACAAGAAATTCTAAAAATTGACAATGAGTAGAGATGACTGAATACCTTTTTAATTTGCATTTTATTGTTTGAGTAATAACATTAGTCTCAATGCAGGAGAGATTTAGTCCTTTTGTACCTTTTCCCACATCCCAAGTGAATTTCACCTGGGGGAGAATGAATGATTGACTCCATAAATATTTGCACTCATAAAAGACAAATGGTTTCTTAGTCAAGAGAATTAATACAGAAAGTTATAATAGCAAAAGAAAAATGGAGAAATTAAAATTTGTACTTGAAACTGTATAAATAAATAATCCTCACTTTATTATGCATTGAACTGTATGTGAAATCCCTACAGGATTAGTGTTCCAAAGGTGAAGCAGCATCCGGTTTATATGACAGTAAGTGCAGAAGCATTTGTATTAAGTTAAAAAATATGAATACCATCAAAACAAGTTTTCTACGTTCTTTATGTCAGGAGGCATCACCTTCAAAGGAATCAGCAATTCACTTCTAAAATGTCTGCTTTAATGTCTTTTCCTAAAATTGTCTAAACATAGGATTTGTGAGCTGTTTACTTGGCACTAAAAGTCCAAAGTTAGCCAAAGACCTCCTGTGGACTCCTGATTCTCATTTTTCCTATTGCTCATTTTTGTGATTAGTGTAGGAGTGAAAACCCTGATTAGCAATTGCTTTGTTGTGATGGAGCTGATATACTGCTGTGACATAGTAGCTAAAAGGTATATGCAATATAGTGGAATACCTCTGTCTTCACTAGAAAGAAGGTTGAGTCTTCTACTGTCTCCAAATCAGAGAGTTCGGTTTCTACCTCATAGTTTCTGGCATAAACATCCATGATTTCATTCCTGCAGAAAAATGAAAAATGGAATTATTTCACTGCTTGTAAAAGGGATTTCTCAACTAGAAAATAAGATAATAATGTTTAGTAATCTTTGTAATACATTTTGGTGTGTATATTGGTGCTAGGAATAGGCATAAACATTTTCTCTATCAGAACCAAATATTAAACATTATTTGATTTTAAATCAAGGTAATTTTGTCAGTAGCTCCAAAAATTCAGGATCAGTTCCCCTTCTGGGAAATTTTATACATCATTTTATGTCTTTGCTTTTATTGCACATTGAGGCTCATTGACTTTTTATGGCTGCCACCACGGAAAATAAATAATTCAATAATTATTATATGGATGGGTGTGACTATGTTACACCATAATGTTAAAACATTACATCAAGTAGAATGTGGAATATAGCACAAACTGATTAAATATGCTCCTTTTTGATGAATGTGTCCTTCCCTGTGCAAGGCTCAGACAGGAGGCTGAGTGAATGGCAAATGATTGTCATCATCATGGTGGCTAGTCATGAAGAAAATGGCTGTCACTAATTGACTTTTCAGTACAGTTTTGGTTACCACACTATCTTATTTCTGAGCACCTCCCGTATGAAGATAGGCTGAGAAAGTTGGGGCTGTTCAGCCTGGAGAAGAGAAGGTTGCGTGGAGACCTCATAGCAGCCTTCCAGCATCTGAAGGGGGCCTACAAGGATGCTGGGGAGGGACTCTTCAATTAGGGACTGTAGTGATAGGACAAGGGGTAACGGGTTCAAACTTAAACAGGGGAAGTTTAGATTGGATATGAGGAAGAAATTCTTTACTGTTAGGGTGGTGAGGCACTGGAATGGGTTGCAAATGCTCCATCCCTGGCAGTGTTCAAGGCTGGATTGGACATAGTCTTGGGTGGCATGGTTTAGTGGGAGGTGTCCCTGCCCCTGGCAGGCGGGTTGGAACTAGATGATCTTAAGGTCCTTTCCAACCCTAACTATTCTATGATTCTACGTTTTCTTCCCTCTATGGAATAAGCATGTTAGTTATGAAACAACTGTCTGAAACTTTTACAGCGGTTGAGTTCAAAATTCAAGATGTTCTCTGGGACTAGGTAAAGATGACTGAATATCTGCTTTCCACACCAGAATGTCTCTTATAAAGATAGCTTCAGAAAACAGTATTTTACTGTCTAAGGAAATGGAAATCACCAGGATTTTAACCAGAGAACTATATCAATTGCATAGAACACTCTTAATTCATTCTGGGTCTCATGCCTCTCAAAAAGACGACTACTTGGGAAGCTTCTTTCTTTCTCAGAATAGCTTTTTTAGTCTCACTGGTGTTCCCCTTGTACCCAACTGACATCTTTTCTCAGCAGGGCTTCCAGCCAATGTAGTGCCTTCGTTCAGAGATTGTATCAGAAATCCATGAGGGACTGGCAAATCACAAGGCCAAACTTTCTTATAGTATGTAGACAAATGCTTCACTGATATCACTAAGTAGCTAAATAATTTCTGCAGTATTCTCCCACATTTAATTAGCTCCCTCCAACTGGTTACCATATCATGTCATACTTAATGCATGATCTGTATCAGATGTTAGCTCTACCTCCAGCAAATACATATTTGCTTTATTTATGGCTAATACTGTTGCAGTAATAAAAGAACGCAGAGTAAATAGGAAACACATTTTTTTATAATAGAGGCTAGAATTTTAAACAAGGACAGAAACACACAATATCCAAGCACCTGGTTTTAACTGACTAAAAGACTTCAGTGAAATGCCTATGGGAATGAAGTAATATTTGCAACTTACTTAAAACTATCTTCTCCAGTGTTTTCTCCAGTATGCTAACGGCTCGGGCAATTCAATTTACATACAAAAGTACAAAGTGGAAAGCAGTTTCCTTTGAACATATGTAGTACTTTTTTTCTGGATTTATTAGGATATAATGCAAGTACTTCAAATGAAGATACATGAGAAATGCACTAGTAAGAGTTCATTAAATTCTTTTACTAAATACCAAACAATCGTGTTTAACTTGAAGGCTTTTCATGTTCAAAGAGATCCTACTTTCATCTTCTAAGCCTCTAAAGAAGGCTGCAGGAGAAAAGGCTCAAGTAATGTACCTTTCCTTTAACTTGAAGGACAGTAAAAATCCAGACTCTTTTTTTCTTTTTTTCTTCTTTTCTTCCCTTCCTTCCTTCCTTCCTTCCTTCTTTCTACAGGAAGAATATGCATATTTCATCACATTTTCTTCTTAAACTCTTTCACGCCTACCAGGAGATATCTGTACTTCATCAACATGTGGTCTACTATGAAAAAATACTCACTATATCTAACTAATTTCCATAACAAAGAAACAAAGAAAATAGACACTGATTCTGGAACTGTTGATGTCAAAGCATTTCACATTTAGAATTGTATTTCCAGGGTTCTGCATATGAACTCATTTTGTAGAAAAGATGCAGCTACTTGTATCCATTCCCTATGTAGGAAGTTTGTTGACTGTTTCACAAAAGGAAAGAAGCAGAATGTTTGAGAGGATACTTGATGTACCTCACAGGCTGCTATGTATCAGTGGACAACACTGACTGGGCAAGACAGTGCAACAGAAGTGACATGGATCACTTCTAATAACTGAATTCTAACGTAAGGATAAATAATTTTAGGCTGATAATTTCAGCTCTACAGGAGGTAAACCTATTGCTCTTGAATTAGTAAGACCAGGAACTCTCACTGCTCTGGAGAGATCTGGTTATCTCAGTGGTCTTACCCAGAGGATGTAAATAAAATAGCTGTCATTAATATTTTTTTTAACTCTTTACAGTTGTTATCAGAGGAATTCTTACATCTTCCTTATGATAAAACAGTCCCTATCGTTTATTCACTGAGATCACTGTGTTATGCCTGGAACAGTAGCTCAAGATGTTAAGGTCCTTTCCAACCAAACTATTCTATGATTCTATGTTGCTGCTGGATTTGACTGGAGTCCCCACTGACAGACAGGTGAACATTCTGAAAATGGCTTTATGCACCTCTTCTTCAGCTGCTTTTTTTTTAGAATGGCATTAAGTCACAGTAAATAGTCCATTATCCTTCCCCTGGCCACTCAGTGATTCTCTAAAGAGTAACCCTGATAGTTTCATCTTTGCCATGACACCTCACATACCATTTGTATAAAAACTAGTAATAGAAAAAAACTGTAGGAACAGAGAGTGAGTTTTTCAACTTGACTTGTTTATAACTCCACTGAAAGAAATTTTGAAACAATATGAGCCCATATTTTTATGTTTTTAATATATTAATATTTGCAAGTAGAATATTCAAGATAAACTATCATCTCAGTGTCTGAAGATTTTCGGAGGTGGCCCTATAAACTGTATTGGTCTATTTATAAATATCAAGGACATTTTTCACAGCTCTATTCAATGCTAAATGCTCCCATTAGCTGAAAATGTATTGTTTTGCAGTCAGAAGGGTGTTAACCTTTTAGTCGTACAGGAACAATAATAAATCCATCCTCTTCTAACAGGGTTTATCAGGTAATGATGGTAGTTTAATAAAAAACAATGAGCTTTTTATTAAACAGCACATAAAACATAACTAGAATTTTGTTCAATGACTCATAACAGTAATTCCTTATTTTGGTGGGGTTTTTTTCTTTTTTTTTTAATCCCCTGACCTATTGTCCCTGGTATCCATAAGATACTTACGTATAATCCCTAAAAAGTGAGATTTATCTTCATGTCTTTGAAGTACAAAGGATCACAAGCCTCCTTCCTGATGGCTAAGATATATTTTTTTAAGCCAGCAACAATTTGTAAGTGTTTCTTTTCTTGTTCACATACCACCAATGTCATTGTACACTGCACACAATAATTTACCAGTGCTCACCAGCTGTGGACAGCTGTAGGATAGGATCAGAAGGCAAGGGAGATCTTTAAGCTTGTACTCTGGGTGATTTGCCTGAGCTGTTAGCTTGTGAGCTCCCAGTATGCCATGAACTAAATAACAGTGTGCTCAGAATCAGTGGTGACAGTGACATCTCAGACATTATCCATGTCTCTGGCAATTACTGACTTCTTTAAAAAGTAATTTCTGTATTACAAAATGAGATGTCTTTTCTAGAGTGACTAAAACTTCAGGTAATACTAATACTGCATTATCTGCAAAGCACCTCTGAATGCAAAACCACTTGCAGTAAGGCTTCCAGACATAACATCAAGATAATAGAGGCCAGCAACTTTTTCTGTCTATGTGGAATTATCTGGGAGTATCAGTTTTCCAGGAAACTGATACATGGCCCATACAGTACAATGTAAAAAAAGATTGATTTTCTTTTTTTTTTTTTGCCTGCGATATGCTGTGGGTAAATATTGATGACCTATAAAGAGTTTCCACATCAGAAAATCACATTTAGGAACTGACAATAAAGGTACCAGGCTAAAAAAGCAAGAACTGAAGGAAGAGTGCATTTTTATTTGTTTGTTTTATCTGGAAGAGATCCTTCCAATCCAGAAAGAGTTGACATGTTGATAAAAGCACAGAGGAGTACTTCTGCCGAGCATGCTGCTATACCACTATGAAGTGGACAACTCAACCCACCAGTTGAGTTGTCCACTTCATACCCAGTATTGAAACTTGGAAAGAAAGGGAATAGCAATGGCCCTAGGCAAGCAACGGGGTGTTTTTGCCGATTTGTTCTCCACAAATCAATAACAAATTTATGTTATGAAAAATGTGAACGGATGACCATACTGTTTTTACCAGTCTCTCTTCCTCTGGAGGTGGAGAGAGGAATCCAATCCAAGCCCACTGATGCTCTTGCTAGTGGAATATACAAGAAGAGAAATTAGTAAAATGGGCATCTACAGTGATGATTTGGAAATCACTCTTCTTATGTTATCTGATTGCTGAATTTTTCTGGCCTCTCTGCAGCTGTAGCGCTGTATAAAAGCAGCTAAGCTGCAGTGCTATGAGCAAAGGTTTAACAAATAATAGCCTAGAATCTATTTATTTCCATCTGCAAATTTATACATCTTGCTATTCAAATTTGCATAATGAAAAGTATATTAGAATCCAGATGCACATCAACTTAGATATGCATACAAGGGATGAATTTTGATGCCAGTTACAGACCTGATCTACTGGTTTTGAAAGTCAGTGAGAAGTCTTCCATCCATTAAGTGAATTCTGTCCCAACCTTTTAGGGGGTTTCAGTGCTTATCAAACAAAATTCCACAATTCATTATTTGAAGCTTTTCATCAGCAATTGGTACATTTCTAAAAGGTCTGAGCAAACAAACTATTATCCAGCAGTGAAGAGAACAGCATACAAGAAACCATTTCCAGCCCCAAACTAGTAAGTAATCAGAATCTCACATTCCCCAAGAAAAACTATACATCTTTTCTGATCTCCCTTCATCTTTGCTCCAAGGATGCAAGCCAGGCTTTTGGCTGTATCCTTGCCCTTAGAAACAGGATCAAGTTTCTCACCAGGTTTATCTGACATACTGTGTGGCCTTGAAGAAGGTACTTTACTTCCCTGTTTCTCCTCTACATTTCACATTTTTTAACTTTTCCTGAGTTCAGCATTATTTTCAGACTCAATTCGAAAACACAGCACTGCACCAGCTACTAGGAAGGAGAAAAATAACTGCTACAGCTGAATCCATGACATAACTCAACTGTAAACTCAACTTGCCAGCTAAAGTGGGACCTCAGTCTTGATTGAGACCATTAGTCATAGTATAAGAAAATGAGAGATGTTAGTAAAATTTAATTCTACCATACCTTCCCACACAGTGTAGATCCTAACCTTCTAGTAATCCCATTTTCTGAGATCCCAAACAAGCACCTTTAAGAATGGAAATGGATTAGTACAAAGATTTTAAATAATTTGTTAATGCAACAATTAAATTGGTTTTGTCCTTTCCCCACTATCCAAAGGCTGCAATGATTCACTTCATTTTTAATGATGTCTACCACTCACTGTATCAAAAATATATTCAATATTCCAATGGAAGCTTCATTACTTTGTCCCAGAGCAGCAGAACATCAGCACCAGTATTTTCATCTTGTCTGACTCACTCAGTGCCCAAGAGCACTTGGATACAATGTAATGGATTTGGTCTTGTTGACTTGTAGTTACAGATTTTTCTTACTGCAGCTTCCCAAACTTCATCCTGAAGCAAGATCATGTCCTTATTTACTAAACTCATACTTTCTTTCTATTGCCAGATGCATATGGAAGTTTCTGTGTTTCTTTAATACAAATTCACAGAGATGACAGTATGATGACACTAAAGGCATTAGAGCTAAGCCTGCAAATACAATTACATGCACTGAATCAGACAGTGGGGTGGTGAGTGCATCAAAATAATGCATCATAGTTAGGAGATAAACTGCAAATTGAGATGCTAACACGAACAAGAAATCTGGAATGTGGTAGCTATCTACAGCTGGAAAGGAAGAGCTAGAAAAGAAATCCAAAAGAAAAAAATTCTGTTTGTGCAACAACAAAAAAAGGAAATTGCAAGGAAGAGAAAGAGAATCACAGATTTAAAATGCTCATTCACTGAGAAGCAACCAGCTATCAGAACTCTACACACTACCTTTGAATTCACTTGCATGTACCAAGGGTTAACTGGAGCAGTATGAGGTCATTTCCCTGGTGTTCAGCTTAAAAAGACACCCAGAACCTTTAAAGCCCAGGTAAGAGTAAGTCTAAACTGTTACCTTGGGGAGATAGGAGTAGCAAAATCCCTTTTCATCTAGCTCCGTTTCCCACATCTCCTTTTTCCTTTCCCTTCTCCATAAAAACAGTACACAACAGCCCCAAGTTAATTTTCTTGGCCTAATCTTGGGAAGGGTGTCTGCCTTAAACACTCATCTCTGCTTGTGGGTGATGGTCTGAACAGGAACACCACTGGCTTGGAGTGCACTCTTGTCCTCTGCATTGTGGTTCAGATGTTTGGCATGTCTACTTATGATGCCTTTCCGCCCTTTACCTTCTAATTTGGTAAACCTACCGTCTTTCACCCCAGAGACTACAGCAAGGGCTCAGATGACCACAACAACTCTCTGTAGCTGAACAAAAATGGTCCCTGAATATATTTTGGTTGTAGCATGAGAAGCATGGCATGGAAACTTTGGGAATCAGGGTTCCAAAACAACTCTGGAAACCTCAGATTTTGACCATTTTAGTGTCTTTGCATTTTTCCAGTTAATACATGAAAGAATATTTTGTAACCTCTCTGATAGTCATAAACTTTGTACAATTCCAGTCTTGGGACACAAGTCAGAAGTTGTTTCAGATACAATATTTGATAGACCAGTTCATATGTTTGCATGGGGTTTTTTTTGTAAAAATATTCTTCTAGCTGTTCCAGCCTACTTTTGATTTGTCACTGTTACTCCAAAACCTCTACCCTCTTTGTATCCTTTTATAGCATGGGGTTAGGTGGAATAATATCACTATTCTGATTATGTAAAACACTATGTATATATTCTGCATTTGAATGATTAGAGAAGCTGCTCTTAGTTTGAATTCCCACAGCCAGAAAACATTATTTGTTCAACACAGTAACAAATTTTAATAGAATAAAACTTCACTTGCTCATCATTTTACTAATGGCTGGTGTTTCTGAAATGACAGAAAACAACTGCGTATGGACAAATACAAGCAAGCCTCCAGTTGCTTGAAACAACAATCTCAGTTAGCCTGAGAAAATGAATGGAGTTTTATAAAATATCATTCTTAATCTGCAGCTGTGCTACAGGGCCCTCTGCCGTGCAATTCATGGTAATAATGGAATAAACATAGCAGGTTAGTAAAATAATCCTCCCATTAGTTCTAGCAGTGTAAGCTGCATAATTGACATGTCAGGATTTCAGTATTGTTTAAAAACCTTTTTAGCAGCAAGTGGCAAGTGGGCATTATTTACCACTCACTCTGGGTTTCTAACAAGGTCAGACAGATCACCTAACCCTGTCAGGTGACGAAGCCATCTGGCTTGATTGCAGTCTGATCTGATTTCTGTTTCATAAACTGAACTCCACAGCCCCTTGAAAGAGAGACAATAGCCTTTTCAATGGCCTGAGCTCTTTCACCCTTTGTTTCTCAGTTTAAATAATATATGACTCTTTGGTCTTTTGGCAAGAATGCTTGACCTTGTAAATGTGATCATTCACAGTGCTCTGTAGCTCTGGAATGTTCTTTCGTAATACTGGAAGGCTTCTTTATATTATCTAAGGCAAATGTTTGTTTATGAAAGTTGAAGTAAAACATTCACATGATCAAAAGAAATATGAACAGGCACCTGGAATGCACAGTAAGAAGATCCCTCCTAAGAGGATACTTCTCTCACTTCAGCTCCTGTTCTGAATCCAATTAGGAGAGATGAAAACATTTCTCTCACTTAACTCTGAAATTAGAAAAAGAACAGGAACTCTGAACAAAAAAAAAAAATTGACAATTAGTATCATAACTAATTGCCATCCTTCTGTATTTGTGAACTGCTGACACACTGCTGCCCACACATATTAATCCATTATAGCGGCTGCAGAAAGGACTTTTTTGACCTCTCCTGTGCCTTGGGGTACAGTTCCACAGTACTGCTGAGGCAGCCTAACAACCTGCTGTCCCTGAAAGGGACAGATATGCTTCTTCTTTCCTTCTTCTCTGCTTCTACCTTCTCATCTGCCTGCTCACAGCTGTGTCTCCCTTACAGTGGCTTTGGTGCATTTTTTGAATTTTCACTGAACTGCTTTAATTTGTCAGCCAAGCAGAAAAATATTTGCATTTTATTTATCACCTTCTTTTCTTTTTTTTTTTTTCCTCCTTCCTGCTCCTCATGTGAGCTGAATCATTTTAGTGAAGGGGCCACTGAACATCAACCTGAGTGGAAGGAACCAGCAGAGACATGCAGTGCAGAGGTAAAGAAAAGAAGTGAGGCTGGTGCAGAAATACGGTTGGAAACAAAGCTGCGGGGCGTAAGACTTGCTATTCTGCAAGATGTGAGGAGAGGAGACAGCGACTGCTGCAGCTGCAAGGAGGAGCCAGCCCTTCTGCCCTCTTCCCTGGGACAAGTTCCCACCATGCAAGCAGCCTGAGCTTTCCTCCAGCTGGAGCAATGGCTGCATGGCATAACCAAAGCAGGTGTCTGGGCTGGGGTCTTTTGGTGCACTTCCAGCAACCAGCAATCTGTTGGGAAAAGCCGTTGCCTGCTTTGTAGCTCTAGGCAGTTGTTCTGCTTAGAACCAGCCATGTTCAGCAGCTTCAGTGGGTGTCAGGATCTCACAGAGGAAAGGCTTAGTACTGTACCATTGACAACCTCTAGTGAAGACAAATTAAAGACATAGTTTGACTAAGCATCCTTTGCCTTGGATAAAACAGTAATTCTACAGGTCTGAAATGCAGAAGATTGTCATAATCTTCTTGATGTGAAGGAACACCAGTCACTGCAGACTTAATTAGTCTTCTCTTTATTCATACAGCTTGTACACAGCTGCGAAACTTGTTTCCCTGCAGATACCTCACCACCTTCTACAATCTCCAGTGTAAACCTATGTTTTTATTTTTACATGTTAAAATATTGCTCTATCTGGTCACTGAGTCAATGCACCAAAATTCTTCCTCTCTCTTAATACTCCTTCACCCTTTTTTTCCACAGTTAGAGCCAATTCAAAGTCTGACTTGGAAGAAAGTACTTAACTACCACTGAGTCTGAATAGCTTCTCACTTTGAATTGCCATTAAGCTTCTTAGTAAGGCACTGTAGGCAATATTAACCTCAGCTGGAATGTGTTAAAAGGTATAGGCACTTTTCACTATCATAAATTAAACCAAATCAAATTTCCTTTCTCTCATATGGCTGTTTTATGGGATTGGTGTTATTTACATTAAGCAGCTATCTAAATGCTCAGACTACATACTGATAGTATAAGCAGTGATTCCCCCCCCCTTCTGTTAATATCAAATACATTCAATTTGTTCACTGAAATACAGTTCTGATGTTCCTAGCACTTCAGATTCAATCTGCATTAAATAAAACTCCTACTTCATAACACGACTGAACAGTGGTCTTGGCACAATGCACGTACAGAATTTTTAAATGACTCTCTCTAGTGCTGACAATTGGTGAGGCTGAGAAAGGAAACTGGAAGATGATTAAAGGTAATCATGCTCTCTTCTCATTGTTTCTTCAGTGAAATTCCAAAGTTTGTATGGGGCTCTAACTGCTATAGTACCTGCAAGCTTCACAACAGAATCTGCAGTATCTGGTGGCATAAGGAAAAGCTACTGCTTCCTATAACGTAGAGAACTGTTTCACTGAGAAACTAAACTCCAGGTTCTTTTAATTTGGTACCCAAATGGAACGAAGATGCTGACATATTTTGTTCAGCTTTCTTTTTATCCAACCTTTGATAAAAAACTTGGGTAGCTAAAAACAGTGGACAAAGCAATAAACCAACAAGATCAAGGACTGGTTTGGTTTCCTCACCAAGCAGTGAGCATAGGAAATTCAGAACATGAGGTTTAAATCATTGTCACCAATCAGAAGGAAAGAACGCTTCTTTAATAACCTTTTGTGAATTAAATGACAAATGTCTGCTAACTGATATTCTAGATAATGGTGAACACTTCAGACCTGCTACTCTCCTTGTAAGTCAGGAGGTGGATTTTATCGATGTTTTTAAGAACAATATTGAAACTGATACATTCTAAGGAGAAAGAAAGGGGCATTGAAAACTTCTACTATCTGTTCTGCCAAGCAAAAACATCCCACAGAACAGAAAGAGAAAAGTCCTGCACAAAAGATATTTATTGTCTATGTTATTTCTAGACATGTTATGAGTATGCAGTTGATTTTGTATCCTCTGGATGAAAGTTACCGTGTTTTGGACAAGAAAATGCAGCTGATACTTGAAGTCAGAACACTGAGTGGTTTGAAAGTACAACAGATGCCTTCTTAGCAGAATATTACATAGAAGTCAAAGTCCAATTCTTAAGCTGCTGATTGCAAGGTTTTGCATCCAAAGCTTATCAAATACAATTTTATAACCCATCTATGACAAATATCGTATGTCATCAACCTGTAGATGCCAGTGCAAGTATATAGGAAGAGAGGCGGAACAACTCTCCTGATGTTATATAAATCATTATGTCACCTTAAGTCTAAATTTCTGAGCAGACAGTAAAATAAGGAAGCTTAAAAAAGCTCATCCATGAGTCTTTATAAAGGTGGTTTTTGGGTTAGGAGATAAAAATTACTTCATGTACAACCTATTTCTGGCATTAAATGCAGGAACCATTGTTCAATGGAAAGACAATTCTCAGCCTAAAATGCCAAATTTCCATCTTGGTACTAGAGACCTCCTGTTCTGAGAATGTGATTGATTTTTGATGTTCAAGGGTTAAACAAGTATGTCTGCTTCACACATGGCCCTATTAAGCTATCAGTTAGAAGTCTTACAATTTGCTGAATAGATGCAGCCTAGAGTATCAAAGATTAGCCATAGAGCTAGAAGTTCAATCTATTTCTCTCTGGGCATCTTTAAGTTTCTTTTTTACTAACTCCTGTTGGCAAAGGTGTTCAAAAAAGCAGGGAACACTGACAGAAGAGTTATGTGGAGAGCTTTCGGCCTTGATCTGCTCAATCTAAATAAAACATATGACTTCAGGAAATCGAGCTGCTTTTTGTAACCACAAAATCTGATGTATCTGCTACTAAGGAGGGAAGTGCAGACGGACTTACACACTCCCTCATGAGTTTCTATTGATCTCAGGCGATGTTATGAAGTGTATGTCATAACTCTGTGGATGTCAGAGGCTGCTGAACGGTGGTCTTCAGACCACAAATATTTAATGGAAACTACTAAATAGTCTGTGGCTCATTTGTAGTCATATTGCCTTTCATTTTTAATTCGAAGTCTCATGGTGACAATGATGGTGGTTTCTGCAAGAAGTGTTCAGAGCTGATTGTAGTCCACTGATCCAATGACCTGCTTCTCTAAAGCTTCTTGGGTTAAGTTCTTCCCTCACTTTAAACTCCTACCCTCAATGCCAGTGATTTTTAAGGGATTGGTATCACTTCAAAATCAAAATACAACTGGATTCCTTCTGTTTCTGCCCTGATGTTCATGTAGGTGAGTCTGTAGACATATTTACTGAGAGCTCAGCATAGACAGTTATTACTCTTTTCTGCTTCTTCTCCTTATAAAGTAACTTGGTGATTTTCAAGTTCACATAAATAATGAGATAGAATCATAAAGTAATTAAGATTGAAAGAGACCTCTGGAGGCCATCTAATACAGACAAAACCAGGACAAATAAAAAGGCTGGACAGTGAACACTGTATAGGGAAGTAAATTTTGAAAGCTTTTCATCTTCTGGAGGCAGTCATAAGGTATGGGTTAGTTATAATATGTTTCATTTTATGATAATTTAGGCACTTGGAGGAAGTATCTGAATGTAAATAAGCAAATCAAAATACAGAAAGTCTGTAGGATCTTCAGAAGTGCCAATAGGCTGCAACAGTTTTTGCGGCACATGTATACATTCCTCAAAATCTGATTAGATGGATATAGAATCATGGCATCAGTCAGGTTGGAAAAGACCTTTAAGATCATCAAGCCCAACCTTTACCCCAGCATTGTCAAGTCTACCACTAAACCATGTCATTAAGGGCTTCATCTACACAGTTTTTGAACACTTCCAAGGACCATGATTCCACCACCTCACTGGGCAGCCTTTTCCAATACCTGATCACACTTTTGGTGAAGAATTTTTTCCTATATTAATCTGTTAGGTACTGAAACTGCCTTTTTTTTTTTTTTTTATGTTTCCCTAGTTCTGTTGAGGCTTTTTGTTTGTTTATGTTTGTGGTTTTTTGCTGGTGTTTGGCTGGGGTTTTTTTCATTAATATAATCTGTCCTAACACAAACAAGAGTCAGCATTCAGCATTATTATTAAAATGACAGCTATATCTAAAATGTTGTGACAAATCTTCTTGTTGTCAGTTTCCTTCATTTGATTGGGAAACTAAAAAAAAAAAAAAACAACCCAGGCAGGAGTAACATCTAAAAGTTCATAATTCTTGCTAGATCATTATTAATTTTTAAGGAGGACATTTAATTGCATCTTCAACAATTTACAACAGTTATTGGACACAGTAATCAAACAGCTCCTAAAGCAATCTGAAGTATTATACCCCTGTAAGACTGTATTTGTTTTGCAATGTTTTCTTTATAAATAATATATATGCATTAGGTTGGAACATTATCCTCATTAGCCTAGGGGACTGTTGAAAAGCAGTAGTTGTATAAAAGATTGAATTTCAGCATTTCAGGTCCTATTATGCTAGGTAATTAAATGAGACCCTCTGCTAATTGTACTGCATCAAAGACTGACAATGGCTAGGAAGAAATGGCATGTTCCATTCATTAAGCAAGGATAATATGCTTGTTATGACCAAATAATCCATCATGATCATAGAATGATCCGAAAATTGTTTATCTGTATGCTACATTAATGAGACTTGGCGCTTTCATATTGCTCTTGAGTACCAGATGCACTGGAAGAAATTGCAAGCCTACCTTCTGCTCTGGCGGCTTCCTCCGGCGCGACGCTGGAAGAGGCAGCTGATGCGCGAGGGGGCACTGCTCGCACTGCAAACGCGATCACTGGCCTCCCACAAAGCCAGAGAAAGGCTGGAAGAGCTCCCTGGGATTCCAAACCTCATAACAAACTTCACTCACAAGAACTTAGAGCTTAAAAGGCATTTCTCTTAACTCCTGTTCAAATGCTGTAATGTCAGTTACAACTGTCTGAGAACATAGATGAATGCTATATTTTTATGTACAGTCACAACAGATCTGGTACATGGAATACAACTTTAAGGTCTAATAATTGTTACCACGTGTTTAAAGTAATGGTTGAACTCAAGCTAAGTGTCACGGGGTTCACTGGGATTAGCAATTTATCCTGGGCACAGCACTTTGAAGTAGCTATCCCTTTTCAGAATGCAACCTGCAACAGATGTGTCTTGAGTATTTCAAAGTTTTAACTTCAAGCGAATGAAAATATGCAGTAAGTAAAGTGACAAATACCTTTGAAATGCATTGTTTCTGAGAGAATTTTTGTTTCATAAGCACAGACATATTAAGACAACTAATTCACACTGCAGAAAAAATACTAGAACAATTCACAGTATACATATTTAAAGCTTATCAAGACACCTTGATTTACTTCACTTTATCCATGCAGATATGACAGAAGGAATAAGAAGGATCAGAAACACCTGTGGATTAGTTGTTCAAGAGGTTATCCATATATGTAAATGCTACAGTACATACATGTGAAAAAGACTATGTAAGACACAGGCATTATTGTTTATAGACTTCTGTGGCAATAGAAACTAGAGATCATAATTAGCCCATTATGGTCCTTCCTAAGAGTATGTAGTATCAGGTCATAATATTTGGATAAAACAGAGAAACAAAGAGAATAAACATCAGAGATTGAAAAATCAGGGATTTTTGTATTTGCTGTATGAAAACAAATACTTAGTCTTGGCTCTGTTCAAATTCTGCTCACATTTGCTTCCCACAAATGATGAATTTATATTTGCATTTTATTTCTCTGGAAGTGAATACTCCTAAGTGCTACTGGTAATTCGAATATTTTCTACAAGTGTGGGACATCTTGAAAATATTACAATTATAATATAGTTATCACAGTTTTGTAATTTAAAAAGATAAGGAACATGTCATCATTGTTTATGTATAAAAACACACATTGTTTATGTATAAAATATATAAGGCATTTGGCTTTAGAATAGACACCAGATTTGTGGATGCTCAAAACTGTAGACGGGCTCAAAAACAATTGGAGAAATTCGGGGGAGAGAAATCCACCAAAGACAACAATGCAATTGTTGCCTCTGGAATTCTCTGAGCTTCAAATCTTCAGACCCTGGGAAAGGACTTTCACTGCACACTTGCCCTATTGTACTCTTCCCAAGGCATCCAGTTTTGGCCACTGAGAGAAACAACTTAGGTGAGCCTCTGGTCTGATTCAGTGCAGCTAGTATTATTATAGAGATTCTTAGCAAATTGAAGAAGAAAGATCTGATTCTTAAAAAATTTCAGTCATTGAAAATTTTGGAAAAGCTTTTGCATGCACAAAGAGTATTTCTTTTTTTTTTCTTTTTTTACGTAAGTGCAGAAAATTAAATTTGCACCTAGCCAACGGCATGACTTTCCTAAAGCTGATGTATAAGGTGAAGCCTTTGCAATGAGAAATTAAAATGTTGAAAAGATTTACAGATCCCTATATGCTTTTTAGCAAATGCCCCATTTTAAATGATATGACCTTTACCTTGAGTTGCTTTCCTGGACCTGTTTCCATGAAGCTTCTCATTGATAAATTTGGCAAAGGGAGGAGTCAGAGGAAAGATACGTCCCATATGTTACCAAATCTCATTTTGGTAGCAGTGTTAAAGGGTAGGACAGAAGGCCATGTATTTAGTCCCTTTGATATTGGTGATTTGAATATCATAACTGTATTCAGTTGTGTTTTGAGAAGTGGTCTTCTGGTCAAAAAGCCGTATCTTCAGATCAAAACCTGAAGGGTATGCAAATATTTGATCCACGCAATAGATACATACTGTGTACACTGCTTACAGTCATGAGTACAATAACTAGAAGACCACAATGACTACGTGAGCCAGCTCATTTTGCAAATAATGGTATCTCATGATCCTAAGTCCTTGTTAAAAATTTTTGTCAACCAAAAAGATGACAATGCCAGGCACTATGGTAGAAAAATTCATTTTGGGTGTAAGGACCCATGCCATGCTGCCTGCATGCAGCACAAATAAATAACTCTAAGAGATACAAGTTATATCTCTATTTCAAGGATAAATCCTGACAGTGAAGCATAAAAAAATCACTTTAAATGGCAATACTTTTAACTGCTAAACAAACAATAGAAGACAGAAGAGAGATGATAATGCATCCAGGTGTAAGGGTGGCACAAACCATTTTTTTCACTCTATTCCTTTACGTGACCTCAGATATCTGGCAGAAGTTGGGGTGCACCACTCTCCCTTTCTTTATCTTGGAACTTGGAATATGGAATATTGTTCCATATACATGGAACAGTACAGAAATCAATTTTGGTATAGACACTTACTGCGATCTTGCCACAATCACATTCCAAGGATTTTAAATTCTAGAGTTGAAGAAAACAAGTTAAGAAAAGTGTAATTCTGAATAATTACAAATGAGTGAGCAGAGAGGCATACACTGAATGAGAAAGCTACTTATTCACCTAGTTCTAGTAATTTTATAGTAGGGTAGAATGTATGTGTAGCTTTTTTCCATGTACTTGATGAAACTATTTGGTGTCATTATCCCATTATATATATAAGGACATTGAGGGATCGAGTAGGTGACTTGTTTAAGGTTGCACTGAAAGACAGTCACTTATATGATATAGTGCCAAGGATAACAATACATGGCAAGCAACAATACAGAACAAGTTAAATGCACCTTTGAGTAGTAGACATAGTGCTAAATAATCACATCCAAACCAGCTCGCATGTATCAAGGACAATCTACGGTTTGGGCTAAATTACAGAGTAGTGGTCAAATACTAGTTTGCATTACAAAATTATTAAAATCAAGATTACAGGCTGCAATGTCTATTATACTCACTTATGTCATGAGCACTAACCTGCTGGCAACATCACAATCCCAATCTGTTTTCTAAAGTTCTATTAGACCATTCCTTGTGATACACTTATGCTTCCAGTCAAGTCTTAGGGCTGGTTGACAGGTTTTTCTTTTGTTATTGAAAGCCGACATAGCACAAAATTTGGTAATTTTTTGCCTCAAAAACTCCCACATTTTCACATTAAGAAAAAAAAGAAGTGCAAAATCTTGCACTTCAACTGATTTCCATTTTATCATGAAGTTATACATCATCATGCTCAGTATAAGACAACTTTATAGCTTTTCATTATCTAACAAAAAATAGCAATTTGGATACTTAAAAGTACCTGTTGTAACACTCAGTCACCTACACAATATGTTACTCCTCAAAGTGTATGATCATGTTTTCACCTGAGAAATGTTGGTGATGCAACAGGTGCATCGACAAAATACAAATTGAACAAAAGACCTCAATGACTGCATGCAGATTTTAAAGTTCCACTATCCATTGCTATCTGCACATGCTGATATGAGCTTTGAGTTGATGGATTTTTTTCCGCTTTAATTTTTTACCCTGGGGTCAGAGAATTGTGTCATTTGACCTCAACACTGCGGTTGGTGTTAAGAGAGACCTCAACGTGGGTTGCATTTTCAGCATAATGTACACTGTATGGTACTTTTGAAACTTTTGGGAGGCTGATTGATGCTAAGAAGTTGGCTTTGGCCCACTGCCACACTATTTGTTTTTGATCATGTTCCTTATTTCTTACACTTACTGCAGGGATGCTACATCTAAAACTGAAAATTTCAGTTTTGCCTATTACAAGTTACAAAAGCCCATAAGGACTTCAAAACTTAAACTCCTGAGATTTCTTCAAAAAAACAAAGAATCTGCTGATGAAATATTTACTACAAGTAAAAAAAAGCGACAAAATCTATAAAAATTAAGTTATATACTATTCAAAATTAAGTTCATACTTTTCATTACATATATTCAAGACAAATACCTTGACACATCATTTCAAGGATGTGTAGGATGTGCCAAAATGTAGGGTTAAACTAATGCTAAGAATCACTGAAGAGGAGAATACTCACACGAGTAACCCTTTGATGAAGACATGGACTTGGAAATGAAATTTCCATAAACTTCAGCGATAACAGAATTGAACTCTTAGGACTAAATCCATATCCATACATATTATATAGTTTCTGAAAACTAACTTTTTTAACTTCAACTGTATAATCTGAGAAGTAGCAAAATAATCAACATAAATAAAATGTCAGAATCTAACTTTAAACATACAAAATCACTCTGGATCAATAAAACATCACAGAAATCCAAACTGAATCAGGATTACACATAATTTAATATATTCAGAATGCAACACAAGTTGGATTTTATCAATGGTAGGTAACAACATTTTCCATTTTTTTTTTTTAATCTCAGTGTTGCAGTTTCCTTTCTCAGGACTCCATGTATACTCTCCCTTACCTTCAAACATACCCTTTCCCTGCTATTGTGCTTGGTGTTACTTATGCTGTTGTTATACATTGTTCACAGCAACCCGTATTTTCATTGTAAATGTGTTAAGAAAGAAGTTAAGCCCTTTTTTTTTTGAATTTAAGTGTGATTTCTGTATTTAACTCCTTTGGTTTCATTTGAAAATGCTAGCCTAAACAAACCAGGGGCATAGATTCTATTGAAAATTCTGGTACTGAAATATTATACCTACAACAACTACAAACAAAATTTCAAAGGAATATGAATAGCTGTAGCATCACCTATTCTGTACAGATTTCTTTACCATATTTATTACCTTGTTATCTTACTTCTACCTCTTATCCATGAAAGTCTTTGCCAACGGGTTCTATGTGCAACTTCCATAACTTTCTTCAGAGCATGTTACAGAAATAACAGATACTTCAGTTCAGATCTGATGAATAGGACATATCCTACTTGTCAGTATTTCCCAATAATCTCATATCCCATCTAACTTAGATCATGCTGAAATTTTCTTCACAATTCAAAGTAGACAAATGTTGGCATTTTACAAATGGTTGATAAGATTGGGTTTTGGTCCCTTAGTAAAAGTTGCCTTGGAAAGAAATAGCATTTGCCTTCACTGCATCTGCTTTCTCTTATAAATCAGACAAATTATATACACACGTTATCAAAAAATTCAAGTGCAAGATAAAAATGTTTGTTAGCTGCTGTGTTTTACTGTTGACTGCTGAATTCTTGTATTTAAAGTCATCTAACAAGTATCTGTAGTGTCTAGCAGAATCAACAATCAAGCAGAAGAGACTAAAGCTGTTACACATTTCTGAATGAGCTTTTCACTGAGAAATGCTCCTTCACACTTTTGTGAGAAAAAATATGTTAAAATCACATCCATATGATATCCTCTTTCTATTTTTTCAACATTTGAATTAGCTTCTACTAACAGTATAATCAAGTAAACCATGACAGTACAAAACATGGACCTGACAAAGTTCTCGGAAATTCCTCCTCTGAAATCTCTGTATTAAAGTGGTCTTTCTTGACCTGGCCTATCAAACCGGAAATAACATCTTGCATGATGTTCCTAAAAACAGCCAAAATACGTTTTACTCCTTTTATTTAGGGTAATATCTAATGATAAACTTTGACACCTGTTTCAGTAACACCACAGATAAGAGAACCTCACTAATTTTGTTGATTAGCTACCCATAGAGGATTGGCTGTATTTATCTGAAGGATCGAAGCCTAATTTTTCAGGATAAAAGCCGAAGGTTGCAAAAGAAGTCACCATTTTATGGCATTACTTTGTCAGAGCGAGGGGTTGTTTGGTTTCTGCACTCAGTGCTACTTACCCTAAAATACTTCAAATACTCAATACTAAGCTGCACCTTGCTTGCTGTATGCCAAAGATTGTCAAAAGTATGTTTACTGCTGGGCCACAGGTACGTGCATTTTTTTGCCACAAGAAGAAGAGACTCCAGCTGAAGTTACACAGGATACTTAGGTGAAAGTATCAAATTAACAGGATTACTAATATAGCCTTTGAATTATATTTGGAAGATGGAACCAAAGGAGTGTGCAAAAGAAAGAGAAAAACCACGAGGAGGCAATGACAAGGCTGGAGCTGGGTGAAATACAGGTGAGTGAAGCTATTTTCTTCATTTTTGGGCTTGCAGTGGACTTCCCTCTCTCTGGAGGGAAGCATACGCACACAATAAAGTCTCGTGTTTCAGTAAGAATCTCCTCCTTTGGTTTTCTGTTTTTAATATGGGTTTCTCTACATGAGGACTTGACGGAGCAGAAGTGCAGAAGCGGGGTGGTGCGCTCAGTGACGGCTCCTCATGCCGGGGGGCGATTCCCTCTCAGGGCCCCCCCTCCCTTCACTCCAGCTCCCACCCTGCCCAGCTCGCACCCCGCAGCAGGGATCCCCTCTCTCTTGCTCTATCGCTTTGGCCACAGCCCTTCCTCCCTCCTCATCCCCGGCGCTCTAGTGCGGGTGTCTCACCTCCTCAGCCTCCTCCCGCGGGTCCCGCTCCCCGCCTCGCAGGGGTCAGCCCTTCCCCTCAGCGCTTCCCGCCCTGCGCTGAGGGCGGCCGTAGGTAGGGCTCCCCCCAGCCCTCCTTCCCTCCCTTCTGGCCGCGAGCGCCAACGGCCGCGGCTCGCGCTCAACGGTCCCCCCTCCCTCACGCCCCCTCCTTCCCTCCCGCCCTCCTCTGAGGGGAAAGTGTGTGTGCGCGCGTCTGCCGCCGGCCCCGAGATAAAGGCACCGAGGAGCGGAGGAGCAGCCGGCCGGAGCCGCAGCCGAGGGCGCTCGGGTTGAGCCGGGGGAGCCAGCACCGCTGGCTCCCGGACCTTTCCCCGCCGCTGGAAAAGTTTTGCTCCTGGGAGCGCGGCGGTGCCGTGGCACTCCTCAGCCTCCGCCCGCCATGGGCGCTGCCCCCCGGGCCCGCCGGCGCTAGGACAGGGTGCTGAGGGAAGAAGACGCGGCCGTGCGGTGCTGAGGGGAAGAAGAGGAGCCGGCATGGGCAGGAGCCCGCCGCGGAGCTGAGCGGCGCTCCGGAGCGAGGTGTTGCGTGCGGAGCTCGGCGATGGCGCGGCCGCAGCCGGCGGAGGACCGGGAGAGCTAGCGGCGTCGGCGGAGCCCCTCCGGAGGTGTGCCCGGGACCTGCCCCCGTCTCCTTAGCATGGCGGGGGCTGCCCGCGGCGGCGGGCGCTGCTGCCCGGCTGCCAGCCTGCTGCTCGGAGCCCTGCTCTGCGGAGGTAAGCGGAGAAGCACTTGTCGCCGGGTGCGGGCGGGGGGCGGCCGGCACTGAGCTGGGGCTGGGAGCGGAGTCACCAGTTGATCGCAGGCGGACCGCGCTGGGCTGCTCTGCAGCTTCAGGCGGCGACTGGAACTCTGGAACTCATTCCGAAGCAAGTGTCTTGTTTTCCACCGTAGCGCCGTGTGAACTAAAGTACTCCTGTCTCCATATTTCCCTCCTGCCGTTTCTTTTAAATCCTGGCGCTGTCTTTCTCAGATGTTTTAACATTTGCTTCCCCCCCCCCCCCCCCTTTTTTCTTTCATGTTTATTTGAATGGTGGGAAACCTCGCAAGCTTGTATTTGACTAAAATGAGAAATGGGGAAAGTTTTCTTTCTTTCTGCCTCAACAGTGATGGTATATGTAAATGCATCTTATTTATTGCTTTGTGTTAAAGAGGATCTTCTCTGTGAGAGAAGGGTGTCCCAGTCGCGGCTTGGAATGGAATATGAGGAGCGGTGAGGGCTGTAAGAGGCACCAGGAATACAGCGACAGTGTTTAGGAATACCGTCCTTTAAATTAAATTGGAGTTGTGAGGTGGTAGCTCTAGAAACTAGGTAGCAGCCTTATTACCTGGACGGGGCAAGATTCTTGTCATCTTGATTAAAGGGAGAGTTGAGGAACAGGTTTGTCTTAGAAGAGAGGTCATTTGAACGGTCTGCTGTTTTTTCTCATCGCTGAACTTCTCTGATCAAAGGGTCCCTTTGACAAAGGCAGATCTCATTTAAAGTGACTCAGGAGTGCAAATTGTGCATGATCCAAACAGGGATTTCTGTGCAGAATAGTAGGTGACTGCCATTCTCAACACTTATTGTTTTCTTGCTGAGACCATGATAGTTGTGAATATTTTCTAAAAACATGCCCTTCTTGCCCTTTGGGGGCTGGGGGATGAAAACTTGTTCAGCTCTCTGCAATTCTTACTGTGTTGCTATCCCTAAGAATAAAAATAAATAAATAATTATGCCTTTTATCCTGTTGGTATTAGTGGTGCTGTTTGACTGTCGTAAAAAGATTACTAATAAAAGACTCTTCATTGTTCAGTTTGGTCAGTCCTGCCAACCTCTCTCCCAGGGTAGTTGATTGTAGAGGCAGGCGTGAGATATACAAAAGTATCTCAAGAGTGGATCAAGGGCAGAATCAGTATCAATTCATAACGGGATTTTTCTCACCCTGATTGGTAGGGAAAACAAAGTACTTGGCAGAAAATTGCATGGCCTCTTAATTCCAGTTATTTCAATATAGTACATTGAAATTAATGGACATCCCAGTTACTCAATATGCTCTGAAAGTTTTGATGTGAGGAGTCTGAAATACGGATTTCTGTTTTGATTGCTGCAGCCTGGAGGTGAGAATTATATTAGCTTCGTGCTCACCTTCAGAGACTGCACAAGATTAAGACTTAGAGGGTCTGCTGTTTTTCTGGGGCAGCGTGTTTCATCTGCCATGCAGCGTTGACAGTCACAAATGCATCCTCTCCATTAAGCATTTGCATTAGACTCAATATATTGAGTTAGGCACAGATATATGGGCATTTTCTATATGAAAATATTTTTATAAGAGGAATACATAAGTTATGCCACTTCTTAAGGGCGGGAGAAAGTGCTACAGTGAGAGGTTATAAACAACCCAACCTCATTAAGCCCTTTCTCGCTGCTGGAACCTGGGTCAGCATTGACTCAGACTGTAAAAAAAAAAAAAAAAAAAAAAAAAAATTAAGTCAGTAGTGCTGCCACTGCTAGCAGCAGCTGCTGGGGGGTTCTGGGCTATGCTCTGTGGGAATAAAAGAGAAAATATTACTTCAGGGAAGAAAAGCTGAGCTTCCGAGGAGGGAATTTGCCTCTCAGCATTGCTGGGCACAGTATGATTTTGAAAAGAGCTGGTTAATTAAACTTATTAAATAAGGTGTTTGTATGGTTTCCTTGTGAGGCTTTAACAAGCATTTCATTTGTGCTCCCCTTGTGTATTTGCACTCTTTTTGTTGGCATGTTAGGATAGTGATTGTTCTTGAGAGCTGAAGTCCAACTAAATGAAAGTCACTTTATAGCTTGCAAGCGAAAACGTTTGTAAATGTGCTGAGAAACTTACTATTATAGACAAGTTGTCATTTGCTATTTAAAGAGCTATATTTACTTCTCGGAACTCATTAGCATCTCCTATCAGGCCTGAATTTCTAAGAAAATTCTCCTGAAATGTTGCCTTAGGCTTCAGTGTTCCATTATGCTGTGGTTATTATCTGGCCAATAATGCTAATTCAGTCAATCTCAAGAAAGAAGCTTGGCATTTAATTTAAGCCGTGCCTCTAGTCAGACCAGGGTGTATAGAAAGTCAGTGTGCAAAAGTGCTTTCGCATTTAGGTGCAAGCACGTTTCACATACCAGTTATTGGATCCCTGTTCCCTAGGTGGAGACTGTGTGTGTGAAATCATATTTACATGAGTAAATCCCAAGTGTATATATGTTCCTTTCAGGAAATGACCTCTTTTCAGCGAGGTGCTAATGCATGTGCTTAAGCCTCTTTATAGCCAATGGGAAGTATTCATGAGCTTGAAGCTTGAAGTGAGATTTTTAATTGTTTTATTGAATCAAAGCATAAATGTGAACACAAGTGTACAGATTTACTTTATTGTATAATACACATATAATTGGGAATCCTCAGTGTCAGATTAGCTGTGAATTGTAACAATCATAGAAACTGGAAGTGAAGAATCTAATGAGTCCGAAAAAAGTGTTTAATGATATACAGCTAAAGGATTGGTTTGTTTGCACAAGGTGTATGTATGTGCAAGAAAGTATTGAACATGAGCAGATGTTCAAGGTATATGGAGTTACCAGAATTTTGTGTACTGAAGTAGTGTTTGAACACAAATGCAAACATAGTTGTGCATCCATAGGTTGGTATAGCACCTGCTTTATTTATGCTCTTCTTTGTGCTACAGTCATGCAATATATCCTTGGTTTAGATACGCTGATGTGGAAACTGATTGTGACTCTTTATTTTGAATATAATTTCATTTCAGTTTTAAATTGTTTAAGCAGTTAAATTAGGTTTTATATATCTTATTTTGACAGTTCAGTATCATGACCTACCCTAATGTTATAGAATCATAGAATAGTTAGGGTTGGAAAGGACCTTAAGATCATCTAGTTCAGACCCCCCTGCCATGGGCAGGGACACCTCACACTAAACCATGCTGGTTTTGTGTTATGGAAAACTTCCTAATTTTTCTTTCTTCATTTCATCATGTTAGTGCTAGCTAAGAACACAATGGGGACCCGCATTATGTGAAATTATAACTACATGGATTTTTTTAAGTGGCTAATATCTCTTGGATATAATACTTTCAAAATGGAGATTGTGTTATTAATATTCTAATTTACTTTTTTACATATTTGGTAGTAGATCTGAAAGTTTATTAGACACTGTACTTACCTAGTAAAATACTCAGCAGTTGTATTATAAATGGCTGTTCAGGAATGCTTCTAAATGCATGTTTCTAATATAAAGCATCATAACTGTAATTGCATTTCTACTGCATAAATATGTGTCTGGTTTTTGAAGTGGGGAACTAAGTATTTGTATGAAAAGAGGTAATAAACAGCACACCATTATGTTTTCTTAATTGGCTAAGTGTTAGTATTGGCAAACTATTTTCATTGAGATGAAAGGATGCGGATTTTATTGAGAATTGGGATTTAGTTGTGTATTTTTCTTTTTAAACTATACTGTCAAAGCAGTAGTTCAGCACCACTGGAAAGGTGGCTTATAAGGAATAGCTAAAACTCTATTAATAATGGCAGATTTGCTAACAGTGTTAGTATACAAACTTTCCTGGGTAGAGTTTACAAGATAATGCCCCTCTGCAATAAATCTCTGAGCCGTGGTTACTACCTGTTGTTAGAGTCATGCCTTTTTAAGGCAGTTAATCAAGAGACACATAAGTAAGTGAAAGTTTGAAATATTCAGATTATGATCATGCCATTGAAGAGGCGTCAGAGATTTGTTGTGCTGAATCTCAGTTTTCTTCAAGACTTTGGTAAACCCTTTGATTTACCCAGATGCTGCATGCAAGTTTGTGCTGCCACACTGAGATTTTGCAGTAGTTCACATCTGGCAGGCTCCAGTAGATGTGTCCTGGCTATTTTGAGAGAGACAAAAAAGCATATTATGTTAAAAGATGTGAAAGTGAAAGGGCAAAAAGTTGAGAGGACTAAAGCTTGTAAAGGCAGTATTTGAAAATCATCTAATATGAATGTTAAAAAGATAAAAGCAGGATGTAAAAGAAAGAAAACACATCTTATGGGTGACTTAAAATAATACTTCGCCATTAGTTTGAAAGAGACATTTCCTGTATCCTAGGTAGATTAGATACCAAAGAGGAAAGTGGATTTAGTGAAAGGAAAGCTGTGTAGCAGGAGTTGGACCTTGTCTCTGCTGTTAGGAATACCACTGTCTTGCTGTTTTCATCAGTCATTTCCCTGTTTCTGTCCCTGTCTCATTCATTATGATTGTCATTTCATTGGTGAGAGACTTGATCCTGGTTTGACCACTTTGTCCAGTGAGACCTTTTTGTTTCCTTAGTACCTAAACACCACAGTGATACAAATACAACCAATATTTTGTGATGCTGTAAGGTGTTAACTTTTAAGGTATTTGCCTGAAACTTGAGTGCTCTGTCCTTCACAGTGATAAGCAATAACTTTCTGGCCAGGAAACTTGCTTTTGTCTAGCTCAAACTCATGTCCTGACTTGCTCTTACAGGCCTGAGTCCTTTATATTTTATTCAGTCTTCCTTACAGACTCAGTACCCTAGCAAAACAGTTTCACAGTGTTCAGCTCTTCAAGCAGTTGTACTGTTTTGTGTTCTGTGGACTGGCTCAGGCTCTAGTGACAGATGTGACCCCTTTGAAACAGGGACGGACAAATGGTGCATTCAAAGTTCATAGCTTCTGCAGTCTCCTCACTTAGAGGTATCTGGTAAAAGCCTGCGGATGCGTCTAGCTTTGGAAATAATTTCAGTCCAGTAGTGCCTGAGTGTCTGTTTTAGTTAGCAAATGGAAATACTCTCTCTTTATCTATTTGTTCACATTTTTTTGGGTCAATACACAGCCTCAGGTCACCATTTTTCTTTTCAACTGTATCTAGTGAAATGACCCAGTGAGTATACTCTTCTATTTTCTTTGCTATTCCAAAGCATATTAATCTGTTGGGCTTGAATTCCATAAACAAAGTGTCATCCCTGTCACTAAAATTACAGGCATCTTTGCAGCGCTGGTCAATTAGGTGAACTTTTCTTTATGGAAGCACATTTTGACTAAGTGGTTCTTTGCCACTACACTCAAGAAGTGTGCTAATGTGTTACTATTGCGTCACTCACATCTTGGGTCAGTAACTTTGTACTTGAAAACAACCTTCTTTGGCACTTCTTTTGCTTGACTAACACAGATCGTAGTTGCACTGTCATTATCAAAAGCATGCATTTACAACTGTGCAGCTTTAGCAGCTTGACAGGCATAAATAGCTAGGCAAGTCTCCTTAAGTGGGCACTTCTTTTATTACATACTGCAGTATGAATTTAATCTGATTTTACCGTCTGCTAGTGTAACAAGTGTCATGTGTAAAGTCAAAAACCTTTTATGTTACTTGTTTCTTCTCACACATATTTTCCATTTTTTTCTACAGTTATAAAGTTTCTGTAATTTTATAGAAGGACAGAGTGAAGTTTTAAATATTTTTATCGAAAATGCATTAATGTTGCCAGAATTTCTGTATTTGGTGCTTTTTAGTTGTATGTTCCTCTTTAAGATCAGGAAACACAAACCTGCTGCAAGGGGAGACTGTAAATGAATTGCCCTTTTCAGTGCTATGAAACAAACACTAAGCCCCAAAACTGTGGTTAGGAATTTGACATTTATATGGAAACTTTGAAGTTAAATAAGAATGTAAAGGGGAGGGGGGAGGTAAGACTTGCTTAATTATGAAAGAAAAAGACTTTGAAAAGCGTTTATGCTGTTGGATAGAAAAAAAAAGACTTTACGGTCTCCTGAGCGCATCTAAAAGTCAGTTCTTTGTGCATGAAGAAGAAATCTGAGGTAAATAAAAGGTAAACTGATATCCCATGATACTGATGTAACAAAGGCGTTGGTCCATGAGATTCTGGTTGTTAACTGCAACCTGTAATCACAGAGTATAGATATTGAAATATACCCACCAATACATCTAATGTATTATTTACATAATTGCTGTGCTTTTCTGCTTGGTAAAATTTTTCAACTAAGCAGTTCTGAATTCGAAAATATTTTTTAAACTGATACAATTTACAAAAGAATTTACTTTTAGAATTGTACTTGCTTTTAAAATTTGCTAAGATAATATACTTTGTGTAGTTCCATTTGAAATATATCACTTTGACTTCTGGTAGATGTATTCAAATGCAAAATGATAAAAGTGTAGATACTCTATGGAGCACATTGTTAGTACTTTTCTACAGTATTGTTTGGATGTTACAAAAATTAGCCAGCTCTTTGTAACTGCTATGAAAAGATTTATCATTCCAAATGACTTTTGAAAAGTATTTTAACATTATGTGACTTTTTTTTTCTTCTGATCAAGAATGAAAGTAAACTTTAAAATGGTAGTTTCTGTCCTTCTGAAGTTCCATTTTCCAACCAGTTGTATTGCTTGAGGGTGCAGTTCCTTACCAGCTTGAGCCAACGTAAATTGGTGCTGCCAGGTTTCTGCCCTCTCCCAAACTGAGCAGCCCTCTTTTTGTGCCAACTCTGGTATGCTTCTAATTCCTCTGTAAGCTGTTTCAGGCAGATAAAGTACATAAAATACTTTATTTTTAAAATTATTTTATAAAGGGTAAGTTTCTGTCACCTTGGGATTAATTTACTGCTTGTATAAGCAAAAAGAGGATGGGCCCATTGGTGGAGAGACAACTTAAACAAGTACAGTACTGCAGCCTAGCACTTACAGTGGTATGGCTTTAATTTGTTCCTGGGACACTGCAGTAGAAAAAAGATTGTTATGGGAGTTGCTTACATTATATATCCATTATACATTGTTATATATATATATATATGCAGGATATTAAACACCGAGGGGTTAGAGAACATGAGAAGCACTTGGTAAATGATGCAGCTTTGATTTCTGTATTGGGTGTGTTTTTCTTATTCTGCTGATTCTGTACAATTCTGAACATGTAAAAGTTAATGTATTGTCATTTCCTTGTGGTAGAATGCATTCCAGGTAGAATGCACTTTTTGATGCCTAAGAAAAAGCTATTTTACTGAACTCAAACCAAATGCACATTGTCACCACTACCCCCACCCACTATCCCCAATAAAAAAGCACCCAAACCCCCAACTTTCTTGCGCTATTATTACAAACAGGGTTAGGAGCCCTGCTTCTAATTAGAATTGCCATTAAAAGAGTTTGGGTTTAGTTTCGTATGAATTCTGTAACCATTCCATTAACTGTTTCAGCTAAAATATTCCATGCCAAGCATCTGCCTGAGATTGAATACATTTTTTCTTTTCCAGAACTTCAGCCAAGAGTTCAGTGGTTTACAAAAACAGAGCTGGTGGAGGGGGGGAGCTGTGGATTTTCCTTTGTTTAAGAAGAGTTGCTGACTTCTTCTTAGAGAAGATACCCCAATGAAACTTGGCAGGAGGAGACTTGTGAGATTGCTGAGAAAGTAGTCCATGCTTGGTCTGATGAGATATCAAGTTAGCAGTGTTGGAAAGAACGAATTTGCTTACGACAAGGAAAGACTTGATGTGTCCTTACAACTAAATTTCATGAAAATTCCTATGCAGTGGGCATATGCCATGTCATGGTGAGCTCTATTTTCCTTGCAACTGCAGATCTTTACTTCAGAAGTCTGACCTGGGTATAGCATAAGAGCTGTGGGTAAGGGACAGTGTCCATCTGTGTCCAGTGTGAAATCCTTGTGATTTCAGTCATGTGTTGATTGGAAAAAAAAGATTCAGGCTTGAGCAAAATGGATATAGAAGTACATAGCTGCTAGGGTGTGGGTGTTTTGGTCAGAGCCTGAAATGTAGAGTGCATTCCTACAGTAGTGATGTGTCGCATATGGAGGAGAAATAGAGGTGGATGAGTGGGGTGCAGGCCTACTGTAATGTCTCCTGCTCCAATGCCCACTGTAACCAAGTAGAGCCTTCCTGTTGCTGTCAGTGGGTGTAGAGTCAGGCCCAACTGTTTTCTGAATCAATTATTTTAATCTTTTTCCTGCAACTGAATTATTCTCTCAGTCATTGTGCAACACCATTAGACTTGTGGTGGGACAGTGATAGCTGACTGACCACTGGCCTGTACTTACTGGGCTGTTACAGCATGCTTGTTACAGACACCTCCAGCGTTTGCCTGATGGGTGGTGTGTATGTGCTGGTAGAGAAAGTAATCATGCTTTATTAATCTTTTATTTTTTTAAACCTGATTACTTTTGCACCACTTGATATGGTGTTTTTTTTTCTTTTTAATTTCATATCTCTGTAGAGAGAGTCAGGATGTATGTTTTTGCTCTGTAGTATCAAATGACC
The DNA here is from genome assembly GCA_028858755.1 of Ara ararauna. Classification (NCBI taxonomy): domain Eukaryota; kingdom Metazoa; phylum Chordata; class Aves; order Psittaciformes; family Psittacidae; genus Ara; species Ara ararauna. The sequence continues at coordinate 10,983,688 of CM054387.1, read as the reverse complement.
TATCACTCTGCTGGCATGAAATAAAGAGTAGCACATATAATAAGTAACTACTGTGGGGAAGGTAATACAATATTGACTTCTCAGTACCTGTTAATTTTCACTGATCAGAGCATCAGGGAAGAGAGATTGAATTTGGCTGCCCCTTAGGGAGGGTGAATACCTGCTTGTGAATAGTATTAGCCTGAAAACCCAGGAGGGTTTCAGTTTTGCAACAGATTTATGTAAAAATGTGTAGAAGAGCAAGTTGTATTACACCTTTTTCACGTCTACACAACTGTATATTGTTATTCCTCACATTTCTGCATTTTTAGTAAAGAGTTTAATTTAGGATTTTTTTTCTTTGCTGCTTTGCTCTTTTGGTGGTTACTCTGAATCTCGATGATATGTTTCACACCTCCAGATGTGCAGTCTTAAACTATTTAGATGAAGATGCTTCCCTGTGTGTGGCTTTAGTTTGGGATTTGGACTTGAGTCATCCAGCATATGGGTAGCACAACTAGAAAAGGCTCCACATTTTCTGGAGACCGTTTCAGTGCTATAAAACGCTTGTTCAGTGAGTTTCTGTGTGACGCGCTTTGGCACTAATAACCAAAGGGAGCTGCACATGCCTAACACACATGTAACGCCCGTGCCTCTTGGAAGAACTGATGTGACATTACGTGAGTTTGTGATTATTCTTGACTAGGTCCCTTGTGTCTATCATGGTATGTCTTCATTGCATATCTTAAGAGCTTAGTCTTTTAGATGACAAAGCTCACTATTTAAAAAAAAGAAACCAAACAATAAATTGTGTTTTCTTTGGCAGAGTGACTGTCATATTTTCCATCTTTTGTAGGTGTTCAAAAAGGCTTTTATGAGAGATGCTGTTGAACTCATACAATTTTAAATGTCTTTGTGCTTCTGTTGTTCATAATCATCCCATTAACAATTCCAGAAGGAAGTCTATTAAAAAAATTCAGAAATATGCAACTTTTTGTGGGTATTTGTTTAGGATGCCCTCTTGTCAGATCTCAGCAAGAAAAGGGATATTTTAGTGGAAAGAGCAAGAAATTTCAAGTAGGGTTTCCTCTTTAATTTTTTCTCTAGCTCTGTGTGCAGATGTGAAAGCTTAGGTAACCTCTCAGATTGAATTTTTTCATCTGTAAAATGGCAACAACTATAGCTCTTGATTACCTTTTTGTTATGATGTGGGTAGAAAAAAATTATTCTTTGCAAGTTCTTTTTTAAATAAAATCTGCAGCAGATTAGACAGTAACGTGAATTATTACGGTTTCATTTTTCTGGGGGGAAAAACGCACTGATAAAAGATCAGTATCGCGTGACAGTACTCAGCAATTAACTGCAGGTGCTCATTGGTCATATTTTCATATTGATTCCATAAGCTAATGTGTCATGCATTGGAAGGTCAGCAAACTAGTACCAGGAATTGTATGTAACATAATGGAATTAGTATATTCTCTTCTTTTCCTTTGGAATGTCACAAGCAGTGTGGAGATGAAAGGAGGATGCTGACTGGTCTAGAAAGAAAAATGTTGATTGAAAACACCTACAGTGCAATGCCTATCTGGAAGGTCTTATTTTATTATGTTACATATTAGTTCAAAGAACCATAGATTCATGGTGTTGCCTTGGTTATTTCACGGATTAAAGTTGGTTATCACTGTATTTTAGGCTCAAAGCTTCCAAGTCCTCTAAGCTTCAGGCTTCCATTGAACTTTAGTCTTGGTTTTGCAAATTCATTTAGAATTAAATTAGCTGAGTGATGAAACTCTGACACTGTAATAGAAATCATCAGATGATATTTAAACACGATCACATAGTGCAGTAATGTCAGAACTGGTTTGAGGTAAAAATCATGCCTTTAGGCAATATTGTTCAGGGAAGTCACAAAATGCAAATGATTTATTTGAAGAGTACTTATAATGTTGGGGTTTTTTTTTGTTTGAGAAGAAGATAAAGATCCACTTTTGTCAGTAGTACAAATGTGTAAGATTGAGCTTAAATCTACAGTTCTGAGTGCCTACAGGATTTTGGATTCTGATGTAGACCCTTAATAGATCTCTCAGTTTTGTATATTGAATCAAGCTAACAGTGGTTCAAACCCACTTAAACTTCAGGAATGTTCTGACCTTTCTTTACTTTCAGGCTCTTGTACCTACTCTTCATTTGTCATTCAATAAGAATATGTCAGATTGAAGCCTCCGGTCTCCAATACTTATTAGTTTCTCTTGACTTTTTGTAGGAGCATTATTTTATAATTGTGGATTTTTCTGAAATTAAAGGTGAGATTTTAGTGTTAGAACCTGCACATGAATAATAGCCAAGACACTGGCATAGGCTGTTGGCTGATCAAGTTCTAACTCTTTCATAATGAAGCAAATTCTGCCCTGTGGGCACTCTGTCATGCCCTGCATATTGCAAGTAAAATCCTTGTTCTACTTATTTCAGTAGGGGTTTTGCAGTTCATCAAGATTTCAACCCACATATATATGTTGTTCAGTATATATATGCGTGTGTGTGTCTGTATGTGAAATGATTCATGGTTGCTTGGTAAAGTGTCTTCAGTCTACCTTGTTTTGCCATGCAATTTTCCTTCCTATGAAGGGAAACAGATTCTATTAAGAGGGCGTTCATAGTGCTATTTACAGCAAATAATAGTTTTGTATGAATTCTTCTTTAATAGCATTTATATATTTTTTTTTGCTGGAAGAGCTAGTTCAGGATGCCAGATGTAATTTGGCACTGCTAGACCATGTCAGAGTTGAAATGATTTTGGAAATCCCTCTCTTCTCTGCTAATTAATCTGTGTTTATAAGTGATAGGTGCACTTCAAATTGTTCTATTTCAGCATCCTTTATGGGTAAGATTAATTCTACCCATGGAGCTGGAAAGTTTTTTTTCTGTTAGTGTGCTGTTTTGTGTATTAGGTTATCCAAAACTGCTACTCTAATATGTCATCTAGCCTTCCACTCCCTTAGAGGTGTGGGTTGCCAGCCTATGATTTTAGGCTGATTATGATTATGGTCATGATTATGAAATGATAATTTTTAGTTATCATCTTTGAAGAAATATACTTTGGTTTATATTGAAGTTTAAATTCTATACTAACATGGCACAAAAGTGAATAGAACTCTATATAAGTACAGGATGAATATGACATCCCCCTTCCCCTTGTAATTTTAAATTTGTCTCACCACATTTTAGATTTTAGCTCCTCTTAACTGAAAATGAAATCAAACAGTGTGAGCTTTGGGAAAACTGTTTTGAAGAAGCAGCAAATGCAAACCACATGGTACACTTACATTGTGAAGACGTAGTGAAAAAATCTTTCTTTGTTGGAAAAATAAACTCTAGTGGGTTTACTGAGTAACATTTCAAAGCAGTTTGAGATGAAAGGTCTGTGGTTTAATTCATTGCATATGTGATATTTCCTAATGGATAGGTGTTATATTAAAAAAGAAGTCTGGGAAGTGCAGTAAAATTGAGTTCTGGTTTTGTTGGGGGTTTTTTGTTTGTTTGTTTTTGTCAGAATTGGTGGTTTAGTAAATAAGTTTAATCACAATTTTTCTATCTAAAAAGTGGCAGATATCCGTATATAGGAAAATTCACATCCAGATTAACTGTTCAACACTTTCCACTATAATATCCTTTAAGAATGAGACTTTCTCAAGCTGTAACAGTTTTAGTTGAAGTTTTCCATGCTGCATATGTTCCGACTGATTTGCAAAAGTTTCTGTGAAGTGATTTAGTTGTTTCTGAGAACAAAGTCAGCTAGAAATCAGAAGTTCTAGCCAGCTAGAATCACCTCTATGAGCAGTACTAGTTGGGTTAAATCCTGTGATTTTCACTGTTACAGGCAAATATAGATGGTGTTTTCCTTAATCTCTCTTTCTGAAGTGATGATGGTATATGAATGCTAGCATTCATTTTTACTAAATAAGATTCATGACGGCAGATAATTCCTGCAAACATGACCCTGAATTAAAAAAAGGCATACAAAAAGGGGATAAAAATATTTTTGAAGCTGTATAGCTCTTGGTCTAATTCCATGAAAGATCTATTCAAAGGTGCCAGACTCCTAAGTCTGAAAATTGGTTTTAGTCTATTCTTAATGCAGAATTGAGAGGGTGGCAGCAGCATTATTCTGAGAATCTTGTCTTTGTGGAGCACACTGCATTTCAGATACCAGAGCTGCATCTGGATTTTCTTGGGTACGTTCCTCTTTAACTGCTATAAGCCATCATGGGCCCAGTTTCCAGGGCAAAAGCTGCAGAGGCTCTCACACGCTGTCAGAATGCCTCCTTCCTCTATTCTGTTTCATGCAGAAAAGGAGGAGGAAGCAATCTCGGGGTATGACAAGGGTTAAAGAACAGGTGGTCATCTGCAGGACGACTGTCTCATTTCGTACACAGGATGGATAGCTTCCTGGGAAAAAAAATCCCAGTTTTTGTACTGAAGGAGGTTATTGTCTGTGGACTTCTGCTTCATTTGTTTCAGAAGCTGGAAGGTGTGTGGATGTAACGGGCTCAGCACGGGTTTAACTTCCAAATCTGTACAGAGGGGAACTTTGGCATTTTTGAGTATAAACATTCTCTGTGACTGTCACTGTTTTATATACTCTGTGTTGGTGAGAGCATCCTAGAATATATTTTTAAATAGCTCTTCAAAGACCACAAAACTGTCCTCATAAACCAAATGTAACCTACAGAAGGAAGATAGAAAGAGGATATCTGGTTCTAAGCATCTTACGTTACCTCTCAAACTTCCCTTGGCATTCAGGACTTCATTTTCTGAATCCCTCCTTTATTTTTACTTGCTGTAGCTAGACATGCTGGAGAAGTTTGCAGGTTGACTTGAATCTCATGGAAGGAACAAAGATTATAGAAAGATAAAAAGGAGTTTTATAACACTTTGCAAACTGATACTCTGTTCTTGTTCCTGCCACAGATTTATCACTATGCTTAAAAAAAAGGCAGATTTTTGTTATGCTTTTGTATTTTTTATAGCTGTCCCTAACATAAGCAAGAGATTTGCTCAGAACTTACACTTGATACTGTATTCATCAGAAAATCAGGCCACAGTTTTTCTAGATTAGGCATCTGTATTAGCAGATGCTTCTGAGAGTGTAGTTACTAATTTTGCTGTGCTGCAGTTCACCCTTTTAAAATTATAGAAAATTCTGTTCCAGGAGAGTGTTGTGTAAGGAAATGTATTAATGCTTCTGAAGTTTGGTGTATAGTACTGTGATAAGCTGCATAAAAAGTTTATCCAAATTTTAAGAATTCAATGCAACACTTAAATATTGTGTCTTGAATTAATGCATAGGGTTATACATAATGCTAAAGAAATGGTGAGCAGCTGTCCGTTCTGTCAGCCTTAGGCAGAAGTTCTCTGGAAGAAATAATATGTCATTAAAGGCTGTATCTTAATGCATATGTATGTTGGGATGAATTAAGTTCAAGTCTGGATTTCCTTATTACTTTTTTAGTGCTTTCCTTGGCAAACTCCACGTTCTTTTTTGTGAAGGAACCTTCTGGCTCATTGTAGCCTATTCCTGCTGCTTTTAATATTCTTTGAGATTGATTCATGAAGTGCCAACATCTTGAGCTGTGGAAAAAGAGTAAGAATCCTGAAGAAAGACCCTGGATACATGGGAATAAATTTGAACTCAGACTCTTTCTGTGCCACTTTGATGTGAAATCACATCTTGTGATTCAAAGATCTTTTTGCTGTTAATTAAGGCCACTAATTCAATCAGTTCCATTTTGATTAAAAACTGACAGCATTAGCAAAATGTATAAAGACAGCATCTGGATTGGGTTTATTGGAATGATAGTTTCAGGAAACTGAAAGGTTTCTTGGGTAACATTTGAACATGTCTGTATGTGATAACTACTTAAAGAAAAAAATCCTCCATGGGTAGATAAGCTCAAGAACACTTTTCTGTTAGTGGCATTCACCTGATTAATATCCTGGTGTAGGATAGGTCAATGTGTGTTTCTGTTTCAGTAAGTGACAGTTCATCACAGGAGAATGAAGTTGTGAGGAAAGAAGAGAAAATGGAAGTGAAGGGTTCAGTGAAAGTATGTTACAATACCATCCACACCTCTAGGGGATGATGGTAGACCCACAATGCAGCCAGCTTGGAGTACTGCATTTGTGAAAATGTATCAGCCATAGAGGTCATGGGGAGAAGAGCCTACGACTTTGGCTTCTTTTAATTAGGCCTTTGAACAGAGTGCAGGAAAGAAAGAAAATCCAAGTGATGTGTCCTTATGAACTGGTCAGGTGGCCATGTTTATGACTTGCTGTATGTGCTCTGAGTTGTTTCAAAGGTATATCTGATTTAAAGATTTTTTTCTAAGATGGCTTTTAGTAGCTTTGTGGTCAGATAGAGTAGTGGAAACTGTACACAAATAGGTGATAAAACTTTGTCTCTTACCTGTGTAACTTTACTGACCTGCACAAAAAGGGATAATGGCTTCTGATGGGGTTAGCCTAAGAAGCTAGGACTGAATGGAATTGGATCCTGTGGCAGCACAAATGTTGAAGCTGCAGCTCAAGTCTTGATCTTACCAAAGTCAGTGACCGTGATACTGGACTTGAGCTAATAAAGTTCAGTGGCTGTGACTTAACTTTAAGTTTAGTTAATGCTGCTGTTTTATAATAATTCTTAGTGATCTTTGAGCAGGTTACTTAGTGGATTCTTTCCAGCTGATTGTAGTGGTTATCTGAGGTATGTTATTACAGAGCTACCTTATTTAGAAAAAGAGGGTAGTGATTGAGGCCGTCTGAGAAATGACTCTTGACTTTATCTGGAAGCGTCCTTGTTTCATCCTTTGTTATAGAAAAAGCTGAAGAAGAGCTTAACTCAAATGCATAGATTTAATGGAATTAATCTGTGCAGGCATTTATCATTTCCCACTTTATTGCGTCCAGTTTGTCACACTGCATGCAGAAGAAAAGTTTTTCCCCCACCAGAGTCCAGATGCTAGAGAATCCCCTTAAAGTTCTTTGCAGCTGTCAGGGAATGAGGATTCAACACACTGCAAAAAAGGCTGAGCATGTTCAAGGTCAAGAATGGGGCTGACCTGTGTGATTGATAAAAATACTGCAAGAGCCTCTCCCAATTTTTAATCTGATGAAGGTTTTAGGTCTGCTTTTAAACTTTTTTTATAGGCTCCTCCAAAGCAAGCAGTCAGACTTCCATTAAGATCTTTGTATATATTCCTGCTAACTAGGCAGTTAAGAGTGGAGTTGGGAGAATCTATTTACACACTTTTGAATTTAGTGGTTTTGAGAATAGCTTTGTCTGTTGTATGAAGAAGTTCCTTTTAGTCAGCATACAATATAAAACTTTGTTATTTAAATGTCAAAGTGGTAATTTCCTTCAGTGGGCTGCAGAAAGAGGGTAATATGACACTCCATTAATTACTTCGGTTTTGTTTCCATAAGGCAGGAAAATAATTAGTGCTTAAAGAGAAAGCAAAAAAGAGATGTCTTCTTTAAATACTCAGAGAAGCCTATTTCATGGCTATAAAATTCCTGGATATTTTCTAGAGTGCCTGTCAGTGCCTTACGTGATTGTGTTTTGATCTCTTTACTTACACATCACCAATGAACTATAGTGGAGGAGATGCCTTAGCTGACAAATCAGGCTTTTATCCTCATACCTTTCTTGCAAGAGGGCTTATTTGGATGAAAAAGAAATATTTTGTAGGCTTTTTTGTTTTCACTGTGTGAACATAGACCAATAATTTATAGTTCTTATGGCCTGTTTCTGAAGCCTGTTTTAGTTTCCTCAGGAAACTTTTCTTACTCTCTGACTTTTTTTCCCCTTAAATGTTGTCTATTAAAAATTAAAGATCTAAGGAGTTGGTGGTGTTCAAATAATTGTGTCTGAGAACTGGAAGGTTTGTTTTGGACAGTACAGCAGTACAGTCTGTGTTTCAGAAGCACAAGCTTTCTTTTAATAAGCGGAAGTGACCTGGAGGGTTTCTCCTAAGTTCAGTGAGTGGTGTGATAGCACAGAGATTGGATGCAGCATGGTAGCTTACAAAACCCAGACTGAAATCCAGAATTTTAATGCAGACTGTGAATCCAGAAGCTCTGCTTCATTCAAGTCTGGAAGATGATCTGTAAAGCACGTGGGACTCTGTCTGCTGTGTACATAGACAGCTCAGCATATCACGAAAACAACATCAGGCAGCTTAATTTGCTTCTATTCCTATTCAGACAGGCTGCCCACATCCAGATTATAAGTAGATGCATCTGCAAAGTTGCTGTGCTTCTTCCCAATCCTTTCACAGACATAGCCATTAAGTGCTCTGTTAGTTATGAAGGCAAGTCCACCAGTTCCATGCCATGGTTACCAGGTGCAGATTTGGGTTCTGGCCAGATAGTCCTTGACAGGACAAAGTTTATTGTCTCTTGTTTTATATTTCACTTGTCTTTTAAATGTGGCCATTATGTTGGCCAGGTTCCCATAGTAAATTATTTTTATGTACCTAATTCATTCTCAATGAAACAGACCAGTCCATTAAGAATTCTGCACTAAAAACTGTAGCTCGTTATGTGTTCTTGTGGTGTATGACATCAGTAGAATGCCACAAGTTAATTACATTCTTAATTACAGCTTTGTATTGAATTAGGGACCTATTATACATGGAATAATTGAAAACCTGCTGAGATCACGTCTGGTAACATCTAATTGTATCCTGTGATTCCCCCTCTTCCTCCCCCCCCCCCCCCCCCCCCAACTTTAAATAAAAGCTGGCATTTCATTTAGCATGGTTTTAATTAATTGACATGAGAAATGTAATTAGAGCTGAGGCAACAGACCAACTATCTCAAAACAATCACTCAGAAATTAATCATATTTTTGGGAACAGTTAACCCAGTTAACCGTTTCCAGAGCAGAGGCTATTCTGCTGCATTTCTGGAAAAACCTTGAGCAGGCACAATTGAAGCAAGAATTTGCTGCTCTTTGAAGAGAAGAAATATTTGAATGTTTGGAGACATTCCCAGTGCTCTTTCAACCTAAGGAAACTTGATATGGTTGCAGCTTCAGGCATCAGAAACCTAAGAATAGCACAGGAAGAGAACTGAGATCTAATGATTTTCATTTCAGCATCAGTGAGGGTGGGCTGCAAGTTGGACTTGGACTTTCTGCCCTTGCTTTCCAATTCCCACTTGCCTATATGGATGTGGCAGAGTTGTTTTGGAAGCTGTTTTACCATCTACCATCCACTGTTGCAGGTAACAGGGGAAAAAAATAACTATCCTTTCTTTCTGAACATGCTTAGCCCACTCTTGCCCATAGTACCAAGACTAAATAGTTAGCTGAATTAGGCAGGACCTGGTAGTGAGAATGGTGATCAGTTAGTGGGTTTTGTTTGTTTTGTTTTTTAAATAATGATTATTATACTTTTCTGTTAATATTTTTTCACAGAGGCAGGGCCTTTTGTTTAAATCAACCTGCAACAGGGCTTTAATTCCAGGGTGAAGAATAATGTCCACTTGCTGTTTACAGAAAGTTTTATTTGTTTCAGGACAAACAGTTGTTTTATTTCCTGTGTGTAGCCTGAGTTAGAGGATCTGATGTTTTTCTGTTTGATATCTCTCAAATTAACATGCACATATTTAGACCTGCCTATACATAAATATGCATATGCTTTGTTTCTAAATGGAGAGCATATGCAAGGATAAAACTGCTGTGTGAGAGCAGGTTTAAGAGATCTCACTGTGCTTGGACACAAGCAGAAAAACACTGGGTACATCAACTGAAAACTGGCTGGCAGCCATAGCACATAGAATGGAGAGAATGTTTGCCTAAAAGACTAGATTGTGTCAGGCGTGACTAAGCAGGAATTTTAGCTAAAATGCGTTAGCAAATTCAATGCTTAGAGGAAAATGAGAATGTTCATGGTCTTATCTTTGTTCACTTGATACTGGATTTGATTTTTTTAAAATGAAAATCAATGGGGAGGGTGAAAGGAAGTACTGCAGAGTATGCCCGGATTTTTCAGAACGCTGATACAGGTTACTGCTGAATATTTTGCTATGGCTCTGTTTACATTTTTTTTCTTGAATATGCATTCCTTTTAATAGCCTTGTAGCTCATGGAGCACTGGACTGTCAGTCAGGTAGTAAAATACTTTAATTACCCAGACCCTATGAGAGAAAGGGTGGGACTGGATAAAAGGAATGCACTTCAAGCTACTTTGACTGTCAAAAGAATGATAAACCATAAGTCCTGGCTATTATTATTATTCCTTTCTCTATGAATGACATTCCTCATGGAAAGAGGTATTGGTGTGTATGTACTTTGCAAGTTCTGCTCTTCTATGAATCTTTAAAGGTATGGGAATGACCTCTACAAAGTGATAGATAGTTTCATGGACTAAATTATCCGGCAGGTCAGGTAGTGTAGAGCTGACAGCGGAAGAGGTTTCCTTCCCTTGGTGAAGGACCTTTATGTGTACTTATGACAGGGAGAGATCTTCAGCAGTTAAATTGTGCTCATGTTGAATAAATGAGAACCCCTGTTGCTATAAGGTTTCTGAAAAGCTGTCTCAATTAATAAACAGGTAGGGAAGTTCGCTGAAATGTGTGACCCTGCCTTCTCAATCTTTCATTTGCTTTGTCTTTTATGGACTGCTATTACTTTGTTCATTACTTTTTTTTCATATTATCCTTCCTGGATATGTACGCAAATTGGTGAACAAATCACCATATTCATGTTTCTGTTTTCTAGCTAGGTTTAGCATGTAAAACACTGCTGCTCTGGCAAGGTCCTGGGAACTTTTGCAATGTGGAAAACAGGGTTGCTGGAGGTTCACAAGCTAGTTAAATGGCAATTCTTCTACCACTTCATTTCCTATGTTCCTGGGAATATATGGAAAAGAGGAATGAAACAGATATGCTGTGGTTAAATTAAAAAAAAAAAAAAAAAGGCTATTGGAGCTGGAAACCATTACCTGTCACTGAGCTACTGCATTCAGTGTGGCCTAAAGTGAACAATTCCCATTGTATCACTGGATGGAACTGGGATAGAGCCGAATATCTTGCTTCTGTGCTTGCAGGAGTGTTTCAGGAGTTGATGAGAAACAATGTTTGAAACTTTATGCAAAGCCTAGGTGTGGGAATTATCAGTTCCAGAAAATCATAAAATCATAGAATAGTTATGGTTGGAAAGGACCTTAAGATTATCCAGTTCCAACCCCCCTGCCATGGGCAGGGACACCTCCCACTAAACCGTGTCATCCAAGGCTCTGTCCAATCTGGCCTTGAACACCACCAGGGATGGAGCATTCACAACTTCCCTGGGCAACCCATTCCAGTGCCTCACCACCTTAACAGTAAAGAATTTCTTCCTCATATCCAATCTAAACTTCCCCTGTTTGTTTGAACCCATTCCCCCTTGTCCTATCACTATAGTCCCTAATGAAAAGTCCCTCCCCAGCATCCCTATAGGCCCCCTTCAGATACTGGAAGGCTGCTCTGAGGTCTCCATGCAGCCTTCTCTTCTCCAGGCTGAACAGCCCCAACTTTCTCATCCCATCTTCATATGGGAGGTGCTCCAGTCCCCTGATCATCTTCGTGGCCTCCTCTGGACTGGTTCCAACAGTTCCATGTCCTTCTTATGTTGAAGACACCAGAACTACACAATACTCCAAGTGAGGTCTTATGCGAGCAGAGTAGAAGGGCAAGATTGCCTCCTTTGACCTGTTGGTCACGCTCCTTTTGATGCAGCCCAGGATATGGTTGGCTTTCTGGGCTGCAAGCGCACACTGTCAGCTCATGTTCATTTTCTCATCAACCAACACCCCCAAGTCCTTCTCCGCAGGGCTGCTCTGAATCTCTTCTCTGCCCAACCTGTAGCTGTGCCTGCGATTGCTCTGATCCAGGTGTAGGACCTTGCACTTGGCATGGTTAAACTTCATCAGGTTGGTATCAGCCCACCTCACAAGCATGTCAAGGTCCCTCTGGATGGCATCCCTTCCCTCCAGCGTGCCAACCGAACCACACAGCCTCGTGTCATCGGCAAACTTGCTGAGGGCGCACTCAATCCCACTGTCCATGTCACTGACAAAGATGTTGAATAAGACCGGTCCCAGCACTGATCCCTGAGGGACACCACTCGTTACTGGTCTCCAGCTGGACATTGAGCCATTGAGCACAACTCTTTGCATGCGGCTCATCTTGTTTTCTCAAGTCAGGAAACACATTGCAGGAATGTTGGCTATGTACAACTTGTGTTAGAGAGCCAGAAAACTCATCACTGAGATTAAATTTACACCCAAGCTTCTTGTGCAGAAGTGATGTTGTGATTAAGCTTTTGGGGACAAAAAGGGGGACCAACAGCCTAAATTGGTGAGTTTAGTAAACTTCATTTTCTTTGACATGTGACTTCTGAAGCATTCTTGTCTCCAGAAGGCTGTAGGATGGGCAAATGGAGTGGACTGACAGTAATGGGCAACCGTCTTTCTGTTCATCTCCCTCCAGTTTTGCTTATCCATTTTTCAGGGATAATACTAAATGAAGTATGAGTTTGGACAACAGCCAGGTGTCAGCACATGGCAGAAGATTTTAATTCTGCTTTCAGAAACTAGATAAGTGGTGTGCTAATATAAGCACAACCTCCCTTCTCAGCTGGACAGCTTGAGAGTTAAGATGATCATGACACTGCCATGTTGTAGCATTTAGTGTTAGAGCTTATTAAAGCTCTAATTATTGTAACAGGCAGTGTGCATGACCTGTAGTGTAACTGTAACATGCTGTCTCAGTATTATAACATCTGTTTGGTTATATACAATGACAGAGCAAATATATAGCATTAATTCCCTGTGAAACCTTGTCTCTTGATTATGTACATTTTTTCTTTTCCCCAGTTGTGTTCATACTTGGATGCTGCTTAGGATTCATAAATGCTGTTGTTGTTTTCCATTCTCGCCCTCCCAATTTCAACACTGAAAGCTGTGTTTCTGGGTAATCATCAGGTTATGCATTTAGCTGCTTCCTGTCCAAGTTCCCCATTTTCTTCAGACGCATCGTAGCCACGAAGCATGGTGTAGCTTGAGCCCAGGACAAGCTGGGCTTGTACTTCTACATGCTGTATCATACGTGTTCTGATGATCAGTGAAGACATCTGATTTCAGTGAAGAAATCCAACCAGAATGGATCTGAAATTAGGGTTTTTAACATTAACTGTAATAGTGCTTTTTAGCCTTCTTTCCCATTGTATACAGATTTTAACCCCTTCCACTCTTCATATCTGTGCTTGAATTGATGTGTCTTCCTCCATAGAAGAGGGGAAAGGATGCCTTGCTTTATGGCTTTTAAATATTTTTTTTTAGATGTGGGATTACTGTAAGTTTTTTAGAGAGATCAGTGAAAAGAAGGTGACCATCTTTGTGCAAGTGCTTTTGTTATGCAACATGAGGATTTCTCCATTGCAATATGCCAATTGCAGGTGACACAATTTTTGGTATTGAGAAATTTTTGAATCTGTGTCTGGGTTTGCACAGTATAATGAGATTTTGAATGGATAAAGAAAAGTTGGATCTCAAAGGTTCTGACAATTGCAGTGCTGGATGGGTGCATATAAAAACGCGCTGCATTTGTCACTGAGTTCATACAATACAGAACAAAGTTGTGACAGTGTGCTCGGAAGTGGTCTCTATGAGTCCTTTCCAGGCTGCTCTTTGCCAGCTGAATTTAGTATTCTCATTTCCCTGATCAATGAGTAGATTTTCCTCAGATCATCTTTTTTTTTTTTTTTGTTACCTTTCCAGCTTTTTTTTTTCTATAGAAGATGAAATACTGCCAGATATATGGGGATGGGGGAAGGCAGTGTGCAAGGGGGAGGAGTAGATTCAATCATCATGCAGCACATCATTCCCTGTTAAGCACTGGTGTTCTTACGGATATCCCTGAAGGAACAGATCCCTTCACCTCTAACAGCTCAGAATTGGAGCTTCACTAATCCACGTCATTTTGCTAACCCCTGCTATTGGAAATCCTCTCACTTCCTCCAGCTCCATTCTTTTCTCTTGGCAGAATCTACTTTCTTCTCTTCTATATCGCAGTATGAGCTGCCACTTAAAACACTCCTGTTATTTTTCTGGGGGTGCCTGCATAGGTAAGGTGGTAACTTTATGTCCTGAGGGAGCACCTTGTCGTGAGCAGTGATCCTTCCTATAGCTGAGCATTTCACAGCTTTGCATGGGGCAAGGAGATGAAGACGGGAGAAATAAACAGGGGAGTCTAATCCCATCTGCAGATATCTGCCACCAACTGAAGGTCAAAATCTACATGATAGTTAAAATTTTGGTACCTGCTTACAGAATCTTATGTATAGATGAGTAGCTTTTTTGCTTATATGTGAGAAATAGTAACAGTTGTATGGGGATTAGATATTTTATCTTTTATTTTTATCACTTATCTACCTACCACTGACTTTCAAACCAGGCTTCTACTCAGTTATGTCCAGTTCCTTCCAGTTCTTTACTAAGTGCATGACTTATGGCTCAAACTATGAGAAGATGGTGTATTGTTTGTAAGGCCTCTGAAAGTCTAGCATTGCTGCTTAGTTGATTTGGCTAGGTTGCCCATCCCAGTGTGCCTGGTGTAGAGGTGTTGTGGTTCTTGGTAAAAGTGTTTCAGCACTGTCTTTAAAAATGACTGCTCAATGGTTTTCTTATCATGATTCAGAAATTTGCCATCTGTGACAATGTGATAGGAATATTCAGTCAAGGTGAGAAGCTCACTCAGCCTGGGATTTACTCTTTACAGTCCCAGGTGTAATGCATTCATTAGTGAAGTCTGAATTCAGAGTGGGAAGGACTGACTTGGCCTCCTCTGTTCCCTTGGAGTCTTTCATTAGTGAGTACTTTTCACAGTTACATGTGTAGCTAGGCTGAGGGTTTTGTCTACGCTAAGTGGATTCTAGTTGTTCCCCTGACCTTCAATTCTTCTTTCAAAGTTTATGCATCAAGGAACATGCTTTAATGCAGTTCTAAGGAAAGTCTATATTCGTTGGTTTTCAGTACCTTTACGGTATGAAGATAGTAGGGTATCCAGGCAGCTTGCCCGCATGACTAGACTGGATAACAGTTGTCTGATCCTGTACACCTCAGACAAGGTATCAGTCATTGTCATTGCAGATTAATTGCTCAATAGATGTATTTTTCTTATTGGCTCTTCCACATGGTGACTCAGGAGGGTGAGGAGGTTGGGTGAATTGCTTCAGGCTAATTGCATTAGTAGTGGCCTAATGCAAAACATTTAAAAAAACATTAAAAAAACTAAAGCCAAACAGTGCAGCTTATTTGCCTTTTGCCTCCCCCAGCCCTTCCTGGCACATGAGGCACCTTCATACCACGTGAGGCAGGGCTTTGTATTCTGCTGAGTTTGAAAGCGTGATCTAAAGGGAGGCTGAGTATCCACCTCTCACCAAATTGCCAAGTACAGAAAGCCTTTAAAAAAGCACTTGTGGAATTGTTTAGAAGGGCTCTTTGGGCAATATTCAGTAGCGAGTGTAGAGAGGCTTTCATTGAGAATCATATACATTCAACTGTGGAACACATGTATGGCGTGATATGGCCAGGCACATGATGCAGGATGTTGTCATGGAGGTTTCTCTCAAATGCCACTTGCAAGAAAATTCATCTAATAACTGTAGTCCTGAGACAGGATATAATCTGAGCATCTAGTTTGCAATGTGCTTTGTTGTGACCTCTGTCCAGCCGCAGCAAGGAAACAAGGGCAGTAGTGTGCAGTGAGTAAAAGTGATGCTTTGGAGTAAGTTTTAGTATAATTGGGCCATTCCCTGCCTGGTACATGAAAATAAAGTAAAACCTAAACCGAAAATTGACTGAGCATGCTTTAAGTGTTGCACTGGAGTAGGTAAAATTGCTATAGCAGTCTCTTCCTTTTGTAAGAAGAGGAAGCTTCATGTGTCTTTAGTATAGTCAAGATACATTATGTCAGAGAAATCAGTAGGTTAATTTAGCTGTTGGGCATTTTTTTTATACTAAAAATACGTACTCAAATCGTGTCTCTGACTTTTCCTTTTGTGCCTTCCCTTTCTGGAAAAAAAAAAAAAAAAAAAACAAAAAAACAAAAAACTGTGTGTCTATTCAAAATATGTGTGTGTAAAAATACATGTAACAATCTTGGTGAACTGCTTCTATGTCTGACTTGAATTTGGTGTGCACAAGTTTGTATGTTGAAAGTTAGCAGGGATGTTACTTCAGGTTTGTTTGCTGAATGATGAACTGATGTATAACCAGTAGGGATGAGAAATCGGAAGGTTGCTTTTGAACTTGATGACAGATTGCCAGGGGAACAAGGGCTATAAAGCCATTCATTTGGCTGTCCTCTGAGGAGAGTCAGCCATCCATCCAGCTGAGTCAGCTGTAGCAATGAGGCAGGAGAAAACTTCCAGCTAGCCAACCATTTAGAAAATGAGCTAGCTGCTTCTGGGGATTCATTTAGTTAATCAGATTAGTTTAGCAAGTGACAAGAAGAGAACTGACCAAGTTGCTAGATAAAGTATCCCAAGTAAAAGAGAAAGAATCAGTGACAACAAATACAATTACTAGTATTTTTCATGAATATGTCATTTCAAATTACAAACACTTAGCAGTGTGATTACACCTTCATATTAATACCTGTCTGTGGATTGATTTGGAAGGGTTAAGATTTATGTATTGGGTTTAAGTCCACTTCTTCCCAGGTCCTCCCATATTGCTTCCTTTCATATAGTTTTCTGTATTGTTAGTCATCCCTCATTATTACCTGCTTCTCACCTTCTTCAAAGGCTTATGAGTACAAAATAACCTCCTGACACTTTCAGGTATGGATCATGGAAACACCTGTATTTGTATCCCCTACCTCTTTGGGTTTTTATGCCACTTTTGTCAGTGAGGATCCAGGCCTGCTCACATTGCAGTCAATGAGGAGCAGGAAGTGGTTGAGAATTCCAAAGCTAAGGAGAGTGGCCCTCAGAAATGGGTTCATGAGCTCACTGGAAACTGAATTGCAAAAACTGTATTCCTAGCATCATCAAAACCAGGATCCATTTCTTTTCAGAAGGAAACGGAGAACAACAGATGTAATCGAGACACTGCCTCATTTATCTCTGTCTTTGGTAAAAACTTGTGTATAATTAAAATGCCAGGAGAGTTTAGCTGGAAGAAAAAATATGATCTCTCTGTTAATATTGAAGGAGCCTTTTGACTTATACCAATTGAGAATCTGATGTTATATAAAAGAATGTAAATAAGGAAGATCCTTAAAAGCTGGGTGTTTTTAATGCTTTTTTTCCTTGTTAGTGGAAGAAGCTTTTTTTTTTTTCATTGGTGGTATTTGCATATTGTAAGCAGCAGTGAACAGTGGTTAAGAAAATGAACATTTTTGTACAGTTTTGTTTTTGCTTTTGGTGCCTTGGGCCTATTTTCAGTAAAAACTCTTCATTCAAATGCATCCTAACTTGCTAAAAGAGGTAGCAAATTTCATTCTACTGCATAATGTGTTTTATGAGAACTTCAGTATAAATCAATACAAAATACTGTACTTATTGCAAGTATTTTGGGTGTGTTTTATTAATACTGAGGAAGCTCCCCTTCTCCCCTCCAAGATCTTTGGGTTTCTTTACTTTCAAGCATTTACTTATTTTGCAACATCTCCATTACTTTCATTCTGTAGGAGGCTGATTGCATGAACTCGCATACTTTGTGTTTTGAGGAATTAGCCATTAAGTAGCAAGAGCTTAAAATCTTCTTTGATTGATTACATGTAACTGTCTAAATTGCAACAGTAATTCAATATAACAGTCATTGCTTATGAGGTGCAAAATAATTTATCTTGCTAACAAAACGTCATTGTACACTTTCCAAAAGAAAATATTAAATTAATGCGAATGTCTAATTTTTGTATCTTAATTCTGTTCAAATTTCTGCTGTAATATAAAAAAATAAATCATGTCTTTTCATGAAGATGACTTTGAAATCCTTTGCAGTGGAAAAAATCAAGACAAAGAACTGCAAAACAGAAGTCGTATTCTGTGAATGTAAATAGGTTCTGCACCATAATTAGTGATTTTTCTAGGGCTGGTCTGGAGGCCCTGTGTTTTCATGGGAAAATCCGTTTGATGTGTACCATCCCTAATTTCTGCAATACTGAATAACCAGGCTCTAATTCTGTTGTAATGAACCATGTGTTAATGCTACAGCCTTCTGTCCAGCCAGAAGCCAAAACTCCATGTCTGACTTTGTAATGAATCTTGCAGTCGTCTTGTTGACTCCATGGGTAGGCTTTTGTTCCAAATCTGTCCTCAAATATTGCTGGCTTTCATTGAAACATACAATGCAGCCTACAGTTGTGCTTGGGTTTATGCAATTTGCTAACTTTCCTGGAAAGTGTGAATACTTCATACCCTTGAGGGAAATTTGTTTATTTGTTTCCTTGTTAGTATTGGAACAGTGGGATTTAGAGCAGTGGCACTGACTGGAGCTGTTTAAAGTTTAGTTTTCTTTTTTGAGTTGGGTTTTTTTTTAAGCTATGAGTCAGACAGAACTAGCACAGAGGTGAGAGTTTGCTATGCGTCTCTGCGTGGAAAGGTTTATTCTGGCAGCCCTCGCTTTCTTGGAGTGTCATTTAATAATGAGCACTTATTTCTGCATTCTAATTAGTGTTTTTCCCCAGATTGATGTATTTTCTGCTATCAAGTTGATTGATTTTTGTTGTTATTGGTTGTTTCATTTCATTTCAGCATTACTTTAAAACTTGCAAACAGAACATGCAGTTTTGCGTGGGTACAGTTAGATCCAGGAAGATACTGATTGAGTTCAGAGACTGCTCAGTATTGCGAATGACTTATTCAAATCCTAATCAAATGCACAGAGCCTAAGTAAACGGAATTCCTCCTCCCCTACACAAAAAGCATGTGAGACCAACCCTGTTGCACTTATATGCTGCAATGAGGCCTGCCGTGGCTTGCGCAATGTTCTTCAAGCACATTGCTTCAGTCAGCAAGTCTGCATACAAGTCGTGCAGTTTGGAGTGGTAGTTTTGTTGTAGTCCCACTGAGATGACCATCCTTTGTGGCTGGGAGAGATCTTGTATGTGCCTATATCCAAAATTTGGGGAATGTACCTTATAGGTTACAAACTGGTGCAAAGATTATCAGTTGTGTGGAAGTGTTGTTGGTGGCTCCCACAGGATTTAGATAAAGAATATGTGAGTGTAATCTAAACTCCATGGCAAATACTGGTCTATGAGGTAGGTTTCGATGGAGTTTTGTTGATTTTCAGGCATGTGTATAGTACCATTGGTTTACATATAGAGTGTCTAGCCCCATTCAAGTGCGCACTTGTATTCTTTGTCTGCACAGCTTCTCTCCATTAGCATAGTTGTTACTCCTGAGAGTATGTGTTCATTCATTGCGTCTCAGTGTGGCAGTCAAAGAATTAATTACTCTGAGAAGGGACAGGCCTCTTCTAAAGAGTTTCACAACTTCAACTTTTAATGGATCTCTCTCCCCTGCTGAGGCTGCACTGCAGCTTGTCAAAGCATTCGAGGCGGCTCCACGGGTCAGTGGTTCCCAATGGAGAGACAGTGTTAGAGGAACCGTGACACTGGTTCCTAAGGCTGATTTACTTGGAGTTGGGGGTTAGTGAGGGAACGGGAAGAAGGGAAATTGTAAGCCCTTGAATCATTGTTCGCAAGAAACAGATTTGAAAATTCTCACTTAAAATAAAAGTAGTATTTTATTTAAGCACATGTTACTTGCACATTCAAGTGCTAAACCTCCCTGCTTGCTCTTGAAACTGATTGCCTAAATGGCCTGACTGCAATGCTGCTGGATGTTTGTTTCATTATCTAATGTCACTTATTGATTTTCATTAAAAACATGTCAGCATTGATTTTTCTAAAGCACCCTCGGAAATGCATCCTGACCCTTTTTTATGTCAAGTCCACTGCAGAGTCTCCCACTGAATTGGTCTAAAGCAGGATTATTTTCTGACTAAGAAATGTTGATTAAATATTTTGATGTATGAGTGGTTAAGACTGCTTTAAGAACAAAGCATGCCAAGAGGAAATGAACTGAGACAAGGGAAAAGCTGAAAGAGAGGATGCTATAAAACAGGCGCTTGTCTATTCATGCATTGTTATTTAAAGTTAGTGATGTAAATTAGCTGAGGATCTGGTCTTGTGTATCAACATGAGTTCACACACCAGTTTGTATTGACATGAAGCTGATAAGAGAAAGGAAATATTATTTAAAAATGTAGTTAAATCTGAGTACAGACAAGTATTCTTTCTTCTCTTACCTTATTACCATGAATTTTCAGGGATTCTGGCGTATTTGTTCCTTAAATCTTAGAATACCGACAATCACAGAACTTAAATTGATCAGCTGGTTTTGTCATATGCCTCTGTTCTTTTCCTACTCTCCTCCTGTGGCTCATCATGCTTATTTTTCAGAAATGAAAAATCAGTTATTAGATATGTGTGCTGATGTGCAATGAGGTATGAATATTCTGTGGACCTTTAGCATTACTCCAGCTCAGCTGCCTGTGATTGCAGGGCACTAAACTTGCTGCTGCAAGACTTGTGCTTATATATTCCTGCCTTAGTTAACACTGAGGCTTCACAGAATTGACACGTTGTTGAAGTTCAGTGACTGGAAAGTTCTGGTACTGCTGAATTGGCTATTGGATTTGAAGCTGTGGCCTAATTTAGGTAGCAGTGGGCTGCAGAAATTCAAATTCATGACTGAAAACAGGAAAATGCTTTTAAAGCCAATTTTATGTGTATCTCTAAAGATGGACAAGCTTGTTTCCCAGCTTCTGTACCATGGATTCTAGTCTCAGAGAAACAACAATTTATGTTCATTAGGTAACTATTAGCCTTGTTTTGCTTGGCTTGGGTCCTAAAATTTATGAAGAGAAATGTAGCATCCCATTTGTGGGGAAAAATGACTTTGAGGTATATATTTACTCTTGCATCTCTTGTGTTTTGCACTGCAAATCACTCACATGAGAAGGGGTCACTTGAATACAAGTAGTGTAGCCAAACCTGGTGAGGTAGAGTGGAGTGTGTTCCTAGCTGACAGAAACAACTCTTGTGTTGCTGGAAGGTAACCCTGACTTCTGCTTAGTCAGCAAAGCCCTTCCAGTTAACTGATGCGCTTGTGTGTAGGAAAAATATCATGGGTAGAAAGGAGCATTCAGAAACTCACTATGGATGAACAACTCGGTGTGTGTAAGTCTCCAACTCTGTGCAATTCTTGCCCTGTCCTATTTTTTTCTCTTTTTAGGAAGAGTATGTGTGTGGGAAGTACAATTAGAGCCTCTTGGTGGAGGGTATTTGCATGCTTTTGAAAAAATAATGCTGACCAGGTGTGACTTCTGTCATCTGCATTACAAAGTTGTAGAGTATAAAGCTCATGACTCTCCTTCTGGGGGTGAGCATAATAAACAGTTGTACCATAGTGTCTGTTGGAGTAGTTCTTTGCCTTTTGATCGCAGGTACATATACCCCAAGGGGAAAACCTTTGAATGCCTCTCCATGTGCACCTCTGCATGGCTGTAAAACCTTTTTGCACTGAGGGCACGTGTCCCTATTCTCTGCGTGCACTCTATTTTTTTTTTTTCCTCCCATTGCCTCCTCTTTCTTCAGTGTGTGTTCTTAAGCTGCCTGCCTTTTCTTCATTCTCTTTTTAATCTGCATTCATTATACTCATTGTGCTTTTACTGCTATTAGTGCTTACTGTTCTGTAGCAGAGTAGATTTTTAGGATGGACATACTTTCGAATACTTGCTGGATTCCCCAAGGGTTTGTGAAAGCATCTGTTTAAGTGGGACCAGCTGATATGCAGTGCTGCTCAAATCCCACTTACATCCTCCACTTCTGGCAGGTATGTAGGTCTCTACAGGTAGCAAGACTGCTGCAGCTCTCTTGTATAATATAATAGCAAGCTTCTATGATAGCACCAACTTCTTGCCTCTTCATGGTACAGCCTCATGTAAACTGAAGTATTGTTACACAAAGCTGGGATAGAGGAGAAGATGAGTGGTCCATCAAATATGTTGTCCGAGCTCTGGAGGTGGCCTTTTTCAAGTGTCTCTGAGGAATGCAGAAGTAACCCCCTAAAGTGCTGAGCCAATTGTGCAGCTCTGTATGACTGGGCTGGAGGGAGGGGACTGGATTTCTTCCTGACCCCCACCTGTCAGTCAGCTTAGCCCTGAAGGATAAGCTGATCTTTTGAAGTCAAGGCTTAAAATTGTTGAGACCAGAGGGCATTTCTAATGAGTTACTGGGTAAGCAAGAAAAAGCAATGGTACTGTGGATGGTATCAGCTTTGCTTTGATCAGATATTGTAGTCTTGTGCGCGCACACACACACACACACACACACATATAAATTTAATAGTTACTACTTAACGCTTACCTACTCTGTCCGTGTTACTAAATGAGAAGCAGAGGGTGTCTGTGGTGCAGTCTCCTTGAGCAGACCGATCTGAGAGCTTTGCCCAGCAGCGGTGGCTAACAGAGCAGCTCTGTTTTACTGATAAAACAGTGAAGGAGCAATGCATGAACTCTGACTTTCCCTATAACTGTGTGGATGCATATGTGTGTGTGTGTGTGTGTGTGTGTGTGCGCGCAAAATACTCTAAGGCTGCTCCAGTCTGGAGATTTTAGTGCCTTTGAAATACAAGTAATAAAAGCAGAAACTGGCACAAACCTATCCAAAGCAATGCACTGAAAATACAACTTCTGAAGGGGAAACACCACCTTCTTCACCCTTCAAACAACCATACCATAAATTTTTTTGCCTCTTTTGGTTTTAGTACTATTGTAAAAAGCCCAGGCCTGCTTTAAAAAACGTGAAACTTCCTCTTACAATGGCCAGAAGTGAGCTTTGAGACGCTGCCACAACTCCTTGTCTGTAGAAGAGCCCTTGCTGGGAAGGCTGTGATTTATATCAGCCTGCCTGTCACGGGGTGAAAGGAATGCCCGGGTTTTCATTTTGATCAAATGTTAGGTTTGAAAACCACCCACTGCTGTAAACTCAGTTGGAGTGGAGAGATGAGATGGAGCACATTGCATGCTTTGTTACTGAGATAGTGTTTTAAGACTGTCTGAATCTGTTTCCCATTGCTGAGTGCAGGGAGGAAAGATGTGGATTTAAAAAGGGAAAGCTAAACTAAACTTTTCTGGATTTGTTTTGTGGGTTGGTTTGCTGGTTTTTTTCTTCCCCTGCTTTCAATGCAATAGAAAATGGGGTGAGAGCAGTTCAAGAACATATACTCTCTTCAGTAAAGACACTAAAGAAGGCAAAATCTTTGGAACTTGAGTAGATGAACCTGTGGAAAAGATTGGGGTGGAATTTTCCAAGGGAACTAACAGTGAAAGCTGATGGACCTGCTCTTATGCTTACAACAGGGGGCTGTGGTGGGGGTGACACCAGAACAATTTTGTCCTGTAATTGTTTCAGCAGCTTTCACATGGACTTTTCTTTCTGAGAGGGCAGTTGCTGATACAGTTCTAGAACCATGTTATTGTTTTCTATTTAAAATGCACAATAGTTTCTGTGTCTTTTTCTTTTCTTCACTTTGTTGGCAGCAGCACACAGGAGTTTCCCTGATTTTGGGTTTCATCATAAGTTTCCAACTTGGACTACCCGTAAGGTATAAAAGCATCTGATCTGAGTTTGTGGCTCTGAATTTAAATTACATTGTTTCTGATCTTTCTTATGTTAGTTCTCTTTTGCATTGAGTTTCATGATGCAGAATAACATTTTTATCTCATTAATGCACTTGTGTTTACTTTGCCGTGAATGAGCACTTAAAAAAAAGAATTGGAGATACTAATTAGAGTTTGGAGCAGTCCTTCCTGAGGTTATATTAAATAAAGACTATAATATGGACTCATGTTAAGAACATGAGAAATTCTGTGCTCTTGAGCCCATCAGTACACTCATGATCATCATCTTTAGATCAACTGTATGATGTCAGTGAGCAGTTTGTATGAATAAAGGATCACTACTATAAGTAAGACAAACTATGTCTTACCTGCCCCTGCTGGCATTACGTTTTTTTAAATGTAATGTAGAATTAGAAGAAGTAGATAACTCCCCTACTCTGCTACATCAAGATGTGTAACCTTGGGCAAATCATGTCTGTGTTCACCTGATACAAGAAGGGATAATACGGTCTCATAGGGGTGCTTTGAAACTAAGCACGTTCAAGATTAAAATATTATAGTGACAGTGGCAAAAAAATATCCAGTGCACTTCAAACAGTCTATTTGATCAGTATTTCAGGTCAGAGCAGATTTAAAGGCCATCTGTGGTATGACTCCATTGAATTATATAAACCAGGGTCAAACGTGATTCATGTATTTATGTGGTCTGACCCCTTTGAATTCTCTGGTCAAGTTGTGTTAGAAAGGGAGAGAAGCACAGAAGTTTGCCATGATTTTTATGTGTCTGTCTTGAAAACAAAACCCTGTCAACAGCTAACCAGAAGACTCTTGCTTTGCAGTTTTGATCATGGTTTCAGGGACATGAAGAGCAAGCTGAAATGTGTTTCAAATTACAACATACAACACCTCTGAATATTTGTCAGGCAGTTAATGTGGTTGTTGTAAATGATTCCCCCTCTAACCTTCTTCCAAAATAATGTACTTTACTAACAGACCTGCTGAACTAGAACTCCAGTTATTATTTTGCAAATACATTTTTAAATCCTTGGGTTTTCCATCTTTTTCACCATACATTGTACCTTTATCGGTTTTACATTTCCAGGCATAAGAGGGGAGTTTCTTCCGTATCCACATAATTCTGGTCCTAGCTGGGGATGACCAAAAGGACTGACAGTGGTTTGCAAATGTAGAGAGAAATCCAGGATAGTTTTCACCAGGGAATCAACGGCTGAGTTTTTGAACATCACATTAGTACTAATTCCCACCTGGAATGTGTTAACTGCAGCCATTGTTGTAAGAAATTGCAAACATCAGGTAACCCTGCACTGTGGAGCTGGAAATGATTCTCAGGCTTCTCTTACAGCTCTTATTCTTGAAATCTACATCCTGTATTTTTCTTCATAAGGTTCAGGTCTGGATTTCTTGCCTTTTGGCATTAACTTTGTGCTTGTTCTCTTCAACTTATGACTTACTCATGGGCGGAGTACTAAATGCCAGCGCTTTAAGGGGATGGGTTTGAGTGGTTTTGTCAAAGATGTGTTTTTAAGGTAGCATTTGCTTCATCATTATTTTGATGGTATGCCTGTACTGTTGGCATCAAAGCAGAGGGTTGAGCTCTGACAGGTATGCACATTATCTATCTGAAGCTGTATTGCAGATAAGGATTTTATAGTTTGAATTTATAGCCTCTTAATTTGAACAGCCATTCAGAAAATGCTACATAGCTTCAATCTGTGGGAATTCTCTTGTTTGTAAGAGCAAAGGCTTCATAAGTATGGGCTGAAATGTGTTTCTGAGTAGGAATGCTGTTAGAACTGTCTCCTCAGCTCCTGTAATAAAAGTTTGCACAATGCACCTTAGTGTACCATCATAGAATAGTTAGGGTTGGAGAGGACCTTAAGGTCATCTAGTTTCAACTCAGTAAGATCCCATTTGATAAATCAAATTATCAAATGTAAGTTTGTATGCAGTGTAAGTTCATTTACAATATTCCTTATTAAGTAAAAAGAAACGGAAACTTAGCTTTTCTGCATTCTACTAGTAATTTTTGTTCAATTGCTGCATTTATCACTTAGATCAATCATCTTCATGTATAATCTAATTTCATTTGTGAGCTTTCTAAGAGAGGTGCAAAACTATATGCACAGAAAAAACTGAAAAAAGAAAAACATACTTTTGAATCAGTGTGATAGAATACTTGTTACAAACTTCAGACTGGATTGTTGCTTTCTGTTAGTATACCTTCATAGTATATCCAATGTATCTGACGTATCTGATTCCTTGATACTAGGTTAAAATGTTAGTGTTAACTATAGCAGGCTAAGTGGGTACTTAGAGTCATAGAAAAGAAAGAACATCTGAACTTATTACTGTAATCTTTCATTAAGTAGTTGTAAGTTATGGAGTCCTTTGAACCAGTCCAACTGAGCCCTGGAAGTATCTGGTCCTCTGTTTCATAGAAATGCTTAAGCCACAGCTCTCTGATGGAGGGAGATCTGAAAATAGCTGTAGGGGTCAGCTCTGATCTCTCTTGTGAGACTGGAATTTGTTGAGCAGAGTTCTTATCTGTGCTGTTCCCTCCCACACCTAAGTTTTGTTGCATTTGCTGTATACAATATACAGAGCAGAAAAGGAGTGCTTCTGAAAGCTGTCTTAAAAATGCAGACTCTGAGGAGATTGGGGGAAAAGGCAAATTTTTTTTAAATTCCCATTTGTATGAATAATCCACAGATTAAGGATTTCAGAGCAGAAAGAGGAGCTGAAGTCTGAAATGCCTGGCCCCTGTGTGGGATTCATACAGAGCAGCTGAACAAAATGCTTCACTTCAAAAAGCCACTGCACAGCTTCCTTCTCTGTTCTCAGGGAGATGATGAAGAAGAAAGATGATGACTTTGCAGCTGATTAATCACTGGGAAACAGTAATCACTAGTGGTGTGTTTTGGATCATTATTCAAGGACTTTGAGACAGAAATAAACTGGAGAACTACAACAGTAGCTTTCTCTAATTATTTTTCTGTTCTCAGCCCTACTTCATGTATTGAGCAAACCATTTCTCTTCTTCCAATTTATAGTCAATGGTCTCTGGGGCACTGATTCAAAACATCCTGCAGAGTTTATTCTAGAAGCTGACTTGATGAGAGCACATTTATGTCTTTAAAAGAGGCTATTTATTGTGGAATTAATTCAGACTCTAAAATGGTAGCTAAGGTTTTATAGCATACTTAAATGTATATATCTGCTTGAAAAATATTTTGAAATATATCTTTATCATGTGTAAATTGGCACAGCATCTCCAGAGCTGACAGAAATGGAGCAGATTTATACCTGCTGAAGTTTGGACCCCTTTGATTTTTTCTTTTCTCTTCCATGTGTATAATGCACAGAGAAAGAAGGCAAACCTCTCTAATCTGGAGAGAATTTAGACACTAATCAAGCGCTGAAGAGGCACCATGCCGAGGCTGAGAGCTAAAATCCTGAGGATGAAATCAAGTAATTGCTTTATTTCTTTCTTTTGAGACATCTAGAGAGATGCTTAAAGGCAAAACTAAAAGTGAATGAATGAATCTAGCCAAGTGGATTTAGCTGCAGATGGATGTATTAAACTTCCACTGAAAGTGGCAGCAAATAGGTGACACTCATTACAGCTTACAAAGGCTAAAGCCAGCAGTAGGGCGTCTCTGTGTTTCTCTCTGACTTAGTATATCCCGTAAGCACCCAAACCAAGGCAAAAGGTGCTTAATTTAGAAAGAAAAGGGGTATTCATTTTGTTTTAAAGTAGCTCATAATCAAGAAACTACTGTCAATATTAAGTCAGTTAACTGTCTTCATGTCTATTTCTTTGCCCAGACCCCAAACAATTGCAGCAGTGATTTAATGATTTTATTTTTTTATGTGGGTATAATTTGTGAGAGACTAGCACTCAGAAAGGAGCAAGTGAGAAGATGTAGGGGAGGGAGAGCAGGGAAGTGTTGATCACTTCTTTTAAATGGTTACAACATGACCATTTTACGATTACATTCTGTTGCAGCTGGTTCTTTGTACTTTGCTGCTGATAGAGGTCTGATTATTGGTACTGGAGGGGTAATTTTTTTCCTTAGATTTTTCTTATGTGGATGGTTTCATGCTTCTTCTCTAGATTAGGAACCGGACATGCAGGTTTTCTACCACACTTGAGTAACTGAGCTGTTCCCAAGAGAAGGGTTTCAGGATTTTAGGTGTAGGTAAAGAATTTACAGTATTTCTGAGCCCCCTTTTCTAAAATGTTAAATGAATGTGATATGGCAAAATCAAGTAAGATTAGAAGCAGGAGACTTCCTGAATGTCAGTTGCTTGTTCTGTATGTGGAATGGTTGACATCAGCTTTCAACTGCCAAATAGGAAATTCACACCACAGACTGGATTTCGCTTCGATCCCAGAGACCAGATTTTCAAACGAGCTCAGCCCTCAGGTAAACGTGGAAAGAAATGACCATATTTCTAGAGCCCCCTGCAAGTTGAGTTTCAGAATTACTGCCTCTGGGTACTGACTGCTACTGGACTCCAAGTGTACTAATGCAAGTTAATGCCTGCAGGATTGCACCATAGGTGTGCTGCAACTTTAATTTTGGTCCCTGAGAAGGGCAATGAGCTCACACAGACCTAATGACAGCTCATCTGCACTTTAATTAGCCAGGGATGCCATCATATTTAGTACAGGAGCCATGCTAAAACCATGCTAAAATGCGGCTCACATTTCACGTTTAGTGTTCTGTCAAAGACACTATCACCCAGGAATGAACTGCTGCTATTAAATTTCATAAACAATCATTTGAAACAAAGAGTTGTCACAGAAGCAGACTTAAGCAGCATTTTAATGCAGTAGCAGAGGCATTGTTGTGCAAGGGACAGCATTACAAAACTCTGCTCCAGACAGAAAGGTCATCAGATCTTGGTCATGCCCACCTGAGTGGCCAGGTATGTGTGATTTCTGTTCCTTCTACAATGATTTTGATACCTTGGAGCAAGGTAATGAATTGTAAGAGGACCTGGCAACACCATCTAGAGTTGAGGCTGCATGCTATTTCTTATTATTGGGCCTTTTTTCTCTTGTCAATAAATACATCAGAATTGGAAATGAAATTTTCTTTACCAGTGTTGGTCTGTCTCTGGATGAATTTTACGTTTGGAAGAGTGTTAACTATTCAGTTTGAGGAAGAAATTGGAGGAAAACTGTTTAGTCAGCCTTTTATTAACAGATTTTCTTTGAGACTCTTCAAAACCTTCATGCTTTTAAGGGAAAGGACTTTAAAAATGGTGGGAAGGTTTGTTTTCATGCCATTTTATACATTAGAAATCTGCTGAGAGACTAGCTTTTTCTATTTGAATGTGGTGTAATACAAATAATAAGAAATAAGCAGTAAAATGAATGATGTGTTATGCTCTTTTCCTTCTAATCATTATATCATCCTTGAGTTCAAAGGTATTGCTTTCTACCCTCAGGATATTACTTTTCTGCAGATCTCCTGAGTGTGTCTTACTGAAGCAAGAGGCTATTGTGTTTTCTGGGATCACTTAAAAATTTCAAGGCAAGCACTTTGCCATTAAAATAAATAAATAAAACAAAGCAAGTAATGATGGGAGGGAACTATCAGCACAAGTGAATACACTGGGACAGTCTGCAGCTCCTGCTGCACTTCAGAGACTTTGGTTCATTTCCAGTAGCACTGAAGTCTTAACCACTGCAATTACCACTGAACCTTCAGATTCCTAGCAACTAGCAAATGAACAGAGAAAGCAGTTATCTGAGTAACTAGGGAATTTAACACCAGAACAGCCTTCTTTTTCACTGGCACATCAATGCGCGGTGATTATATACCCAGAAGACAGAATTTAGGTAAGTTTCTGGTGGGGGTGAGAACTAGAACAGCAATAATCTCACATATCTTTAAAGAAAGAAATAGGGAAATTGTGTAAATAATTGGGATGGGATTTAGTTTTTCAATCTGCCTGTTAACCTCTAGATAGTCCTAAACCATAGGGAAGTTTTCTTGTGATACATTTAAAATGAATGAAATTCTTCTGATATGTATGAATATAATTGTCCTTCACATAACAGAGAACCTGATCAAAACAGTATTTTTCTTCCCGATGTGCCTGATGTCTTCTGCAATTGCTTTGTCAGCTCTTCCATCCTGTGCTTCTGGTAGATTTTGGTCCTGTTGCTGCCATGGATTGGGCAAGTTTTCATCTGTTTCTCAGTTTCATCACCTGTAAAACTGTGGGAATGACACTTGACTTCTGCTGGGTAGGGAAGTGATCCTGAAGTTATAACAGGTATTTGCATCAGGTCTGCATTTCTAAGGTATAGCTGATGTATCTAATAGTACAATGTGTATGACTGAAATTTAAACAGCATGATTAACAGCACTTGTGAATGAATACCAGTGCATTTATACCAACAGTAGCCATGTGTAGAGCTTGGAGAGATGATGTAAATAATGAAAAACCCAGAAAAAAAAGAGAAGTGTGTACTCTTTCCCGTTGTAGAATGAATCTGCATTTTTTTGCTATTTGTATTAAACCTGAAAATGATTCTGGGAAACAGTTCATGTCGTTGTCCTCTTCATCTAGCAGAAGTGAAAAAGCCACTGATTTGGTTTTAATACATTGGAGTACTGTGTAGGATTTTAACTTGGTAGTAGTGTAGCAGTTAAATCTTTTTAGTATATACTTGCAAAGTTCTACTGTCATTTGCTTTTCAGATGCTTAAGTAAGGAAAAACTTAATGCTTATTTCTCAGAAATTCTTTGGTAGATGTACTGTAACAGAAATAAATATGATTTAAAGTGCCTTATTCAACCTCACAGACACACTGCAAAAGGAGGCATGCTGTTAGTTCATTCTCTCTTTGTGGGGCTGGGTTTCATCTCTCTTGAAGCAACTGTCTTTTTGCTTCATGAACTCTTCTCCTTTGCTATTGAGTGTCACATCTGGTAAGGTCTGACATGTGGTAATTCCTCATCTCTGTAGTCACAAGAACCTAGACAAATCTAAACCTACTGTGGTAACATGTTGGTTTTAATCATGATTTTGATCAACTGTTTTGCTTTGCTCCCCCAAGTGTTTCAAGATGCTTTCATTGTAGATGCAAGGAAATTCCGGGAGAGGGAAATAAGGATTTATATGCAAAATGTGTGATTTGAGGGGGTTTAGAAAGAAAAATTCACTGGGTGAAATGTTTAGATCTGATAGTTTCCTGCTGAGAATGCATATTTTTTCAGTTGGGAAGGCTGTTCTAAAGGACTGAAGAAGTGCTATGTGCATCGCTGCTCTCTTTCCTGCAGCATGCTGAAAGCCTGAATGGAGCTATGGCTAAGATGGGTATTAGCTTGTGTTAGCAGGAAATTTGCTGTTTGCTACATGTCGGACGCGGAAGGAGTTTCTGACCATGAGACCGTGCTCATCTTCAATGATTTGTTTCAATTGCCAGCATTTCTAATGAGAACTGTAGAAGTTTAAAGAGCCAAAGGAACATTTATCTTTAGTTCCTGAGGTTTTTGCTGTGAGGTTTCTTATGGTTCAGTAGAAGCTCTTTGAGTTGGTGGTAGTGTTGAGGCTGGAAGGAAATGAATGAGAAATGTAAAGCAGAAGGAGATTTAACAGGGCAAATTTGCTTGTTTGCTGTTATTTGCCAGTTACAGGAATTAAGTATGCTCAGGAAGTTCCGTACTTGACTGTATCATGAGATGGATTCCTGCCAACTTATAATGCTAATATTCCATCAAGGGGGCTTATTTATGCTGTTGTATTAGGAACTTTAAAAACTCTATCAGAAAGCCATTTATTTACTTTAATAGTGCCACTAATGTTTCATAAATCTTTTGTGGCTGTGGTTTGTTGCTGCTAAAGAAGATACAGTAATTCAAGTACATCAGCTTGAAGGAAAATTGGGAGAGTTGTTTTTCTTAAAGGAAACGAAGCTGAAACTTAGAAAATGTACCTAGCCCACATCAGATTCAGATGCTGGTTTATGTAATAGCTAAGAGCTGTTCCTGTAACTGAAGTTATGGAACAGAGAGATATGCCAGAAAATATTCAGTAGGTATATTCCTGTCATTTCAAGCACATACATTATCTGATGTAACACTCACGGGAACCAGGATTCTTTCTGTGCTCTAGGTGAATGAAATGACCAAGGAAGAAGTCATCTGTGCTGTGTGTGGTTGAGGTTGATAGAAGTTTTCAGGAAGTACAGCTTCAGTTTGTCTGTGAGTACTGGAAGTTTGAAGGTAGCCCTGACAATTGTTATTAATCTTCTAGAAATCAGTAACATACTTAGTCAATTTGGACTTGCTAAATAAGATTCACGTGTTTAAGACTTGCACATAGGTTATTCCTTATGCTTGCAACCATAAAAAAAGAATATGGTATTGGAAATAAATTGATTAATGTTTATTTTCTCATACTTTCTGCTTAAGTGCAGTCAAGACTTGTTCGTTTTCTCTTTGACTTGTCTGATACAGAGGTACAGAAGTGAACCGACCAACTTCTTTTGCCATGTGGCCTGCTGGAGAGGCAACCTTGGTGTTGCAGGGAAGTTGCTGATTAAGTTACTCAAAGGGCTTCTCTGCTGGCTGATAGCCAGGGCAGGACAGATTCTTGGCTGCAGAATCAGCTATCTGTTTGCCATTTCAGTGTCAGAAGTGAATGTGCGAGGGGGAAGGTCTAAGATGGACTGAGGAGATAATGGTAACAGGACAGCCATGAGTCAGCACCTTGTTTGCTGTATTTGGCTTTGGTGTTAAGGGCAGTTAGTTTTAATGATGATACTCAGTAGCTTATTCAGCAAAAAACAGTAGTTATAGCTTTCAAACTGAAAACACCATATATACTAATGAAAAGTAGCATTGGTACCTCTAAAACCTTTAAATGTAAGATAAGGCTGTTGTGGCAATTTGGAATGCTGAGCAGTAAACACTTTGCTCAAGTTTGCTTCTACTAAAAATTGAATCTCGGCAGATTTACTTTCAAATTCTATCCAATACCAATCTTTGTTCAGCCATTGCTATGTGAGTTTTGGTTGTTTGGTTTTGGGTTTTTTTTTTTCATTAATTTGAAAGTATTTAGGAAAGGAAAAGAGCCAGTGTGTTTTCTAATTGGGTAATCTAAAGCAAAATTGCTAAATCCATATGTAGGCATCCAACTGATTTGTTCCCTAATGGAGCTAATTTTGCTGAGACTTGAGGGATCTTTGCATCTCTGAGCATGTATTTAAGATAAAATAGAGGCTAACCCCATTCTTAGGCGTAGGCACCTACCCTAGAGCGCAGGAGTTGCATTTGCATAGTGGTCTTGGTGAAATAGTTTAAAATGCTGCTGCAATACAGAACATTTCTTTTAGGAGAAGGTGTCTCTTTAGATATTAGGAAAGTTTTTAATTTATCTTGCCTAGATTTTCATGGGTCAGTACCAAGCATCAAGAATGTCAGGAGGAGTAAGTTCATTGGCTTACCTGGATTAGTGTCATGCCCTTATTCTTAAGAGGAGTAAGACTTTCTTTAACTACTGTAAAACTTTATTGAGAATGAAATTACTCAACTGTTTGTAATGAGACTGGTATTGAATAGCTGACAAATTTTAGTGTCTCTTCTTCCACATCTTTTATTAATGTTGACGTCTCTCATCGTGGAACAATATGAATGAATTAAAGTTTTATGAAAATATGTTTAAATATACATTTTATCTTGGAGTTGACCATAATATATTGATGTACATTAATATCTTGGAGTTGATAATTTTAATAACACCACCTTCCATTACATGATCACCCTTTCAAAGGTCCCACACCATTTTTTGAGAACTAGTTAAAGCCCCAGGCACTTATTTGTGTAAAAGAACTCTTGGGGTCTCTGCATACCTAGAAATCAGTGGCCTATGGTAATTCAGTTCTAGGAGAATTGCAGATAAGATGCGTCACTTGTGGGATTACCTTAACATTGTGGATCTCAAACCTTTCATCTTAATTCAGAGTTTACCACTTTAGCATAATTACAAGTGAATAATTACTTGTAATTATTCTTGACTGCTTGATCCAAAGCATTCTGTTTTTCTGATCACCATTGCTTCCACAAAGTCACTTCACTTTGGATAATTGCAGGTTTCTCAACTATAGTTTTGGAGAAGATGGCACATTTTACATAGTTAAGATCTATTTCTAGCTCCTCTGCATTTGAAAGACCTTTGGTCCCATAAGAATGTTTTGTACTACTTCTCTAGTTATCAGTGTGAAAACGTTCAGGGGAGCAGAGCTGACAGAAACCTCTTGCAACAGGAGGTCATCAGCAGGTTCATTTTGCCTACTGCAATGCTGTGAGAGGTTGAAGCAGAAAGACAAGAACCTGTGTGGAATATATTTACTCTTTACCTGTTCTACTGTGGGTTAAATGAGAACAGATTCTTGGCTCTAAGCGTCTGTGCATAGATTCAGTCTGAACAGGAGGCTAGTTACAAAATGAGATCAGCTCAAAAAAAATAATACTAACCACAGCTAATTTTAAAAAGGGAATATAAATTGCTACCTTTTGAGCAGCCAAAGAAAATTAGGGACTTGTGTAGGCTCTGAGATTTTGCCAGATTTTCTATTGATTCATGTTAAGGCTGGCTTTCTTGAAAGATTGTTTCAAAACAGGTATGAGCTCTATTTAAGAAGAGGTACGTACCTTAATCAAAGATGACTCCAGGTACAGAATGCTGTGTGACAGCGTTAGTGTAATCCGCATTGCTAATATCCCCCTTCTGACCTGAGGAGACTTTTCTGACCTTTCTTGTTCTCTGTGTCTCCAATTACACTTTCTGATGTGGACACTGATTGTGGGCTGCCATCTGTGCTCAGATGATATGGAAACAGTTATCAACCTAATGCAACTTTCAGTTACTGCCTGGCTGGACTGGATTTGAACCAGTCATCTGGAGGAAAGAAAGTCTCTTGTTCTGCCTGATCTTCTGAGCATGAGGCTGACTGGTGAGGAGCAGGGACTCGAGAACAAAAGTAAAAGAATACCAACTGCCTAAGGAAAAAGAGGCAACTCATAACAAGGAGTAGCAGGTCATTAAGGATAGTGCTTACTCTGCAAGAGAATCATCTTCCATGCTTGAGGAGAGACAACTCTCACCATGAGAGACTCCCTATAATGCTTTCCCACATTGCTGGTGGTTTGCAGGCCACTTCAAAGTGAAACTCTGAACCTAGGTCTCTGAACCCATGCAAGCGTGTAGATCTAAAGTATACACCATTCCTTTTTGAAATTGGCTGCACAGAGCTCTCACAGTTCTCTTTATTGCGGGGGGGGGAGTCCATGCAGAGGAGCTGATTTCAAGAAACCCAGCTTTCTTTGCAGTAGACTTTGTGTGACATTAGACAAGTTATTTATTCTGTCTGCATCATGATTCCTTTACTGTAAAATAAGGAGAATAGCACATCTCTGCTTGTCACAAGCTCTTGGTGATTAGAACTATAAGATACTGGGGCAGAGGGAAGGGATGCCTGATTATTGCAGACAGCTAGGAACTACCATGGTATTTTATGGTGCTTATCCCAAGTCAGCACTAGCGTGCGCAGGCAGAAAACATGGGAGCAAATCTGCAGAGTGCCTCCACTATGGCTGGTTCTAATTAGTCATTTTTATGAGCTCCAGAGTCAAACAAAAATGAGAAGCCCTCCCCTTGTCTAGTTTCCTGTTTGCTGGGTGCATGTAAAAGAGATCTGGCCCTGATGTATGTTAATAATGAGCTGATAATGTAAGCCAGCTGAGAGATGTGGAGTTAGTCTGGTATGCTGCCAAGTGGGAGGTGAAAGTTCAGGAACTGACTCATGTTGCCAAGACCTGGTCCTGTGGAGAAGGTCTGCTCATTAATAGATTGAGTTTCTCATTAGGGCTACACAGCATATGCTTTCAGCTTTTGGGTTTCAAGCTGAAACCCAATACCAGTAAAAGCCTGCTGAACAGAGCGGCAGATTTACTGGTAAATAAAGGATTAAAGGAACATTTGGCAGGGTTGTTGAACTGAAAACCAGACTGGCCTTTGAAGATTTCTCCATATTGTAGGTCCTCCCTTTAAACTTATACCAAGAAGAAACTTGTGCTGCTCTTTACCATGCAGCCCACAGGGCAGGAGTTTTACATAGTCTGCTCTGTGTCCAGCAGGGGTATAAGATGTTTATATCTGTCTTTTAAATCAAATGGATGATATTGCCTCTAAACTAAAGCATCACAAATTAGTTGTTAGCTCAGAGAGGGCTGGTGTAAATAGGCTTCCTCCCTACCCCACTTGCAAGCCTTGCTTTCTGTGGAGAGCAAGTACCATGCATTTTCACAGTGAGCAGCTCAGCATTTACAGCATCTTAAAACTATTCGTGCTTTCTTTTTCTGAATGAAGATCTCCAGAAAACCAGCAGAACGGCCTGCTTGGATTACAGCATATGACATTTATTACAGCTGGCCATGAATGGAGTTCATACGTGGCTAAACAGCCTTAGCAGACTGAAATACGGACAGGTTTAAATAGACTTATAAAAGAAAAAAATTATATAGCAGTCCAAAAGCCCTACAGCTGACAAGAGTGTTAATGCAGTACTCTGGAACTTCAGGGTGGCATTGGCTTTGTATTTATTTATTGAGAACAAAAATGATACCAGTTAAGTTTTGGCTCTTGAATTTGCAAGGCACAGTGGCTTTCGTACTGCTCTGCTTTAGCCGGCTAGCTTTACCTGGGAAAACAAGGAGGCAAAGTGAACTCCAGGGTAGGCTTTGTAAGCTGGGCAGTGTAATAACAGTTCCCTTTTTCTTTTCATTAATCTGATTCTATTGTTTTGTAACTAACAAAGGAGACAGAACTGCAGACGTGAAGGCAGCAGTGAATTTTATGTAACCCCTCTTCTAACAGAGGGGTTTCCTTTGTTCCTGTGTGCCCAGAAGCCGCAGGCATCTTTAATCATTGCTGAAATCATACTATCTTGATCCAACAGCCATGCTAGACCACAGTCTTTACTGATGCAAGACATCTGGCTTCAGTAAAGTTATGACAGAGAGAAGGTATCTGGCTTTTTCGTTGCTCAGACATGATATGACCAATCAGCCTGAGTTAGTTCAAGAATTGAATTTACAGTTTATCGTGTAGAATGAACTGTATGTATGTTTGCACATGTACATATTTCACTATGATGATACATACTACTATTGTTACATAAAGGACTGTATGATTTCTTTTATGCAAGTAAGAACTAACAAAAGAGTGTTTCTAACTCCTGAGAAGCCTATATCAGGTAGAATAGGCTGAGCTTTGGCTGCAGAGCACACTAAGAACTTGAATTTACAGTCAGTGATAAAATTCCTATGGCAGAGAGACTTCTGAGAAACAGTGCCTGGGAATGAGCGGTTGGGGTCCAGTGTAGAACAATGTGGGAAAACACATTTGGGTGGGCAGAAGCATGTGGCAGGCTTGTTTGTGTGTTACTGGAGGAATGCAAGAGGCCTCCATCCTATTTGATAGCACAGAGAGTCATCACTGCTGGCAGTGGGGACAGCCATTAGTGGTGGCTCATGGGAGTGAGAGCTGTGCTCAAAGCTGGAGTTTTACAGTAGCCTTTTGCACTGTGAGTATATCTCAGTCTTGTGGCATCTTGCTGACAATAGAGCCCTGAACACTTCTGATTAAATCAGTAGCTTTTATTCAGCTGTAACCCCATCCTCAGCTGCTAGTCTCTGTGGTTGCCTGCTGTGCGTTAGCGTATGCAGTGCTGCCAGTAGTGAGTGGACAGTATTCCTTGTATTGAGACATTAGCCAGCCACATCAGCTTCTCTGTCCCTTAGAGGGCTGATTAAAACATGCCTAATACTTAATAGCATAAATCCTGAGGAGATCTTATATAAACATATTCAGTGAGCACTCATTAATTTCCCGTAGGAGCCTGGCTGAATGAAGATGACTTTCAAAGAAAGGGAAAAATTAATTTCATCTTTAAGGACTGCATCTGTTGGAAAAAATGGGAAGTACTCTGTGCTTTAAGCTGTGTGTATTAGGACTCTGTGGCATGGGCATGGGGGAGAAGAAAGGTTTGGAAGTTATATTAGGAAAGGACAAAAATAGAACTTGCAAAATATATAGCAGAGCTCTATTTCATTGATTTGCAGGGAGGTCTCACTGATTCTTGAGCAACAGCACTTTAGGAGTATGACACATTCAACCTCTTATAAAGATGGTACAAGTAATTTGCTCTGTGCAGTTTTGTGGCACTCAGCATAACAAACTTGCATCCATTATCATCACTTGTCTTCGGCAATGACTTTAAGGACACCTGGGAAGCAACACTAAGGGAGGATTCTTAGAAATGGAGTCCATTTTCTACCAGCCCCAAAAAATACACATTTACTCTCTTGTACTTTCAGAGGTATGCAGGCCAGCTTTGCCCCTCTCGTTAATGTGGTCCATCATTCCTTCTTGAAGACTCACCAGACTGTTTCTCTGCTTTGTAAACTGGATCCAGGTTCTTGTTAGGTATTTTCATCTTAGATATGCTTTGTTTTCTGACTTCTGAATTTATTCCTTTGCTGCA
Organism: Ara ararauna; assembly: GCA_028858755.1. Classification (NCBI taxonomy): domain Eukaryota; kingdom Metazoa; phylum Chordata; class Aves; order Psittaciformes; family Psittacidae; genus Ara; species Ara ararauna. The sequence continues at coordinate 10,945,381 of CM054387.1, read as the reverse complement.
AACTTTGTCTTGGAAAGAGAAACTTGGTCTCATTGGCCTCTGCATCCTATTTCAAAACTGGAATTGCCAGATGTCTTCTCTCAGATACTTTCTTCAGGTATGACACAGATGGTGTGCTTTGGTTTGACCCTTTCTAGGCCGATTATAACAAGACAATTAGAGCAAATGAAAGAGGCTTTAGAGAGGGACTTCTAAATCATCCTCTTTACCTTAAACATTAAACCCAGAATTAAAACCACATGTACATAATTCTTCTGCACTTCCTCACTATGATTAGGCATTCTGTCAGGTCTGCTTGTGCCCTCTGGAGGATTCCTTCTTTTGGATTTTGTTCTTCCTTTTGTAGTTCTGTCTTTCCCATATCCAGTACTAACGCCACAACCACTGTACTGCTCTGCTTTTCTTGTCATTTCATCACCCACTCCTCTGTTGCGGGTAAACTGGAAAGAAGAGATTAGAGAATGGCTGAGGTTCAGCTACTGTGGGGACTAGGCTTTAAGGACCATCTTTCTTCCTGCTTCTGCCCCTCAGTACCAGCAGTCACCAAACAGATCTGCCAGTGGCTGCTGTGGAGAGCTGGGAGGCTACCACAAGCTTTTGAGTTAGGCCAGGATACCTGAGAGAAACAGCAATTCAGGGGTTGGGGATAGCTGCTCACTCTAGTATCCACTGTCGTTTGCTCTATTAGCAACAGCAATTAGGTCACCTTTTAGATGATATCACCTTAAAACAAGCCCTTAGTGGTGCTATGACCGCAATAACAGCAGTGCTCTAACCATGCCATTTAATTAATCCCTGGGAAAGAAGGTGTTTAACCAGATAGATTTCCACTTGGTTTCTGTCCTGCTGCTGTTTGGGTATGATGAGTTGCTTTGTGCTCTGTGACAAAGAATTACGTGGAGGTTAAAGGTGACACCGGGTTCATTTCCCAAATGGGCAAGGCTGTCCCTCACCCCCTCAGTCTCGTTTCTCAGTTAATCTCCTCATAAATCGTCATTCCATTTTTGAAATGGAGATGGGTAGCAGGGTTGGAGACAGGATATTGGAATATTCTGGTATGTTTTAAGTCACTGCATGCATGCAAGTATTTAATACATGTAGATATTAAAAATGTGCAGGCATTATGTCTGTAACTGTTCCATATTCCTCCATGGAGGAGGATGAGAGAGTGAAGAATGGCAAGTGTCTGTCTTCACAGATTAGATTCTGAAATTAGATTTTCGTATAAATAATAAACTTTTTTATTTGCCCAGGAAGCAAATAGAAAAAAATCTTTGGGGCAGAGACATTACTGCGATAGCACAGAGTGATTTCTGACTTTTATGGTACTTTACTGATTTATACCAGTGGTGAAACTTTTCTAAGGGTGGAATTCTGCAACAGTTAAAGCTGATCTAAGTCCCTACTTCAATGGTGTTTTTAAAATAGATGCTTCACACCAAATTTGCACAGATTCCTAGAGATCCCAGGTAGTGAAGAGTGAAGCATTTAGTTACTGCTTAGAAAAGCTGACAAAGTTAATCTTGGAAGCATTTGCTACTTTGCCTTGCCAAGTTTCATACATCAGTGGTAACACTCTCATGCCATACTACCTTCGTAGGCTGTCTTGTTTTGATGCTTTCACCTGATTCACATGCAGTGTAATGCTGCTGTCTCCTGCTTCATGTGCCATATATAGCTAGTTGGATTTAGCTGTGTTTTACTGTCTTATATCTGCCCAGGATGCAAAACAGCACAATTGCCATGTGGTGACACTACCTTAGGCAGTCATCAAAATCTTTTCTGTGTGATTCTGTGTGTAGATTTTGAATACCGAAAGGTACATTGAGGGGTCTGCTACCAAGCTTGAGCTTTGCAGATTCTGGACCTAAATTAAGGCAAACAAAAGGGATTCTACACATACTGGGTAGGACGATGGAAATAGTTTTTGCTAACAAAGTTTTTCTTCTTCTGAAAAGTAAAATTCCCTGAAGACCATAACATGGGAAGCTGAAAGGTTTATTGAAGGCATTTGTTTAAAACTGTTCCTAATCCAAGTCACATACCCCTTCAGTCAGTTATCAGTGCTCTTGTGTAAACATTCTCATTATGATGACAGCTTTAGGGAAAGTGCTAATGAAGAAATGAAACTGCTCTCCAGGAGGGGTTTTGCTCTGCCACAGGTATCTCAGGGCTGCTGATGCATAATTTTGTTAGAGCATGGAAAACTCTCAACCATGTAAACGCAATCCCAGAGAATCCTTGTGGCAGCTGGTATGTTATTGGGCCTAAAGATAACTTGGATCACCTTTAAAACACAGGGTACTTGTGTTAAGGGTCAGGATACGTAATGCTGAAAGCTTATTTCAGTATTTCCAATGGTGTGGGGCTTCATGGTGTGTGCTAAATACGTGATCTTGAAATCGTTTTTTTCCCAGATGTGATCCCCAAATCTGCAGATCTCTTAACAGGTCAGGAATTCCTGTTGCTGCGATTTTCCCATGGGCTTACATGGGAGCAAGTTTAAATCGTACGACCTCTAAAAAATTCATGTAGCTGATATGTTTATTATCAATCTCTGTAAAGAAGGTTTGGAAATGGAAGGATTGGATTTGTGGATAATGACATCCTATGAGTCCAAAGATGTCTGAATTCTGTGCTTAGGTTTGATAGAAACTCCTGAAAAACTTATTTAGTTACACTATGTCAGTTCCCTGTCTAGGTGGTGGGAAAATGTTTTCCATCTGGTAGGTATTTAATTGCTGAGGTGAGACAATAGGTCTGAAGGTGTTTATTTCCTGGTACAATCCAGGACCCTGAGAAGACAGGCCCTGAAACATGAGATGCCTGTTATGAACATGTTAAGGTAAATGCTAAAAGTATATTATAAACCCCAGGGAAAGCCTGGCTCAGATCTGATGATCATGATCAGCCATGGCATTATTCCCTGCTAGGTTCTACCCTGCTCTTTGAATCACGTCTCTTATACTTGTGTCATGCAGAGCATGGTGCAGACTGAATCTCAGTGTAGGGTTTCTGGCACTAATGTAACACAAAGTCCTGTTATTTCTGTCATAGAACGGTTAGGGTTGGAAAGGACCTGAAGATCATCTAGGTTAGCTTTATTTTTAGTTAACTTCTCAATATACCTATTTACAAGAAAAAGCTACTCTCCTTTTTTCATACTCTGTGTTAAGGGGAAAAGCTTTCTAATTAGTTTGAGTCTTCTGTGTCCTTTTTTATACCTATGTAGCTGAAAGCTCCATCCTGCATGGGTCTGAGCACTACTTGTGCTGAGCTTTGTGCTCCTGTTCTTTGTTGATTTTTTGTGGCAGTGGGGAGTGCTGAGCAAAATGCACCATTCAGGCTTTAGGGCCCTAATCCCTTTTAAAACTAGGACCCTGTGCAAAGCAATTTTATCTCTAAACAGTGGAGTGAGTGCCTATCAGCATCTAACAAAGACTTAAACAGCAGAGGAAAGCACAGAGCTATTAAAAAATAGACACAGGTTGAGGAATCAATACATTGCCAAGGCCAGAACTATTTGCTTCTTGTTTGTAACTTATATTTTACATGTCCTCATTTTTATGACACTTGAAAGTCAAATCTAACTGCGATATTCATGTAAGTGATCTCTGTGACATTCTGGCCTAGGCTTAAAATTCCCTGGGGTTTTTATGAGCTGTCTTGTAGGGATAAATTTGCAACATCCTCTGCTGAGAACTGTCTTTCACACAACTGTGCTCCTGTGAAAATAAGGTCTCTTCAGCAGTGTCTTCAATGGGAGATGATCTAAATCTGAAAAGTTACTAGTTAAGTTAGGAAATCCTGACCATATTGCCATGGTGTCTGCTTATTCCTCACTCTGTAACTTCCACCGAGTTATTTTTGCCTGATGTAAAGACCAAAAGATCCCCAGAACAAAACTGTTTTACCTAGTCTTCAGTCTTTGTCTGATGAACTCTTTTTTTAATCACAAGTCAATCAAATTTAGTGACAGTTTCTCTCATTTCATCGCTAGAGAAACTGGGTTGCAGAAGCTTCCTATGGCTGCCATATGTTTTCGATGGAGCTGTGAATAAACTGTGGTGTCCTAAATACTTCTCCTCTTCTCTACAGCTATCAAATAGAATCAGCTTAAGTGTTATTTGCTTTAGATTTGTAGTGCTGACACAATGAATGAATGCAGAATCCATGGATTTTACCACAATGAGGCAAACAGCAGTGGAATGAAAGGCCATCATATGACATTTTACCTACTGTATGTTGCTCACAGGACACTGACATTTGCAGCTTCTGGCAAGGGGAAGAAAGCCTGAGTACCTGACTGGTGTCTATATAGAAGTTTTCCAAACCTTATCTCTCAACAAAAGCTTTCATTAGCAGAAATTTGAGTTCTGGATATTTATCTTCTACTCTAAACAGTGAACCAGCTTAAATATGTCAGATAGGCTCAGCAGCACAGACAATGGGTAATGTCAGCACTGGGAGCAGGAGTGATTTCTGAAATCTTCACTAACCTTTGCTGTTGTTTTACAGACTTTTAAAGTCATCAACCAGTCTGAGGAAATGGTTTATAGATTTCAGTCCTGAATGTCAGCCTGTCTTTAACTAACATATCTCAGTTAAAGAAATTGAGGGTGATAGAGAAGATACATTTGCAATAGGAGGGTGTTTTGGAGCTTCCGCAGTCAAAGGGTGAGATATGTAGAACTGTGGTCATAAAAAATCAGAGCTTTGTGGTTTATAATTAAAAGATCAGAAATGCATTTCTTGCATGCAGTTTCATGAAAGTTTTTCTTGTGTTTCCATATTAGACTGTAAAGATTCTCTTTCCTGTTTGTGGAAAAGCTGTACATCACAAAACAGCTCTTTGTGACTTATACACGTGCCTATCGTGTCAGTAATCCTGAGGAAAATGGAACAGCATGACAGATGTTGGATAATGCTTTATAATGCAGAGGTCTAATCCTGGTTTCTCATAGATAAACATTAAAGCAAGCAGTTTTACATGTAGTTAATGACATTACTCTAAATGGACTGCGTATCTTTCCAGCCATTCAAATCATCAGTTTAAGCCCGGGTAAGTTCATGGCCACGGTGCCCTTCTCCCTAGCAATGAGCTCTGTCATCTAATCACACACTTTAAATTACCATCGTTTAGTTTCAGTTACTGTCCCATTGTTTTTGTGGTTTAAAGTGCAGAAGTTCTGGTGTACCTTTGTTCATTCATTGTTTTACATGCTCTTGTCATTCTCCTGGCAGTTCTGAAAGGACTGTTTTGCCTCTACTGGAGGAGGATGGGGAAAGCATTCAGTTCTGTACCAAATCCACAAATGTCTGTTGAGATTTAGTGAAGATTCTGGCTGCAGTAATATACAGAGGAAAATTTCATTAAGGATATGCTGTTAGTATGTGAAAGAAGCCTATTTAATAAATCATTGTTGCAGTTTTAATTTAACAAATAAGCATGAAAGAAGCTAATCTGTCCCACTGAAATAATATAGAGAATTTATTAAAAATAACTGATTATTATAATGTATCTTGACAATCTGTATGTGATGTGGTTTAACTGAACTCTGATCTAGGCTAAATAAGGGTCTATCTGCATCTGGACTTATTGGCTACCAAGGGTGTAGGTACTCCTATGCGAGTAGGAATATACCATCGCAGGTCAATCAACGGAACACTGCAATTAGAAATGTACGTTTGGACTTCAGGTCTCTGTTTAATGAAACCTGGATTCTAAAAAGAACTAAGAAAATAATTTTGTTAGAATAATTTATGTGAAAAACTTGCCGTCATTGGGTGCTCACAGAGTATTTGAGAATAGGCTGCAGATTCCCTCATATGATTGCTGTATGGATTTCTTTGGCAGATTTTTTTTCCACAGTTTATTTTTAACTTCATAAATCAATCTCAAGCATTCACCATAAGCACTTGACCCTTGACATTGCCTATGTGCAATCAGTCAAAGAGTCTCTCTGTTCTCTCCCTGGATGAGAAGGCATATCTGAAAGGCAAGCATGAGGAATAGAAAACATGGCTTCTGCAGTTACCCTGTCATGTAGGCTTTCCCATGATGTTTTTTTGGAATGATCATAGAGCTGTAGATTTTAAGCCAGAAGGAAGTGTGAGGCTCCAGTTATCTCTGTACTTAAACAGTAGCTTGTGCTGAGAAAAAAGTACCTTTCAGAAAGGAATCCAGTCTTGATGCAAAGACACGGACAAACCATTGCTCCTGTTGTTGAACAGATAATCAACCTCATAGTTAAAAATGTTCCATGTTCTGAATTTGAGCTTGCTTGGGTTTTGGTTCCACTCAGCCTTTCTAACAGCAAAATTCCCTTTTCTAGAGGTTAAGAAAAGGGAGCTTGGAGAGAATGAGAGTACAACTAAGGTTGTTTTGAGGTCTAAATGAATATATTTGCTGAGTTCTAGTTCTAAGCAAAATTCATGCTACAAAGATTTTGAACACTCTGAAGTCACTAAACGTGATGCTGGTAGAGAAAATTAAGGGAAAATGAACCAGAAAACAGAACTGTTGACATTTTCTGGTAAAAGGAAGCATCTGTGCTGATACAAGTGCATCTTTTCTACTTTTATTCTTTCCCTACTCTGTATTTCTGGAGTATATGATTTGCTGTGCAAAAGCAGGACAGGATTGTAGTAGAAGATGGAGTCACAGAAGAGAATTCAAGGGTGGGGACGTTTGTGAGAGGATGGTGTGTATAATGTGCTTATAGTACGGGTAGCCACTCTGGGTGCAGCATGGGAATGGGAGTCTATGCAAGGAGGGGGGATGATATTTGCAGGATTTGCAGGATATTTCGTGCTGGTGCTGTAACAAATATTAGGGGTTTTTTGGTTGTGGTTTTTTATTTAATTAAAACTTAGAACACCAGTAGCATGGAATCTGGAAATAAAAAAATCAGTATGTTACTGCATTCATTCTGGCTACATTTAAGACAATCCTGTTACACTAAGTAAGAAGATGATCCTGCGTTAAAAGGTAGAGGTTTCTTGATGGCAGCTTCAGCTATACCGGTGTGCTTAGGGGTAACAGGAGAGCACAGAGGGATAGAAATTTGGTTATTACTTTTCATATGGTTTGTTTCCTGGAAGGAGTAATTATAAATGTGCCTTTGTGAGGGCCATACAAGGTGCAGAGGAAGCTTCTTACATTAATGCTTTGCATAGGCAGATGTCTTCTGCTTCTTGCTGGCTTGCTCTGGCTAGGAGCCTTCTGGCTGAGGGGACAGGCAGATGGTTTCCTTGAAGGCTCAGTGGTTCATCAAACATCAGTCAGTGAAGATAATGGCCATTGGCCAGTAATCTCTCACCCGCAATCTAAACTCTTAATTCCCAGTCCAAAAGAGTTGTTTCAAACCAACCTCATAAAAGAATGGCTTAAAAATCTTTAGCTTTTATGACTGTTACAGTGAAGCCAGCACCCAGGGCTTCAGCTCTATATGAATTTCCCCTCAAAGAAAATTCCTCTTATACTGGAATCCAAAAAATAGTAATACAGCTCAGAATTCACCATTTCATATCCAGTTCCAAAAATGAACTTGCTAGGTTATAGGAATTTGAGCTGGTATGTCATACTGGAGCCAGTAATGTGCTTAACAGATGCCTGTTTGGGTTCAGATTATGTGCTGCAGTAACATATGATGCCAGAAGAAGGATTAAGAAGTCACTAGGCTATTAGAAAGGAGGAGTAATTACTTGTAAGCCTTAACTTTTGTTCTTGGCTAATACTAGCTTTGTTTGATGGCTCTTAATCTTTTCTATGCTGGACTTCATCTCTGGACAAGTTGTAGCTCCTGTTTGATAATGTAGAAGGATAAAGCACTTACTGCCTCCTTGTAAGTCAGGCCTGCTGTAATCAGAGTGAGTCACCAGTACAGACCTAGTGTTTCTGTATATCCTTTCTCAGTCTTGGCTGTATTCTTGATTGCCATTTCAGTTTGTAAAGGCACTCGTGAAAGGTGAGTTTCACTTGTTCAAGCCCACTTGGAAGACCAACAAACATCTTTCTTTAAGGATCAGATCTCTTGAATGAATTATCCAGGTTTTTCTTGGGATGTTTATACCTTTTACCTAAGCTGAGGAAGTTCAACTTCCATCATATGAGTTTTATTTGTATGAATGGCCTCAGAGCACTCCTGTCCCAGAAACTTAGATTCATTTCACTGATAAAATTGTGCCCACATTAGAAGCTGAACTGGCAGGGAAATATTGCTTCCACAACTTATGCTGTCATAGGGATAAAACACCTTGCTTTAATATGAACCTCTTCAGTGTTTGAGCAGAAAAAAGTCTGAAATGGAGATAGTCAAAGTAATTTTGTGCTTAATGATTATTTAAAATAACAACTTGTGATATGAAACTCAGAAAAAATGTGGCTTCTCTGATAAATTAAAGAACTTTGTGGCTGAGCTGATGGAGCATAGAGAAATGCTCTCTGGAAACAAATAGTTAATTATGCCAGGCCACAAAGGTTGTTGAGTAGAGATGAAGAGTATAGAACAAATCCCTTAAGTGACGGCCTGTAGTTTCTGGTCATATGGTTCAGATTCTAAAATAAAATAACAACTTGAACTACTGGTTTATCAGTAAAAGGCTTAAAGTGCTTAAATAAATTGTCTAAAGTACAGCCATCACTACGGAAATACAGCACTCCATTATGTATGGTATGAAAGTGGGTGGAAATCTTCAGACTTCAACAGAGAAGTGAAGCTTTTTCTTCTTTCTTCTGTCAGTCTGGCTGCAGAGGTTTTGCTGCTTGCCTTATTAAAGCAAGAGCTGCATGGCTATTTTTCTTACTATTGGGCCAGGTCCCACATACCTCATTCATGGGATTGATCTGGGATAAATGGAGTGCCTGCAAAAATGAGACCACTGTCTGTATGAGGATTTGTCTGTATGAGCAAAAGTCTTGGGAACTGCAGAAAAACAGCTGCTAAGTTTCAAGCATAGATCCTGATGAACAGCCCTTTGAAATCACATGACTTCACTTGTCTCTGCAGCCTGATGAGTTTATTTCTGTTTGGGCTTTGGTTTGGTTTTATTGAAAATTTAAGCAAAATGTATCTGCGTGCTTAAGGCAAGTAATGCTGACATTCATGGAAGTGCTTATGTGCTGTCATTATCTACAGCTTGCTGCCCTGTAATATTCCAAGGCTCTTGGCCTGAAACAAGAGGATGCCTAATAAAGAAATGCTAAAGATTTGTGAAGTCAAATTCAGTAGCAAAACTGAGCAGTGAGAAGCTGACTTCTTGTGTAGCAAACCAGACATTTTAAAAAGAAGGGTCTACCTGTCATGTAAATTTACACAACTGCTCTTTGTAAGGGCTGCAGGCAGCTGACCGAATCTCAGCTGGTTCATTCAGGGCAGGTGAAGGGATTTAGAGAGGAAAGTGGGACCAAACTGCTGCTGTTTCAGTAAACCAAGTTCTTGTTCTGTTCCTGGACAAGAAAAAATATGCAGGTTTTGCTGTTTTCTTGCAAGGTTCATAGTCCAAAGTGGATCTTCTTTGCACTCCTTATTTGTTACAGCACTTTGGAATGTAACACCAACAGATTAATATTTTGATTCAGCTAAGGGAAAATCTATCAGCAGAGGGGATGGCATTTGTAGGCTCCTTTCCAGGAGAATTAAAATACATGCCATTGGAGATGGCAGATTGGGGACTTGCAGGATTGTAACAGTGTGCTAAACTGACATTGTATTTTTAATGTGAATCTGGTTGGCAGAGAGGGTGTTGAGCTGGTAATTCACTTTGTGCTGGTGTTGTCATTGACAGGCCTGTTTTGTTTTGTTTTGTTTTGTTTTTTGCCTTCTATTTGATTTTATTTTCATTTTTGCCCAGTCATAGCATTTTTCTCTTATGAGAACTAATTCACCCAGTGGTGGTTCATGAATTAAACATGAGTGAACATATCTTAATTCCTTTTTCAAATTGATGGCTGCTGTCCTTTGAAAACTCTGATTTCTTCCTCCTCCACATTTGTTGCTTTCCTCTTTCCTTAATTGCCCAACACCTGCCTTCTAGAGCTTTTCACTCTCCCTGCACACTACCTGTGTGCACACTCAACATGATTGTGATGGTGTTGTCTGTCAGCAGCAGTCATGTGGTGTAATGATAGATACTGATTATTTATTACTTGAAAACATCTAATTAAATTTGGCTGCATAATTAGCATTCCTGAAGGACAATGAATCTGTTATTTGCAAAAATCCTCAAGCTGCAGTCCTCTGAGAAGGCTGATAAGGGCCTCTCTCTATAGGGCTTTCTGGAGATTTCCAGGTTTTCCTGAGTTTCAGCAGAATCTGTGCATTATACATTGAGGCTGCCTTTCTTTAAAGAGCTGAACTTGCACAGAACCATAAGTCCTAACTCTGACGGGATTCCCCAAAGACATTGGAACTGACGTATGTCTGAGGGCAAGGTCTATTTTTAAATACTGAAGATGGTTTAGGACTAGATGCATCATTGTTCATGTACCTTCTGTACCTATAGTTAATCTCTATAGTATGAGTTAGGAAGAGGGTAGTGAGTATTAGGTAATCCACATGTTTTAACTGTTCTCCATTGTTATCTACCCTAATTTAGGTAATAAATTTAACCTTTAGACCATATGTGTTGTTAATCTTTATAACAGACCTGATATTCAGCTGAAACTTAAAATCAGCCAGCATGTACTAATTTATCTCTGTGTGCATCTTCTGTATTAATGCGTGTTGAAATATTTCTAGCCTGTGATGTGCATCTGCATTTAAATAACTTAGCTGTCAATATGAAATTATAGAGTCATAGGCCATGGTGCTAGAAACAGTAATGCAAGAGCAAGGTTTCTTGACAGAGAAAGAATGTGAAATGGTGTGTGTGTCACTTCTTAGAAAAGCAGTTTCTTTCTTTGGCTATAGAGCAGAACCTATCTTTGATCTCCTGGCCAGTGTTCTTGTAGGGCTGGTGATTAGGAGTCCTTTGGGGGCTGTGGTTCAGTGGACCGTACTGACGCACCGAATGCCTTATGCATGCTGTAACTGAACAGAAGGATTACAAAGACAGGAGGGAAGTTCCTAAGCGGATGGAAAGTTTAGAACGGGGTGGTATAACCAGAAAAAGAGTAGGGAAGGTGAGCATCTGGGTGGCTTAAAAGACACCCTGTTTACTTAGGGAATTGCTTTTGGAAGACTGACTTTGATTTGTGACAAGTCCTGAAGAAGACTGGTATATGCACACTTACACACGTTTTGTTAAGGAGGTGAGACACTGCATAGGAGTGACAAGTTAACTTATTTATTTCTCATCCAGGTGATAGTCGAAGTATTCAATGAACATTTTCCAGATCTGCTGTGTACTAGCAAAGCAGTGCTGCAGTTCAGTTCAGCCATGTAAAATGGGTATTGAGACAAACATTGTTTCTGCTATGTGAACCTTCCTCTTCCTACTCACTCTAGGAGTATGAATGATTGATCGTGCTGCAGACAACCCTTTGTACATCACCTGTGTGACTAAACATTTGTCATAGATAAATGCAAAGCAGCACCAGAGCCTGTCTTTTTTTTTTTTTTTTTCTTTTGTGAATGTAATGAGACAAAAAAAAGTTGGCTACAGCTAAACAATCAGCTACACTGCAAATATTTTTTGCATGGAATAATTCTTGTCCCTAACTTACTATTAGCTCTGCTAAAGCTGTAGTCGCTTTGAACCTATAAGGAGATGTAATCTAATTCATATCATCTTTTCTTTTAACAGTGACTGATTGTAGAGGGGTCTTGAACAATAATCAGAGATTTTCTTCATTACCAACATACTTACCTGTGAGCTATCGTATCTTCAGTGCTGAGACATCTTTCTTTCTTAAAGAAACCAACCAGGACTTTATGAGAAATTCCAGTTTGCAGTCCAGGGTGGAATCATTCTTCCCATATAAAGCCAAGAGACCACCTATATTAAATGCCAGCTATGGACCTTTTTCTGTTGAACAAGTTGTGCCCCAGGATCTAATGTTAACTTCCAACTTTTTTGGATCTGCCAACAAGTTTACTTATAACTGGAAACTTCAGGCCTACATAATGAGCAACAAAATTTACCTGAGCAAGCCCAAAGTGCAGGTGCTGTTCTACATCGTGGGCAGGGACTGGGATGACTATAGCACCACGGAGCGGCTGCCCTGCCTGCGGGTGTTTGCCTTCCGAGAGACACGGGAAGTCAGAGGCAGCTGCAGGCTGAAAGGGGACCTGGGGCTGTGTGTGGCAGAGCTGGAGCTCCTGCCAAGCTGGTTTAACCCTCCCGTGGTTGTCACAGGCCGTAGGAAGCCACCGGATCAATTTGATGGGAGCCCTGTGGAGCTTTACTATACTATTCAACCAGGAGACGAGAAGGGAGAGTGTACTGCTGAGGATATAAGGAAGGGGAATGCTATTCGGCCAGGAAAAGATGGCATGGATGAAACCATGTCCCACTTACAGAGGATTGGATCTGTCAGCCTCTATCGAGGCCAGGAGACTTCTCAGCTAACGGAGCTACGTCTGGATAGTAATGTTGTTGTCTGGTTGCCCTCAAAGCCTGTCAAGCAAGGGGAGGTGGTGAATGTTTATGTGACAATTGCCAACAATTCTACGGTGGATCAGTTCATACTCAGGTACAGTAGGTTGTTTCTGCATGTTTCCAATGTAGTAGCACACAAAGATGTTGGGGACATGGGGTGAATCTCAACTAACTTGATGTTAAATCCACACTGAAAGTTGCTCCTAACAATTAAAATACTTTTTTCCCCTTGACCCCAAAGAGGGTTGAAAGCCTCCATCCCTAGGAAGCTTTTGACATGCATGCCATGCTATTTGTCACATGCTCGCTTTAGGCAACAATGTCCAAAACACGACCATTTGGTGCTTTAGTGAGGCCATGTCTGCACAGTGGTGGACAGTAAAGCGCAAGGAAAGTTCTCTGCTTTACAACACTTTAAAAATTAGGCTTCTAGTGCACAGGCATGGAGTTTAAACATAGCAAAACTTCAATTACCTGCTTTTCTTTAAGTGCACTGGCAGAGGCCTCTCCCACACAGAGTGGTTTTGTTATGAGACCTTTTTAGGGAGGGGTTTAACTATCTACTTGTAGCTATGTGTTGGCAAAGAGAAATACTACTTATACTCTTTAAGGCCTAATGTGTTTGATATTGCTGTTGATTGTAAAGGACTGTTAGAAGTGAGTGCCATTATTCTGGATAGGAGTGGTGAATACAGGACCTGGGAACACAAGATCTGCCTTACTGGGTCAGATCACTTCCCTTTTATTTTCTTCTTTAGCAGTTTCCCTGCTGATCAGATGAAAATCCTTTGAGGATGACGGGGAAACTTGTTAATCACTGAAATATTTGATGTATCTTTTTTCCTTGTTACCGGGCTTTAAATTCAAGGGAAATTTCCACGGTGATAAGCAACAATTGCTCTTTAAAGCCTCAGGGAATCAGAGTTTCCTGCACGATTCTGCACATGAAAGTATTTATTTCTAAGGCTTATATGAATTAGATTAATACATAGTTGACAACTACCGAGGAGAATAGCCTTTAGAACAGGAAGTGTCGCTTGGCAGATAAAAGGCTTCTATTTTAAAAAAGAGGGATTTTAGTCATCCCAGAATCGTTCTGATGTTTGCAGCTTTGGTTAAATTGGCGAGATAATCTCCCAGACACCTGTTTGCTGAGTGAAACCTCTGCTATAGAAGTCTTTTCTGACGTTGTGCTTATCTTCTATTGAAAATCCTTTTTCACAAAGTAGTAGGAAAAGAATAGTTTTCCGCATAACAGGCGTAGCTGTGGTGAAAGAAGAAATCCAAAGGCAATGAACTGGATGTTTGCTGGGTGGATGGGAGGGGATTGCCCTTTGAAGGTCTGTGTCACAGTCTTTATTTTCCTGAGAAGTGAGCTGAAGATCAACAAGCTTGTTGAAATCTGCTGATACACTTCTTTGCTCAGAAATGAGTCTGACTGCCAAGGCAACAATGCCATTTGCATGCTGAGAGGTGCAATAGGTAGATATACTAATGTGGGACATCAGTAGCTGCCCGTGACTTGCTGTTATGAACAAAATGGCTTTACATTGAGAACCGGTGACAGATTTATTTGAAGGGAATGATCTGACATTTGTTAATAGATTGACGGCTCTGTGTTACCACATGCAGAGCTCAGGCCATGTTCTCTTGCTGAAGGACTCTTGGAGTAAAGAAGATTTACATTTTTAATTTCATTATAAAATTACTTTGAACCAAACAGAAGAACATGAGGCTGAAGAGACCAAGATTGTTTTTCAGATGGCTTTTGATTGCTTCTGGTGGGCATGGACAGGTTTGTCATTGTCTTGAGATGGAGTATAAGGTTGGCTCATGTTCTGAAAATCAGCACTGTTCAGTGTGCTTCTTCCTCTCCTCAGCCAAAGGCAAGAAAATCAACGTGAGATAATCCAGAGCAGCCTTGGGTTTGAAAACATTGTCCTGCAGGTCTGTTAGTCTCTTGTCTCTATCAAAGATGCTGATCTGTTCAGTTGTTAAGGCATCAGATGGAAGCTTTGCTCAGGGTGTCCAGGAGGGTAATTACACATGAAAGAGCAGGAAATAGTTTTAACTGTTTTCCTGACACTTCAAGAGGAAGGGACAGCTGAGCCCCACTGCAAAAGTCATAGGGGACTATCCTACGAGTCCTGATCTGCATGGCTTGTTCTGGGTCTGAGAAGGTTTCTTTCATAGTTCTAGTGGCTGAGGGCTGGTGAAAGGCGGCAAAGCCAACTTAAGTTCTGTGGTGGAAATCAGTTGTCTTCAGTGAAAATTCCTAGGTGCGAAAGAGCATGGGATTTGACCCAAGAATCTGTGAGGTGCCTGCATTTTACAGGAGAAAGAAAGCCAAGCAAATTACAGGAGCTAGGGAGTAGCCAGTGCATATGCTGGGTCTGCCTAAGGGCTCCTTTAACCTTCTCTGTGGCCATTGCCTGGTTAGATAGAAGGCTGAATACTCTCATGCTCAGGGGTTCCCAGCAGAGCAATCCCTACATTCGATGACATGCATTCACATTCAATCATGCTAAAGTAAAACACACCACACATTGTCCCCAGGCACAGTGGGTTGGTTTATTTTTTGCTTCTTGTATATTATTCATTGAAGTGTTGCAACATCCAGTGCTGAAGCAAACAGTATGTGATCATTGCTGGGTAGGGAAGAGGGAATAATAGCAACAAATTTTCTCTGGCAAAAGGAAAGTAGACTGGCCTAAATGACCTCATACCCACAAATCATTGCAATTGAACCCATGTTCTTAAGTTGGGTCTTAATTCAGAATCCTGTTACTGTATCTATAAATTTATCAGCCCAAGAACACCAGTAAAGTCAAAGAGAATGACTAATGTAACAGGGAGTGAAGCGAATTATGCGTGATAGTACATTAGCGCAGTAGGAGCACTGTCTGAATAAACACAGATCTTCTTTCCTTGCAACTGGTCAAGAACAAGGCTATTGTGAAAGCAGTTCAAATGATACTAATGGGTTACAGGCTACAGGTCCTGTCCTGCTCTGTCACCTCTGGTAAGTCTTTACAGGCATTTCCTGTATGCAACATAGAAGATGAGAATAGTTGGTCAGCATCACTCTCAGGAGTGGGAAACCCGTTTTCAGACCTGTTCCTAAAAGGCTTTGGCTTCTTCTGATGGGAAGGGGTTTCAGGTTTGCCATATATTATCAACAGTAGTATGAATGAGAATCTTGATTAAAGAGCTTAAGAAATAGAGAAGGCATTCCTACCATGGGGAAGGATTTCTAGGCCTGCTGACTGCTCAGAATGGGAAATTACTGGTACCTCCTCTAGCAGCTGGGTAAACTATGAACAGAAGAAAAGTATCATCAGTATAGGACAGAAAAGTGAAAAAAACCTGGCAATGTTTAGAATAAAGACTATTTAGGTGTTATGTGTGCTTCCCAAGCTGTTATAAATTAACACCGCTGGCTTCAGCAGAGCTGCCATGATTGGTTGTTGCTGTGTACACACACTTTTGTTATCTACTCATTATTTCTGGTGTATTGTCTGTAAGGATTAGAAAGCAAAATCCTTAGGGCAAGACCCTGTTCATGAATGCTTTTATGAGCTGCCCTTGCAGCCAGCAGGCTACAAATAAGGGGAAAAAATCATAGCCGTGCTGAAAGTAAGCTGTTCTTGTGAAGCTAACTTTCAGAAAGTAGCACGTAGCTGCGTGTGTATGCTGAGATCTTTGAAGGTAAGTAGGAAGCTGGGCACTCAATTTCTATTTGTATTGCTGGGGAGTTGGTGAGCTGAGTGTATTAGGCAGTTTGAAAAGGTTGGCCTGTGTGTTTGTTCTGTAGCTCTAAATACTTTTCCAGCTACTACACCATTACAGGATCCTTCCATCTGTTTTCCATGGCGTGACATGCCACATTTGATCTGACAAAGCACTGCTCAGCACAGGGCCAAAGCTAAAGGTGTGGGAGTGCTAAGTGTTTTATGTTACTTTGCTTGGCAGCAGCTAATCTCTAACTCATTCTAGAAGGTGCTGAGCCACCAGATAACCCGATTTACAGGAGGTATTGAGCAGGATAAGTATAAAGAGAAGGGATGAAGTTGTTATCTGTCCTGATTAGCAAGAAGAAGTGAAAGACACTGGTACATTTTTTTTCCCCTTCAGGGTTCTTATTACAGATTTTGCAGCGCACCTCATTGCATCTAAAGGGTGCAGGCTGTAAACAGTGTTACTGAATTACCTTTGTCCTGCAAACTAAATCAACCCAAGACAATGGATAATTAGCAGTGATAATAAATCTACAGGTTGGAAGAAGGATAAAGGATAAGCGCAGTGAGGAAAGCTATTAAGCCCATCAGCTGAGGCAGCTTTATATGTGAGTTCCTAATGAGTATTGACAGCAGTGCTATGTTGGGTAGTGTTGAGAACAGCTAAAAACCAAGAGGAAGATGCACACATGGGGTAGCTCTAGAGAATGCCCATAGCTAGAAAAAGTAATTATAACATCTGTGTACTGAATATTTATAAATCCCAGTATTTTGAAGACTGGATTGTTACCTGGCCATAACTAGCCATTTTGGAATAACTGGCCTTGAAACTGGGGTATCTCCAGTTCTAATTCTGCCTGTTTTTCATGGAAGACCTATTGGAGCCTCCCTAGGGAGTAAACCACTCAAGAGGAGCAGTCTGTGCTTGGCACTGCCCTCAGCTCTTTTGTCTGCTTTATGTAAAAGAAACAAAAGTGATAACATTTTCAAGCAATTACTGTTCTATTTTAGGAACTGACATTTTATTTCATCATATAGGTAAGATTAACCTTTAGTACTCTGAAATTTACCTGTGCTTAACTGTTGGTTTGTCAGTTTTTAATGCTGCATCCCCGCAAACCCAAGTGACACTGTAATGACTAACTAAAGCTGAAGTTAACCACACTATATGAAACCAAAACCAGAGCTGAGTTCACTATTCATCTTGTGTCAACCCACAGTTTGGTACATAATATCCCAAGTACCTATTTTCCAGAGTAAATGCAATGTTCATTTCTAACTGTGAAATGAAGTGTGCGTTTTTGTAATGCTGCTTCATATTTTAAAACTAATGCAGCTGAGTGAAATGAAGAGAAACAGAACGATTTGGTGTGATGCTCTTCTGGGCGTGCATGTGTGGCTCCAGATGTGAACTGCAACAAAACGTTTTTCATTTCCTATGCAGCTTTGCATTACTTAAATATTTAAAAGTGATTTCACTGCACAAAAGCATTTCAGTTGACATGTGAAGGGAGAGGAGTTTGAAGCCCTCACACTTGCTTCTGTTGTCTCCTTATGGGGCATTTTCAGTTGAGAAGAAGTTCTTGTCTTCTAAAATTCAGACACACAGTTTTACCTGTTGAATGATTGTAAAAAATAACGCACATGGTGTCTATGATAGCTAGATCGCTGCTTATAGGGCCTTAAACCTTCTCTTTAGACATACATCTTGTATCCTGAGCACAGATGAAACTTTAAGTATCTAATTCTTACATGCACTGTACAAAAATAAAGCATGCATGACAGGCAGTCCTAATAGCGATGTGCTTTTTGTTCCCACCTGATATACAGTTTCCCCATTCATGTTTCCATCTTGATTAAACAAAATCCAAACTTGCTGTCAGAGTCAGTATTGGGTTCACATTTTATTTTGTATCTCTTTTTCAGTAAAATCAATTAAGACTGGAAAATAAAAGCAATTTGCTTGCTTACAAACTTTTAAAGAGGGTTCAGAGGAACTGAATAATCTCCTCCCCAGTCTTTCAACCCATCGAAGAGGTTTCCCAGTTATTTTATGGTATTGGTAGGACCTGCAAAGGCAGGTGTTAGGCCAGAGGTGGTTTGCAAAAGCATTCAGAGCTGTGAATTCTGGCTTGAAGGGGCTTTATGTATTGCATTGATAAAGGTTTTATATATTTCATTGTGTAGCATTTAGCCTTCTGAAACTTAATTCTTACTGGGGGTTTTTTGTTTGTTTTCCCTTCTATAGAATGATTAGTAACAATTCACCTACAAATCTACAGGGGAGCAGGTTAGTGAAAGAAAGGCAGTGGTCTAGTCCTTACTGTGCACTAATTAAGAAGTCAAGATACCCAAGTTCTCTTCTTTCATCTGTTCAGGACTAACTGTTACTTTAGGCTGATCACTTTATTCCTGCCTTCATCTTCATTCAGGGAAGAGACTAGGCTGTGCTCTGTGTGCGCCATTCAGTATAGCAAGTCTCTGGTCCCCATAGGACATTTGTGTCTTACGTGATGTAAGTGACATTAAATCATACAAAAGCTGTTACGCTGTGGGGATTCTGATTTTTGCAAGTAGCAAAATGTAGTAGCACCTTGCCAAGTGCTTTAAGATTACTCCAAAGTAAAAGTGTGGTTAAAAATTCATAGCAATCATGCTGTCGTTTCTTATGTTCTGCTTCAGCAAGCAGTGGGGAGATAGTCTGTTGATGTACTCCTAATTGTCATTCATTAGTGAATATGACAGACTAACAGTAAAAAGGTAACTATTTCCCATACAACTTTAAAAAGCATTTGTGATGTAAAAAATGCTTTCTCATTTCATGTGTTAGTAGTATTTTGGGAGGATGGCATAACACTCCAGTTAGTTTAATTTCATTAACTCTTAGCAATCACTCTTCATGGACATCCCTCTTGTATCAGAACAGCTGGGTCCTCTGAACAACTGACTCATCCTCAAAATGCTAAACTGGTGAGGGTGTCCTTTAAACAGAGACTGAGAAAAAGCGCTTCTTACCAGAACAAGTGAAGATGTGTAGAGCTTGCTTGAGTCTATAGTAGCAGTGAGTCAGGATTGGTAATGCTTTAAAAGGAACTGATTGCTAACTGGAAATTGAAGCTGCCTATAAAAAGAGAAAACAGGAGCTCTTCCTTTGACCCTCTTTAAAAGCCTTTACAAAATGGTGCTTGAGAAACCTGAGCAATTCTATTGATGTCTTCAATGCAATGTAACTCCTTAATACTAAGAATAGACAATTTGTTGTTAGAAGTTGTTAGTTGACTGTTCCAGTTGTTAGAAGGCTGAGTCTGTATTCCTTACTTTGGCAGTCATATGCAGATTGACTTTGAGTGAGTCACTGAAGCACAGCTTTGCAATCACTGAACCAGGAAGAGGCTTCAGACCACAACATGTTCAGGGGCTGAGCATTAAAGTTCAATGGTGCTGATGTCCCTAGACAACTCAGCGCTGAGGATGAGAAGTTATAGCCTCCCTTTTGAAAATGTTATCCGTAACACCCCTATCAGCTGCTTGTAAAGTGTAAATCGCATCATGCAGAAGTCTTGCAATGAACTGGTGGTGTAATACTTGTGGAAATATTCTTTGTATCACAAAGGGGTTGGCCACGAATGGAAGAAAATAAAATGTGCATCACCAGTCAGCCAGGGAATTGCTAGCTCTCAGTGCTGCTTCAACTGCTGGAGCTGAAGGTTTTGGTTAACTTTTGGCAAACTCATGTGTGTATTAGTTTCAGAAACCTCGTATTGTGGTATCTTGTTAAAATCCCCCTTGTAAACAGTTTCCCCTCCCATCCGCTTTAGTCTCCGCAAACTAGTTGAAGTCATTCCTGGCTTCTTTTCCAGCTATGCTGCAGCACATGTTGCTAAATGCTCATTGATGCCTCTGGCTCTTGTCTTTCTGTTTTGAGATCTTGCTCTGAGGTGCAGTTGTCTCCTGCTAGCTTCTGCTTTGCCTGATCTTTGCAAAAGCCTGTGCATGTGCAAGGCTGCTTACAGATGAGATGAGGCACCTCTACTTAATTTCTGTTTAGACTATTAGCCATTTGTGTGACTCAAGTTACCACAGTTAATTAAATCCCTGGTTACTTGCCTAATTAGAAACAATGGTGGCTCGTTAAAAGATCATACCATGTACATCCCAGTCCTCCCAACCAGCAGTAGTGAGGGAAACTTCATACTACTGGGAATAGTTTTTAGTTGAACCAAGATAGATGTTTTCTGGCTGTCTGAAAAAGGCTGTGATCTGATGCATTAGGGAATCTCCTTGGAATTCTCTGTGTGATTATCTGACAAGCTGTTGGGTACCAAGGCCATTGTAAGCAAGAAAGTGTGTGAGCCTGTAGGTCTAAATGGAAATTAGTATCCTTGAGAAAATTGTATGACAAGGCTTTAAAACCTAGTGTGTCCATTAAAGCTGTAAAAGCAGTAGCAACGTGCTGGAGTGATGCTGGGAGAGACAGCAGCAAGTCATAGGTGGGGTGGAAGTATGGGGAGTAATTCAAGAGTAGGTGCCTGGCTGGAGAGAACTGTAAAATTGGGTTCATCTGTATTATAGAATCATAGAATAGTTAGGGTTGGAAAGGACCTGAAGATCATCTAGTTCCAACCCGCCTGCCATGCACAGGGACACCTCCCACTAAACCATGCCACCCAAGGCTATGTCCAGTCCAGCCTTGAACACCGCCAGCGATGGAGCTTGGTACTTGAGGGGGCCTCATTATTTAAGATAGAAACTGTCGGGTTGATTGAAGTTTCTGGTTGGGCAGACTGCTGCTCCTCATTCATGATAGCACATGCACAAAGAACTTAAATTAGTTATATGTTCTTATGGCACTTTACAGTTGAAACTTCCACAGAAGGCATGGGGATGGTGGAAAGTGCTACTGCACTCAAGAGAGAATTTCTACACAATGCTGAGCCTTACTAAAAGGTATGGGGTGTTTGACTCCAATTTTGTCACTGTTTCCTTCAGGACCTCATTGGGGTGCTCTGTATTTCCTTGAATGCCAACCCTGCACTGTGTGTGCTGCCTCTTCAGAGAGAGGTGTGTGCTGCTGTGTGCAGTATCCTCTTGAAGAGAAAGTTGCATTTCTATAGAGTTTCAGTGCACAGAAAATCTGTTTAATTCACAGTTTAGATAAGACTAGGTTAAAAAGGAATTCAGCATCTTTTATGTTTGTTTGTCTGGCTCCTGGTGTTTTACAAAATGTCTCTATTAGCAAAGCTGCCAGGGGGTTAATTTGCACTAACAGCCTAATCATCTCCAGCAGCATCATTTTAGGTTTTCATGTTGCTGCTTAGATCAGCAAGACTAGAGAAAAGAAGGCTTGAGAAATAGCATGTATCTGAGGGGAAAAAAGAAAGAAATAAGACAAATGGGGGAAAGCATTTCAGACACAGCCCTCTGCATTCTCAGCTGTCAGGCTGCTTAAAAAGATCTGCTTTTTCTTACAAGCTCTGGCTCTAAGATGTAAGCCTTGATTTCCAAAGTGCTGTGAGACTGAGCTCTTTATACAAGAGAGACAGGCTCATTAAAGGGAATATGTGGTACTCACACCAAAGCCTAGAGCCTGATTCCTCAACCTCCCTGGTTAGTCATTAAACAGAACACATTAATAGTTATGGGTTATGAATCACAACTTGGTTTTGTGGATGGGAGTGCCTGACATACTAGACCATAATGTCATACTTAGTCTTTCACTCCCCCCCATGAGTAGTGGGGATGGCAGTTCAGCCCTTCAGGTGATCATTAAGGCACAAATGTTGTTGCCGACCAGCTTAAGGGTTTCTTATTTGCCATATTGGACATTTGTGGATCCTATTTTGAGGAAACTGATTTTTCCTACGGACTGCATGGCTGCTTAGAGAGGAGTCTGAGCTTTGCTATAGCTTGTAGAAAATGAGGTGCTGTGATGATAATTGCTGGAGTCACTGAGTCACTTGGTGTGCCTGGGCTCAGCAGGTTGTAGAAATACCACCAGTAGCAACAAAAACATTTTTCTGCTTGAGGTTATGTCTAGCTTAGAGAAAGCCCTGATTGCGCAGAGGGTTCTTTCTATGGAAAGGAAACACCAGCCCACAGTAGGAGCCTGTCACTTATGAACGTACCTGATTTTAGTCCTGATGAGTAATGAGAATATTCACAAGCTTTAGGCTGCTTTTTATTCCTCAGGATTAGAAACATTCATGAGAGGCCATATTAGCACCAGCTTCTGCTTTTCACTTCCATAGCAGCCTGATTACAGTTTTCTGGTAGAAGAGAATGACCAAAACTCTTTTTTATGTACTTATTTGTTGTTGGTTGTATGATGATGAGAGTGAACAGTGTGCACTTACATGTATTGTAATGTTTTCTCAGATAGCAGACGATCAAAGGATGGTGTTAAAGTTTCAATTTGCTTGTCTACTCAGTATGCTGTGAAGAGCTGGTCTGAAGAGAGAGGATCAGGGCAAAGAGAAGAACAGAGAGCAGGCAGTGTTATTACATAAATCAGCTCTAGCGTCAGGAGGGTCGCACACCATTGCAGGTAATGTCATGGCAGCGTTCAAGTATGTGACTTGGATTCTTGACACAGAACTTTGATTTACTTGTGGGTGCTGCTGTGCTCATGGTGACACATGAAAGTTGCTATTCCAGACCTAAAGAGCTCAAGTTCCCAACAGTTGCTGAAGAGAGTAGCAGCAGCCTTGTGGCTTAGGTCCACTGGGGTCTGAGCTGGGTGACATTGAGCTTCGCAGCAATTCCCTAGTGACTTCTGTGCTGAAGTGTTAGTATCTCAAATCAAGCTGTTCAAAGCCCTAGCAAGGGTATTGCAAGCAGCAATCTGGCATGAAGGTGATGTGTAATCTCCATTTTCTAAGACTCTAGGGTACTGCTTTAGAATTTTTCTCTTATCTGCCTGAGACAGTGCTATTGTAATTAACAGTGGGCACAAATACTGACATTATTGAGTGAAGATTTTATCCACTGCTTACACACAGTGACAGCTGGTTAATTTTAATATTTTCTGAAAGCTCTTTAAAGAAATCCTGAATAGTCTCTCAGAAATTAATGTGCCTCATCTCTCTGTGTTAAATATATGGCTGTGCTGTCTTCCATACTTTGCATTCTTTAATCTCCGTAATATCTCAGGTGATGGGTGCTTTGTCCATTGCTATGGTAACAGTTGGTTTGATTTCTTACTCAAAGTAAACGTTGACATAAACCCCACTGTAAAGTGTTCTTTTATTCATCGTGTACACCTAATGGATGCCATAGCTGTGCAAATATGTCATTATTGTAATGGATAGAGAGCAATAAACTTGAAAGTCTAGTGCCCTGGTATATAACTGGCTTTACCTTTCAACACACATAACTTCATGTCAGCTACTTCAACTCTGTTTTTACTCCTACCCATGTTTAATTAGATTTCGAATACTTCAGGGTGGAAACAGTCCCTGACTGTGTGTTGGTGAGTACTTAAGGGAAATGGGATCTAATAGCAGATGAGGTATGCTAACTTGGTTTTGCTCTTAAACAGCTTCATTTTGAAGTTGAATTGATCCCATGGACTTCTGGCAGTCATTGAAAATCCCCATTCTTTTTCTGAACACTAATGGTGGGAGTAGCAGTACTTTTCCTGTGTTAGTACTTCTATTTTGTTGCCTTAAAAAACCCAAATGTCTTAGGAAAAGCTGTATGAATCCGTGGCACCCATCCACAAGGCTCTGCTGCCTGGTTCGTTTCAGAACTTGTTCCTCAAAACCTGTGTGGATCAATGCAGATGCAAAAGGAAGCGTTAACATTTCCTCTCTTGCAGTAGGGATGTGATTTGCTTTGAGTTCCCACACTCAGCAGCCCCGGTACCACCCAACTGGGGACAGCTCTGCGGTCTGGCTCTTGAATGGAAAAATGCTGTTGGAAGGTCCGTCTGCAAGTGTTTTCTAGGCTTCTCCCTCCTCCCTGTCACACTTATCTGATAAACGTAGCAATGTTCTTTTTGGCTTAGGGTTTAAAAATAAAAAGTACCTTTTTTTTTTTTTTTTGTATCTACAAGAAGGTGCTTGCATGTTCTGTATTGCATTTTATACTCTTTCAGAGTGACTCGGATCCTCAGTAAACATCTTTACAGCCCTGTTAGGTTCATATCTATTAACTATTAAAGGAATTTCCCATGAGAGAATGACTCTGTACCACCTTGCAATAAAATCAAACACAGTTTATTCAGATAGACCATTCTATTGGGAACAATGGCATTAAAAATGCTATTGATGAAGTGTTCGCAGGATGGAAAGCTTTAAGCCCCAGTTCTGCAAAGAGACTGTTCAGGCACTTAGCTGTATGTGCTGTGATCAAAGTTAAACATGTAAGGTAACCTTTAAAATCAAGATCATGCTTTATGAAATGCAATTTGATTCTGCAGATGGGGGTGTGTTTTGTACTGCAATGAATATTGTTGAAAGGGTCTAATTGCTTACCTGTTTGATATGAATTAGATGATGCTTTCCTAGTTCTTCAGAGTTATTTAGCATGAAAGAATCATATAGTTAGCTGCATTTTAAATATTACTGATTATTCTGGTTTCTCCCATGTTCATAAAACTAACACCAGAAGGTGTCATTTTGGGGAATACCTCGTCTAATATGCAGGAGACATATTAGGTAAGAGGACTCAATAGAAAGAGCCACAAAAACTCTCCTGTTCTCATAGTGCTAAATGAGAGTGAGTCATGTCTTCATCTTGGCTGGGTGTAAGAGCGATTCCTGGGAATGGGAAATGGTCAAGAACTCCTTGTTCTAGGAAGCTCTGATTGTTCAGAAAGGCAATGATTGTCCTGTTGTGTTGCATAATTATATCCGCCTCCACATATCCCACTGCTGTTCATTTCTATTATGTCTTTTTATTAAGTCCTAGCTATTCAAGGGGGAAATTTAACAGATTCATGGTAAAAGCAAGTGAACATCCATGCTCAACAAAAGTCTCAATGGATAAGAAATGTTGCTTTGATAATTGTTTAAATGGTGCTTAAGGGGCTACCTGGGATAGTTACATTTGCTCTGTGACTTGTCTTTTCAGCAAATACTCAACTGATTCAGAGTCGGAAATATGAAAGAATGGAGAAAATGCAAGAGGGTTGCAGTAATTGAGTCCTTACAAATGTAAGGAAATTAGCTGTACTAAAAATCACAGTTGCTGCTCTGAAACATACATGTACTCAAGTGTTTGTTCAATGGATAACTGCTTTTACCTTTTATTTCTCTTTTCTATAAATATAAAAAGGAAAGAAAAATAACAAATACAAATTGAGTTTAACTCAGTCTGAGCATGTTCTTATGATTTGGAGTGGGCAAACTCTCTGTTCAGTTTTAGAGCTTTGTCATGCAGAGCAGAAAAGAGTCCTGTGTGGGAATTCATTCCAGATAGGTATTTTGGAGAAAGTTGGAAGCTGCATTGCTTTTGGTAGAGAATTATTAAATCTGGCTGTTTATGCTTCTTACATCTTCCTAGTATGTTGTCCAAGGCTTAAAATGTATACGTGCATGAAGGCTGTCTCTGCACTGCTGCCCCAGCAAGGAGTGTGGGTTGTTGCCTTCTGGCTGCTCAAACCTGGCAAATGGCTTCACTGGCCATGTGTGTGTGCTTGAGACAGACTTACCACAAGTCCCTGAGCAACATTTGCTGGGACCCCTGCCCTGCTGTGAAGTGTATTTAGAACAGATTTTCTTATAGACACAAGTATGATGTCATTGCAGAGTGTAACTATCAGATGTAGATGTGTAGAGCAGAGATTGGGAAACAGCAGCTGTAAAACCCATGCTTTTTTCTCCACTCTAGGGACAGGATGATGCTTTCCAACTTTTCCTAAATTGAACCTTAATTCTTGTGTTTAACTTCTAGTTTAAGTTACTCTGATAGAAGTAAATTTATGTAAGTGAATAAGTGTCGGTTGTGCTAGAACTTGAGATCTACATTGCATGAACACCCAACTGTGTGGCTAGGTCTTTTTCTTTTCCTTTAAGTAACTTATTAATTTTTCTGCTTTATCTGCACCTTCCACTCCTGACATTCTCACTGGAGAGAGATATATGGAGATTGGAGCTGTAATTTCTCTTGTCTGATTAAACACAATGTGAGACTTGCATTTGATATGATACTGGTTGGGCTGTCTTACACAGGAGTAATAATATCTTACAAGCATGTGATGAGGGGACAAAACGTTATTACAGTTTCGGTGTTTGTATATTAAATTTCCTTGTGGTCAGGCTTGAAAATAATAATAGTGAGCATGACTGACTTCTCAAGTAATAATTTTCTAGACAAGTTCTCTCCAGCCTTGATTATAATGAAGTGTGTTACTTGCTTACTACATAAATATGTATGTAAATGTATACTCCCTTGGTGCATGTGGTACTATGTAATGGGTAAAACAGTAGCTCATGGAGTAAGATGCCATCCCCAGAGCCACTAGATGAGACTGCAGTTTTCTGTCACTCAGTTGATCCTTCCATGTCTCACATCCATCAGCATGCTGGGACTGTAAACTGAGCTCACAACAGTTCTGGTGATCCTTTTGGGAGGGGTTGTGACTCTTCTGTGTAAATATGCAAAGACTTAGGAGGAAATAAAAAACCCCTAAAGCATGCTAGGTATCATTTTTTTCTCCTATTGTTGCACAAGGTTTAGTTGCAAGTGCAGTCCTTGAGCTACCCAAATAGGACGACTGGTTGAGGCCACCATAGACAGCTGCTGGGCTGCCCCCAAGAAAGCACAATTTACGATGCTATCCCCTGCACCGGAGAATTGGGGGTCTGCCTACCTTCCAGACTGCTCTGCAGCACTGCCAGAGGCCACATAGCTGTTGTAGCCAAAGGGCCTCCGTAAGCTGCTGCTTTGGGTCACCTTGGCCACCACTGCCATCAGGAGCAGCAGCTGTGGAGCAGCAGCTCCTCAACCTTTGCACTCTTGTGATGTAAATATATTGCACATGACCAATGCCAGTGGACTTTGTATCAGTTAGGAGCTACTGCCCAGTGTTGTTATTTTTGCATGCAAAAAGGTTGCTTTTGGTGTCAGGGGATTTTATTTCCCTTTGAGCACAGTCACAGCAAAGTTTGATTTGTACCTTTCTTTAAGTGCGTTCTTTAGCACACAAAATCCAGTGCATCCTTTTGTGGAGCCAAGTGGACTGTTGTTTGCTTGTTTGATTTGCTTAATCTGGAGCTCTGCCAAGCACATGAATATTCATGACAGTGTTAAACAAGATTTTTATTGAAAACAAAAAATGGATCTGAAGTCTTTCATTTGTCATTCTGAACTCAACTAGTGAAAGCCCTGTGAGCAGGCACATTTATCAGTGAGGTTTTCCTGGGGTTTTCTGGGTTTATTTGCCTATTGAATGAAAATTTAGCCAAAGAGTATATGATTGGCCAGATAGCCTAATGTTATTTCCGTATACAATATAAGATATAATACAATTTAATGTATTTATTTCATATTTTATTTATTACATTAATTATAGCTTAAATGTAAAATACTTGAACAGTCAAATAAGAATGCACAAGCACAAAGGATAGATCTAGCAGAGATAACAAAAGCTAATGTTCTCTTTTTCCAGGGCCAGTGTTCATGTTTGAATCCTATCTGTAGTCTTGGCTGTCCTGTATGCAGAGGGCATCATCATTTCCAAGGAACATTCTTCCTTGAGATTAGAGTACAAATAGATAAGAAGGCAAGTGTTCCGTCCCTCTGGTAGTTTTTGTGCTCCTCTTCTGCACCCTTTTCAGCAGGTCCATGTCTTTCCTGTGCTGAGAGCTCCAGTGCTGGACACAATATTGTGGGTGAGGTCTTATGAGAGCAGAATAGAGGGGCAGAATCACCTCCTTCAGCCTGCTGGTCATACTTCTTTTGATGCTGCCCAGGATACAGTTGGCCGCCTGGGAAACCATGAAATTCCCAGGTGTGAGTTGACAGAACTCCAAACAGGTGAAGTGTTGGGGATGGAGGAGAAAGACTGCATTCCATTAAATGTGATCATCTTGGTTCTTTATGAAAATCACTTTTGCCACATGCTGTGTTAGTCATTTTGCAATCAATGATTGATTCTTATTGTAGATATTGGTAGGATTTATTTCAGGCTAATGACCTTACCCATTTCTGACCCAGGGTTTTTGGGGTGTTGTGGTACTACCATAAATTTCAGCTACTGATGCATGTAAATGCTATATAAAGGTTGCAGTTAGTGGCACAGATCTCAAATTGATCCAAAATCTGATCCTGTGGTGATTTAAATCCTTGTCAAAGCTTCCATTGAAAGGTCAGGTTGACGAATGAGTACTTGTGCTGAGGACTAGTAGCCTGTAACACCACACTCCGACTCCTGATTATCACACTTTCCTCTTTCGGCAATTAGTCATGCTGCTAAAAACAGATAATTAAAACAAAACATGTCCAGAAAGAGAAGGAACTTGTGACGTATCAGACTTCCCATGGAGTTGTTCATACAAGACTGCTTATGAGGACAGAAGTACAGTGAGGCCAAATACAGGTGAGAGAGATCTGATAGAAAAGCCAGTTGGGGAAAGTACTACCATAAGGTTTCTGTTAATTGCGTATTATTACAGATCCATAAATATATTAGCAGAAAATACATGGAGTAAGTGATTACAGTTCTGGAGTACATTGCGGTGAGCCTTATGGCAGGCCTCATAGTGAAGCCCGAATTTGTTGTTTATCACAAGCAACAGGT
The DNA here is from genome assembly GCA_028858755.1 of Ara ararauna. NCBI lineage: Eukaryota > Metazoa > Chordata > Aves > Psittaciformes > Psittacidae > Ara > Ara ararauna. The sequence continues at coordinate 10,916,359 of CM054387.1, read as the reverse complement.
AAAAGCCCTTTTGTAGCTGTCATTTCCTACTTTGGGATTTGGAGGTCTTGTGTTCAGTCCTGCTGGACAGTTCGCTGTGGTGTTTTGGCAGCGTGTTGCCCAGTGTGTTCGTTTGAGTGGGTTAATTTCTGAACCAGCAAGAATGAGACAAGATTTTATTTGATATCTTATTTGGTATCTTAAAAAATTCTCATCCTAGCTAAAGGAGGAGCTAATTCCATGAAAATAGCTTGGGAGCAAGAGGGAAAAGTGCATTGATTAGTGTGCAAGAAACAGAAAAGTACAAAGGATCATAGGAATATCCAAAAGTGAGTCCTATTTCCCTCTATGCTGAGTTACATGCCTCTAAGATTTTTCTCTTTCCCAGTTGCTGTGATGGCAGTGTAATAGCTAAAGTTTGCATGCAGAGCTATAAGAAGGGGCTTGGGGGCATCCTGCCTGGAGCAGATGTATGCGAGGAGTGAAGATAATTTTCAAGCTTTGGTTTCAGAAACCAGGGAGGCTGTTGGAGTAGAATTGTGGGAAAGTGTTTGCTCTTAAATGGGGGAAAGTATGTAGCACCATCAAAGAAGGACAAGGATTCAAAAGGAAACAAATGTCTAAAACATAGGGGTCAAGTTTGTTTGAAAGGAAATTTGTTTGCTTTTGATTCTTTATAACATTTCCCATGGAGACTAGCAAATATAGCTGCCACATTTTTGGCAAAGGGGTTCTTATCTTAAACCTGAAACACTTAGATACACATACTTACATAAATATGGTCTCTATTAGTTTCAGTTGTGTGACTTCTCATTCTTGCCTTTTGTAGTTATTTTATTTCCTCCTATTGGTTGTATTTCAAGCTTAAAATGGGATTGTTAATTGAAAAAATTTTATTGCTTTTTTAGAGAAAGAAGAACAAGGCAATTGGAAGACATTTTCTTCAGTAGTTCTGCTGTATATAGGAGCAGGGGTACTGGTGATAGGCTATACTGCAAAAGCTTTCTGTATAGCACAGTGAGCCTGAAACCACACGAAGTTTGTAGTTACTGAAAGTCATTATTAGAACTGGTTGGATATTACAGATAACATTTGGGTAGCAGTAACTTAGGAGTCCCTTGTGGCTGTGCTTTCTCCAAACAATATCCATTAACAGAGTTGAAATTTGAAGGTGGGGAAGGTTGAACTCAAATCAGGCCATTGTCACTGAACTGATCTTGTTCTGATGCCTACCGTGGGCTGGAATAAAGCTCAGGTTTTTTTATTCAGATACTGATGCTTAACACCCACCTCTCTCTTTGATTCAGTTCACTTTGTTTATTTTTAAATAAACATATGACACACTCCTCTCTCACACAGCAAAGAGCTCTCATTGATGTCAGTGGGAGCTTCACTGCCTTCAGGATGAGAGAGCTGGGATCAATAAAGGAATGCCTGAGAGCTGGCCAGGCTTATATTCCACTCTTACTAAGCGTATGGTAATTGGAAAAGCAAACAATCCGCTGAGACCTAATCAAGTTAAGTGCATTTAAAACACTGATTGTGACTGTCATCAGGGGATTACAGTCAACAGAATTGATATGAACCTTTGAAAGCTGTGGTGTAAAAAGATGGGCAAGCTCATGGCCAGAATAATAGCCTCTAGACTGCAGTGGAATGGTTTCAGTTTCCTGGTCTGTATTATCCTTACCTTGGTGCTTGCTAACATAGATGTATATATTTGTATACAAATATATATATTTTTTTTTAGAAGCACCAGAAGTGGACTCTTAATGTAAGTTTATTAAAGACTGTTTTATGTTCCTCTGACGTCACTTTTGGATCTCTCTATCAACGTGCTGTCTAGTGCTCGGGATTGGATTTAGGCAAAGAATAGGGCTTATGGGTCAAAGCATTTGCCTTCACCTCCATGCAGTTGCTGTTCTTGCCATTGTATGTATGTTGCAATACTTTAATGGCTGAAAGAGGAGATAGTAGTGACAAACACAGGGAGACTTGCCAAGGTTGTCTTGGCATTGTTTCCTTTCTCTGGCCCAAAAAAGGGGAGTGAGAGAAAGAGCAGAGGCTTTGGCTTTCTGCCAGTTTGCTTAGTGATTTGCCGACAGCAGACAGACCTGCCTGTGAAGATGAATGGTTGTGAGCACTTATTAGCATGTAGTGCTGGTGACAGATCTCAAGATGGTGAGTGCCTGTCTTGTGAGAACATTGGTTACCCACCTTTGGTAATGAAGTGACTGAATCTCGCTGTTCTGCCTTTTGACAGTGCCTTATTGTAAACAGATATTAAATGACTCGTAATCAAGTTAAACAAAGTATGTGTCCACCATGGACCTCCCAGTGCATTGTAGGGCCTAAAATCTAATTTTGTCTTTGTTATTTTTACAGGACTATGTCCATGATTTGGGTGACTGATAAGGGCTGAAAGATGCAGTAGTCTGCCATGGAGGCAATGTTTGTATGCAGATCTCATGTAAAATGGGGGTTGGTCTTCTGTATTGAACTTGGAGAGTACAGGACTTTGGTTTTACAGATCTTGACATCTGCTGAGCTCTCAGGGTCCAAAATGGCACAACTGTTGTCTGTATTTGAGAATTTTATTACCTTGAGTGATGGAAATCAGCTTTCTTCCCTAAGAGTGAATTCACTTTTAGGGTTCCTTAGAGTTGAGTCTCGCCGTTGTTCACTTTAGTTCAGATTTGTACATCTGGTGTCATAACAGTCATAACAACTTCATTTTGTCAGTATTGGTTTTCAGCCTTTCAGCTAAAGACAGATTTAAGAAAATTCATTCCTGCTAACATAGAGATATGAAGAGATTCTGAGCTATGTCTAGGAGCAATAACAAAGAGAATGAAGCATTGTAATGAGCTTTTTTCTAGTGAGGCTTCTCTACAGACATACCTAGATTTTGCTTAGGAAATATGATTTCCATAATAATTTCAAATCTGTCAGACTCCCTTCTGAGTCCTGTTCTTACTGCATTACACACTAAACCTGAAGTATGGGCTTTTTTAAGCACAGCCCAGGATAAAAATAGTATCCTTCTCATAGAAATGGGTGAAAGAGTTTTCACAGACCCTGCCAACAGTCTTCCTGGCTCAGAGCATTTCTATTTATCCTTCTTTTCTAAAAGCTCTGAATTCACTTTCAAGTTTAAAAGCATAAAAAAAAAAAAGAATCATTGGAGATCTAAATTTGATGGTGCACTTGAAAGATCCAGTAGGCATTCCAGATCCATCTCGTATATGAGTTGTTGTGAATATTAAGCACCAAAGTGCCAAATTATTAGATCCTGGCTGTGTTCCCATTTGCCTAGCAAAGCAGTCCTATTATAATTAATGTGGCGAGGCTTCTCTGTGTAGGAAAATATTTATGAGATCTGCAGAGACCACAAAATGAACTGTAATAAAAGAATTCTGCCAAGTTTGGCTATGCAAATCAGGGACATATGGGTGGTGTGGCTGATGCCAGCAAAATCCTTTGAAGCCTCATTTATATGTCGCCTTATTGCCATCCATCACACTTCCATGTAGTGGCAGGAGATGTCAGCAGAAGCTGTTGCTGCACCTTAGAATAAACTTGGTGTGTGTTCTGTGTTCAGGTGAAAGACTGTAGCTTACAGCAAAGACATCAGTAGAAAGAAATAGTAACGATGATCTTTGTTATTATCTCTCTCCTTCTTGTCTCTTGATACTATATCAGCTCTTACTATAAAGAGTTTTGAATTTCCGGCTATACTAACTTTTCTGGAATTTTTGGGACCAATCTGAGATATCAATCTGCACTAAATGTGGAATAATCCCAGTAAAATCCCCATGAAAAAGAAAATAATTTGGCCTAATATATCCAGATTAAATGAATTGTGCTGGAAAGGTAATTATGACTTCAATTTTTGTGTTGATTACTTTGGTGCTTTACTTTTTACAATCTGTCTTTAGGAGAAGTAGCACCATAGATTTTCCAGGATGCAAAATAGCCAGTGAAAAGCTTGGTTAAAGGCTGCCCACAATTACATGTGCCTGTAATGGTTTATGTTAAAAAACAGTGTTTACCTGACTGGAAAGTCATTGGCATTTGGGAATGTGAAATGATGAGAGATGTAAACAGAAACATCCTTCATTGTCAGAGGAGCTTTACTACAGAAGCATGTTCTGTCAGCTCTGGATCCTTCTCATTAAGTGGTGTCGCTTAATTAGAGCTCCAGGTGAAACAAAATGATCTGCAATAACCATGTCAATTTAATTAGCATGATACAAATAGAAGCCTTTTTTTTTCCTTATTGCATAATGCATGGACATGACCTCTTTAAATGTATTTACTTTTATTGACATTTTAATTGGCCTCCTATGCGCAGTTTCTTTATGCAGTGATTTCCATAGTAACAAAAGACAAATGAACATGCCACTCAGACTAGGAGCCACGTAAAATTGCTTTGCTGGCCCCTTCCTACTTCTCTTCCCAAGGGGTAAAAGCACTCTTAAAAAATCCATAGTACAAATAGAAGAATAAGACAGAAGGGTGTGGAATACTACCTTACACTTAGGGCCAGAGGTAGCAAGGTACCTGACAGAACTGATGTGGAAGAAGTTGCTAAGTAGACTTACAACTATGCCCAGAGCATAGTGTTGGCACATTTATCTCTCTTTTTAACATCAGACATACTTAAAGGTAATCTAGCATTGTAGCATCTCTTCCCTGATGTCTAACTTTTTCCCACAGGAAGAGTTTCAGGTTAGGTATCCCATGTGCATTGTCACTGCAGAAAACTGGTCTTTTCTTAAATTACTATGAAATAGTTGCCATGTCTATCTTCTAAAATTGCTATTCAAACGTGAGCTCAGAATTGAAACCTGCTTCTGTATCTTTACTAGTCTGATGATGATGATAGAAAAGTCAGGGCTGTCTTTTTCTCACTCATTGCAAAAATTACTTTCCTTCTGTGAGCAATAGAATTTTGTACCATGCCCCAAATGGTCAGTGTTGCTCCTCTGGCTACAGCTAATTTTCCCATTGCTCAGTTAGAAGTCATTTGAAAAGTTCCTATTTTCCTTCAAGTAGGAAACGCCTCTGAAATGCTGTTGCAAAAACCAGCAGTACAGATGCAGGTAGAAGTCCACAGAGAAAATGATGGATGTGTGAAGGAGCAACCTGCATGTTGCCACCAGTTGCTGTAATTCCAGAGCAGCAAAAGATAATTCTGAACTGAATTTTGCCAGCAGTCAGACTATAACAGTCAGTCTATGCTTTAAAATAATTAAAACATCAAAGCAGTAATCTCATTTGCATAAATACTAAGAATAAAGTGATGTTGCCTTTTAGGAAGACTGAGCAGGATTCTGTGTTACTTTTGAGTCCCACATGAAACCTGTATCTATGTACAGTTTTTTACATGTTTGTAAACTACAGTCCAAGCTTCATTTTAAGACAATATAGTGCCAACCAAAGTGTTTGGGCTGTGAATCTGTGTTTTCATGTTGGAAAAATCTTGACTGGAAATTCGTGTGTCTAAAGACCAGTTCTATCTCATAGGGCACAGGTAAGATGAAAATTGGATTAGTTCAGACACCATGAACAGAAAAGACACAAAGTATGAATATTTTATTAGCAGCTTTGAACTGAACAAATGACCATGTCTGCTAGATTGCAGCAATGTATTTCACAATCACAGAAAATTATTCTGTTTGTAGCAAAGGGTGATACATAATGCCAGATCCAAGTATTTATCATTTTGCAATACCATTCCTAGGACAGTTCATGGTCTACCACAGAAGCAAAAAAAGTGGAGGCTGGCTTGTAAATGAGAACAGAGAACTTAAAAATAAGTCTGAGCTCTCTTTGCTTTATGATGAATATGAGATTTGGTTGGTCTATATGAGTAGATGAGTGAGTCCTTTACCATATATGAACATCAGGAGAGAGACCTTTTTCCTCTAAGTATATTTAAATGTCTAATTCTCATGATAGAGGCTGATTTTTAGGTGCGATGCAATCTAAAGCCTCACTAGCTATGGCTTTTAAAAGCTCTTTCTTGGTTTTTTACAGACGTAATGTGTTAATATCATATTGTCTTTGATACCTCAGATCGTTTATCTTCTCCAAATCATTTCTGTAGGTGCAATTCTATAAACTGTTCTGTTCCCATCTCTAATGCTATTTCTATGAATTGCTATATAGTTCCCTCTTTCCAGTAATGGAAAAAATTTTACTGTTGTGGTGTTTATAGCTCAGGATTATTAGGAGCTGAGTTTGGCTGAAACTCTTGGCAAAATGATGTCTTCAGTGCAGGATACAACTTTGAGGCAGCCAAAGAAATTAATATGTCAAATTTTAATTTAAGAAAGAGCCAAACAACCTGAAAATGAAGCAGAGCCTTTCAGTTTATTAAAAAAGGGGGGAAATAAAATCACTTCAGTAACATTTTTTCCCCTATTTCTTGTAAGCATCAACCCCCAAAACTATGTTGATAGTAATATTTTCACCTTTGTTAGTGGTTTAGTCTGACCAGCAAACCCCAAATCAATTACTCGTGAAGTTCTGTTCCTGAGCTTTTACTTTTTAATATCCTTTAACAATACTGTGAGTTCTTATTGCAATTTAAGTTATCCTACAGGGGCAGCCACTGTCTTTGAGGTTATATTCTTGCTGTTCCCAGAATATAAGTCTTACGCACGGAGGTTTTTTCCAAGTCACTTCCTGTTGCCAGAAGAGAGTTTCCAGGTGTGGTGGAAACCTACAGTCTTTGAATAGAGAAGACAGGATTACCAAGACTTTGAACAAAGTCAGTGAAGTCTACTCCACTTCATGTTTGTTGTGGAACTAGACTGAAGCATTCCATTCCAGGGTTGATATGCAGATATAATTTGGTCCAGAAGTCCCTGCTGTGCCAGGTTCTCACTGATTATGAAAAAGTTACTCTATTTCTTTATCGTTACTGAGCACACTTTATTTATCATTTTCCCATACTTTCACTTACAAATCCCAGTGACTTTAAAGATTATTTTCATGTAGTTGTCTATCTTCTTAAATATTAACGGATTTTCAAAGTAAGCAGTTATTAAATTTTTACCTGCCTAATTTGGTTATCTGATGACTGTATGCAGCAGCAGCTGGTTAGATGAAGAATTACCCATTTACACTTGCACAGGCAGTTGAAATATGTCGTGACCAGACTGCCTAGTTGGCAAGCACGGTTTTCTCCTGAGGTAGCCATTACCTTTCATTGTCATGTCTGAACTTGTGCAGCAGACCCATTTGAGTTCTGTGATGTTGAATGATTTTCAGAGGTAGTATGGAATGTTAAAAATAACCAAGTGCCTTGACATACAATTTTCTTGAGTGAGATTATGTGAAATCGAAAGTATTATTTTTGGTTCTTTCTCGGTCATTAGAGTTCTTGACAAGGGGGCTTACTGAAGTAGAGAAAACTCAGATGTCTCAAGAAAAGAAGTTGCTAGACAGTCTCTTTGTAAAGGTCCATGTAATGCTTTTTTTAACTATCTTGAATACCTGGGTGATGTCCTGTGGAGTGCTGGTAGGTGATACTTTATAAACTGGGAAGAGTGGTAAATCTTTGATAGGCTTCTCTTTTGCTAAGGGCCCTGTTTAGAATGCAAAGAAGTCATTCAAGTGGTCATTTTTCCTTGGTTTAAGTGGGTTTTGAAGTATTATTTACTATTTATGGGGTTGGTACTGTACCCAGGACAGAAGAAAAAGCTGTGCATGGCTCTGGGGCAGCAACACAGTAACTGGAAGTGTTTCTGTTTCGTGGTCTTCCAACCAAACTGCTGTGCTGCCAGGTCAAGATTTCATTCTCCAGCATCAGAGCGCTGAAGGACAGATTCTGGTTTCTTTGTGCATGCTTTGCTATTACAGACTTTGAAGAGCTTTGGATGAGGCTTTTGTGAAACAGACATATTAGCAATGAGTGTGATAAGTATAGCAGATTCTGGATTAAATTAGGTTACTTGTCTGAATAGTGAAGTGCTAAGTGGGGTCTAGTATTTACTGGAATTTATACGGCTCTGTAAAATTTGGCCTTAATGTTTTTCTTAAAGTCCATAGCAGTACTTTGTAAGACGAAGGAAGTGAGAGAGCTGGGGAGAAAATTGAGGTGGAAAAACCCCAGCATCTCAGTACTGGGTGGTGGATACAGAGATATGGAGATAAGTGTTATCTTTCATCACAGATGTGCATGTTTTGGTACAGAAATAAATAGCATTTCTTTTGAAATTTCCTCCTTTGATTTGAAAGTTCTTAGCAATCAAATGGGTTTGTATTATCATCAGCATTTCAGAGAAGTCTGATGAGGAACAGTGAGGTTAAGAGGCCTCGTCCAATGTCACACAAGAAGTCGGTGTCGTATCCAGGAATAGCTTCCTATCCACTGCACTGTGCTGTGTCACAATGTCCTATAGAGAGGAGCTTACTGTGCATCTGTGCAGCGTTATGCAGCTGCAGAGAGCATTCAGCTTTTGAGATTGTAACAGCACAGATAATCTAAACATAGAAGAGATGGAAAAAGTCCAGTGATAAACCTGCATCTTTGTGATCTTCCCAGCAAAACAGCAAATCAAAATTTGTATCCCAGATGGTGGCATAAAACCTCCTAAAACCTGGAGTAAAGCAGTATCTACAAGAACAAAAAGGACCAGCACTGAGTGGAAACCTGAGCAGAATGCAAGGTCTATATATTCTGGTTGAAACTTTCTAGCAAGACCAAGAATCTTTAAAATTAATGAACACTAACTCATGATGAGGGAGGGTATAGAAATGCTAAGGGAGACGTTGCCTTGAAACCTTCTGAGGGAGTTAGAGATTAAGATGTTCAACAGACAAATACATGAACTAGAAAATAAAATCCCTCTTCCAGCAGAGCCAGGCTTCTTTACACCCAGCGGCCAATTGTGTCACATGGACATGATTTGTTCTGCCACTGGTGAGGACTGATGGACTTTCCATGTCAAAAAATCAGAGTATTAGAAATGCACAGGAGCAAGCTGTTGTTCTTGAGGACCAGACATTACAGAACTCAGTGTGCGTGTTGCATAATGTGTTATGGTCATTGGGAGAGTATTTTTAGATTCCTGTTTATCTTCCTGATGAGAGGGCATTTCCTTTAATTAAAAATTAAAAAAAAACTCCATCTCTGCTTCATCGATTCAACTTATCCAAACTTTTCTATTAGTTTTCTGACTCTGTTTTTCCTACAAAATTGATTTCTTTTTATTGGCCTTTGGTGGCCAGTGAAATAAGGTGATAGCTCTAGAATGGCAGGAGGTAGGTTGTTCCACAGCAAATTACACCCTCTCCTCAAGGCAGGTAATTTTTCTCTATTAAACACAACCCTTTGGAAGTCTAAACCCTTCTACTTTCCCCTACACAGTTACAAACTTTTAATTAAATGTAAGATTTACTTATTGAAGGCATTCATATCTGCTTTTTGTAACGTGTGATTGTACAAAATACAACCTATGATGAAAGAAACTGCTTTTGTGTATCACATTAATGTATCACATTAAAGCTGGCACCATGCAATTAGTCTGTAAGACAATTGTCTTGATTCTTATGCCTGGAAAAAAATGTAAATGCTGTTACTTCAGCACCATTATATTGGCACCTACTGATGTAAAACCTCTGCAAAATTTTCCTTTGAGTCATCAGACCAATGTCATTTTTGGAAGGCAGGGCAAGTGCCTGCTGTTTTGTGTCGTGGCCATGCTTGAGCCAGTAATGCCATCCCTTAATCACATTACCAAACTGGCACAAATGAGAAATAAAACGTAATGCAAGCTTTTGGATGAGAGTCATGAGATGAAGATGAAGCACTTCCTGGCTCCCTAATGGCTTTATTTCTTTCCAAGGGAAAAAATATGCTTTTATCAGCTTTGAAGGTCAGGTAGTAAAATACAGAGGTTAAGCAGTTTTACTTTAATTTTGGATCCAGTATCAGAAATTCCCCTTCAAGGGCTGGTTAGAGCAGCACAAGCAGTCAGTTCTGCCTGTTTATGGATCTCAGCACTGGAGTACAAGTCAAAAGATCAAATCATGCGGATGGTTTGGGACCAGTAAGGGATTCTGCTGTTCTGTCTCCTTTGACAGTGCTGCTATCTGGCTGCTTGTGCAGACATGGAAAAGGGGATTTTTCCCTACCAATCACTTTACGCAAGTTTTAAAGTCAGAAGTTCAGGCCAAATTCCAGAACCACTCATAAACAAGAAAATAACCTGGTAATACAGCAGGTTTGTTGGTTTCCACATCAGATTTCTGTCCATTTATAAATGATCTTAAGGTACAAACAGGTGTAGTTAGATTAAACCAGCAAGATTGGAACTGCAGTTCCTTAGCACTGCAGTTGCTTCTGTTGGGAAACATCTAACATTGGTTGCAGCTCTGTGCGCTGTGGAGGGCATGTGATCCCTCTGCCCTCCCTTCTTCCAACTGGACTTTGAAATGGGGTGAAGGAATCATCTGGGACCTGCCTGGAATTTGGGAGTTTATCTTATTTTCCTGTCTTTCTACTTACTGACTTGTGTGTTATAATTAACAAATCTCTTGAGTACCTTTATTCCTCATGGGTTTGTCTCTTAATATGACAGTACTAAACTATTTAATGAGACTGAATCTATTGATGATTGTGGTGATAAGGCCCATATAAAGTCACTGTTATGGCTAATTTGTTGTTACTGCTTTGGAATTAGGCCAAGGATTAGAGAATGTAGTTGCTCTTCCTGGATTTGAGACTGGCAAGACCTATGGCATTAAACCATTAAACCAAACTTTCTTATATTCATATTGGCTTTCCTGCTACCTCTTCAGCTTTGACACACTGGCTGTTCTATTTGCTAAACTGTTTTCCACTGAACTTTCTATTTGTTTCTTAACTCTTAAATGTATAGTGCAGAATCCACAGCATTAAAGAAGCAGTTTATTTCAGGAGCGATTTTTCTGCTCCTTTTTTAAGCAGCCTGTGATTTCCAACAAGCTTTGCAAACATGTGCAAGCTGGCATTCTGGAAGACCAGTGCTGTAATAGATGGCTTATCTTGCTCTGGGAATGACCCTCAGGTTCCTTTGATTATCTTCCCTTTTTTTGTGGGTGTCTTCTGGCTTTGGGAGGTTCAAGACTATCATATGATTAACCAGCTCACGTGCAGTCAAACTGTTCTCACTCATTTGCTGTAGGGAAGTTTCCAGCCATTTTATAAGCACATGTACATGTATCTCTGCTTATGCACCAGTACGAAAAGTGAGGACAGCATGGAGTACCCCAGTGATGTAACCTGTCCTATTTCAATAAATGTTGAAAATTCTGCTAATTGCAGCTCAGCACACACAGCCATAACAGTTTCTTTGATAGCTGAGAATTATTCCGGATTTGTGCAATAAAGGGAGGAGAAGTATGAGAAGTTTAGAAACTGAAGTAGTTCTGAAAATAAAGAGGGTTGTGGTCCTGCATTTGGGGTAGGGTAGCTGAAAGCTGGCCTCTTTGTTCTGGTTCATCATCTTTTTTACTCTGTGCTTTGTAGAGAGAATCAGCAGTTAGAAGCAGAACGGATTTCTTTTTCCCTTTTTTTCTGAAATTCCATAGATTTCTGTATCAGCCTTTACTGGTTCCACTGAGATAATTCTGTATTAACGAGGTTAACTGGAAGTGAGTTGTGCAAATTCACACTGCCTGCACTGTTCCCCAGGGACTCCTTTAAAGTTGGGCTTTGAACCTCTCTGCTATCCTAAAGCAAACACTTTAAAATAAAATCGTATTCTAATAACTCAGGGCGGGTCTCTCTGTTGCTTTCTGTTCTTTGCTTCCAGCATTCATGATAACAGAACGGGGGAGGAAAGGAAGAGTCAGCCTTTAGCAGCTGAACAGGAGAATATATAGATTATATAAGGAAAATGCAGGAACATTTGAATCTCATTAGGGCAGTGTAGTTCTGAATCCCTGGGTCTCCTCAGTGGGAGGAAACCTTGGCAATTCTGTAGGTGTTTGAAACAGCAAATTCTCCTGCCATGATGGTATGTAGTATTTCACTTCTGCAGTTGTTGTACTTAGCTTTGTCTGATTCACTTTCAGAGTATGATATATTAATGCCTACTTCAGGCATTTCTGAACAAAGGTTCCAGACACACACACACCCCCAAGTAATGAAATTGGCCTGAGGGTTTTTTAACACTGTATGTTTGGATTTGGGTTTGTCTTTGGAATACATGAATTTTACATGCTCAAGCACTGTCTGCCCAACTACAAAGATTAGAAACGTATTTTCAAAATTACAGCCAGTATTCTGGTATATTTATACAGCATTTCTAGTGTATTGAGGGAGGCACCAGGTATTACAAAGTGCTGATCACTGACTCATTAATACTATCCATAATTTTACTGTCTACTACAGAAAATGACAAAATCACCTCCTAAATTATCACCAAAGCAAGTCATGGCCCTGAGCAGCAGCTGCTACAACTGCAAGTTAAGCATCTTTGAGAATAACTCATGCTCTTTTATAGAAAGTTTTTTCAAGGAGGTTACCTGCACTCCTGGGGATATGAAGGGTTTACTGTGTCCCCCCTTTTTTACTGTATTCCCTGTTCTATGCTCAATTTTATGTTTAGATAGAGGAATATCTCTTCACCCTTTATTGTGCTACAGAGGAATGTGCCTCTCAGTTGACTTCTCCATCTGTTGCCCTGAATTGGCAAACAAATATGACTTTTTAGTAGTTTGTGATCAGTCATTCTAAACAGACGCCCCAGGTATGCCCATTATTCTCTTGACTTAACTGAGGTATTATCTGAAGGTCATTTAATGTCTTTTTCTGTCATTCATTGCTGGGTTCAATCTGAGAAGAAAGTAAGAATAATAGGGCTTGCATTAGAAGCATATGGCGATTTTGGTTTCCTCAAGATCCTACAGAAGAGCACCCAGTGTCCAGTACTGGGGTGGTAACAAACACCTGGGTCTCGTAATACCAAAAGTAACAACTGGTGTGCAGTGAACATCACATAGGGTCTCAGGGAATTGTGACAGGGAGGGTGGAATCAAGATTAGAAAAAGCCTAAGCAATAACACGTCTCCTTCCTGTCACTGGTTTGAGTCTTCTTGAACCATTTTGCAGAAGTATTAATATGTTTATTAGCAGGTTATGAACAGGAAAAAGTGAATCACAAAGAAATGCATAAGCAAAGGATCTCTAGAATCAGATAGTGAGTTGCCCTGGGTTGAACCAGTTAAATCTTCATTTGTTTGAGAGTGTCTATATTAACTGACATCTGGCAGGTCAATAAAAACATCCACTGGTTCCTTCCTGTTGGGAAGATGGAATTTTTCCTTTCATTTATAAAGGGCATTGCCTTGAATTCTCACACTCTGAGGATATGATGTGTACTAGCTAATAGCTCAGGTCAAACCCCCTCATCACTAACCTGAATATCAAATAAATAATAATAAAGCACAAAGATCTGTTTGTGTTATTAGAGACCAAACTCTCTTCATGGATGCAGTGTTGCTATTTAGTCAGTGTAATGCAGAATGATTGATAGGATACTTTCAAAGACTTTAAGTGTTTTACAGGCTTTCAAGGAAGAAGGTCTAGCTGCGATTTATTTTGAAGATGCTTTTAATAAAGGCACAGAAACCCATCACTGTACATTTACAGATGTGTAGCCATTTCTGTTAGTGTCTGCCTCAAAGACTGGAAACATCAAGAGGATAAGCCCAGCACCATTAGCTGTTTTCTGATTTCATACGTATCTTGTAAGGCATTGAAATCTTAGTGAGGGAAGAAATGCTCAACATAGGAGCTGCACAGACTTTTCACTGCTCAGAGAGGTGAGCTGCTAACAGAAGAAGTCAGCACTAGATCTATCGATTATGCTACAATACCCTGTTGGTATGAAATACGAAAGAAGGATCCCAAACTGATGAACTTCTTCTCTCAGATGTATCCAGAGAATCATTTTCCTTGTGCAATACCTCTGCTGCTCCAAAGGCTTCCACAATCGACTGGATGGCCATTGATTGCAGCAAGTTTTCACTAATACTTTTACATCTGGGCAAAGAGGATGTGAAATGTACTGTGACTGGGAAAATAGCATTATATATAGACTCTGGCAATTTCAAATAGGTGCCAGTGACTACTTCTGCAGTGCAAGATCAAGTTTGGGAATTTTAGTTTTAAGTATCAGAATGATATAGCAGTAAGGTATATCCTCCTACTGCCTTCTCATTTTGAATTTCAGACACTTTCCCCCACTTTTATAGCAGCAGTAAATCATATTTACAACATCTAGCATTTCAAGGTTAGATGGCCAAGTGTTGAGTCAAGAAAAAATTGCTTTCCCAGAGGACTCAGATACTTCAGTTCACGTTTGGAAGACAGCGTTGATGTGCTACTGGTTGATTTCATTTCAGAAATGGACAATGCAATGATTCATCTAGACAGAGTCAAAAAGCTGATTTCAACCTTAGTGCTCACTTTTCAAACATAGTCTATGATCAGATGTCTTGTGTGCAGGCAAGGCAGTTATTTATTTACAGTGCTGCTTTAGAGTTTTTCAAACCAGTGTGTTTCAAATACAGCATGCCGCTGTATTTCTGATGCATGCCAGCAGGCTAGGAGTCCTCATCGGCATTTTCCATATATAGTGTCAATGAGTTTTTCTGTTTTGGCTGCATTGCTGTGTCTTTGTTCTTACTGTAGGCATTAAAGCAAAACACCAGAAGAGATAAGGAAATAAGGCTATAGCTGGAGAATATTGAAAATCAGTTTCCTGTGCAGCAGCCTCTGAGAGGAGAACATAGCAGCCTTGGGCTTGTGTGGTCTGGAGAAGAGGAAAGATTGAAAAGGAAGCCTAAAGAGGAGATAGAATTTCTGTCCTTGGAGGATTTCAAAATCCAGCAGCACCCTGGTCTGAATTCAGTGTTGACCCTGCTTTGTGGGGGGGGGAGTGGACTTGATGTTTCCCAAGATCCCTTAACCTGTATTGGTCTGTGATGCTATGGCGAAAATACTAATGAGAAAGGAGTTCTGGAGAAGGTTAAAGGGGAATGTGAGTATATATGTACAGAATTAATAAGAGAGCATGAAGCTAACTATAATAAAATATGGATTACTTAAGTATTATCTATCTTAATGCATCATCTTTTCTTTTGCCAATTAGTATGAAAATTAGATCAGTAAGTAAAGTCAGACCAGGAATTACTAATGACTCTTGCAAATAATTCCGACCCTTTCTTCATTTTTTGACTATGATGCAGTGGCTGTTGGCTACCGCATTTCCATACTTTCTTTTTAATCTCTATTACTTCTTCTCAATAGAATTTTAATGTACCTATAAAGATTTAATGATCTAAGTGTCTTTTCTCTGGCTTTCTGTGTTTCTAATTTTAAGTAGTTTAGTCTTATACCTGACATTCGCAGCACATAAAAGACTTACTTTTCAGCAGGAAAGTGACAGGCTTTTGTCTCCCTGCAAAGTCGCTTGAGGTACTGGTCCTTAGCTATCCAAGACTTAATCCATCGCACAGGAGTTCTGGTTCCCAGCGTGTGTTAAGAGGTGGCCACTAAATCTGGGCTGCATCCCTAGTGAAGAGATAAGTGCATGGCCATGAACACAGCAGTTACTTGTGCTGGTGGAGGGACAAAAGCTCCCTCAATTTCCATGGTGTCTCCGTACCAGCATGATTTTTCCATTCATACTGCCAGTTCCCAAAGCTGGCACCAATAACACCCCCTGCACATCATTGTTGTCCTTGCTCACTGGGCAGCAAAGGATGCTGACAAAGGCTGTCCAAAACGTGTGCACAACTTAACATTTATCTGCAGCACACTGGCCCTTTTGCAGAGAGCGCTTGTCTTGCTTCCCCATCCTTGTTGCTTGGCCAAGGAGTGTAATTGTAGTTGATGCTACTCTTCATGGCCTGAGCTTGATTTAAGCTGTTCTAATTTACAGGTCTGCTCCATTTCTTTGAATCATTGATGGCAAGGTCTGGTGATTGTAATTACCTTTTTGGCTTTAACATTTTCCAGCAGTAATTTCAGAATATTCAAAGGAGGCATAAACAAGTAAATGTGACAACTATATTATTGCAAAGAAACATGCTGCAAAGGACCCATTGTATGTTTTATGCCTTCAATATTGATGTTCCTTTCCAGTGAGGGATATTTTAGTCTACAATATTTAATACTGCTTTTTGGATATAAATAGTTGTAGTGGTGGTTTCTCTAATATTTATATACTCACATATTGAAGAAAGAAGTTTATCAGACAAAGGCACAGACATCTGGCCTGATTCTGTTATGATTAAAACAAAAATGAGGCTAAATGATGCATTGTTAATAACAGAAAAATTCTGAGGTAATTGAATAGACTAAGAAAGTATTCAGAGGGAAATTAGTACTTTCAATGGAAAAATAATGTCTTAAACTTAAATCTCTTGAAGCTAGGAATTATTTTTTATGTAACCTATAAAATAGACCTGTAAAACTACTATTCAGGTGATAATGCAGTTTTGAAGCACATAGGAGAATTCAGAATGGGTTGGAGTCTTTGCAAATAATGATAATTTTCAGATTTTTGGTAGGCAGCATTATAGTGGTTTTGATTAAAAACTAAATGTTTTCTTTTAATTCTTAGCGGTGTACCTCTATGCTATTTATAGTTATATTCATGCCTCTTCTACTTAAAGGATAGACCAGTGCATAAAAAGGTAAAACAACTTGGTTACAGGGTGATTAAATAACAGAGAAAGGACAGAGCACATCATTCACAGTCTCTGGCTTCAGCTACCAAATGTGAAGCTTCCCTGACCTGTGTGATCAAAGATGAGCATTCTTGACCTATAAACATGCCAAGCTATGCTTCCATTGCAGTACTCAGATTAGGACGGGTGTCATACCTTTCTTGCATATAGCTCTGAAAATGTCATAGATAGAGACAGTAGATGTCTTCTTGCACCCAGCCAAACTAAGCTGTCAGTCTAGGGCTTGCAAGCTTATTGCTTAGTGCTTAACTATTGAATTTTAAAGGGATTGAAGTGATCTACTGTTTAAAAATGCTTTGTGCAAAATTAAATATCATAGTACCTTATTAGCAAGAATGGTTTCTCTTTAAATTTACATTAGAAGGTCAGCAACCAACATATGCTCTTCAGTATGCTATTTTTCTGCAAAGCTGTGCTGAACAGTGCTTTAAATTATCCCATCCTAAAAATGGTGTGCCTTTTTTATCAGTTGAAAAACCTTTACAAGCCTCATAAGAGTCCTCGAAGCAGTTACCTTTGAACAATTACACTGGATTGTTATAAATTTTCCATATTGTTTTTATTGCCTCTCTGAAGTGATCTGGGATTTTATATCATTCCTTTTTCATAGGGCCTGGTCCTCCTGACAGATGCTTGCTTACATCTCTCAGGAACTCTAATGAGAGGCAGGCATATGTCTGTTTGGAGACTAGACCTCTTTATCCTTATGCTCATACAGCATTTCTTCTTTCTTCTCAAACGTTCTGTGAAGTTAAAGGGGAGAACTAGGACAGCCTCATTCCATTCCTAGCTGTCCCATTCCTTCACTTCTCCTTTTTGATGTCTCATCTTCAGTGAATTGCAAATAAGCGAGACTCGTTTGTACTTACATTTTAGCTCCTAAAAAAGTATTTCGTAACACTTTACAAATTTGAAATAATGACAATAAACTGATGCTGCATTTAAGGGATCAGATGTACAATTCATCTCTGCTAGTTGGGAGTGGAAGGCTACTGGTTTTACATGTTTCCATGTACCTACTATTTTCCTTGCCATTCTACTCCCATCCAAGCATTAAGCAGCCATCTAGGAGATCTCGTTGTGTGAATGGTAAGAGGTGGTTCCCAGTAGCTTTTCATGCACCCTGGATAAACAGTTATTCTCTGTATGCATACACATTGTGCAATGCACCAACAGACGTGTCTGTGTCAGACTTAGTCAGGATGTACTTGCACAGGTAATTTGTGAATGTGTGGCAAATCCAAGACATTCCAGATTTTTTGATGTTGGCATATAAAGACATAGGAAATCAGGGTTCAGTCTGCATTTCTTCTGCAGGCTTGGGCAAGTTAGACAAAGCAGTTCATCTCTCTGGTCAAGGCACAGCACTCTGTATCTTTTGGCCTTACCATCTTAATGTGCAGGTAGAAATTTCTCCTCCTACTGGTTTGTTTAGTGTTCTAATTGTGACTGGTGCCTCTGGGCATATAATACTGCATAACAAAACCCTTCTGATGAAAGCTGGAAAAAATGCTTCGATGGAGCTGATACACAGAAGTCCAGCAGTTGTGTGGGCAGCCTGTGGTGGAGCTCCATTTGATACGCAGGTCTCAGAAGACCTGGGTCTGTGGTTTAACCCCACCTTTACTTGTCTTCTAAAGGCTTCTGATATTATAGTAGTTGCAAGAAATCTAATTAGCTAATGCTTGTACACTGTGTTCAGATCCTTAGATAAAAGTCCACCTACATGCATGCATGAAGTGCAAAGAAATGTAGTTTGTAAACTTTTGTGTAGCTGGATATCTGACTTTACCATGGTTTGTGATGATGGGGTGACTTCCAGGTTTCATTTTTATGTGTCTACTTATTAAAAGGAGTAAATAGCTGCTAATTAATGTGGGCTGTTCATTTCTCGTTCTTAAAAGGCTTTGTTTATACGATGTGGGCTGCTGAGACTGGCAAGAACTGCTTCTAAGTTAGATATATTTAAAATATAGTATGTAGTAAGATATTCAAGACTGCTTCAAGTACCGACTCAAACACAGCTAGCTAAAGAATCCCTTATAATAGCAAAAAGGTAGGAAAAACTTATCACTTAGTTTTCACTTCTGGGTATCTGAGTTCATACCCTCTCTCAGCACAAAAGCAAACATTTTGCTGCTCAACATTGGGGAGGTTATACATTCTCTGTGGTTAGAACTGTCTGCTGCAAAGGCTTGGCACAGCCCTGTTGAGAAACTTATATGCATGGCTGTAATTCTCACTCCGTTAATACAAAAATTCATTAAGGAACTAGATGGAAAATGTAAAGCTTCTGTGCCACTTAAATCCCCTAATCCTATTTTGAAGACTTAAATGGTGAACAGGCTTCAGGCTGGTGGTGCGTAGGGGAATGAATTTTCACTCTGGGTGAGTTAAAGTCTCATCTGAAACAGGCTGGGCTTATTCTAGAGCAATTCTGTACTTGCCCCATCCTGAAATGGGGAGGTGAAATGATTGCACAATTTCTAAAGCTTTTTTTGGAAGTGCCGCTTCATCCAGCTACATTCACAATATATTTGATGTTGATATGCTAGAAAATTTTGATTTCCATCTTATAAAAGTTGCTGTAGGTGCCATGAAGGACTTGACAGTTCCATAAATAGTTACTTGCAGAATGAGAGAGAGAATTACCATGGCAGTATCACTTGTAACTAAAAGCCAGGTAAGTATTCTGGACTGATAGAGCTATCACAAAGCTCAGCTTTCACTGTTTGTTTGTGTCTGGGATTGCACAACTGGTTTGGGAAATGCCTCTGACCCCGAATCCTTTATCTGTTTACATGGCTATGGAGTGTGATGAAGGAAAGCTTTAAGTTTAATCAACAGTATCTCACCCAGGCATTTCATAGCTGAAGTGGAATGGTCTTGCTTTAACTCTGTCATTCATCTGCTCTTTGACCTTTGCTTGGAGAGTCCAGTAAACAGGAGATGTTTCCTGCTGTAGGTGGACAGACTCCCAACTCAAATATACAAACCATTCACTTGATAACATTAGATTTCATGGTGTGAAGACAGCATGTGATAGGAAATCAGGTGTTAGGTGTTCTGTTCCTTTATTTTCAGTTTAGTCAGTGTGTGACCTTGGGTAAGTCATTCATCCTTTATGAGCTGCCTGCCCTCTGCGAACCAGTGTTAGCATGGCTTGGATCATAAACAAAACTGCTTTTCCTGCCTGCAAGTGCTACACCTTTGATAATCAGCTATAAATAATATTAATATGGACCATATTTGAATTTAGAACCTTAGCAATGAAAAGTCAGCATCAGCACCAAGGATCACCTGTACTCCATTCCTTCTCTTTTTTATTTATATCCGTTGGATTTATCAAGCACCTTCAGGTAAAGCAGAAATGCTGAAATGCACAAATGCCTTTTAATATACCCTCCAGTTCTCTGCTTGCATTGCTGCTTCCTGCTGAATAGAAAAAAATGAGATGTCTGTGGACATTTTATGCATGCTACATCGTCTTGATTTTTGCTTGTCCCATGCTATTTATGCAATCACAAAGCATTTTATGAGAATATGTCAATCCTACACCAGGGTAATGGACATTCCATTACTTTATCTTTGCAGATTCTGTTGAAAACATGAAGTGTAAAATCAGATTCATTACCTAAATTCTCAGAAGAGAGCAGGACATTAATCACTAACTGGGCTTGTTAAAGTTTGTTCTTCATCATCTCCTCCATTTAATTAGTTACATTTCTGCTTCAGATTTGAAAGAACTGCACACACTCTTCCAGGTAGTGATAGGTACCTCTGGAATCTGGAGTTTATGCAAAACATATTTTACTGCAAAAACACTTACAGAATGTTTTTGTACTTTGCAGTTCATACGACTTGTTTGCTGATGCTAACTGTTGTACATAAGGTACCCCCACATACACATATGGTATAAACTCCACCTCGTGGCTCTTAGTAGTACATGGGAATCATCAAATAGGTTAGGTATTTCCTGAGGAACCTGATGCTAATAGTATAAAGATGGGGGGGAGGGGGAAGCACTATTCTTTATCTTATTAGAACCAGTGAAAAGGAAGCAAAACCCCCACTTTTCTCTATTTTATTAGAACCAGGAGTTTGAAAACCTTGAGGGGCAAAACTTCCATTCCAGCTTTTTTGTTCATTAGTTAAATTGTTCTCTTGCAGATTATGCATCAGTGCAGACAAGTATTCTTTCTCAGTGTTGGATAATGCTTGGATTTTACTGGTGCTAGATAGCATTCTCTTAACTATCATAAACATGACAGTGTATTATATCTGGTGTTTCTTCATGAAATCTCCTTTCTTTCCTGGGGGCTGAACAGTTCCAAACCCCTGTCTTTTCTGTCTCTGCTCGGTATATTTTTTCTGCATGTTTTCTGACATTGAAAACTGAACTTATGCATCAATGCAATAGTGTACCTAGGAGTAACTCACTGTTCAGAGTGGAAGGGCAAATCTGCAGAGATATGCTGCACTTCTAGGGCCTGTGCATCACTGTGTGTAAAGAGCTGAAACAAGAGCTGGTGATGTGTACTGCAGTTCTAAGTGGTTTGATGTTTTGTCAGCTTGTTGCAAAACATTCCCGTTCCAGGGCATTTCAGAGACTCCCAGTTCTCTCCCTGCCTAGCCTTTCAATTAGCCACTTCATAAGTGTGAAACAAGAAACCAGAAAGCACTTTCCCTTGCAACCGTTGACATGGTGAATTTGAAATCAAAATAGACTCAATGGAAGTTAAATGGTTTGCTTGGGCATTTTTTTTAACCAGGCAAACCCATTGTATTGCTGGTTTCAAGAGGAAAAGCCCTCTTGAATGTCACTTGTTTCCTACTGGAATCATTTTTTTCCAGGTTGTCCAGTTTTAGACCTAGCTGTATACTGGGACAAGAATAGAAGGACATACGTTTTTACTGAGCGTAAGACAGCCATGTTGCTTGTCCAGGACCTAACATCAGAGATGTTCCAAAGTAAAGGTAATCTCTTTGCCTGATGCTCTTCTGTAGTCCTTGTGCTTACAGGGCTTATCACTCCTCTGCCTTAAAGCTCTTTACTAATACCGACTGAATGACTGCAACGCAGCTCTGAGGTCAGGTAGTGAAACTCTACCTTCAGGAACATGGGGAGAACGAAGGCAGAGAAGTGCCTAAAGCAGAAGAGATACCAATAGCTCTGTATCTTTGAATCTTAGACCAAAGGTTCAAAGGCCTAAGAGGCACTAGTGGGACGCTTTAAATTGATACAGGCTGAGATGTGTGTGTCTAGGCTGGGGTTCGCTTCTCTATGCAGTGAGAAAAGCCAGAGAACCAGTCTAATGCACCTGGAAACAAGCTCGGTTGAATTTGTAGCTTTCTAAGCCCGTACCCACCATGATTTTTGACATCAGTGTTGCTGATTTGCACAATTTCCTAAGGAGTTCAATCTCAGTGATTATTTTTTATAGGAGCATCTCCTGCTATAGTTGTGGGATAGCAGGAGGATTGCATCTTCCCATTATAAAATGAAGGTTTGAGCCCTTCTGTTTATGGAGGAAACTCAGAAAAATTTTCCCAAGAATCTGACTTGAAGATCAGACTCAAAAGTGGAAAACTTGGAAGGAAATAAAAAGCACTCCACATCTCACGGGCTTGGGGATCCCGGATCATTGTGTTTTGAGCAGTTGAGATCAGCAATGCCATAAACGATGTCTGTGGTTTTTGGGTGCTTCTATTTTAGGCCAGCCCCTGTGAAACACTTTACAGGAACATGTGCACTCATGCCATGATTTCATTTTTATTAGAAAAACAGCAATGCCAGAAGAAAATTTCTTGCCCAAGGCATATTCCATATGTTACTTCTCAGTGCTTTATTTTTCAGGCCTGCAAGAGACAAATGCACTTATTCTATTAATAAAGCCTGTGACTTGAAGTGCAGTTCTACCCTGGAAAAAATAGAAATGTGAGGTTCCAAGTTCATTTTCCATCAATAGCTCCTACATTAAATTTGTTCAGATTACAAATGAAAAGGTGGTGTTATTTTTCAGGCTGTGAGCCCGTAGGCCTTAGCCTTGGCTCTAAAAGCAGACTTTTCATTCTCGTATGGAAATCACAATGCAGAAGGCACAGATCAGCTCACACGCTTTGTTCCACCTCTGCAAGGTGACTTCATATTTTTGTAAGGTTCACATAATTTCTGCAGCTACAAAGCATCATTTAACGTGTTTATAGAGGAAAAATCCTAATAATATACTATGAATATTCAGCTGTGGGAAATTTATACCACTATTTCCCTGCTTTTCTTCCCTCATTCACCTCCATTTTTAAAAGTTCTAATAGATGTGTAGAAATACAACTATTTTGTTCATTTAAACCCCTCTCTCATTCAACAGTGATTTCATAACCTCCCAATTCTCAGTTCTCTGCCTTGTCCCTATAAAGTAAATCTCCCCAGTACCATTCACATGATGGATTTATTGCTGTTGTGATTCTCGCGTTACCCTTGGTATTATTGCTGCTCATTCACGGTTCTTGTTTTTACCACAAGCTTTAGACAGTCATCATTAGCCAGTAGAGGATCTGGGGAAAATACATTCATCCTGGGTCCTTAAGCTTTGGGAATAGCAGAGGTATAAATGAAAAATGAAAGATATGTCATTGGTCTCCCAAATGCCGCCCTTGCAAACAGAAGCTGGGAAATTCCATCTAGAAGGGCTGTACAAAAAGGCAAAAATAAGCATCTGCTTTCAAAGACATTCCAAAGTACTGAAGAGTTTTTGGGGATCACTGTGGAAAGTCATCATTTTGAGGGGGGAAGAAGGAGGAGAAGCAGGTGGCAGGGGTAGGGGTTGTTTTCTGCATCACTTGCTGCAAAATTTGTTTTAAAATCACCAATGTAACAGGATTAGGAGGGCAAAGGTTCTTAAAAATTAGTGAAGTTAGACTGGGAGAGCAGATTGCTAATGAAAGACTAAATTAGATGACAACTAAAAGCATACTTTAGTGGTTGTATTTCAGCTGGCTGACGAAGAAGCCAGTCCTGCATTCCAGCCCTGTATGACAGATACATCTATTTGGTGCTAGGGAGGATGTCCTAAATTTACATGTCCAATTTAAGTACTTACTCCAGTGTTAATTTGGAGAGATTTTTCAGCTACTTTCCATTACTACTTTTCAGTAACAATAATTAAACATTTGGAATAGTCTGTCTCATTTTCTTTTGCTACTTTTTATATGATGAAAAGATGGCCTTAAAATATCATAAAAAGGCTGAAAATGGTCTCCCAGCATATGCCATAAAATGAAGTCACAAATGATCTTGTGGACCAGCACACTGCTGTGGCTAGTTCAGGATTACAGCATAGCAATATTGTTTCATTGCAAGGCGGGCACACTTTCTACATATTAACTGCATGGCAGCTTTGCTCCGTATAATGTAGTTGTGCTGTTAATATTTATACCGGCTAGTGGTTCTCCATGCTGAAAATTAGCACCCACTTTCCCTGCCAGTGACAGAAACGAGAGGTTTGTGGAATCGTGATAGATTTTGGACTCCATGTGCAAATAGGTGATACCTGGACCTCAAGTAGTTTGATCCAAAATCAGGGGTCATCCAGCAATTTATGGTGTGATTTTTCCCTTTAACAAACCCATTTGGGGTACAAACTCCCTAATAGTGCCTTAGTATGACAGCATAGCAGAGCTTTTAGCTTTTCTTCTGAGGCTACTGTTCCTGCTAAAGATAATGTTATGGTCCAGTCTCCACTCTCGTTTGGGTTGCCTTATCACTTCAGTGTTTGCTGAAAGTATCCTCACACTGACATGCTTCCATTTACATTAAACTTGGCACTGTGAGCATTAAAGCAGAGCATATAGTGGTGTATATGAGATAACTTTGTATGGAATTATTATAATTGCTTTTATGTGATGGTTTCTGACATAGTAGACATTGCTGAGTGCTAGTAAGCATCCCTAGCTGCATGTTCACAGGCGCATACGGACTGGAACAGGGGAATAGAAGACCTAATGATAGACAGAGACAAGGTACTATAATTTTAAGGGAGCTTAGGTATTAAAGGCCTGACCTGATTATCATCCACAGCAAGGTAGAATCAGAGCTGTCCCTGAATTATGTCTGCATGAAACGTCAGTCACTGAGGGAAGACTTAGTACTTGATGACCAATCTTGCCCCTTTAAAGTCAGTAACATGAGCTGTGTCAGGCCTGAAGGACAGGAGATCGAGAACACTGATGTCTTGCTTGACTGAAATACGTGTGGAGTTTTGTAGAAAGATCTGTGAGACTTAGCAATTTGTCTGTCCCCTGGGATACCCCAAGTGTGAAAGTGTCTGCTGCTCACAAAAAAGTGAATGTATAATTGCATGACTGGCTGATGAAATCAAAGCAAAATTGCTGGCAGCCTTCTTCCTGCCCTCCCTATGTTTTTCTAGCATTAACAGTCTAGCTTTGTCACCTCTGATCCAGGGGAAGATAAATCCTTCCTTTTTTAAGGAGCAGAAACACTTTCCCTCAGCACACAGAATAATGACCTCTCCTGTATATTATTCATATTCCTCTCTTTGTACTTGTCATTTCTCTATATCCTTGGTGGTTGTACACCCTATAACTCTTAGTGGTTTTGTCGAAGGCCTTTCAAAGAAGGAATTGAATGGCTTGGGAGATGAGCAGAAGATTGTGAGGGCATTACCTAGGCTGGCATACAGAATGTGTGAATCCAGTAACACCATCCTCCATGGCCGCTAAGCTTTCTGGTAGACAGGGGCCAGTGCTAAAACATCCTTTACAACAGGCTTGTTGTTATTATAACAAAAGGAGACCTGTAGACCAAGTCTTTCCTTACCTGCTCCTAGAAGTATTCAGCATATTAGCATAAAAATGGAGTGGAGGCTCCATGCAAGACCACACTGCTTTTCTTTGTTCTTTGGCCCAAAAAAAGAATGTGGAGCAACTTTGCCAGTCCTGAGCATCTGAAAGTTGTGAATCAGGTGCCCCGGATTAGAAGGGAGCAGCAGGAGGGTGTATAATGATATGTATTAGTGCTCTTTATGTTCAGTGACTGCTGTTTGAACCACTATAATGTACTCATGACATTTCCAACCTTATCTCTAGGTAAGACTCTTGTCTCCAGAGATGGCTTTAGCTGTAAACAGAATCTGCACAGGAGGTTGAAGAAGTTAAGATTGAGGTTCTCTAGCAGCACTAAAGTCTGATTGCAGGGGATGCTCTGTATGTATTCACCTATCCGTGAATGCGCTTGTTTACGCAGTGTTTCAGTTGGAATGTTATTAGTCTGATACAGACAGTGTTGGGAGTAGCTGCTTCAGCATTTTCATCAAGCGAATTCTTTGCTGCTGCTGAAGCCTATGCAGTCCTAAACCAGGTGCTTGTGTTGTGCCCTGTCATATGCTATTTAGGTCTAGTGCGTTTCTGCTGCATCAAGCTGAAACAAAATGATTTTCATCCCTGCAGTCAGTAACTGGCTGCATTTGGATGAATGGAAATGACTTTTGGGGAGAGTCATCGAGAGGAAAGGAAAAGAAATGACTCCTCAGGATATGATAAAGGGAATGTGACTTATTCTGGTTTGTAATCCTCACCAAGGGAAGGAATAAGCAGAATAAGAGTTACGAATATATTGATCTATTTTATCTCGTGGGTGGTTTTTTGTGTTTGAAGTGTATCATGACCTCAATATCTGCATCCAGGCACACACTGTTGCCCCTGGCTTTCACCGACAGCTGGTTTTCTTTTGATACATCCCAGAATCTTCCTGATGATTCCTGCAATATGTCAAAGGAGCTCAGCAGTTTGTTGACCTCTCAAGACTTCATTCTCTTCATTATGGCTTCAAGAGCAGGCTCAGTCTCAAAAGGGTCCTTAAAAGGTCCTTTTGAAATAGCTGATGATAGTCCAAGGGAACCATTGCCCGTGGGCATGTCCAACAATGGTTGTTGAGATAATATCAATGACCTAATCCAGGCCTGGGAAATTAAAGGTATAAAAACTTGGTCCTGCAACTGTACAGCAGTGAAGGGTGGTTTCTAATGAATGGACATCTGCCTGCTCACTCCTAAGGCAACCCCATCTCCATGCAAAAACTTTTCAACCTTTTGAAAAGGGCGAAGTTTCTTGTTTTAAAAAGTGTTGAGTCACATGTTATTTTGATTGCAGTTGTTGTTCCCTTTTTTCTTGAAAGCTTCTGTAGGAATGACCCTTTCTTTGATAGGCTGTCAGTATTAAAGATGGCTTTGACAGCCCTATGTGGGCAGAGAAGGAGAAGTTGGTTGAGATGCTCTGCGGCAGTAATTGCCGTTACAATCAGATACTTGCAGTTAGACAAACCAGACAAAAGTGAAAGCAACTTCCGAGTGAATTGCTGCCCTAGCTCTTGTACCTAATCCTTTGGGGTAGCAGTCCTACAGCTGTTGAGGCTCATTTCTCTTACAGTCAATATTTATTCCTGGTTTCCTAGAACAGGAATTGGACACCACTTACCTAATGTGGAAAGACTTTAAGGGGCTCCCTTTGTTGGGATACATTAGTCAAGGCTATTTAGATCCAGCCAAGACAAGTCAGCTTTCTGCCAGTGTATCCCAAAGCCAGAAACAAGGCATCCTGAAGGGGAGCAGGTAACTGAGAGAGGTGTAAATACAAGGTGGAGACATAGTTTCTCCAATAAGGAATTGTTTAGGGGTTGAGAGAAATTACTTATTTAAGCAATTGCTTTTGGACATGAAAGCTTGCCAGTCTAAAGAGGACCCCTCATTGTCTTGAGTTTTTATCATCTGGCAGCCTCAGCTATCATCTGGCCATGAGTCCAGCTTGTTGAAAACGGCATCATTTATTGGCATTATTGTTTCTTTTGGAGAACAAAATAAAATGGAAGCCTTTGCACTATCCTGTGGCATAACTGCAAACCGAGCTCAGACAAATGAGAAGCTGAAGAACTAGGACTGGATTCAGGGTGTCCTTTCAATCCTGCTAAAGGACAGCAAGGATATAGATGAGTTGGAATTAGAACTGGAACTCAGTGGTGACTCAGCTGGTTTAGACACATTTCTAAATGATAGAAGAAGGTGAAAATAGATGTGAGAGAAGTGAAAGAGGAGTATTACAAGAGGAGATGCAGAGGTATGGAAAGCCAAGAGAAAGCAAATGTGGAGGGACAGGCATAGAAAAAATCAAGTGGAAAGAAATAAGAAAACCTTGTGTCTGTGGACAAGTTCTACCTGTGGACAAGTGTATGCATGTGCATACAAGGTAAAACCACTAGGTTTTGAGGTATTTCTTAATAAATAGGAAATTATATCTGTGTCTCTATTCAGTCACTTCTGGAAAAAATTATCAGTATTTGTTTAAATTACAAAAGAAGTGTCAGGAGGACGAGAGTGGTTCTTTACATAACCCCAAGTCCCTGAGCCACATCCCATCTGTAATTTATTAGCTTTGCTTTCTCGCTCCTGAGCCACCGGAGGTTCCACCACGTGCCCTGCCTGCTGACAGTGCCCACCGGCTCCGGCAGGCCAGGTGGTGACCCCATGGAAACCCATGTGTGCTTCATGCATCTCATCCAAGGTCCTTGAGGTCAGCAGGAGTGGTTTTGCTTACTTACTGAAGTCTCAGGGGCTTCAGATCTCTACCTAAATCCGCAAACTACCAGCAGCTGCCTCAGGGCGCAAGGATTTGTACTGTTGCTGGGTACACTTAAAGCATGAAAGAACCCAATTTGGAAGCTGTAGTACAGATCACTGCCAGCATTTACTAGATTAAGACTCAATTCAAACATAAAAGATAGCAGTTCTGTCTGCTGTATCCCCCTAGACCATCTTTGTAGCATTTCTATCACACTCTTGCATGCAGATTATGACACAAGGTGTGCTTGCTCTGAAACTAAATCAGAATAGCAGCAGTGTTAGTGTGCCTCAAAGTGACTAAATAAAAGTGTGAGGACTATGATGAGCAAAGCAAGAATCGTTACCAAACATGGGAGTCACAGTATGAGGGATATAAAGGAATCGTGTTGCCATAATTCTTATTTTATTCTGCAGTTAGCTTTCTTAGCTGTCTTTCTGCTTTGTTGATTACAGTTCTGGCACTCCTCTATGCTAAAACATTGCCCGTGTTTGGTGCTGCTCCATGCTTCAAAGACAGAGGGAGAGGAAGCTGGTCTAAATGAATGGAAGCACATGTTGTCATAGCACCACAGTGTCAGCAAACTCCCAACTGTCTGGAGGGAGCTCTCTCCAGGGAAATTGTAACATGCTCCATCCTTGGGTCAACTGAAGTTAGACTAATTCGAGTACAACAGATACAGTGCTGCATCTTTGGGATGAACCACCTGATAATCAGTCTTCTCTTTCATCGCTTGTACAAATAGCTACTGTACATTTGAAATAATTATTTGACTGAATGGCTTCTCTTTCTTGATGTTTTAATGACGTTTGCCCATTCCTTTTTCTAGCAGTTGATCTCAGCAGTATTATATTTCTGTAAGGGGAAAGGAAACACAACTCTCATGGCAAAATTGTATTCATGGCAGCTGCTGAAGGGGGAGTGCGGATGGGATTAAAACCACACAGGGACTGCACGGGAAGATTACTTCGGAACATCACTTGGGGTCTAGGTAATAATCCTAATAACCACTGCAAACAGTAAGTGTTTTCCTCAGCACTGCTACTGCTCTGCCAGCTGGGGGAATGGCACAAATATGCAGCTTAGAGATTTCTTCTTTTTAAGAATAGAAACTGCAAGTAGCGGGGAATATAATCTCAAAGCATTTACTTATCTAAAAAGTGTCTCTGGTCCTATAAAATAGATCTGTGGAGGTGATCAGCTTGTATTTAGCATGTGCAGCTGAATCTGAGCTCTGGATTCACCCTGCCAGGTTTTTTGTTTACTCAACACCCATTGCTGTCTCTCTCTTATGCCTCTTTCTGCAAGCATGTGTTGGTGTGAGACAGATGCTTATTCCAACTCACTTCTCAACAAACAGCAAAGCAGACAGCATGGTGTCTAATGTTTCCTCATACGAGGAATCTAGGAATGCGTGTACACTCAGATACTGATTCTGTAGCGAAGACTTTTTGGGGACTTTACCTAGATGTGATTATGGATCAACTTCTTTAAGTTCCTTGCAGAGTCCTTGAGATGGATCTTTGACTTGTACCTATTGGTTAGTTTGAATTTCAATTATGAAAGGCTTAAAAAAAATATCTAAACCCTGCAATACTGCATGTAAAATTATAGGACTTGTGACAACTGCTGTGTCCTATGGAATTCTTGAAACTCGGTTAAGGAAAGGAAGGTATATGCTGAAATGGTGTTATTTGGTGCATGATTTCGGTGTTTGCCACCCTGGGACATCTTGTCTCCTGTCTTGTAACTCTTCTGATAATTTGAGCTCAATAGCAGTGGGTTTAGCACCTAAGTGGCCCCATAAATGCAATTAGCCAGAGCAGAGGGAAAGTAGAGTTTCTGGTAGCCATTGCAAGAGCTATGTTTTGAGTTCCTATGAGCCTGTTTCAGGTTTAAATACTCAACCCAACCAGTGGATTTGAGAATCCCTCAGTAATATCTGGGCCAGAATGTGATTGTTTCTCTGAAAGCAGGATGAGCTGGAGTTAAATGCTATAGCAGCACTGTGACAGCTTCTGTGAATGTCAGGAGTTTACAGTGTTTATCTTTGCTGAAGGCAGAATGTTAGCAGACTGTAAATTCAGATTAGGATTCTTCTCAGTTTGGAAGACAAATCCAGATTCTCTGTGTTGTGTAGTTCCCTCCTGCTTTTATTTATGTATTTTTTAGTTTTTATTCCTCCTGCCTTTCTTGTAATCCCTTAGCTATTAACATTCAGTGCTTGGAGAAAGCAGCTTTGCCATGAGATATATTAGGAGGTTAAAATTACTATCTCTGTGGCTGAAGTAATGGTATCCAAGCTTCACAGAAAGCATCTCTCTTTCATTTTCTTTTCAAATACATAATGGAATACCTGACACCTCCAGAGGACTGCTCACAAAGAGTTAACCACAGAAATAAGCCCAAACCAAACTGGCACTGAAACATCCTAAAGCACACTGGATTTCTTTTTAGGGGAAAACAAAACCCAGCTGACAGCATCCATCTTGTGCCTTGCAGCTGAGCTCTTCAGAGCTTCCTAAGGGATATGAAGCACCTATTCCATTGAAATGAAAGACAGCTGATTTTCCTAGGGTCTCAGGGAATTTCAGTTGTGTAAGAAACACTACAGAAGAACAGCCCCTGTGCAATTTTGAATCCCAGAATTTCTCACTGGCAATGGAGAGGAATTTGTGTAATTTTGATGGACAGTAAAGTCACCAGAATATGCTGTCTGAGGGAAACTGGATTCAGTCCAATTCAGCTGACAGAGGAGGTTTCAGAAATACTGAAATCTGGCTCAGCTGCTCACAGAATTACACCTATATTCCAGAAGCTTAAGTGTTCTGCTTTGGAGGTTTTTAAGGATTTGGTTTCTGCATTTTCAAAGGAAAATACTTCAGTTTTGGTTTTGTTTTGACATGGCATTTCTTCAAAGTTGTTTCAAATAGATCAGCGTGCTGAGAAGTGAAAGGAAAAGGGGAAGGAGTGAAAGGTAAGGACGAAATACCTAGAGATGAGCTGTTTGGACATTTTAAAGGGGGTTTATCCTTTTTTTACAAAAGCTGTTTCCTAAAGGCCTTTTCTGGATACTCTATGAGAAAGAAAACGCGTGAAGGAGAAAAACGTGCTCTGAGGAGCAAGATCTTCACTTTTACTAATGGTTAGCCCGTGTTGTAAATGTAGAAATCAAAGAAAACAAGTCTTGCGTGGATGGCCCTTTGGACTGACCTTCTTAATGGGAACCAAATCTGAAATACTACTATCAGCAGCGATTTATTACCTAATAAATTTAGTACCTGAATTCCCCCATTGAGACGGGGCTCTCTTTTGCTGCTTACCTGTGCATATGGCTTGTAAATGAAAATCTCTGCAGCAAAGAGGTGGCCACAAAGCACACTGTTGGAAATCTGCTTGCTAGAGTAGGACAGAGGCAAACAGGGCTCTGAGGGCATGCACAGAGTCATGCTGGTACTTGATCCCCCATATTCTCTCAGCAGACTGGTAGCTGCTTAATCACACTTACTCTGTCCATGTATTTTGCAAGTTAAAGGAGTGTATTTGAAAGGTCAGCATGGCTAACCAGATCATATTTTGCTGTTCTGCTTTTGGCTTCTCGACTAAGGCCAGCAGTGAGGCTTCTAATGAGCATTGTTTTGCCAGGCAGATGTCTGCCCTGTTCATTCAAAGCTGCACTGAGATCTATCAACTCATTTCACATAGAAAGATGAAAGGAAAAAGATTTACTTAATAAAACAAATCTTACTTAATTTCTGTGGTTAGTCTCCTGCCTGGATTTTATGGGTTCCTGCAGCTGGCTTTAATCTCCTGGTTTACTCTGGGAACAAAGAAGGAAAGGAGCAAACTCAAATCATGGCAGGAAGAAGATGAAATTTTTTTGGCAGAACTCGGGAAGGTTAGAGGCTTACTGTAAAGTGCAGCCCAGAAAACAGCCACCAGGAGAGGCTGCCTGGGTTTGGGAGATACAGTAATATCTTACAACGTGACCTTTACAGCCAGTAATGTCAAGGGCTTCTACTAGTCTGGGCAACTAAGGGAGGATTAGCAAAGAGTTGCAAGAAACATTGAGGCTCCGCAGAAGACTGACCAAAAGGGGTCAGTATTTGTTAAGTTGAAAAACCAACTCGACAAATATAAACAGACAAGGATTTACGTTTGGAAATGCAGAGGATTTAGCACAAGCATCCTTTCCCTTGCCCAGCATGGTGAGAGACAGCATGCCCACGCTTGGCTTGCGTGACCCAGGGACTACCTTATGGAGGAGCCGATCCCCTGGTGAGACTGAGCCCACATCTGTCTCTAATATTTATATTTTGAATGCTTCCTAAAGAAAAGTCTTCCAGCACAGCAGCTTGGACAACAGATGTGAGCTAAAGAGTCTGTCTGTACAAAGCAGTGGTCACTGATCTAAAACCAGACTGCTCTCTGATCAAAGTCCAGCCTGCTGACAACAGCATGGCATTTATGAGAAGCACAGAAGATGCAGAGCTCAGTATAAGCCTCTGAAAACAGTCTCACAGGAAACAGAGGGTTTAGTGTCTGAAAAACTATTCCAGATATTATGGAGCTCACCAACTATAGGAATTTAGTATTGATATAGCTTTTTATTATTTGATGCAGCTTTGTCTACCCGCACTGCTATGTAGGTTTGACAGTACTGCTAACCCCACATCTGAGGTGCCTGCTGCTGCTGAAGGTCCCCCTTCTATCCCTCACTTTGTGCTTCTGTGTTTCCCTGGCACTGCCATGGCTGCTTATCTGATCTTACTGTGAGCCATCAAGGAAGCTAAATTATTCACTCATTAATGCTACCAACTTAGCTGGCCAGTCAGTCAGCTGATGTTAGTGCCAGGCTAAAGGGAATGAGGGAACCAGGGGCTCATAATCAGCTTCATGTGGTGTAAGCCTACCTGTCACTTCAGATTCTTCCTTTGCTGGTGGATTACTTACCTACCTGTATCACAGCACACCCAGTCAATGCAGCCCTGCTTGGATCTGTGCTTTGAGGATGACCTTCTGTGGGATAAGAGAGGTGATGCTCTCTAGGCTTAGCATACATCAGCAAAATCATAGGGCATGTGAAGAAGTGTGTGGAGTCCTCAGCAGACTGCCCCCTCTCGAGCGCTGCTGCAGGTAGCAGAACCCTTCCATGGCCATAGCAGTTTTGCGAGATTAAAATTTAAATTTCAATAGGAAACTATAATTTGAGCTCCTGAAATCATGAATTACATCTCCACCTCTGGCTGTTGTTGATTCAATTGCATTTCAGTTACCGTCTTTATCAGCTATATAGTATTATGTCTAAATACTGCTGAGCTTTCTCATAATTTGAGGATGGTGGGATGGAACAGCTAGATTTTCATCTGTACTTGATCAGAATGTATTCATTAGAAGCATCATTTCTGAGTTTGACATGTTAGGAAGATAAGGTGCTAAGTGGAAATCTTTGTATACAACTGAAAGCTTCAATTTGCAAATAAAATATTTCCTTGAAAATTGCACGTTTACAAAAATGCATTTTGCTGTGAGTGCTGTGAGATTGTGTAATTAAATGTTTTTACTTGGTCTTGAAAAAAAAAAGTAGTGATTTCTAGGTGTGCTGCTAGAGATGCTTTCTGTAATGTCTTTGAGGTGCTGCTTGTTCTGCATGCCAGCATGATGTTTTAATTCTCCATTTGAGAGTTGTATGGAGACAGTTATTTGGAGACAAAGCTGCGGCAGAGATTTCCTGTGTTATGAATTAATAACCTTAGAAGTTCAAGCAAGAAAGTCTTTCACTGATCTGGCTAGCATGTGTTCATAAAGCTTCAAAACCCTGTTCAGATGGAGTCCTCTATCTAGTGTGGGATTGAAGCTGACCTCTGGCATTCTGTGCCATTCTTAATGATGGTCTCTCCTTCATCTTCCCATTGCAAGGTCTGCTTTTGTCAGAAGATCAAAAACTGCTTAATTTTCAGCACATAGACAATCAATCAAACTCAAATAAATGAGCTGCTGCCCTTAGGTTTTGTGCATATGTAGGTGACTTGCTTAGCAGGATTCTTAGACGGGTTTTGTTACTGGGCAGTGGACTTGGGGCTGTGATTTAGTTACTACTACTCTGGAAAGCACATAGCTCAAGGGACAGAGGCAATCTAGGGACACCCACAGAAAATACAATAATTTGTGAGAATAACATTTCAGGGGAAGATTTTGAGTCCACTTTGGGTTCAAGTCCAGGCTAACAAGTTGCAGCCAGTGGGTACTTGTAGGTTGTAGAGCTGTGCAGCAAAGCATTTGTGCAAGGCCAATCATCTGCTCATGAGTAAGCAGACATGGCAAAGGGGAAAAATTTTCACTTGGAGTGGGGAACTACACACTAAGGAAACCTGGAGTATTTCAGCTGTTTGTCATCTCCGTTTATTGTCACCGTACCTGCCTCCCTTAAGCAAACATGGTAAATGTATATATACTGCCTTGATTAGGTGGGTAAATACAGGATGCTTTCAAGTAATTTGGCCTCCAGGTCCTCAGGCTCCGGGTTTACTGAGGTAATGTAACATGCAAATTTTTATATATGCAGTTGGCACTCTTGATTTAAAAAATTAATATTTAATCACAAGCATACAACAAGGTCAACAAATCTTTGGTAACAAATTAAATAGGCTTTTCCTTGCTAGCACTCAAACACCATGTAAATAAAAATTTAAGTGAAAACATTTGTAGCATGTGTGTGCAGACTGCATTTAAAAATGTATGGGGCTCAGTACTGACTTAATTCTAATTCATCCATTGACCTTGTTATGTAAAACTCAACGCCCTTTTAAGAGGTAGAGTTGCAAATTGTGCCTCTGCATATTTATATAGGAAGTTCAATCTTCTGGGTGTTCATACCCTAATTCCAGTGCTAAGTGCAATCACAACATTGATTTTTCTCACTAAACATAACCTACTTTACTCTGGGATGAAGGGATTTTTTTTCCTTTTAATGGGCTTTATGTAATGGCATATGTGAAACCACTCAACTTAATGCCCCATAGTGTAGTTAATTAACAAAATGGCATTGTAGCCATGGTCTTTCATCCTCTGGCAGTGTATTTTACCACTAACCTTGGCTGTACAAAATGTCTGTCCTAATTAACAGGAGCCCAGGTATTGACTATGTCAACCTGCATGGTGAAAGAGCAGTTTGCAGCTGCTGACAAAGTTGTAATTCTGTTGAAAATCCAAACATGAGGAACCTCATTTTGACTGATGTTGTGACATTTCAGAGCCCATCTCAAGGAACAGCTGAACAAAGTATCTAAATGATAAGATTTTACTTCTCTTTAGCTGCTAAATAACAGTACCTAACATACATGCAAACATCTCCTAAAATACGTACTACCAGAAGCATACTGATGGATTTATACAGATTCCAAGATTGGTGGTAGTGTTTACTTATTACTCAAATGTTTATTTATTGTTTATTTATTTGAACTGTAATATGCAGGAAAACTTAATGGAACTTAAAGCTTTAATGAACCTTCAGTAATGGATTTGATTCTCCTTTTACTTTTTCTATTTTCATTTCTGAGTAATTCAACTGAAAGCATTAGAGAGGCATCAGGTTTGTGCTGGTTTTACTGGAGCAAGACGGTAATCTGTGAAGCTCCATGATGTTTCCTGTTACAAATGAGATAACTAAGCACTTAAACTTTTATTCTGAGAAAAAAAATGTTTTCTTTTTCAATGCCTTTTGCTAATTGTGTTTGTCTCGCTGTAGGGAAACTGCAACAAGAAGGCAAATACTCTCAACCATTCATGACTATATTTTTAAAGTGTTTTAGTGTCTAAAGATGCAAAAAGACCATTTTTTACAAGGAACTTGGGTGCTGAGTCCTCATAAATGTCAAGATATCGACATCTAACAAGATGATATCTGCTCAATAGCTAACATTTTGTATGGCATAAGAACTT
The DNA here is from genome assembly GCA_028858755.1 of Ara ararauna. NCBI lineage: Eukaryota > Metazoa > Chordata > Aves > Psittaciformes > Psittacidae > Ara > Ara ararauna. The sequence continues at coordinate 10,880,053 of CM054387.1, read as the reverse complement.
CTTAAAAGTTCAATTTTTCACCATGCTTTAGTGTTTTTGCTGTGGTGAAGCCAGTTTCTGCTGGGTAGAGGCCGTGATAACTGTACTCTGACAGTATGAAATTAAACAGCCCTTTGCCTTCACCATCCAGTGTTGAGGCCAAGCTACTCACAGAGCCATGTGCTCCTAACTGTCATTCTTCTCCCCATACTCATCATCCTGTGTGACTGGTGGGGTGGTGGAATTTTGTTCCTCAGTGTCTTTTGAAGAGAAAAGGTGAAGAAGTATCTCTCTTTCTTATTCCTGATACTTCGTGGTATTAACTGAAGATCAGCAATTAAGCGTTCGGCACCCAAATCACTTCTTTGCTGGGAGATCTTTATACAAATGCTCCTTAATAAACGAAGTGCTCTGTAATTAACCCTCCATTCAGTTATTGCTGATGTCATTAGGAATATTAGCATCACTAGATAAAGCCAGATAACTTTTCCACAGGGCTTAACAACTAACAGGCAGAAATTTGCATCCTATAAGAACATCTCCAAGTTACAAAGTCTTGTCTTAACCAACAGCTGTATTCTCTCTCGGCTGGAGATTTCAAATGGAAATTGCCTTTGGAATCCCCAAAGGGAGTTGCTAGGCAGAAGAGCAACAACCTGTCCACTGATATCCAGAAGGATATCATATGGGATAAAAATGGGTTATTTAAAAACCTGCAGTGAGGTATTCCTTTGTGCCCATGGCAGGGGGGTTGGAACTAGATGATCTTAAGGTCCTTTCCAACCCTAACTATTCTATGATTCTGTGAGTCTATGAAGCACAAGCTTGTCTTGTTACAGATGAACCGAACCTTCCTAAGTCTTCTGTGTTGGGATGGATTTCTCTTTGGAAAATCTTAGTGCCAGAATAGAGAAAAGAATCTTGAGTCAGAAGATCATGGTCCTGAATGACTCTCTTGTAAACTTTTTCCAACTGCTGTTTCCAACAGGGCAAAGGTGAAGAAAGGTGTAAACATTCTCAGTGCAAAGACAAGTGACCCTCGGCAGTGGGACGTGAAACAAGAGGTGGGGAATGGTGGAAAGCATTCGACCACAACAGTTATTTGTCAAAGGATAGCGCCAAGTTCAAGGAACAGGTATGAAACCTCATATTCTTGGCACATTAAGCTCATTTATATCCATGATACCATTCATTGGTTGAAAGACTTAGGGCTCATATTACCACTACTCATAGCCATTAAAGCTGTAGTCTGGAAATCTGGAGACACTTATGTTAACTACGGTACCATCTGCTGATCTATAACAGGGCATCTCAATTTCCAGGTAATAAAATTCATCAGTTTAAATTAAAAAATGAATAGAATAGGCCTATATTGGAAGGAGGGACCAGGGGAGTGTCACTTGGCATGAATATGAATATCCTTAATTTTAAAGGCTTTTACTGAACATAATTTTTTTGGCTTCATAGTTTTGACCTTGCTTCTCTGCACATATCACAACCTCTGTGGTTGGTTCATCAAGCAAGCAATGAATTCTTCTGCAGTGAACCACTCCAACTTTCAAGCATTGGTACAGGATAATTCAAACCTTTCAGTATTTAGTGTCTTACATGTAACACAAGAGAATCCCCTTTTGCAAACGGTTATTTCTTGCAGAAACGGAGGTTCCTTTGCTAAGCCATATGCTGGTAACTGTCAGAGGCAAAGCAGTGCAGTCCAGGGAGTGCTGGTATAAAACTGGCCTGCCAGTGCCTGCTTTCCTGTTTTGCATGTTTTACTGCTACTTGGTCTGGTTCTTCCCAGACATAAAAGCAGTGCTTTTTTGGTAAGTATTGTCTTCCACAGCACAAAGTAAAGTCATATATTGCTGCTTTCAGTGGAAATTGGTTTGCTTTTGCTGGGTATCATCTTAATGAATTCTCACACTGCTGTATGTTATTCCACACAGCGTGTTTTCATTGCACATCTGACCAGTGCTTCCCCTATTATTAGCCTCGCACCCGGGCTCCTTGAAGAGTATCATAAAATGTTTGGTGGATGCTGGGTTGGTTATTGCTTTTTCATTCAGTTGGTTTGTACTGTCTTCAGGTACAGAAAACCTGAGCAGATTTTAACGTTTGTATTCTGTGCCCAGTCAAAGTGCTTGGGAAATATTAGACTCCTGTAAAGTACGGAAATTCCTCCTGTCATGAGCAGCTCACAGATTCAATGTATTTACACTGGATATCATTGCAGTTAGTGAGATTTTCAGGGGAGAGTTGGGGGTGGGTATTGATTTTGCATGGAAAGGTTTTGGTACCAGTGGAGGTGGGGGGGGAGTGTTGCTACAGGGGCAGCTTCTGAGAGGTTGCTAGAAGCTTCCACCATGTCTGATAGAGCCAATGCTAGCCAGCTTCAGGACAGACCCAACACTGACCAAGGCTTGAGCTCATCAGTGATGATGGTAGCACCTCTGGAATAAGGTATTTAAGAAGGAGCAGGGGGAAATGCAGAGAGGGGGTTGAGAATATGTGAGAGGAGCAACTCTGCAGACACGAGGGTCAGTGAGGAAGGAGGTGCTCCAGGCATCAGAGCAGATTCCCCTGAAGCCTGTGGTGCAGACTATGGGTGAGGCAGGCAGTCCTCCTGCAGCCCATGGAGGCCCATGGTGGAGCAGATATCCATTTGCAGCTTGAGGAGGACCCCATGCCAGAACAAGGGATGCCCAGAGAAAGCTGTGACACCATGGGAAGCCCATGCTGGAGTAGCCTCCTAGCAGGACCTGTGGCCCCATGGATACAGGAGCCCTAGCTGGAGCAGGTTTGCTGCAGGACTTGTGACCCGAAGGGGGATGCACACTGGAGCAGTCTGTTCCTGAAAGACTGTACCATTTGGAAATGGAAAGGAAAAATATATCATTTAAACCTGCCAGAAGTAAAAAACAAAACAGTTTGAAAGAGAGGACGTAGCTTTAGAACAGCATGGAACTCCTGAGTGTATTTGCAACTGCGGAACTATAACAGTCAGGTTATCAAACCCCAAATTAAATCTTCTCAATCAAATTTGCATCAAGTCTAATTAAGCCATAAAAATATTTTTAGTACTAATTACAGAAATAAAAGTCAATGTTTCAATGCTGCTTTCATTTGTGTATGTAAACAGTTTCTGTCTTCTGAAAGCATGATGAACCTAGGCTTGAATGAGACGTCTATGTACACGGAAGAGCTGGATAGGGAAACCTGGGCATGTGTGTACGGAGATCCCGGTGGGAAAGCATAGATGTTGTGGGCGTACAGTTACTGTGATTCTAAGTGTCACTTGGAAGCCCTCTGCGCAGAGCACAAATATTCTATTAAGCTAATTTAATTTGGTTGAGAATTGCAGGTCCCTAATGGGATCTTTCTGTGCTGCTACCAGCTTTTTCAGGCTGGTTTAGCAGTGCAGTTCATTTGGGTGATGTGCAAGCTCTGTAGCAAGGTCAGCATTGATGTGAGGTACTGTTCTGGAGTTCCAGCCTCAACACAGGCTAATCTGCTGCAGCAAACTCAGCCAACTCGTAAATATCTTGGCTAATTTAAGCAGAGGGAGGTGTTTTCCACTGTCTTTGCAAAGGAGCTTCTGCAAATCAAGTAAATGAAGGTTTGTAGTGCTTTATGAACATTCATTTTATGAATCCATGCTTTACGAACATTCACACAGCTTGTTAAATGATGATGGTGTGTTATTTGTCTTTACCTGACCAGCTATGTCTAGCACAGCTCAGAGAATCAGCTTAGCAGGAAAGGAGAATGAAAAATCTTCTATAGCTGTGCCCTGTTCTTCTGTTGCAACCAACAGGAGTAATTTGGATCTCTCTTTCAATTGTCACAGGTCCCCAGCTGGTGGTGGAGTAAGTCAGGATATTACTTAAATTCATAATAGATTCTCAGTGCGCTGGAGTGCTGCCTCCTACAAAGTATTTTGCAGTACCCAGATAAAACTACATCCGGGATTCATTCTCATCATAATGGGAAGAGTGACCTGTGGAGTTGTTAAGCACATGAGCAGGAAATTCTGGCTTTTCTCTTTGTGCTCTTATTTACTTGGGAATCTCCCTGATGTATCATGGAGAACCGTTGCATTCTTTCCCCTTCATGTCCTAGAAACAAATGCCCATACTCAGAAGTACTCTTTTTCTTTGCCTAGTTGCTTTTCTTTTCTTTTGTGTATTTCTACTCTTATTAGTCTATGGATACAATTACATTGTCAGCACTTCGAAACAAGCAGTTTATATCTGAATGTCGCACGACTTAGTATCTAATATACCTTTCACATTATTTAAACAATAAAATTCAAGGGACATATGTTAGATACGTCATATCAATAACTGTTGAGCATTACATTTTGAGAATTTAAGTGTAACTTCTTTTTCTTTTGAATTTGTGCTGCTAAAGCCAAGAGCTGTAGCTTCTGAACTTATATTTATTCAAAAAGAATTTACCACTATAGCAAGTGACTGAAAACAGCTGGAAATCAGCAATGTTTGTGTGCTTCATAATGCAATTTGTGCTGAGACTCAAGTAGCTATTGATGAGGATAACAACAGTGTTGATTAGTGAAAACAAGTCTTAGACTTGCTTTGTCACTTGTTTTCCCTTGTTGTTTCTCTACTCTGGGGGAAAACTGGTAGATGTGAAATGTGTCCTCAGGGTAGATCAAGAGATATTTTGGTTATTATTATAACCATTCCCATTCCTAGTACTACCTTTGGTTCCAGCCTAAGGCTTATGTGGTCGATTTATGATGTACCACATCTTCCCTGAGAACAGCTTCCGTGAAAGGGCTCGTATTTGCTGTGTAGTTTATTCTGGATTGCCACCGCAGGGTATAGGAGCTGTTCCAACACAGAGTAGGGGTTATTTTTAACCAAAATAATTTTCATTGTCTTTTTTTAACAGCATACCTCCACCAGCAGGTATGCTGTCAACTGTGGGGATGAGACAGACACATTAAGAGTAGGAGCAAGGAGGGTTAGGATCAGTTAGGCTGGCTGTTCTGCCAATGCCAGAGTATCCTGTAACTGCAGTATCAAGAACTAAGAAGCAGCGACTGGAGCTAATCTAGGCCTAACTCCCCTTGCTCCTTCAGACCTGGAATTGTGCTGGAACAAGCTGCCTTCAGTCTGTTCTTAGGCTGATGTTTCTGCCCATGGATGTTGTACTTTGCTTGCGGAGGAATGGAGTCACCCCGCACTTTTGATTCCTGTCAGCCGGGTAGAGAAATGGAGTGTGGGAGAGCAAAGAGGCATTTAGAAAAACTGACATAATGGAAAACTGCTGTGATGTAGCACTTTATCCTCTTGGTCTTGAACCTTTTGAGAGGCCCATGTGCTTACAGCTCTCCAGCCATCTGTCTGATAAAGAGACAGACTGGGGAAGAGTGCTTCCCAATGTTATGCTTATGTTTCAGACTGAGTCACAATCACTTATTCCCCCTCACCACACGTGCACACATTTTTGGGGGTTGTTTTTTGTTTTCCTTTTTGTTTTAACACTGTCTGGGTATCATTGCATTCACATGGAGACAGCTAATGATCTTACCACGTTGTGTTTCGTATCATCGGGGCATGGAGAAAAGCAATGAAGCTGTTACAATTCCGTGCAGGTCCCTCCTCTGTCTGGCAGCACCATATGCTGCCGAGGGATGTCAGTGAAGTGAATTCTCTTGTGATTGAAAAATAAAAGTAAAGTGTATGTATACAACAGGCTCAGACTTGAAAAACTGGAAGTCGTGCAGTGTGTGTGTCTGGCTATACCTGAAGACAGTCAGTCTGTGCCCAATATATGGACACAGAGAAGAGTATTCACACATTGTAAGCAGGGTAGATGTTATTAATTCTCTAGAATCTGGGTCATCTTTCACTGGCACAGTGGTCTGCAGAGCTCAGCAGTGTGGCAGTGTAGCCTGCTGACCTCAAAACCGTCCAGTCTGAGCAGAGGACAGGATTTGCACAAGGACTCAGAGGTTTGGTGTTGGTTTACAGCCAGCTGAATATGAGCCAGCTTGTGCCCAGGCAGACAAGAAGGCCAACAGTATCCTGGCCTGTATCAGCAATAGCGTAGCTGGCAGGGCCAGAGCAGTGATTGTCCCCTGTACTGGGCTCTGATGAGACTGCATCTTGAATCCTGTGTTCATTTTGTTTCGTACAAGGGAGGTATTGTGGCGCTGGAGGGGGTGCAGAGGAGGGCAGTGGAGCTGGTGCAGGGCCTGGAGCACAAGTGTGATGGGGAACAGCTGATGGACTGGAGGGGTTTAGTCAGGAGAATAGAAGGCTCAGGAGACCTTACTGTTCTCTACAACTACTGGAAGGAGGTTGTAGTGAGGCGGGGTCAGTCTCTGCTCTATGTAACAAGCAATGGCACAAGAGGAAATGACCTCAGGTTGCCCAGGGGAGGTTTAGATTGGATATTAGGAAAAAAATCTTCACTGAAAGTGTTGTCAAGCTTTGGAACAGGCTGCCCAGGGAAGTCACCATCCCTGGAGGTATTTGAAAGACACATAGATGTGGCATCTGGGGACATGGTTTAGGGGTGGACATGGCAGTGCTGGGTTAAAAGTTGAACTGGATGATCTTAAAGATCTTTCCTAACCAGAACAACTCTATCATTATGGCATCCTGAGTATTTTTCTTTAAGCATCATGAGTATTTTGGTGCAAATCAGTTGCAATCTTTTAGTCTGCTGGCAAATTACCAGCACAACCCTCAGAGCTTCCAAGGTGAGTCATTCTTGTGATGTGCATCTGTCTGCTTCAAATGACACATGGGAATGTATGCATGCAGCTGTCAATAACAGTATTAGGTATAGCTAAGCCTGTACCTACTGCTTTAAAGATCCTTTCCCTTCACCCTTTCTTTTCTGATTTCCCAAATAATTTATCTCTGCCTGCTGTCTTTGCATTTTAAAATTTCACTGTATGTTAGGATGCCTGTTTCAGGTCAAATTAGGGCACGGATGTCTCCATCGTAGAGTGTAAGTGCCAAAGACACACTGGACATCTGCACATATGGTGGAGGATCAGCCAGCTGTGCCTTGTAACAATATATTTTCTAGGGCACAGAAGACTAGGGTTAGAAGGTTGCTTCCCAAAGGAGCTTTTCATATGGCTCCCCTCTTGCTGCTTTGAATGTCAGGAGTGTTTATCAAAGCCCTGAGCTCAGGAGGGAGGAAGGGTGAAGAACATCTCTTGCATCTCTTCAGAAGCAGGCTGCCTGCAGGAATGACGTAGATGCTCTGTTGCTGTTGCCTCACTCACTCTGTCTGCTGCAGTCTGAGCAAGTGTCTGCGTAAACTGTCTTGAGAGGGAATATTTGTTTTTTACAACTTAGTGTCTTACCAGGTACTTGTGGGAGCAGGGCAACTTGTTGAACCTTGTGAATCCTGAGTGGTTTCGACTTAATGGACAGCCCTCACTTGCATTAAGGAAAGGCAAATTCCGTGGGAGCCCTCATGGACAAGGACTCTCACTGAGCCTGAAGGACCCTTTCTTTTCAATGCTTTCAGTAATGCAGGTTCAGAAAGATCAAATCTGAGATAACTGTAGCAATTGTCATGGCAACAACATTTGTCTGTCTAGTTTTCATCTAGCATCTACCACGGCAAGACCCTGATCCATAACTACAGCATTGGCCCTACCATAATCCAGCAACGTTATTATCAGTCAATTCTTTCAATGGAAATTTGTGGTTAAGTTGTCATCAGCATAAATACGTGCTTTCTAACAGATAAAGACTGAGTCAGAAACCCAACAGGGTCTGCACAGCTGTTGTAGAAGATACTAAATGGAAAATATTTTCTTTCTTATCAGGTATGTTGCAACATTCTCTCTTCTGTTCAAAATTCAAAGCAAGATATTATAATCTAAGATGAGGTTTTGAAAGCCTCTTGTTAGGCTTTACTACTGAAATGAATTTTCATAGTGGATTTCAACAGAACCAACAGTGTTAGACTCAGTCTTGACCATTCAAAAAGTACTAATTAGTCTTTTTAGATAACATAATGCAGTATTAGCCAAGATGTAAGGCATTCCCATGAGTTTTCTCTCCAAGAAAAGAAATTAATTAACAGAGATAACAAAATGCATGAAACAAGATCTGTCTGTGATCTCTACAGAGGTTCTAGCCCAGTTGCAATAAATTAATTCTTTATATTTTTTGTCTTCTTTGGAGTCCTGGGTCTACTGGGAAGCAGAAGGGCTGAAGCACCAAGAGAAAGGTCATTCGTCACGTATTTCTTGCCCAAATGAAAGCGTCAAATTTGTTTGCTCAGCAAATCTGCATAGTTTGGAAAAGCTTTTCACATGCTTATCAAAGCCAAATGCAGGAGGCTTAGCCAATGCATGCAGCGACCCAGCCTTGCTGAGAAAGCTGCCGTCGGTGCCTTCCCTGCTTTCAAGTCAGGTTGGATATATTGTTTTATTTCATTATTCCATAAATAGAATACAATGTGCAATTGTGGAATAATGGGACAACAACTTTATATCCATTCCATATTGATAGACAGGTTCAATAATAACTAATTCCTGATGTCCAGAGTGAGATTGGTTTTGGTATCTGACAAAGTAATCATTTCTCAGAGTGACTAGGAAACATACAGTCTCCTCTTGAGCCCTTTATTTATGTCTGAGCATGTGTTCTGCACAGCTCCTGGAATGTGCACTAGGAAAGGTTGCTGTCCCACTGCGTTCTTGCCCCTTGCACACAGCAATCCCTATTGCTTTCCATGTTAATAAGCTGTAATTCATAGTGAAGTTATCCGTGAAAATCTCCTTCTGGTGTAGCACATTCACGGTCTGACTCGTCCATTAACTTTCTTCTCTTTACACTTTAAATCATGAGGTCTAATTTGGGGTGAGGTCAGCTCTTCTTTATCCATGACAGCTGGCATAGTTTGGACGTTTTAGCAGCTATTGTAATGTAGCTTTCCTTGAGATTTGGAGGCAGTGGAAGATAAGAGACAAAAGATGCAGAATTGGGGGGGGGAGGAATCTGTGTATGTGTGTTTTTTTCTCACACTGTCTTTGAAGCAGAAATATCTGCTGAAATCCATAAACAGCTGAGTTCAGCAATACCACATCATGCTGCCAAGCAACTCTGCTTTCCTCTGTAACTTTCACAGCAGAGGAAATAAATCAGTCAGGCAATAAAAAATGAAGAAAATCTAGGAAAAAGTGCCAAAAGCCAAACCTTTCTAGAATAAAGTGAATAATATCTTTATTAGTATCTGGCAGAGCAAATTGCAATATATTTCCTACACACCTAAGCCCTCTGTACCATTGTTGCTTGAGGAATTTCATGATAACAAAACCCCTCTGAACTCAAGATGCTTAAAACTGATCCAGAGAGACCTCTGGAAAATAAGCTACAATCTCATAAAGAGAATTAGATGATTTTAAACATTGTTCCAGTCTCATGCCTCTGTCAGATCAGTAACACATAACCCACTGACAGCGGTGAAGTGTCACTGTTTATCTGAAATGTAAAGACATTTCCTTAGACAAAGCACAATCTATTAGGCAGGTGAACCATTTGTTTCTGCACTGGCTTACCGAGATTTACCTTCCCACTCAAAGTTACTTCAGTTTGATGTGTTAATGCTTATTTAAAGTTCAGATAGAAGTCTCTTCTGTATTTTTTTCTTGGCATGTAATAAGGGTGACTATGAAACGGATGGAAAATTATAATGCAGATGCTAAGTCTTTGTAGTAAGTCTTACGAGTTAACCCGCGCATCTTGGTGTAACTGCTGACCTGGAGGATTTTACAGCATTTTGCTGGTCCTGTGGGGTCCTAATCCCTGCTTGTAGCAGAGCTCTCCCCCATCATCACTCCTGGCTGTCACTTTAGTTCAGATTGTTAAGTTCTATTCCCTGTTGACTTGTGTATGTAATTAAATAAGTGATGTTACTTGTATACCTGCAGTGAGGGATGGTTAAACACTATTCTCCTGTGGCCTTTTTCATTTCGAGAACACATTGTTTGTCCTTTATTGTTGTACCTCCCACTGGGCCTAAATAATAGAAAGACAGAACTTGGGTGGGTTTTACACACTGCATTTTTTTCCTCTTTTTTAGAAATTCATGAGTTTAAATGCGTTTCATTAGCCTCTGCCATTCCATCCATTGCATATCCTCCAGTTGGAGATAGTTGTAACAAAAAATAACATTATAAGCACATTAAAATTATCACTTAAAATCACTTAGATGATTGATACAGTGTTTATAGAGGAAGTTGAGTATTCATAAACACTTGGCAGACTTAACTGTCTCATTAGCACCATTTTTGCGTCAGTTTAGCTCCACTGAGTTGAATGAAATTAATCTACTGATTCTCACTTTCATAATTTAAACCAGGATTGAGCCTTACACAATCATAAAATGTTTGTTTAAATTCATTCATAACATCCAGTTCTATGATTACAAATATATTGGTTTGAATAGCAAACCTCATCTGTCAGGTGATGTTAATGCATCCATCCAGGTGTGTTTGCGTCTTTGAGACACATCTCAGGCTCAGGAAACCTTGCTCTTCTTCAGTTATCTTCTTATAGAAAAGTTTGCTGCAGTAGCTGGGCTGCTTTATCTGGTTAGTTCTGTGTCTCTGCCTGAAAATAGTTGAATGGATACATTTCCTGGTGTGAAGCATGTTTTAAACTCGTGCAGGCTGATATGGAGATAATAGTAATTTGTTGCATAGCTACTAATAGGCCACATTACCAGTGCTCCAGACTGAAGGAAGCAGCATCATTATTGTTCTGCAAACACTTTACAGCACATGAGCACTGTCATCAAACACAACAGTTTATGTAATTCAAGTTGGACAGAACATAAGTCAGCAAAACCATGGGGTTCTCATGTCCTATTATGATAGATTCCATTCAATTCACTCTGCACATTTTGCATAGTATGTAGAGATAATATATGCTTTTTTAAGAGCTTAGAAAGTAAAAATCTTTGCCTGTTGTAGGCAAAGCAACTCCTGTAGTCTGAAAAACGACGTTGTATCAGAGATCATTGCAGTTCTCCACACATAACTGCACAAGAACGAGTAGTTACTCTATTGGTTTCTATAAGTCATCATTTGCAAGTCATAATTTATCTACAATTCAGGCTGCAGAGAGACCTCTGGTATTTCACATTCTGGGAATGAAGGAAGATCTTGGGTTTTTTCACTATCACTTCATGGTGAGTATCAGCAAAATCTGACATTTTAAAAGGCAACGTTTTTTTTCAGGGCTGTGCAGCTACAGCCGCTTAAGTGTAGGATTTGTCTTGCTATGTCAAGTGCTTGTTCAAATCACCTGGTTTGAGTTGGGTTTTGTTACATCAATTTGTGGGTCAGAGGGGACATAAGAAGTGCTTGCAGGATCCTGTATATTTCCTGGCAATTGAACAAGGTAGAGGTAGGCTGCTCTTTTGAAAGGTCTTTGAGATCTCAAAGACGGTGGCTGTACTCCATCAAATCCTGGCTAAATAGGACCCCTGAGGTTCTGTATCTCATAGTGGACGATAGTGGACAGTTAAGATCTGTAAGCATATTCTTTTCTAACACTTCCACGGTTAAGAATAAAAATGAAATAGGAGTAGCAGTATTATACAAAAGTTACCAATGTTTTTTCCATGTACTTTTTCCTTAAGCAAGGAAATTCATTACATTTTCCTGGAAAAATCTATGGTGTGACCTTATTTCTTTGAAGGGTCAGTATGAGGGGAGTCAAGGACTGGTATAAATCAGTGTCAGTCTGCTGAAACAACGTATACCAGTTTTTCCCACTCTCATTCAAAAAAATCTCCAACTTTCTGTTATTACTTTACCAAGATGCTGGTAGTTTCATGGGGAAGTAAGTTTGTTAAAGAAAAACGAAATGGTTATTGTTGAGAGCTTTTGGATAAATCAATGCTGAATTCCTGATTGCTTGCCAGGAATTTCAGTTCCAGTTAAATTTCCAGGGAAGAAACCGTAGCTTCACTGAAGTAAATGGCAAAATTTCACCCCAAGTTTGGGCTAAAGGTTTACTCTTCTTCCTTCTCTGGGACATGCAGCTCATAAAACTAGACAATCTCTTCCCTGTTCAAGGCTGCCAACAGCAGCTGACATGCTCCTCTTCTGTGTTTATATCTGCATACTTGATGGTAATTATTACAAAAGGAATTCGAAGTAGCACCCCATTGATTTTTGGTTTCTGTGTTGTAAATTAATGGACTGAGCATGCACTCTTTGTAATCACACTACTAGAAATTCAATAATAACTCTGCCAGAGTACTTGAGTGACCTCAGCCACTGGTTTCATTCCTATTCCAACTATTTTTAATGAGAATGGCATGTTTAGCAGTGCTATCAGACAGCTTGAAAGCAAGGTGCCCTGTCAACCAGAGTGTTACTAATAGACCAGCCAACAAAAACTGAGATGTTTTTATCTCTTCTCTTACCCAAAATACATTACTTCTCAATGGCAATGTTCATTAGAATGTAATAAGCAGAAGAAATTTCTGATCTTCAGGAAATAATCCATTATAACTTCAAGATTTCAACCAAATCAGAGCTCAGCAAGTACCATGGACAATCCCCAAAGGAATGCAATCTCTCTGATTAGTTTAGCAATTGTTCAGCTAGGCTTAGAGATTTTAATGGTATTTGGTTGCCATTTCTTATGGTGTTTTTGCCATCTGTGGACAAGTGTGATAGAAGGATGTGGCTCTCCACTTGGAGATGCTGTTTGTCAATTTTTATCTTGAGAAATGTTCAGGAATGTAATGAGACTGACTGGGAAGGTATATTTAAAACCACAGCCGTGTATCTGTTTGCTATCTATACATGCATAGTTCCACAGTTTGGTTTTATCTGCTGTAATTTCCTCCCAACAAGCTAGTAAACTCTTATGCATTACAGATGAACTCTGTTTAAATGCGTAGTAGATATAGGCTATTCCCAACAGTACTCTTACTTAGAAAAGTTAACCTGGAAATGTCATGGTAAGCGTAGGGGACTTGAATTGACAAAGAATTGGCTAGAAACTCAGCTTTTCCTAACATTACTTGCAGAAGCATCCAAGAAGGGGATTGTTGCCATGTTCTGTTAATCAAAGCTCTGTTAATTACTGTGACAGGAAGCCTCTCCTGCTCTTTTCAGTGTTCCTGGGGCTGGTAGAATTGCAGAGGTGAGATGAAACACATAGTCATCAAATATAATTGCTGCATCCTTCAGTGATACAAATCAGTAGAGATTTGTTGTGGTTCTCTGTGGATCACATAAATTAACTATGTGGGTTTATTTAAAAAGGAAAATCAAGATACCCAGAGTCACAGAACAGACTTCCACTTAGAGCAGAACCCAGGACATGCAAGAGCAGTGTTTTTTACAGATCCTGCTAACCATGTTGTGAATAAATAGGCTCTGACTTTTTAAATGGTTTTAAAAGTGTGAATTCTTCACCATTAACCACTCCCAGAGGAATACTGATTTCAAAGGCTTGGCTTTGAGTGCTACACTTCAGCAACTGGTTTTGAAAAGATGTGTCTGTAACTGGCAGTAGGAGTTAGTACCTAACTATCAAGACAGAAAGAAACAACTACATTTTGAATTTGGAGCCTGATTCAGCATTCAGTGAAGTTTGGAGAAGACTGTCCATTAGTTTTGAGTCCTGCTCTTGATGATCAACTTTAGAACAGCTTGTACTGTTCTAAAATGTGTTTAAGAGTACAACTGCTAATGATGCACACCACTGAGGACAAGTTATTGCTGCCTAAAGGACAGAAGATGAACAAAATATCCTTCAGCAAGTCTCAGTTGTTTTCTTCAGGCTTCTCCACCCAGGTCCTTTTAGACATTTGCATTGAGTTCTTTCACAGTATTAATCAACCCTTAGTTTGGAATTATGGATCCTGGAAGGGGGGAAGAGTTTGTGGTGATTTCCCCTCATGTAAGTAATACAGCAACATGCCTTTCACATTAGAAGCTTTAATATATGTGTTTGAATATTTATATCTTTATTATTTGTATCTGCAAGGCTTATAATATCAACTTGTCATTATGCCAGTGATCTATTTGTTCCTTTGCCAAGTTCTCAAGTAATTCCTGAGGTTAGAAAGGATATTCCTCTTTTCTACAGCTCTGCAAAGTTAGCTGCGGATTGAAGAAAAATCAGGCATCCAATGCTACCGTCAGTGTGCAGCAAGGAACAACTGGCAGCAGCTCCTGTGGGGGGATCATTAGCCAGCTATGGGAGCCCAGTGTTTTATTCCTTTCCTCTTGGATTATCTGAACCCATGTGGTGGTCCTCCTAAGAAAGGACACGCAGATCTTGCCAGTGTCTCATGAGCAAGATGAGATAACTGGCTGGAGCACATTATAGGCTCCTTTTGGCCTGTGGTCTTGCTCATTCCACATAAAATTTGGATACAGAAGAAGGAAAGATTTTCCCTTGGGTCACAAACCCTGACCCAAGTGGAGCAAGGATGCACAATGGACATGCACAGGCAAGCGAGCAAGACAGTGTTTCCAGGCCTCACAGTTTGGCCTTGTCCATTGGATGGACAGATGCTTTAACTACCAAAGTGTAGTAAATCATTTGTATTCAGCGATATCTATCATATATTCTGTGGTTCCAGCTTTGAGTTCCCCAGAGAGAAGACTTGATTTCAGCTACGCTGAAGATTGAAAGCCTACTTTAGTTGTAGCAAACAGTTGACTGAAGTATTTGTCAGGCTCCATTATAGCTGTTCCTGCATTCTGTAAAATTATTCACATATATACCAGCATGAGTTCATTTTGCCAGGAAGCAAGACCATTAATCCTGCCTAATTTCAAGCCACGTCTTTGTGGGCTGTGGTGGGTGACTTAACTGTTCAGATTGTTGGAGACTTCATCCCTTTGTAATGTTAATGACTGCTGAGTAGCTCAGTCTTGCATGAGAAATTTTTCTTATATTTAAGAATATTTTTCTTATCTTATATTTTTCTTATCTTTTTTTACTTTCCCAACATGTCTATTTAATTTCTGTATTTCTGATTTTATTACATACTGAACACATTTTCTAATAGATCCTCTCATTAGAGGGATATGGTTTCTAAAGGGTTAATCACTGCATGCTGTTTTACTCATGATCCAATTGAAGAAGATAATTTGCTGTTTCCTGAGTAACATCAAAGAGCATACAGAAAGATCTTTTGTTCCAATAAAGATGTTAAAGAGGGTTTGAGGATTCCTTTCTATGCAAATTGAAAGCTTTACACTGTGTACCCCAAAAGTTTAGGAATGCTGCTATTTAAGCATCTATGCATATAATTAGTCAGTGATGTTTATTAAAACTATTCCAGATATCCCTGAAGACAGATTCAGGAAAGTCTGTAACCCTTTTAGTTATTTGTATAGTTGCTGCCAGTTTTTCATCTTAAGCAGGGAAAGAGATGGGTTTTTCCTAGGCTCTGAAGTGCTGAGGTCCTTGCCCCAAAATTTCGAGAGCTACCAGCTACTGGTAGTAGTCACCACCTTGTTTCTGTAGGACCCCAGCCTGGTCTGTGCTTCGTTAGGGGACATCCCCTCTTTCCAACAACACAGCTCCCTCATTTCACACTGTGCAGAACTGTGCTCCTTGTGGACACCTTCTTGGTGGGTAAGTGCTATCTTTTTTCTTATGGGATCTAACAGTCAAAATTCTTGTGTGTGGAAACACTGATGTGAGAGAAAATGGGCATGAATGATTATGAGGGATCAAAGACAGGGAACAGCCAGCTCTGGAACAGCCAGCTCTGAGACAGCCCCTATGGAGCTTACAGGAAACTTGCTTGCAGTCTGCCTGCATTACTTCCTTCTCACTGTGCAGAACATACACAAAACAAAGAGTTCAGAGCTTGGGTCATCATATCCCAAGTCTTTTCACAGTTCAGAGCCTAAGATGCTCTACGCGTTAGCACTGAACTGTGCCCTAAGTCACCAGCCCTTCTGTACCTCATCTCAGCAGTAAGGATTGAAGCTAAAAAACAAAGAATGAGGGCTAATCAGTTGGGTCGCCTAGTGGTCAGGCTTGGCAGGCAGGAATGAAGGGAGGAGGAGGACTCTGTAACTAAGTAGGATAGAGAGAAGAGATGCTCATGCAGGCCAAATCTCTCCTGAGCCTTTAAAAGTTTTCTGTCTCCAATAAAAATCAAGTGTAGATCATGTGAACATTTCAGCTTCTGTCTTCCATGTCTCTCTATTGCTCCTTCTGAAATCTTAATGCTTCTGACTCCAATAGCCAAAACCTCTCAATTATTGCCACACTCTGAGTAGCTTAATGACAATAATGCTCTGTAGGGACGAAGATAGTGCATGGAACTGATTATTAGATGCAGAAAAATTATGCCAAAAGTCATTGTCTCTTTGCTAACTAGATGTAATTTTAACTTTAGAAGAAGGTATTGAAATTACTACTCTTGGAAGCGAATCCAAAAGTGTAGTGATTGTTCTTTTTTTTAAGGGAAGTCACATTTCTCCTTGGATCTAATACCCCACATACCATAAGGTTCTTTGTAGTGAAAGTCAGCATGATGCTAAGTAAAGAATAAAGATCTAAGTTTTTAAAGAAATATATATACTTTAAATACATGACTTTCTAGTATACCATTTCTGGTGCTGGCTTCCTTCTGTGCATTCCTACCTATGAGGCTCTGGAAATGAAGTTTCTGTGTTGCAGCCCTTGACAGTATTTTGATATTTGTACAAAGGAATGTATATATCTAACTCCAAATCTGTTTCCACTGGAAATGAAATAAACTGTGGTGATACCTGAAAACTCAAGTTTGCAAGTCTGGAACTTGAAGGCTTTTCCAGAGTTTCCTGAAAGTGTGTAAGGTTAACCTTCGAAGTCTTTGCCCCTCTAGTCTCTTCTGTAAACCAGTTTTTACATTCATCTCTTTTTACTCTGTCTTAGACTTACTGATGTGGGTAGAAATCACCTCCCTAACTTCTCCCTCTTCTGAGATATATACTGGAGACAATGGCCATTATTCCCTTACTTGACATTCCAGGTTAAAAATGCCAAAAGCACTCAAGTCAGTCCTCTGTCTAGTTTCAGTCAATTTCTGGGGAGAGCGTTGATGTGATTAATTACCTGTCTGCAGCATGGAAGCTGCTTGGGTGACCTCTAGATCATCTAATGGCTGAAGCATGGGAACTCTCCATCACAGGCAGAGCTTTGGCCTGTGACATTCTCAGAGTCCATACTGTCACAGAGGCAGAAATGGTTGGTATCTTGTACCCATAACATTTACTTTAGCCCTCATACACTTTCTCCTAGGTGCTGCGTAGTGGGATAGCATACAAACATTTCTTAGTGTTTTAACCTCTCCTATCAGAGTCATGGCATCTGCCACTGTGGAACGATGACCAGAAAGCTGTCCATGCTCTTGGAGTGTTGTGCTATAGAAATGTTGCGCTGGGTTATATGTCACAGGGGATCCAGGAGCCTCAACAGTGCCCATGTATTAATGACCCATTGTCATTACAGCTATCCAGGCTTGTCTAACACAGCCCTCATTCATTCAGCTTTAATTTCTGTTAAACACTGATTAAGCCCCCATAGATAAAATCTTTGCTCTTACATGGGGTGGTTGTAGTCTCTGCACTCTACTACTAAAGCTATGGCAAGCAAGACAAAGCTGTGCTGCTAATTCAAAATATATATGTCCTTTAGCTCTCTGCCCTTCACCAAACCTTTTAAGCTTGCTGCCTAAAAATGCCCTGTAGAAGAAAAAAATCTATAGTGCTTGTAGAGCTGGCTGATTTACTGGTGACCTGCCTAAGGACTGCATTACTCAAGTACTCGCTTGTCCTTTGAACACAAAGAGACAGGTGGAGCCTGGGGTATTACTTGGTACAAAGCAAACATTTAAAAAGCACAAAGTTTCAGGTCCTTATTGGTAATGGAAAGTGCTATTTTCAAAAGTGCCATTTGACATTTAGAAGATTAACTGGTATTGACTTCCTGTGTGAGTTGGGCTCCTGAGTATCTGAGTCACTTTTGGAAACCTGAGTTGGCCATCTGTTTCACTTAGGCTTTGCAGTGCCAAGTGAAGCTATGCGTAAATCCTTTGATGACTATAGTTTGTAGTACCTAAATTTAAAAAAAAATGCAATTATTCCAACAGCCTGACACCTGTTGGAATTTTCAGAAGTTCCGGAGCCTCAATTTCCCACTGCTTGGGAGAAAGCAGATGTGTTTGAAAGCAATTCGAGTTTAAAAGGAACGTGGGCTTTTGAAAACCCCAGAGCTACCCCATTGCTTTTGAAAGTGGAGCTAAGGTACTTCCAGAAATTTCACCAGTCTTCCCAACCAGATGTCTGACAACAGCAACAGAACCTGAAAGTGAGGAGTATTCCTTAAAATGGGGTAGAAAAGTGAGATATAAAATGGTCACATATATAATAGGAACCTCCTATTGCAAATTTGTCTATAGATTCTGAGAATGTTCATGGAGGACACAGCTGAGACTGAAAACATGGGCATTTGGAGCACCAGGAGAGCTGTTTCTTTTACTGGTTCAAGCTGAACATAGCAGGAAATGCAGATATGGCTATAGTCCAGCATAGAGTATGCCAGCCTTTGATCAGTGCTCTGGCATGGGATGAATAGCAAGAATCATTTCGGAAGAATTTTGTATTAAGAGCTCTATTTGTACTTTGACAACAAGAGAGGACAGAAGCCTTGAGATTGAGGAGTAGAGGACATAAAAGAATAGGTTGTTTAGAAGTCTAGCTTAGGAAGAGCGGTAGCAACATCCATGAGATGCATGAGAGATGGAGCTACATGGATCAAAGCAGGGGAAGCTCAAAGAAGTAACTGTACCTTTCAGATGGAGGAAGTAAGAGAGGAGATGCAGGGGCCTGCTCTGGAGCTGCCGCAAACAGCCATGGGGAAAGCAGGGCTCTGAAAGCAGTGGATCACTCCTGTGCTGGCTGCCCAGAGTGCACCGGCTGATGTCATAGAATCATAGAATAGTTAGGGTTGGAAAGGACCTTAAGATCATCTAGTTCCAACCCCCCTGCCATGGGCAGGGACACCTCCCACTAAACCATGCCACCCCAGGCTCTGTCCAATGTCCACACTGTCTGCGGCAGGAGGGGGAACAGCAAGCAGGGAGGCAGCTGAAAATAGTCAAGTGAACGTGAAAACAATAATGACGTTTGTTCTTGTTCCTTTCCAGTATAAGCAGGTGACAGTCCTTATTCTCATCCTTCATTCTTTGCTGTGTGACTTAGGAATAATAAACTCTTCCTTTAAGCTCAATAAAGACGTTCATAGAAACTTCTTATTGCACCTCTTTTGTTTTAACTGGAGCTCAACAGTTCCTCACTGCCACGGTGGGAAACTGGGCCAAATAAACAGTGGAGTAGCCCATCCATCATACTTAAATTTTGTGCCTTGAAGGAAATGAGTAGTCCAGGGCAATAGCACACAGTGCAATTTGAGCAACCATCCTCAGGCCATTTAACATCAAGGGAGGCTCATAATGAGAGCTCTCGGTGCCCTGGTCTAGCTTCTTAATATTTCAATACTCAATTTTATTTGGGATGGTCTCCATAACTTTCCAGGATCATGTCACCTTCCTTTTTCAACTTAAGAGTGGATTTGATGCTGCTGAAAAGTGGCTGTTTTGAAAGCTTTGGAGACTGTAGAGAGTTTTGTCAAGAACATAAATAACAGCAGCAGCTTCTTACTGGTCCTCCCCTGTGATTTCTTCGACCAGAAAGACAATAAAATCTGGAAGTCCATATAATTTTGAGCACTACATTTTTTTATATGCTTGTAATGCTTGATGGAAACAGCTCTAATTTGATGCCATTACAATTTTCAAAGACAAAACCTTAGCTGGCAACTTTCGGCTTACTTCTTACTCCTGGATCCAGAGGACATTGATACAAATTGCCAAGGCTTATTACAGGACTATGACAGTGGAAGCCAGACAGAGCGGTGGTCTGAGTCTACTTCTGGTTCATTTTACTGCCTACAGATTGTAGCAGTTTGTTCTGTTAACATTTCCCAAACCAGTCAGCTTGGCCATATACAAAGCCTTTGATAAGTGTGGTTGAGAGAGAATATAAAATCCATATGGATATGGCTGTGGATAGAAGTGTTTTTGTAGGAAGCTATGAGGGTGTGTTGCCATTTTCTGAAGAAATATTTCCCACTTTCAGCATTTAAAACCTTTTAAACTGTTTTTTGTTTAAAAATGGTACTGCTTGGTTTGTTTGTTTTAATCCATTATAATTAATTGTATATTGATTGTTGTTAGGGAATTTAGAACCACAGAAGTGTTCAAGTTTATGCCTGCAGCTGGATCAGGAGTATATAACAGCCTTTGTTTTGTGATTTCTTAGCTTTAACATGAATTGAAAATTCATTACACTTTCTGGATAGGATGGATCTGGACTGGTTAACATAATAGTAGATGTAAATTATTTGTAAAAGATTTGATTCCTACTATATAACGTCACTAATTTCCTTGGTGGCAATGTCAGAATACTCAAAGCCTCACTCATAAAATAGGCAGAGTTCTGCAGAATCCTCAGGACTTAATTTAAACATGCAGTTATTGATTGTGTCCTCGTTTCTCCGATGAACTCCTGTATGACCTTGGGCAAGTCATTTCGTTTATCTGTTCCCGAGCCTACGTATCATAAAATAGGCTAATAGTACTGTACTCTTAAGAGCTGTGTGTAAAAATTCTGTCCAAAAGCAGTAAGACAAAGGTATTGCTATTGTTGTTATTACATCTATTTAAGCAACATGTCCTTTATGGTCTTACGCATCACATGAGTAGACCCACCGAAGGCCGCAGGACTGTTTACACAATGAAAGTGGTTTGCTGGACATAGGCCAGAAAATACAGATGAACCTATAAGTAGTAGATGCTCCCCAAGGCATTTAGCAGCACGAATTATGGTTCAGAACCATGTTAGGAGGGTGTGTATATATATAAATAATTGTCATCAGGATTTAAGTCATTCAGGCAGCACAGTCTACTTTGCATGTAAACAAAATGTAGGTCTTGAGAGAGCCTATGTCTCTGCTCAATCTGCTCATGTATAAATCCTCTTTTTTAGGCTTTATATTTTGTAATCATTGTAATTTAAATTCAGCTACAGTCCACGGGATTTTCACATTTTACCACCATTAAGGAAGTCAGTAAGGGCTGTGCATCCCTCTCACTGTAGCTGCCCTTCAATAATTAACTCCTTCCCATCCCCTAAATATGGAGTCAGGCACAGCAACAGCACTTGAGACAGCCTTTGAGAGCATTCAGCCTGGGAATATACATGTGAGGGACAATTAATTCATCTGGTTTGTATTTGTCTTCTTAGGCACTTCCCTGAGATGCTAAGCTGCTGACTTTGTCATTGCTGGGTAAGCAGCAGTTACCCGAAAGTACCACCCGCTCTTGACCTCTGTGCTAGGGGATCAGGCTTCCAGGCAGCACATTCCCTGCACCCTTTGATTTTCTTCTGGTGTCTATTTCGCATCTTTCCCATCATGCACATTGTATAGTATTAACAAACTGCATGTGTTCTCCCAGCTAAACAAACTCTTCAGGCCAAATTCATCACTGAAACAAACTGATACTGGGAGATGCATCCACAGATGATAAAGCTTTCCAGTAGAAAAATATTCTGTTCTACTATTATCCCTTTTTGTATTTCCTTCAAGTGTTTTCATTTTATGTAAGTTGTGATTGTTTTGCAGTAAACAGCTTTCCAGGAATGACAAATGTTGCTTCGCCCATTGAAAAGATGAGGCAGATGTTCTGTGTAGTAGGAGACAGGAAAATACCCAGGCTTTTACCTGTCAGCCAAGTTTGACTATTTTTCCTGTAGTTGAAAGTGTAGAATTGAAACCTGCAGTAGAGGGAGTGTTGAACATTGCTTCACCTCAATCATCCCTGCTAAGTATTATGATGGCAAGAAAGGGATCCTTAATATCCCTGTTACATGCGGAACATTTTAGGAACATTTTATTAACTCAGAGAGGCATTTGGCATTGGCTTTTTTATTTCTCCTGGAGAAAATAGTAGAATTTGACAGGCAATTTTGTAAATGAAGACAGTAAACAGCTGTTGAAGATGATAATGTCTGAGTAGTTTTGTTGTTTCTATGAAAACTTAGTTACACTCACCTTAGATTAATTTTTCATTGTCTTCTGTTTAATGAGAATTGCTTACATGGCTGCTTCAAATGGAACCTTGATTGCTTTCTATCTACTGCCAAAACCATAAAAGGCCAAAAAAAAATCAAATTCATAAAAACATTTATGAGCGCTGATGCAATAAATTTGTGCTATAGTGCATTTTAATTTGATAAATTAAAGTTTCGCTATGCAGCAGTTTGTATTCATGTGTGAGAGAGTCATATACATTAGCCATTTAAATTCAATACTGAGTTAAACAGCACTAAAAGCAATTCTGGCTGCTATTGGGAGCTTTTGGTGGGGTATTACAAAATTTCCCAAAAGTCTGAGATGCAGTGTGGGAGAAATGAATTTAAGTGTACACATGGAAAAGGAAGTACAAGGCTTGTGGCAAAGGCACCAAACAGGGGTTTAGAAGATGGAGCATCAGTCTGCACATTACCCACAGATATTCTGTGTTAACTTTGTAAGTGGTACTCGGGAGTGTGGAAGGAGGGGGCAGCCCTTGCAATCCAGGCTCAGTAATGAGGGCAGGGTCCAGTTTTTAGCTGCTGCTGTGAGCAGGTCACTCTATTTTCCCTGAGCCTCATTTTGCCATTTATACATGCAGCTAATAAACACCCTTTCACTCTTTTTCTTGTTTGTTTTGTCTGTGCAGGCCATAAGGTCTTGTGCTCTGTGAAACCATCTTTTACTGTGTTAATATACCACTTAGCACAACGGTGTGCCAGTATTCAGCGAAATGCTGTAAAGAGAAAGAAAAGAAAATAGTTACAAAGAGTCTAAGCCATAATTCAGTCCTGCTTTGAAGTATGTTGGAGGCATTTAAAGCTTCTGCTGACTCTCTGCATATGAATGATTTCACCCAAGATGGATATTTCTTTGAGTCTGAGCAAGCGGTCAGGATCTATTTTGTGAGTTCATGGAATGATCAGGCAAGTGTGAATGAAGGTCATTTGTTTTGTTTGTTACATCTTACACTGAAAACCACTTGAGTCCTGTTATGACCTTTTACAGAATTTTGTTTCGGCATAAATGTCAGGAAATGCAGCCGGAATGAAAATATTGATAAATATGTTGCCAGGATTTAACGTGTAACTTAGGCTTGCTGGAGAGCACGTCTTTAGGCAGCAGTAATAGCTTTTGAACCATTTCTCATCATCCAGTCCTTCATAGAACTACTTCTGAAAATGTTCCTAAATTTGCCTCATTTTCCCTTGGCAAGGCTTCACACCATGAAAAGCATTGTTCAGGAAGGGAATTCACTGCCTCTTTAACAAATTGATATTTCAAAGTTCACTTCGGAGTCATTTTTTATAGCTGCTTCACCCAAAAAAGTTCAACTCAGATGTGCCAATACATTTTTAAGGAGCTCCTGTTTTTCTTTTATTGAGCCAGTTCTCTTGACAGGCGTTAATAGAAGGACAGGCAAGACAAATGACTGGTGTGAGATCATACAGTTAGTCCATGACCCCAGAAGGGGCTTTGACACAGACTCTTAACACTAGACCATGTGGTACTTCATAAGCCAGCAGCACACAGCTAACAGAGATTCCTGCTGCTTAACCCAGGGCCAGTTACGGAGCTTTGAAGTAGAGAGAGAGAAAGGGGCAGCAAGTGAGCAAGAGAATTTATCTGTAAATAGAAGTTCTGCTCTGAATCCCCTTTGGCAATGTTCCCCTGCATGGAAGGGGCCCAGGTTGTGTGGTTAATATCATAGGAGGTTGACGGTAGATCTTGGCTAGCTAAGGGTAACGTAAATCTAATGTAGAATTTGAGAACTGAGAATGGGCAAGGGATGTAAGTGTAATTTAAGCTTGACAAACTCAGCCTGTCCAACATGCCTTCTTGTGTCTCTATTACTTCCTGCTGTATATATATGTATACACACACATACACACAGCATTTCATTCACAAGTTCTGCTCTCAGTTCTTTGGCTTGTCACAGATGTTTTTGTGCTTGCCAGTAAATTACATCAATGATTCCAGAAGCCTCTTTTTTTTGTCTGCTGGCATAGGTAGAACATAGAATGGAATATGGTAATTTAATACAGCCAGCTAAGATATTCTCTGTTTTTTCTCTTCCCTTTCTCTGTCCATTTCACCAAGACATTTTCATTCTGTGAACCAGATCATCAGCAAGAGGAATCAAATAAAAATCCACTGATGTCAGGAAATAATGTCAATTTACACTACGTGACAACTACTGAGGATGAAGAGACGATCTCCAATAGCCCAGAGCACCTCTTACCTCACAGTATTACTTTAGACATAATTTTGTCTTTATTTTTGAGTACTTGGAGCTCAATATTCCTGTAAATCCCTTTTTCTATATTCAAAACGCTCCATCTGCTTTGGGAAACCCTTTAAATTAGTCGTAAAGGCCAAGTCTCTTTATAGAAATAACTGGATAGCAGTCACCAAATCTGCAAAACTAACAGCTAACTTCCTGGTGAAATGTAATTCTTGGAAGAGTTGGTGATGCTGCTGAAAATATTTGTCCATTTTCAAGGTTTTTTTAGATCGAATGTCATGTAAATATGAGCATGTTTAGAAAGTATAACAGATGCTGAACATTCAGAAGATATCAACCTCTTTCTTTCTGGGGCAAATTGCATGTTTTGCAGCAGCGACAGCGGGATGTTTGCAGCGATCTATAGTCTGTATTTGGCAGTGTGTATGTACCATGTTGGCTTAGCACTGCTCCCTCACCAGAGCAGCAGAGTTGAACCCCTCTGGAAATTCAACTCATAATGTCAGATTGCTCTACAGAGATTTTCTCTCTGCATTAGCCAGAATTTAAAATCTCTGGAAGTAAAAGCTTTTGCTCAGGGGTTTTAGCATGAATTCCATTGAACCAACACCACCTGCATTTCTGTTGTGATAACAAGGCATCATATTGATGGGTATTCCAGGTGACCCGAACAATTCAGGTCACCTCATGATTCAGGTCACTTCAGCTACAACTGTTTCCTTATTTTGTGACCAAAAAATTTTGAGCACAAACATGTACTTCTCACAGCCAAGCATGGACCATGCTCACTCAGCCATGTGCATTCCTGAAACCTCTGTTGTGATAATCCCCAAACAAAGAAAAGGTTCCTGTTTGTTGTCCAGTCCTTTTCAGCCTGATGTTGAATGATCTGCCAAGCCATGCTAAAGCATAGGGTTTATCCCAGGTGAAGGCAATAACAAAGGTGGAAGACAGAGGAGAATCAGACCATGACTCAAATTCATCGAATTACGGGGAGGAGAGGGAAAACCCATCTCCTGTGGAGTGCAGCCAGGTCATCTCTGGGAGCAGAGCATTACAGTTGGTGGAATATTCAATAGCAGCCTATAAGAGCTCTTTGCTGGTGGAAAAGGTCGTCTCTTGGTTTGCCTTGGGCATCAGAAAATACTTTGAAATCCCCCTAGCTTCTCTAAGCTGACAGTGCTGCTGGAGAGAGTGCCTGAGGGTACAAGCGAGGTGACAATGGAACAGTGGCCCCACTCCCATCAAAATCAAAAGCAGAACATCGATTGACTTGAGTAAAAGTAAGGTCAAGACTAAAGTGTCGAATGTAAGGTGTTTCAGTGTTGTCATCATGCTGATTTTTCAGGCACAGGAGAATGGTTAGCAGTATTCACTGTACAGCTTCAAGAGTTTGGAGAGATGTTGACACAGATTTTAATAGATGGATCATTTCCTGCACACTACAGTTTCTCTATTTAAAGAAGAAGTGCCGCATGCTGAAGGGAATAATAATATGTCCATGATTCACTCCTTTTATAATCTTATTCTGAAGGAGATACATCTGACAGATTGCTACCCCAGGAAAATTGAACTAGATTAAGGATCTGTAGCTGCGAAGAAGCCGGAAGGGGCAAACTCCTTTATATTTGTGCTGTTCATTTCCAATACCACCCTGTCTGGTTGGCTGTTATCCTTCCCCCCTTTTAACCTTTTTTCCATAATGCTCCTTGCAGACTGCTTTATCAAATAAGAATCCTTGCCAGTATTCTTTGATTTTCTCCACATACAGCTGTAAGTGTGTTTTCCCATGGGCACTTCAGATGAGAGTGTCGCACAGCTTGGGCTGACAGACGTCTTTAAGAATTGTCTCTTATCTGATACTCACACAGCTGTGGAGTCAGTTCTGCTGGTGTTCTCATCCAGGAGCAATTAATAAATGTAAGAAGATTTCCTACAGACAAAGGTGTAAATGCAATTGAATTACTCCAGCTGAACTGCATGCTGAGATGAACTACTGGAGTCCAGCTGACCTGTGCTACTGCACCAATCCGCAGGAATGTGGCCGTTTGCACTTGTAAGGCCAAGCCTTCTGGCTTGGGTCTAAAGAAGAAATTATTAATGACTTTTGTAACTGTTAAAGTGCCCACTGGCATCAAGCTTTTGCTTCCTGCAAAAGTAGTTGAGGCAACAGTACAGAGAGACAGACTGGGCCAAGAGATGGCTGATAGAAAAATAGGATTTGAGATCTAGAGGTTTAGTAGAAAGTTCATTAGCAAGTAGTTCTCACTCATCCAATTAAATCTTGTTTATAAATGAAGGAAAATTTCTGTATGAAACTCACACCATTTCAGACCATCTACAGTGTAAACTGCAGAGTGGGACATGGGCAGTGCTTTGAAAATAAACTTCACCCTTAGAAACTGGAAAAGAACCTGAGCATGTGGCACTCTCACCCCCGCAGATCTCACCAAGCTTTATTGCCTCCTGCAAGTGCCTTCCAGAAGAGAACTGTGAATCTGATAATGTCCACTTTTGTCAGGAATTCCCTGTAGGATTGATTTTCTAATTTTTCCTCTTCCATTTTCACTTAGAGAGAAGATAACCCTCAATTTTAGTTTTGAAATTAAACTAACTGGACTTCCTTACCCATTGGTTAGATTGAAGCAGTGGAAGGAAGCCTATCCATGATTCGGGAGTGAGTCAGCAGACGTTCTCCTTCCCTGCAGTCCGACTCTCAGAGTTCAGCTCTGGTACATGGATTTGGGTGGGACAAATTCACACAGTGGTGAATCTCACCCCACATGACTGCAAGTCCTTCATTTCCACTACTTCTTCCATGCATTCCAACTAGCTACTTCAGAGCTGTGCTGCCATCAGCCTTCTGATGACAGATTATGGTTTCATAAGAAATAGTGTTATCACAGACGCTTAGTTTTAAATGTGTGTATTCCTTGTGAATATGGTTACTCCTGCTTCTTTGTGCTCATTCTCACTGAGCATTGCACCACTCTCATCCCACAAGCACATTCTATGTGTGCAGATGGGTTTTTGCTGTTGGCTTTGCATTTCTTTGGAACCTTGGAAAAACTGGACTTTAATCAGTCTAATCCCAATTGTCTGATCAAACAAATGTCAAAAAAGTCAGCAGAGAGCAGGAGTGGTGACTAATATTGCTGGAACTTCAGTAACAAAGGGAAGGCTTGCTCTTTAGAAACTTTATTCCTTATTTTTGACTGTGTCCCTTAAATGTCATTTGTATAATTACACAGAAACCTATTTCAACTCACCTAGTGCAGAAAGACATAGAAAGAAGGGTATAAAAAGGCAGTAATGCTTCTTTGGAAAAAAATGACACTGGATTTTTAAATCTTTGCTTTGGGCTGCGAGACAAACATATAACTCTATGGTGCATGGAGAAACTCTGTGCTAGACTCTTGTTTATTACTTTCTGCAGTAAAAAGCTCGCTGTTGTTTAAAGAGTATTCTGATATCGTGCAGCCTATGGTTCCCTCTAGCACTCCTCCACTCTTCCTAGGGGTCAAGTTAAGATGAACGTATTATCCTACCTATGGAAAGTCACCTCTATGAAGCATAATGTCTCTCAAAAGCCTCATCAATATCCATTGTGGTTTTTTCCTTGGAACTGGGGCCTCATTTAGCAAATTTGAAACCGAGACTTCCCAACAAATTAGACATAGCTATTTTCTAATTAAGGTGTTGTAGGGAAAAAACAGCTTTGGACTGAACCAGAGATGTCAGAGTCATCAGTTCAAAGTTGCTTTTGGAGTTTATCTGTAAGTGTTTTGTCAGTCGGGTAGGCACTTGCTTTTCTCACGGGCCATTTAGCATTAGGATCATGTCTCCTTCATTTGTCTTCTTGAAATATTGAGGGCACATTGCTCTTCATGTGCCTGACGGTCAGACAGGAATGTCTGCGCTCTGCCTGAAAACTCCTGTCCCCTATCAGCTCATTTTAGCTGCAAATACAAACATTCTGTTGTCATCCAATGAAATCTTGACAAAGTAGCTGCATCTCTGAGAAACTTTGATGAACATTTTCTGCAGAGACAGTTTTTCTACTATAGTGAATATCTTGCATATTTTCCTGCCTTTTCCTTCTATTTAGTAGAAGTGTCAGATATGACTGCCAAGAAACAGAGATTCAGGACTTCTATTCTCCGTGCAAACACAGAGTCTAGACTAGGAATCTCCATCCTGCTGGTGACAATGTCTTCATTAGCAGTACAGAATGACTTTTTCTGTAACTCCACCCTACCACTGAATTGCTTTTACTTCACAACTTACTTTTTTGCTCCAAACCAAAATATTTTTAATTACAAAATTTAGAACTTGCTTAAGGAAAAGCAGAACATTAAAAAATGAAAAGTTTTTGAATAGGATCTCTGATGATTGTAACGAAGCTTTATAGTGTCACAATGGGGTAGAAGTCAATGATAAATACATAGGGTACCCTGAATACACTAGACATAAAGAGATAGAAAACTGTAAATACCCAGAAATGAAAGAAAGTGAGCTTGCTAGGGAGATGCTGAATTATGCAGAATCCAAACACAGATAGTTGGTATAATCTCAAATCTATCAGTCTTGACAGTATCCTTTCAGATGACTCCTTAAAAATGTTAATTGCACGTCATATGCACTTCAGCTATGACATTTCTGCCACTGAGTGTCATGGGGACATTTTTCCTTTTATTATCCTTGAACAGGAAACGTTAACTACCTGAGCTAGCCACCAAATAACTATATCATGAAATGTAATGGACCTACCTCCAATATTTATGTTAGTTCTGCTTTTAATAAGCTTCTTTTTAAGATTACAATGAGGGAGAGCTGTGGATGGTATTAGAAAGGCAGTGTTGTTAAGCTTTGCTTTATGAACTGTATAATAAAGGTTTGTCCATCAGACTTGCAGAACTACAGATGCTGAACACCCTGGAGTCCATGATTTCTGTAAATTTGAATAAAAGCTGTGTTTCTATCTGCAGACTGAAGATGTTGGTGACGTTTTTGTCTAATTTCTGCAGGATATTCACTAGCAGCAGCTCACTCCATCATACATTTGTTTTAAACATGCAGAAAGAAGGGGAAGGGAAAGCAGACAGGAAAGAAGAAGGGAAAGGGAAAGTGGAATAAAACATCCCAGTCACCACTGCTTGCACATTAGGATTTTCTACTGTGAACTCAAAATGGAGATTCTTTGTCTAAGATGGCTCCTGCAGCTTCCTCTCCATCTTTGCTCTTCTTCAGAGAGAAGAAGATAAAACTTCCTTTTTTATTGCTGTCTAATCTCTATTGCCTCGATCTTACTTTATGAAACTTCCCTCCTTATGATGGGGTGTTACTCAGTGTCAGAAGTGACACCTTACTGTTTACCCTGTCTTGGTGGAGTTTTTTGATTGAAGTCAGGGTGCATCTTATCCTACACTTTTCTGGCTTTGGGTTGGTTTTATTTCCTTTCATATCTTCTGAGGACAGATCTGGTAAACTGCATGCATAATGTACACTGAGGGATATTAAATGTGTGTTCTTCTTGGATATCTAACCTTCCTTGTTTTTCTTATGGCCACTCTGTAAAGACCAGCTTGGCGATGCCAAAAGAGCTGAGGGATGGAAAGTTTAATGTGAGCAACACTTTGTAAACTCCCCCTGCCCTCCTGCCCTTCACACTTCTCATGCAAAGCCTTCGTTTCACAGTGCTTGTCGCAGTTTTACACTATACCTTCAATGCGCTGCAGCAAAGCTACTCCAAGAGATGGTACAATGTTCCTTTGCAAGTTTGACCTTGCAAGATCATGCTGAATAGTTACAGTTTACAGACATTATGAAGGAACAAAATGCTGTTACTCACCTTCATGATGACAGCTTTTGGGTATATGTATTTAGAGTGGACCAGTCTTTGTAATTATCCAGGACAGTGTCCTAAAGTGTATGTATACCTGCAAATAAATAACCAGTACATCTGAATTAGACTACTGTAGCTGACTGTGCTCTCCTGTCACTTTTCACCTATGTCATTCCCATTTACATGGAATTTCAGCAGAGCTCAATATTTACCCTGCTGTTACAGCTCATACTGTCTTTTCCTTAGACTAGATTGGGTTTTTTCTTTACCCTAATTGTATTTTACTTTAGCATAGTAAAGACCATATGAGCAGCATTCAGCATTAAAGAGAATTTGCAAGGAAAGGCAGGATTAAAACAGTATATCATATATTCTACAAATACTAATAAAGGCAATAATATGGTCTGAGACAGGAGATATGACTTGAGACTGGGGAAAAGGAATATGTTCCTGCTGCAGACTGCTCCTTAGTGAAGCTTGCAAAAATATATTGACTTTCTGGAAATAAAACTACTTTTCCACCTCCCCCAGGCTGATATCCTCTTGCTCTAGATTGTACACAGTTCTGTTCAGTTCTCTGCAGCTTCTAGTCTGAGGGGCTCCACACAAACTGAGTTTACTCTGTGATGAAATTGCAGCTGTTGAGCTTATTTCTCAAAGGATGCAGCTCATTTTAAGGTCTTTTACTCTCTATTCGGGCAACTTCACAGACACCTAAAAAAGCTTTTCAGCTAAACTGGAGGTCTCTTCAGATAGTTGCCACCAACCAGTTTTCTCTAATCTGAAAAATCCCTTTACCTTCTTTGTGCACTTGAACTTGAAAAGTGTCAATCATTCCCAAATGGAATGTAGGGGAGAACATGGGGCTGTCACCCACAGGCTTGATTTTTCATTGCCCCACAGATATTGTTCATGGCCAGCATGTTTGAAAAACTACTTTAGTTCACCTTTGGGTTATTTTATTCATCATAATCATAGAGTCATAGAATAGTTAGGGTTGGAAAGGACCTTAAGATCATCTAGTTCCAACTGCCCTGCCAGGGGCAGGGACACCTCCCACTAAACCATGCCACCCAGGGCTCTGTCCAACACGGCCTTGAACACCACCAGCAATGGAGCATTCACAACTTCCCTGGGCAACCCATTCCAGTGCCTCACCACCCTTACAATAAAGAATTTCTTCCTTATATCCAATTTAAACTTCCCCTGTTTAAGTTTCAACCCGTTACTCCTTGTCCTGTCACTATGGTCCCCAATGAAAAGTCCCTCCCCAGCATCCCTATAGGGCCCCTTCAGATATTGGAAGGCTGCTCTGAGGTCTCCATGCAGCCTTCTCTTCTCCAGGCTGAACAGCCCCAACTTTCTCAGCCTATCTTCGTACGGGAGGTGCTCCAGTCCCCTCATCATCCTCGTGGCCCTCCTCTGGACTTGTTCCAACAGTTCCATGTCCTTTTTATGTTGAGGATCCCAGAACTGTACACAATACTCCAAGTGAGGTCAATACTTATATGTTGGGATTCTTTTTTCCTTTACTGTGCTTTAAATGTATGCTTTCTTTCCATCCATTGCCTCTACAAAATGCAGGTATTTTATCAGCTCTACATGCCTGGTGAATGGTTGACTTTGTAGGTATATCACACATCTGATTTACATATGCAGTAAATACATATACATAAATGTGATTAGTTTTGCCACCTGATTCATAATGCCGTTTCATCTTCAATTTGTTTCAACACAGGTGCAAATGCCTGATACACTTAGGCCTATGCGAGCAATACCTGGAGGGATGTTACGCATAGCAATCTGCAGCTAGGCTGCATCCCTTGCTTTGATCAATTCATTCGAGAGCAAAGCAGACCACAGATGCCTGACACAGTCCAGTATTAGTAACCAGTTATTACAGAAATCAAGTGGTCGTGTCAACAGCAAGTGACACCTCTTCACTGAAAAGGGTAGCCTATTTGGGGCTACTCCAGTAACCAGACCCAGGGGGCTAAGTCTGTCCAACTCATAAGTGGATATAGCAAATGGCGGGCCTTGTTCTGTACCAATTCCAGGGGTACTGTTGCACATAAATGGAATAAAGCACCCATGCCAGATATTTGTAATCAGAAAATCTGTTATATAAGCTGTTCTTTTGAAGGTGTTCTCCTGACTCTGAGTATGTTTGTTTCACTGGCTGCTCCCAAACTATTAAAGCAAGCAATTAATAGTGAATGATATAACATGATTCTGTGTATTTGATCTCTTCTTAACTGCTTTTAGCAGGCTGAAAGAGCCGTATAATCTAATGTTGATAATGGGAATGATTCCGACTTCCTTTCTCCATTTGAAAGCACTGGTTTTGGAGTGAATCTCCCGCAAAATCTCTGCTCAGAGTCTCTTTTCCAGTGGTGTCCCTTGGAAGATTTTCAGTGCTTACACATTTGCTGTCTCCAAAAGAGGAAAATACTGCTTACTTACAGTGATTCTGGAGAGATTCCCGCACTGAATGAATACTAAGTAGAAAATGTCCTTCTCAGAGGCAGGAAGAGATGATGAATCACTGTGAAAACTTATTTCTTGACCAATCTGCCAATGTATTTTGTTATCTGAAATTATAATGAAGACATTAGCAGACTAATAGCTTGCGCAAACTGAATGGAAAATTAAATAAAGGTGGGAGATTATGATAACTCACTACTGGGATTTTCACGTAGCCTTTCTACAATGGCACCAGTCTGAGGCAGAGGGTCGCACACCTGCTTCCTTTGGGAAAAGGGAAAAATCAATTTCATCTACCTTATGCCTAGATGTGATGTACTATCAGAGAAGACTAATGAGCCTGCTAGCCTGACTGCAGCATTTAGTAGTGATTAGTGACTCCAAAAAAATGCTCTGAATAAAATGAAGAAATTGGTGAGTTATATCCTCAGTCAGGTCTCCCTCCTTTAAGGACAGTCTCATTCAGCTGTCAGCCTGTCCAAGGGAGGAGCATTTGAGCATTTCTGGTTTTCTGTACTCTAATTAGCAACATGACTTTTACTGTTTGTCGTAGGATTGCACTGAGATTAGCATCTATGGGCAAGGCGTGTACAAAGAAGTCAGGTAGGCACCACATAGCCTTTCATGGTTAGGGGTTTTTTGAGACTAAAGAAAAAAATTATTATTGACCTTGTTAAACTGGGAAATAAAGACACAGAAAGATCAGGCTCTGTCTACCTTATACCCAGATAGTGCGTGTTTTGTCAGCTAAGAATTTCCCTTGCAAGTGGGAACACAGCAGTTGAGCCATAAGTGGTCTTCTCTTTCCTACATGGTGTGTGGTTGTGCTGCATGGTAAAGGTACCATATTCAGGTGCCTAAAGTAGCAGACAGGCACCAGAGCTTTTTTTACGAGTTCCATGATACCTAATTCCTATTGATTTTATTTTAGCTGTAAGGACCTGTATCTTTATGTCTTGCCTGAGGCCATTAAAGGATGCTATGGAAGAGCTGGGAAGTAAAATGAGTTTTCCTGTCTCAGTCCAATACCTTAATCAAAAAGCTATGTTTTATATCACAGCTTATGACAAGAAAGCTAAGAAACCTTATTAACTAATCTAACTCTCATTTGGACTGTATGAAGAAATAAGTGCAGCATTATATCATCCTTTTGAAGATATATATGTATATTATGTTGTTCAAGAGTTTGCTAAGTTGTACCTTGAATGTTTTCCTTTGAAGACCTTCATAATATTTTCAATGTGGTAGTTTTCCATGAAATTATGTCCTCTCTGTCTGTTAATTGCCAAAATAGATCATCCTTTTCTTTCTCCTCTGCTGGTTTTTATGGTTGAAAGATGAAAGCTAGGCTAATACTGCAAAATAAGAAATTTAAACTGCATTTGTCTCCGGTAGTTGGCATTCTTCTTTAATTACTGCCTTCTTTCTACAGTTTTCCAATGAGATTAACTTTGTAACAGCTCTTATGAAGTACCTGCTGAAAGAAACCTACATTAAGCATTTGTACTCCATTTGTTCAAGTGTTTCAGAAAGAAAATGGATGGTTTAAGGTCCTAGTGGTGGATATTACAGCATTTAGCTCATAGGGAACAGATTCAAAGGGTTGCTAATGACCCACCCTTTGGTAGCATTGAGTGCTGACTATGTAAGTTAATTGATGTGTAAAGAGCTGCCCACATAATTTCATCATCTTTTCAGTTATCATCAGTCACTTTGCAGATCAGGTTCTAATCTCCTGTGTTTTGTTAATTTTTCTTAAATTGCTGTTATTCATCCTGCTCTGAGGGTGTGTCCTTTGAAGATGGCCCAGTTATCAAATGTGATGAGGAAAAGGTGCAGGAGGAGCAAGAAATTGAAACCAGCAGAAACAGAGGAGCATACGCCCTGTACCCCGCTATAATCTTTTCCAGGATGGGAAGAGGCATTGGTGTATACATCAAAGTGGGCTGAAGTACAGATTTCTCTGGGGTTCAGTTTGACCGTTGGATTTTCATGACAGTTTGTCTCTGTACATGGTAATAACGTACATCAAGACATTAATTTTAGTGAAGAACAAGATGTGCAGTGTAACTGAGGGGTAATAGGGTTTGTCCTCTTTTCAATATTTGATGTCATTTAGTAAGTGCTGATCTTGCATTAAGATGTCACTGTCAAACTGAATAGCATTTAAGAGGAAAACAGTTGCTAAATTTTCAGCAGGTCAAAGTGTTCTTGGATCCCTAAGCACTTCCAGTAAAAATCTGTTGGAATAAAGGATGGCTAAAAAATGGTTTTAATCTAGGCTTTTTAAAATTTCTCTTTTGAGAGCCACTGCAATAAATCAAAATTATTGATTTAGCCTGTAGCAGTCCTAAGATTCACTCATTTAAGAGTCGAAACTGCTCTTTTACTCAGAGCAATAACCCAACACTTTGAAATCTCTCATCAGAGACTATTGGTCCGCACATATATATGGGCATTCAACAAAGATTTCCTTTTGTTTATGGCTCTTGCATCAGCTGAGATGCGTGCACTGCTTTTCTTAGTAATTGTCTGCCTTCCTCTCTACTGCACCCTGTGAAAGCCTTTACGGCACTGGACCTGTGGTTCGCTGTTTCTGGGCTCCGCTGAGCCCTGGCTATGCATGGCCAGCACAAGCATTTCAGCATTGACAAGTTTAACATCATTCTGCCCCTTACTAGACCTCTGCAGAGAACCAGAATCTATTTTGCATTCTAGCATCTGTAGTATTGCCCACATTATGTGTCTATCTGTGGGCTTACATGTGGGTTGTGTGTCCATGGTATCATGTTTTAAATCCCGTATGTTGAAGAGAGATTTAAATACAGCTTTTGATACAGCCAGTCCTGGGTATCCATGCAAGAAAAATTTCCTTCCAAGGGCAAGTATTTCTCAGGGCACTGAACATTCTAATGATCCATAAGTAGTTGCAAAGGACTGCTTAATACCATGCTCAAAAATACTCTAAAATCAAAAATCCTGCTTGAATTAACAGTAGCTGATATCAAAACAGTGTTGGCAAGAGTTGGTGAGTTCCATGGCGGTTTCTCCCTCTGTCACTTTTGTTTTGCCTTTTATGCATTTTTTATTATCTTTCCATTAACAGAATATTTCTGTTTTACCTTCTTTTGCTAAAACTGCTCCTTAGAAGCATTCACACAGCTCTGCAGCACATTTCCTCCTCATTCTCCTGGGGTAGTAATTTACTACTAGCCTACGCCAGTAGAAAATTACTAACCCCATCACTAACTTGCTGGCTCAGCCGCTGTAACCAGTAAGTAGTTCCTAATCATTGCCCATCTGCTCCAGCAAAAGAATAACTACAGGTTCAGTGCTCCTCTCTTACGCCTTTGTGCTCAGACCCAGAGCCAGAGTGGCTGTTTAGCAGATCAGAGGGAGTCCTTACTCCCCTGTGCAAGCACATGGTCCAATCTAGCCCTGAATGATTAGCATATTTATAAAGTAAAATAAATCCAAGGAGTGAACTGGCCATGGGGAGCTCTCAATCCAATCAAATTAGACTCATATATCCACCCCAGAGCAATTCCTTAGAAACCCTGCCTTCATGAAGCTTCATTTGTAATCACTACGTGCTGTGTACTTTAGAAAAGTTTGATAATTACTTGCTGCTCCAGCAGCTGAGCAGTTCTTAATGTTAGATATTAAGGAATTGCTGTTTCAGTCAGTGAACAAGCTCTGAACATTAAATGTGCTTCATGAGAAGTTTTTTTCTCAGCCATTACACATCTCTGAAGGCATATTTTTTTTCAAGTGGATGCTTTCCCAGCTGTTGATCATCTCTCCGTTTCTTCTGTATGAAGAGAGAAGGAGGAAACTGATGATAGTGTGACATTGTATAAAGGCTTTATTACTATGGAGGGAGATGGGTGCATTACTCACAAATGCAGGCGCTGAAATAATTATGCAGGTGATCCTGAAAAAGTGCCAATAAAACCTTTTTCTTATACCATGCAGTTTTGAACGGTTTTCTATCAATCACTTTTTTTACAAAAGACTTTTTTTTGACATGTTATGCAGAATTTTGTAAAAGAATTTTGGTACCATTTTTTATATCTCTTCACTACTACTGCTTGATACATTGGGAAGAAGCAGCCTACCTTTGTCATGGGTCATAAAGATGCTTGGCTGAAATAGCTCAGTCAGTGATACCAAGTGCTCAGTGGGAACTGGAAATCCAAATTAAGCAGGTGTTTTGAGGCAGTGTTGTGAAAGGCAATAGCAGTGATTTCTTCCACAGAATAGCTCATCAAAATATGCCTCATGTACAGAATGATGTTGGAATTTAAGGTGGATACACTGAAGGCCATTTAAAACTAGAATCAAGTGCTGTGGTTCCTATTTCCACTGATACTGGAATGATGGTCCAGTGGTTAACAAGAGATTTGGGAAACCACAGATTAATTCCTTACCTTGTTCCAGTCTTCTGTATGACCTCGTTTGTGTCACGCTACCTCTCCTTCAGCCCTCATGTGCAAAATTGAGAAAGCTATGTCTACAGCAGAATGGAGAAGAGATTTAGGAGTGTATGACCCTCAAGCCTCACTGCAACAGATGGTATATAAATTGAGCATGGGCACTAAGTCACTTATTTGACTCCTAGAAGATCACACAGTGGTAGATGCAACTGTCAGTGGTGGGAGAGTGATTCTGATAATTCTACATTTGGGAGGAAGGAAGTCAGTTTGTGTCAGACTTGTTTATGGTGGAGTTTACTGCTTCTTGGAGATGCAGGCTGTTTGTGGTTCCAGTGAAGATAATATTGCTGAGAGTGCAACTGAGGCAATAGCAGTCAAGTGTGGTTTATATTCCAGTTGTGCAGTTTGCCATGAAGTTCTCCAAATGTGTCCATGTATGTGTAATAAATGAAAGAATGTTGACATTTTCTTTGATCGATATAATCAAAGTCTGTCCACACTGCAGTTGAGTGTGCTGTGAAATGCACCACACAAACAGGATGCCCAGAGATTCTGTTCTAGTTTTTTCCCCTGGGTAGCTCAAAGCCAGGCTTGAGTGTGTGCTGCAGGTAAACAGTATGGACAGCCCATGAGCAGAACACAAGGCAACTCTAAGGAATTGTCTGAAGGACTAAGGAAAATTAAGTATGAATTGAGTACTGTGATCCAGATGGAGGTGATCAGTCCTCACCTAAGTCAAAGCATCAGGAATCAGTAGGCTGGCTGGAAATGAGCCTCAGCTTCACAACTAGAGCTCTCTGATTCTGCTAGGAGAGTTGTGGGGCTTCTGTTATAATGCTGCACATTTCACATCTGCTCAGAGGCTGTGTAGAGAAGTGTAGACTTCTTGATCAGGAAAACTTTCCTGACATATAGCCTCTCTTAGAACAGCTTTGATGTGTGCAAAAATGTGTTCTCTATTTAGCGTAAGTGAAAGCACTGAGATAGTCAATCACATGTAAGAACTTTCTCTCTGTCAGTTACTAAGCATCAGATCTAGAAATGGTGAAAATAATGGCATTTCAAGTGTCATTAATCTGAGGCATAATGGTGCCTTTAACAGCTAAATGAACACTGTAGCTCAGGTGATTCAGGTATCTTTGCATATAATCATGCTTTCAAATAAATTGCAAAGTTCAATCCAGTATGTATTCATTTTGAGATGTCCCAGAAGTGTGTAAACTGCAGTTAGCACAGTTGCCTTGTATTTACAAGCTCTAAGATTTATTTAGTAGGAGCTCTTCAAATGGGAATAGCCTGGTCTTGAGTTATGAATTGCTAAACCCATCCATCTATCAAATTACTACACAAAATCACTCTTTAAATGCATGGAGGAAGTATTCCACTATTGCAGATGTGTTCCTATGTCTCTTTTTGACACAGCAAGAAAACAGCAAGGAAATAAATTTAAAGCATTAGGCAGTATTAAGACTTTCCAGAGCAAGCCATCCAAATGAAAACCCATAATCAAAATAATAATTATCAGGGGAATGCATTTGCTTTCAAAGTAACCATGCAAAGTAAAGCACAGAATATGTCTTAAGTAATGAAAAATGGCGATTTCTGTTCGGAGGTAAAAAGAAAGTCGAGTACTTGAGGATAAAAGTGCTTTGTACATGATCAGTTCCTGATGGATTTTCTCAGAAATGGGCCTTTGTGTATTGTACATAAAAAAAAGAGGGGAAATTGAAGCTGTTATATGATGAATGCATCCAAAGGTGTGATGAAGCTGGGATTGGGTTACTGAAGCTAGGAAGATGCCTGTCTTTCTCTTCATTTTAAAATTACTGCAGTGTAGAGTTAGGTTGAAAGTAATATTCTGTGAAATAGTAAGACTTTCTACACTGTGGAAAAACTTTTGGAAAGTTCCAGAAAAGTCAATGTATAATTTCTGATGCAAGTAATTTGTTGGGTTTTATATTTGGGGTTTTTTTAATTAAACTGGCAGATTGTCTGGCCAATTTCTTCAATACATTCTTTTTATTTCTGATATAAAGAAATTTCAGCTTGTCTTTTCATATTTGTTATTCAAATTATCTTATGCCTACTGACTTCATAGTATATTTTACCTGCCATAGCTTTGCTCTCCCTAGTTGGTCTTAGCTGTTTGGGTTTCTAAATCCCAGAGCTTACCTCTAAGTTTAGACTAATGTTGTCATTTTGCCATTTGATCGGGTTAATATTTTTAACAGCTTCCATGCAATATATATGAGCTTCAGTTACGCTGAGTTTCATTGCTAAGGGTTTATATGATCTTGATGGTGGACATATACAATGAATCTTGGTTTTCTTTTTGGCCGCACTAATTTTGGCCTCTTCAGTCTTCATGAGCTGCACTGGACTTTGGTTGATTTGGGTCAAATCCATCTTGCAGTTGGGTTGAATCATACTTGCAAAATCATAAAAAATGTGTTATGGAATAAGTATACTTTGCTTTCACCTGGTACAATATCCTGGATTTTATCCCTCCACATAGTGTTCATGGTAAGAGCAGCTGACTCATTTTGAGTAATTCCAGTTTGTATGCTCTGAAGAAGTTGTAGATTGGAAAAGGCCTTGTGTTGTATCTGCATATAAATAGCTGCATTTTCCAGTAGCTAATATGATTCACTTCATTTGCCTTCTTCAGTGAAAGTAATAGCTCTTCCCTTTCCCTGTTTTCCTCTTTTCAGAAGTAACAGTTTATTCAATGAGGTCGTGCAGATGAACTTTGAAATAACCAGTTTCAGCAGCCTTTCTGGAACGCAGCCCATCACCTGGCAGGTGGAATACCCTCGGAAGGGGACAACAGATATAACCTTGTCTGAAATCTTCATCTGCCAGAAGGATCTTGTTGGAATTGTTCCATTGGCAATGGTAAGAAACTGTTTTAGCATGTTGCTCCATACAATCTGTATGTGGTCTCAGAAAACATATACCGGGTCTCAGAGAGAGTGCTGTCTGCCCTGCCTTCCCATCTGATAGCTGTATAGAACTGCTTACTAAAATCATGCCTTCATTTAATGGTCTGTACACATCACACTATTTCAGTTCTTATAAACTTACCACAGAGGAAAGGGATGCTGCCACCTTAAAAATCTCTCTGGCTTTTTAACACTGAATTTCTGATATCCATGGTTCCCTCCAGGCCACCAGTTGGTAACAAAAAGCCTAGTAGATTTAAATTCCCATTTCTAATTGACATTACATAGCTCCAACTTGCAAGCTGTAGGGAAACTTTATAAGGCCTAGAGCACCTTATGCTTGCTTGGTCCTTAGTAGGCTGAGGCTGATACAGATTTTGCTGGCTTTTTCCCTAATAGTGTAAGAACCTGTGGCTTTAAGGAAAACAGAAAATAATAATATCCTCAGTAATATATTTAACAAAAATGTAGTATAGACTTTCATATGGAAAAATGCTTTGGGTTAAATATGTGCTCTGCTCAGTGTTGTAGCACTATTTGTGGGCTGCCTACCTCCCTGTGAAATCATACCTGTTGCTTGTCTTTACAAGATGATTTGTGGAAGCAGTGTCACCTTTTCTTCCTCTAGCCCAGTGAAGATGCAGTTAGTTCTACAAAGCAAGGCTGGGACAGTGGGAGCACTGAGACTTAGCAGTTACGGCCCCTTCCTGTGAGTGAACAACCTAGGATTATTTTCCTGCTCTTGAGTCAAGCAAACAAGGAATTTCACTGGAGTCTCCAACATCTCAGGTGCACTGCTGGGTGGGCATTTAATTTTCTGTAGGATTTAGGTACATGCTGAGAACCTTTTCCATGCTCACAGGTGAAGCAGGCACAGAGCATTTACTTTGGAATTCCTGCCAAAGCTCAGGAAAGGGAGAAGCACAAAGCTGCCTAAAACAGCACCAAGTGGCAATTCATAGAGGAACTGCACATGCTATCATTAGTCAGTGTTAGAGCTCTGGATTTGGAAGAGGAGTCAAACTTGTCTCATTTGTGAATTTTGCCTCTCCTGCGCATAATCTTGGTGGGAAGATTCTGGCAGTCTTTTCTTTGAAGAGTTTTCAGTGGTTTGCAGCAGATAATTAGAGGAGTATTATTTCGTGGAAGTCCTAGTCTCAATATAGTCTTTCCGTTTGAAGAGTAAAACTGCTGCTCATATCAAATGAGATCATGCCCAGCAATTTCCTGGTCCAAAGTCTGTTAAGTCAGCAGAAAGCCTGCGCTACATTGTAGATCTGAGAGGGAAATAATTGTCTTCATTACCTGCAGAGTTGAACAGGGAATACATAATTGAGCTTCTGTCCTCTATAGACTTGAGAACGTGTGTTGGCTTTCCTGGTCAGATGTTATTTTGAGATAGGTACCTTCCAGTACCAAATGAAAGACTCCAGTCTACTGACAGATTTAACATCTTCTCTGTATTCAGTAGCTGGGGAATGTAGTATCTCTATCAGGGTTTAATGCTTTTGCACTTGCATAGAAGGTTCAAGATTTACTTGCAGATTTGTGTCTATTCTAGATTAAAATTCTTCTGTGTACATGAGTTCCTTTAAGAACTGGAGGTCTAAATGAATTAATTTAGCATTGTTTAAATAATGTAAGATAAGATCCTTTGTTCCCAACAGGTGCACCATTAGGCCCTCCGGGTTGTGCAAAGGGTTCAACCACTGAAATCATTAAACCTTTCTCATTGCAAAGCTTTCTTGCATTTGTTTATCTCATTTCTGTACCTTGTGATAACACTCAGCTGGAGCCAAAATACACTGTGTTAACAGAATCCAGTCAGATGGGATACTAATGCAAAATTGGCTTTGCTAGCAGGATGTTAGTAGATAAAGGGAATTTTCAGAGTTTTCTGTTAGCTAACACAGCATATCCAGCCAGGGTGCTTTCTTCATTTAGCCATTAATCTCTGGCTGAGCTGCTTACCTGGCAGTTCTGCTCAGAAACAAGAGTCACGCTGAAAAGAGAGAGAGTGATACTGTATCTGCTAAGAAGTCAGACCACAGCCTTTATCTCAACTACACATTGTAAAGCAACAGCGCATTATTTTGCACAGAAATTAGACCTCAGCATTTATCAGCAAGTGTGTTTCATAATCCTCTAGAGGGTAAAGTAGATTTTGTTGGTTTAAGCATAGA
Organism: Ara ararauna; assembly: GCA_028858755.1. Classification (NCBI taxonomy): domain Eukaryota; kingdom Metazoa; phylum Chordata; class Aves; order Psittaciformes; family Psittacidae; genus Ara; species Ara ararauna. Next base: position 10,837,761 of record CM054387.1, on the reverse strand, counting down.
GTGTTCCTACAGCAAAATTGCTGACATCAAAAGTGAGATCTGGTATCCCCAAAAAAAGGGGAAGAAAGAACTGCCCAAAGATATTGTACTGGATTAGGATGGAGGGATCTGATTGAGTCTCTGCCATTAGCCTGATGGGCATCCTAGTCAGTCTTTTGAGGATGAAAGCAGCAAATGTTTGCTTGGGTTGAGTATAGCATAAAGGTTGTCTCTGACTCGCAGAGTAATGCATGTCTCTTGTGAGCCATTCTAAGCTTATGAAGCAAGAAAGATCATGTATCTTTTATTGCCCTATGCCTGATTACATTACAAAAAAATAGTAAGATGAAAAACAAGCGGGTCTTCAGAAGATTAGTGCATTGTTGCTACAGTATTTTGGAATGAAAGGTATTAGAGAATTGACACTGACAGTAAGAAGTGAACCTGGAATTTTATAAGAGCCTTACTCGGATCAGTGGAGCAAGTGATAGGATGCAGCTGCTGAAATATCAATGGGAATGCATCATGCAGTCAAAAGAGAGGGTTTTAGTAGAATCTGTATTCTGTGTGCCTAACTACTACACTAAATAGTGTATACAAGAAGCAACAATGCATTGATGCTACTACAACGAACACTGCAGTGAAATAAAAGGAGCAAGAGATATCAACACTACTGGGTGGAAAATAAGTGTAATAACTTCTTCCCAGAAAAAAAAAAAGAGGTGTACACTTGAGGTGAATATAGTTTTTCCTGAGCTCAGAAGTTAATCAATCTGAGTAATTTTGGAGGACATTTCACCCATCAAGGTATTTAGGGAGAAAAATGAGACAGAAAAGTGAGAAAAACGTAATTCTGTCCAATTCTGCTGCTTTCTAACTCTCACATACCAGAATTTTAGTTAAATAATTACTGTGGGGAGTGATGCATCAAAAATAGATCCTAGTCAGACATATGTAGTACTCTCACTACCAAACTCTTGAGTATGGCACTTGGTGCAACCATCCACTCAGTATCTCTTTTATGCAAGCTGTTTCAGATTCTATGTGTCTCACTCAAAGTACAGATTTATAAGATTAGATTTACATGTTATATTTCCATCACTGAATAGCAATAATTAACTGAGGCAAGAATTGTAAAGAGGTAGTGTCATTTATTAGACCGTCTGATGCACACGGAGAAAGATAGGTGCTGTTTCAGGCACACAATCCCTACTTCAGATCTCTTGACTCATTTAAATCATAGCAGGTGTGAAATAGCTACAGAAACCGGGCGTAGTAAAATTCATTGAGTATGAGAGTTAAATAAGAAAATAAGATTTCTTAAGGCAAAATAGGAAATATATCCCACTGTCTGCTGGCAGGAAAAATCTACCCCAAAAATTCAATCTTCCAGTAGAGAAAATCTACTGTCTAAGTTGTGCCCTATTGTGGCATCTTTCAGTTCGTATTACTTGTTGCAGGATCAATTAGGAAAGTGCTTTCATAGGAACTTAATTAATTGTCTGTTAAGCTGCTTTTGAAAACCTCAGTGAATCACAAGTAACTCAGAACTTGTCAATTAAGGTGTAGAAGGCAGGTTACCTTGCTTTCCTCATGTTCCTCCAGTTTCTATCCTGTCACAAACAAATGTAGCCAATTACATTGATTTTAGCACTTGATTAGATTAAAAAGCAAGCCCAAAATTGTTCACCTTTCTAGCACGTGAGCACACACAAATCCCACTGAAGAAGTCTCTATGTTTGTGTCCAACACGAGTTTGTGTTTTAGGAAATCTGGCAAGAAATTTAATGCTTTAAATGTATAATACGTATTTTCAATGCTATAAAATTTTGCTTTGGCATAGAACAAAGTAGAAGACCTATTTATAAGTTCATTGTTTGATGCCAGGAAGATGCATTAATATTAAAGGAGAGCTCCTTCATGGGAGCAAGATGGGGAATCAATGGTTTAATATTTATGCAAGACCATCTGGATCCCTGTATATAAAACCGAAGTAGTAGTCCTTCAAACAAGTGCCTGGTTTCCATGTACCTGTCTTTATATTCAGAACTCAGTGTATTGACAGTTCTGCTGCATAAGTGAGCAAATGCCATGAAAGATGCAGAGCTGTGACTCAGCCAAAACCACTTTTGAACATTTTTATGTATGCTTCTTAACTTGCTCTCCATTAAAACACAGAGGATCAAATATTTAGCTCCCAAAGCAATGTTTGTTTTATATACACATTTGAGTATGACATTCCCTAAGGTAAAGATTTTTTAAGGTATTTCTTTGTAATGAAGTCCCTGTAATACCATTTTAAAATATGGACCTAAATAAATATTTTTTATCCCTGCACACTCTTGACTTCCCACTGTAAAGCTCTATCTGTTTCAAGGTCACGAAAGTGCAGAATTCTCCCTCCTGTTAATCTTTCAATCTTGAATTAAGCAGGGTGCAACCTGCACTGGGAACATTCCAGAAGATAAAAGCTGAGGCTATATAAACCCATCCATTTCCTGATTTGCTTATCACAAACAAAGAAACAGATAGTCTATGTATCAGCTTTTCAGCTGACAGGTATTGTGTCAGATAATTTAATTATGAATCACATCAAATAAACACTGTGAGTAGAAGGAAACTTATTTGATGTAAAACTGTGCTATTATTATTAATAACTGGGGCAACTTATATGAATTGTGAAGCCCTAAATAATACCATGAAGTCAAGAGTTTTTATAGTTCAGTTACAAGACAGAGTGCTCTGCGTGAAAGAACCGAGTCCCAATCTTCTGATGTTAAGGGAGAAGCAGTAACTGAGATCACTTGTATACCTACAACTTCCGTCATTGCAGGTTGCAGTTGTTTAAATGAGGATAGCATTCCCTACTTTAGATTTATGGTGGTTGTAATTTCACTAAAGTTTGTGTCATTGCTCTATATTTATAGCAAATGAACTCAGGACCCTGCATACCTGCTTATAAATTGGCTGCCTCGTGTAGTGCGTTGAGCTCTGACTAGCGATGTTTATTGATTAGTCTTATCTTAAGAATTGGCTTTTTGTTGTCTGATCATCAGGAAACAGAAGCAAAAAAAAGAAGAATGAATTGTCGTTCATTGATCTTAAAGTGGTCAGAAGATGCAGACAACATAAAGAATTCAATATGGCTCAATTTAACGGTGCCTTAAGTCCCAGTTATCATTTCTACAACCCCTGCGCTTTTGCTTCTAGCTTCTGTTTTCCTTTTCTTTACTACAATCACACTCAGTCCTACCTTTTGCAGGAAATGAGAATGGATCAATAAGGCTATCTCAGCTGGCTGGAATTAATTTTTCCATTGGATCGAGTTGTATGTCATTTTCTGTGCAGCACAACAATATGTATAATTTCCTCTCCCAGCATCCCTCATATCTGACATTGCTGTTGAATGGATTATTCTGAGATTTTTAAAATGCTGAGGAGAGCTGGGGTCAGCTAGCTTCAGATTTTCAAAGATCCCTGACATATAGAAAACTTCTGGGTTTCTTTGCTGATTTTCCTGTCTGTAGTAGAGAGATATTAATATGAGCCTCAATAGATGTGCTTCTCAGCCTTGTCGGGAGAGAAATCCTGCAAACCAAACGCAAAATTGCAGAACAGTGATAATGAACATGGGACAGCCAGCAACTCAGTTTTTGGATGCTTGGTATTGTGGTAATACGTGACTGCTCCCCTTGAACAGGAGTGTCTCTCAGCACTAAATGCTGCACAGACAAATGACATACAAATCAGAAACCTCAAGAATATTCTCAGCCTGCAAGCCGAGCTAATCAAAGTCAAGGTGTTGTTCAAGGTTGGATGAAACTGAGTTCCACGATGGGAAAGGAGGGACAGCACAGCTGACACTGGGGACACAGGATCCTGCATAGCAGGCATAGACATTTGAGATCCCCCAGCCAGTCCGTGCTGGATGCTGATCACTTGTGTGTTAGCAGAGTACTGCTGTGGGCTCTTACTTCTGACATCATGGCACAGGGCAGGGCTGCATGGAGATAGTCAGATGCTTGCATGCTGATTCCCAGCACTGCAAGTTATCCTGAGTCAAGTCCACATTCTGCTGTGGATAATTTTGGTACTGTTTCATGGCATTGCATTGTCTGGTGATTCTTTTGTCCTTGTGATTTATTGGGCATGATTTTGGACTGCTAAAGTATTGGTTCAGGTTTGTGACACTGCTCCATCAGAAGAGGACATCTTAAATAACAAGTTCATATTTGAAATGACAGCTGATTAAAATTTTCATTGTTTAACACAACCACAAAAGCAATTTCACAGCTGCCACACACATGTGAGCAGAGCCCGTGCAGAGCCAAAATAACTAGTCAGCAGAAAGTGAGCTCTGGACCCAGATGATAGTGCTTAAGAGGGACATTCCAGGGCTGTGTATTTTGATGCTGTAGCTGTTAAGGACTATATTCACCCTGTGTGCTCTCCCCTGCTGCCTTCACTGCCAGATCAGATGGAGGAGGGCAGCAAAACACTTCCCAGCAGGAGCAGAAGATCAGTTTCAGAGGCTGATGTTCAGCAAAAGTTTGCAGCTAAAACAACTGGAATTTCAAGGCAGAAAAGTTACCAATTTGTAAGACTGTAGTGTGTGTTAAGCAGTTCAGACTTTGACCATGGCCAGCAATGGGGCAAATGCTGTGCCTGATTCTGAACCTCCCACAGCACTGCAGTTCAGCTGTGAAGGATTTGAATGAAATGGAAGAACATTGGTGACTTTGTTCCCAAGGTGCTGGAAGGGGAATTGCACTCAGCAGTCTTGATTGCTAGATTATGCTCTATCCTATGCAAGTTTACTTATGGAAGTACTAGTTTTCATCTGAACTAGTGCTTTCTCGTTAACTTTAGCTAACAATCAGTTGTCTTAACTGATAAATAGAAGTCCAGGCACTGCCCCAGCTTATTCCAGGCAGCAAACATTTGTTTACCCTAAACAGTAAGCGGTTTCTACCTTAGCATGCTGTCACTTAAGAGTGACAGGCTGAGCCACATCTGCCAGAGCTGGCCAGGTATGTTTGCAAACAGCCAGCTAGAGCATGGGGTGGGTTAGCTGTGACTTACACTGAAGAACAGGAGCAGTTTCTCCTAGTTGGCAGCTTCTCATGATGATTTTGATCTGTAAAGCTTCTTTGTTTCTGGGGATTACCTCATTCTTCACAATCAGGTGAAATACTCACCTAGCAGAATCAGGAATTATTTGGGCTGGGCTCTTAATTAATGAGGTTCTGAGGTGCTCCAGCTTAGACAGTGAGCCTGTCTAGACAACAGGAAGATGCTTTACTCTAATGGAAGATAATGAGTGAGCATGAGGGGAAAAAAATCACCAGGACTTTTATAAGCCTCAATGTTATAATGAGCTACCTCAAGCATTAAAAACCAGCAACTTTTCACCTTCAGTTTACTATAGATGCATGTTTGCCTTACCCAGCTTTCAGTTTACATTCCCTTATCCAGCCAGACTCTCATTACTGAGGATGTTTGTCGTGGAATACATTAGGACTCTCTAATTCAAACTCAGTAGTTCTGCTTGAGGGAGATAAAACACTAAAAGCTAGGACAGGATTCAGTACAGCCTTGGAGAGAAAGCTAGCACTGTGCTTCTGGCTCTTTCTCTTTGTGTAGCAGCTGCTAAAAGGACATGAGGAGCAGTGGTGGCGATGGGATTTGAACTATTCATTGTCCCAGCACCTAAAGGGTACAAACAGCGTACCAGAGCTTGGACTACTAACAGAATCTACTTTGCTAAGCTAGAGAGGCTGTGTTCAAAGGTCTGTCTGCAGTGCCCAAGCTCTCCAGATTGATGCACATATGCTAAACGAGTTAACAGACCAAACCTTCTACACTGTGGCAGCACCCCATTGCTGTGGTGTGTGCTTCAGACCATAGTTAAACTGCAGGGCCTGGCAATGTGAATCAGCACAGACTGTGAGCCTATCAAGATTGGTCTTCCCCTCAGAAGCAAATCATGCCTGATATTTAGAGCACCAGCACCATAGCACAAGCATCAGCAAGCCAGCACATTGGTGAGAGAGGGAGCTTCAGCAGCAAATGGAAACAGAAGTACAACTGACATTAGTCAGGTCCTAGTCATCTGATTTGTCCTCTGCATTTTTTTCTCTAGCAAAGCTGATTATCTTTCTGCAAGATTTGTTACCTCACAGAACATTAATCTAGGCTGTGATGATGTAATTTATGGCTGTAATTTGCTTTTGGAAATCCTCTATTACTGAAAAATAGCAACAGCACAGTTTTACTAATTACAGTAGTTGAGTTTTGAATGGTGGCTGCCAGGATTAGTGACTGTGTTGTACTCTGCTCTCCAAGGCCCTATAGCACCAGAGCTGTGAATGCTTTGAAGGTGGTAAAATTAGTATTTTTTAAACTAAAAGTTTAAACTAAAAGTTTAAACTAAAAGTTTAAACTAAAAGTATTCTTTAAACTAAAGAAGTGTAAAAAAGTAATTCAAGTTCACTGGAGAGTTTGAGAAAACGATAGAGGGAAACATTAGCCTTTAAATTCCATGTTGGAAAAACACATCAGTGTGTAACTACATCACATAATGTGCTTACATGTAGTATGGTTCTGCAGCATAGCCTGTTTATCTATACCTTCTACCCCAAACTACTTCTGACAGGTCAAACCTTCAGGTTCCGTATTGAGTTCTGCTCTCAGTATGCCATTGCAGGGAGAACTGCTTGATGCCTTCTTTTTCATTAATGTGAAAATGTTTTACCTTGGCATAGCACTTTTATTTTCATTTTCACGAACCAGATTTTACCAGGGTTTAGCTGGGGAAAGTGTATGTAGCCAAAATCACCTTGTGTGATTTAAAGGTGAATTCCTTTCCTTTTATGTCCTGAAACAGTGCACAACTGAATGAAGTCCAAAAGGCTTGCTATAACCTCTTTGTGATCTTGAGTTCTCATTTTGGAGAGCTAACAGAAGGTAGAAGGCCTCCTGCCGCATATATTATGTCAGTAGAAGAAACTAAAGCGATCAGTCTAAGACCTGGATGTACTTTGGAATCATCTTGTATAGGGTACTGCGCATCTGTCTGCCAATACCAAGAATTTTTTATATGGCTTGAAGCTTCAATTGAGCCAGCAGAGAAGACTATGTTTTAGATTCTGGATCTGGGACAAAATGTCAATTGCAGGCATTGAAAAGCAGTGACTAACAGTGGAGCTGCCAGCTGGCACGAGGTATCCTGCGGCATATGTTTTAAGAATGCCTGGAAGCTTCAGGAGTGAGCTTCATGTGGTAATAAATAAGTCATTCGAGACTCAGTAATTCCTCCTCACTGCTCTTACCTCATTCAAAATATGGACTGCTCAGTAAGCACTGGGAGCTTCCGATAGGCAAAAATAGGAATTGTCTGATGGACCTGGAGCCACACGTCTGGAGTTAGTTTCTGCCTCTTTTGAATCTTTGGCAATACTCAGGTCCTCAGCAGTTCGCTCATCTTTACAATGGACACAGTAGTTAATATTTCCTAAGTTATTTGGCTTACGGATCATTCTCTGCTGCTGATTCTTTATAAAGTGCAATTCCCTGCTTAAACATGAATGCCAGTCTCCCCTACTCAACACTGGCAATGTTCTAGTCCAGAAGAGTGAAAATATAAGTGAAGCAAGGTTTGTGGCTTGAGATGATGTCTTTTATTAGGCCATCCAATAGAGTTAGAAAAAGCAGCCATGTTTTCAAGCACATGGATCTTTTTTCAAGCCCTTTTCTATTTTGTAAGTTGCTGTGAGATGCTCAGATAAAGATAATGTCGCTGTGGTTGCTCCAGGTTATGCTAACGGATAAAATACTGCTTTAAACAAATGGATTTGATCCCTTTGTCCTTCATATCACTGACTTATACAATGATCATAACAACCTATTTCAAGGATGTTTCTTTAGCCATGACCCTCTAGCCAGCATGATCTTGCAAAGCAAACCCTGAAGGTAAAACATATTTTTCCTTGGATAAGGAGGAAGTGATTTAATCTGTGATTATATATACCTTATATATTTACTTTGCCTTCATCTAGATATATGCTGGGTTTAGTTCCTATATATTATAAGGCCCACCAGCCTGTTAGACATGTGTCTGATCAATAATTTAATTTTCCTGTGTCACTCTCTCATCTTTTTAACTGTAGTAAGTTTCTGATGTCTGCTCAGCATCTGCTCTCATTAATGTAATAATCTCATTCCTGCCCTCTATGTGCTTTGCTTATGCAGACCTGCTATGAAGTCAGTGAAATCAATAAACTATTTGAAAAGGAAGAGTATTGTAGCAAGGATAGGAGATAATGACCATTTTCTGCATTTTTATTACTACTTCTCCATAGCAGACCATAAGAGTCTTTGTTGTGTCTTTCTTACATATTTTGCTTATCAAAAATTAAAACTGTACTGCCAAAATAAAAGAGCAAGAAGAAATTTTCTTTTCCTGATTTGAAAGGAGACTAAATTAAATCAAAATAACATAGCAGAAGCTACCTGCTTCACTTCCAGTATTGTTTAAATAGTTCTGATATGCACAAACTTGAGCCAAGTGCTCATGTCCACAGCCAAAAGCTAAGGACCTTACAGAACTTGTAGAAGATGCATACTGCCTATTAGAAGAAGAAGTTAACTCATTAATAATCCATGACATATTAATTTACACAAATAAAGCAAGTTCACAACCCTCCACAGCGGCCATAAAAATCATGCATGTATCATGCGCAGTACCCCAGTTACTTAAGAAAAAGAAATTGTCCTTGGGACTTAATCCTTAAAGTCCATAAAGCATTTAAAATTGCTTCACCTATAGACTATATAGGTGCATAGACTGCATGCCACCCCACACAGTGAGCAGTACTGTGCCATTCCCTTGAAACAATAAGGCTAGATAAGATTTTACCTCAATTTTCCGAGGTTTATTCATCATCAGTGTAGGCTTGGAGCACTATATAAAACTCGGCTCATATTTGGTAGAATCTGGGGGCTCCACCTGAAATTCCAGGAGTCGGCACCATATTTTCATTGACTCTAAAAGAGTTTCTAATTCCACTGTAAACAAATGGAGTAAGCATAGTAGCCCTTCTGTAAATAAGGAGCTGAAGCACAAAAAAGGCAGATTGGAAGCAAGTTAATCCAAGGGGGAGGAAGAAAGAGGTGATCCATGCATCTAATTAGACACATAGGTGTCCAATTCCATTAAAGATGCTATAAAATCTGAGCCATCCATCCAGGACTACCAGGTATGACACAGGACCTACAGGAGACCTGTACCCCTACAGAAGAGCATCTGGAGTCCAGGCATGATACCTCAGAGCATGTAAATAGCACTCTGTTCTTAGGCACTTCAATCTTTTCCCAGAACCACAAATTGTGAATTGGATCTGTTGGGAAGCATGTCCCCAAAAATACATCTATGTGGATTTCTTTAGCATATCGTTTAATTTATCTGACTATACTTCCTTGACATCAGTAGCTTTTTCTGCTACTGATGAGTAATGCAGCATTACAAACTGAAACAAATAAAAAGTGTGCATAAGAATTTGTAAACATCATACCCTCACTGTAAGGCTTCTTTAAGCTTTTCTTGACTCACATCATTCAGAAACCACATTAAGATTTCCATCTCTGCTGCCCAGCATGAGTTTGTGCTACTGCTGTACACTGCATCTTTACAGGCTCCACCAGTGCCAGTGATGATGCTAGTTTCATATCGACCACAATGAGTATCTGCAACATGCTGAGGGATAAACAACAATAAAAGTATCAGTGAGATCCAGATCACCATTAAGTGGTGGAAACCCCTTGGTATCTATCATATCTTATTAGCATAACAGCCAATTTGATCAATCTGTTTTTTCTGAGGATAGAAATGAGTTATATATAAAATTAAAAGTACTGCCCCTGCCTGCCTATAATCAAGTATATGGCGTCTATTAACATGGAATGTCTCCTAATCTCATTTCCACTATCATTGTGGATGTATTTGTGTGCATATAGATTACTCACATATATGCATGTAGTGTGTAGTTGTGTGTGCATCCGTGCATGTGTCCTAATATACTTGTATATTTTTGATCTGCAACTGTCTATTGATTACAGCTATTACAGCAATATTATGATAGATATATTGCCAACTATGTAACAGGGCCGCAGGTTTAATTGAAATGAACATTGGAAGAATTTCAAATTGCTAATGAAAATTGCCTTTTTACTACCAGCTATGTTTCCACTGTCGTCACAGACAGGAGACATCACCAGAGCTCTGCTGGTTCTGCCTAATGGTGGAGCAAACCCAATTTAACTGAGGGTCCATTTCCAAATAACTTCCTTGGACTCGTGAAAAACGAAAGTAAATGACTGACAGATCTTGAGCTCAGGAAATGCCCTTGAATTGACAAATTTCACATATTAGTCCTTTTGCAACAAAAGAGAACTGTAAGCCATGAAATTATTTCAGCAAGAAAATATTATAAAGCTCCATCCATGGCTGCTTAAGCATCCATGAACTATTCCATTACAAGATCGCTGGGTGGCTATTGCCTTTCTCTTCCATTCAGGCTTTACCAATATTCCCACTCCCAGCTGTGATAAACTTAATAGGACCATTCAGCAATGGAGAAAACATGAGAGGTGTTCATCATAGCTGAAGGCTTTCTCGGTCAATGATTCCTTAGATGTTTGAGTAAATGAAAAGCTATTTTTGCGATTACAAAAGATAGAATGTGTTGCAGTTTCTGAGGCCATTTTATTGACATAGCTTTTGGTATCTGTAGCAAATATTTATCCTTTCCTGGGAATGTAGTAAGTGGCTACAGTCACTGAACTAATAGTCTTAATGTGTTACTCTTGATTTTTCAAGTGGCTACTCTTCTAAGAGTACTTATTAGATAAAAAATTATTTATATGACTGTGTATTGTAGATGTTGTCATATGTTTACTACAGATGAAATATGTATAATTTATGTACTTCATAAATGTATGAAAACATAAGTTTTCAAGAGAACTGAGGACAGTTTATTTCTTGTCTTCATCAGGTGTAAACGCATTCATAAGTATCTGTAAGTATACTTCTATCCATAAGTAGCAATGCTCTGAAGCAACAGCGGCGATGGTTCTCAAGTATGTCTGTCTCAGAATAAGGGCTTTTAACCTGTCATTTTACAGTTTTTCATCTATTTGCATTTTATATGCTCAAAATAACTGATAGTGATGCTGGAGTTGGAATATCTCAGGTAATCACTCACATTTCAACCCATAACTACAATTTTTGCTCTCTAGATAATGTATTTCATATGTAAGTGCTTTCATTTCTAAGTCAATTTAGCAAAATAGTGGAAGTAAGGAATGAAATTTCACCAAGAGGAGTAGGTAGTTTCCTGTGTTACACATATGCATATTTTAAAAATATCAGGGGTTTTGTTTCATTTATGTCTAAGTATAGAGAAATAAAATGAGAGCTTCTTCTTCCCATCTTCTCCAGTCACCTTTATGTCCTTATTCTGCATTCTAAGTGGTTATAGAAAGATGAAATGCGGGCTTCTGCTTCCCATCTCCTGCAGTGATCCTTAAAACTTTTTCTATGTTTCAAGTGGTTCCAGAATTGTTCCCTTTGAAGTCATTTTCAGTTGCAAACTCTTCCTCCACCCAGCAGGAAATACCATCTTTCTTTGAAAATATATATTAGCCTCTGGATCCTGACAGATCTGCTCTAATAAACAGGAAATAAAGACAGCTTTAACATAATACTTGGGCTGTTCCTAGTTGAATTTATTGTCACAGCTTCTGCAAAACAGAGAGGCCCCCAGCCAGAGGCTCAGTCACTGTTGATATACATTGATCATGACAGACACTTTAAAAGGACAAACTATGCACATTTACCACTTTGAAGATGGTACAGGAAGACACAAGCATGATTAGATTATCTAGTAAGATTTCTTGTTGGAGTAATTTAGGGTGTAGGGGTGGTTTGAAGTTATTTCTTGAGGACTTGACTCATTAAAAGAAGTGTTGAATGCCAGTGTAATGCATCATCATGCGTGAGCTAAGCATGTTACTCTGCCTGGTTCAAGCAGGGTAACAGTTCTTGTGACAGGTGAAAGAAGGAATTTCAGACACTATATTTGCTGTCTTCAGTCTTGGGGGAATCTACCTGACATCTCTTTCCTTGCAGAAGGCTTGCTGGTTGTTCCTGCTGTAAGGAATGTTTCTCCAGCATGCTTGGTAACTAGTTTAGTTCCTCACAATTTAGGTAGCTGGATCTGCTAAGCTCCTTTATGGATACTCTATGTGGGAAAAGGACCATACATTTCTCATTCCACATTGCTTTATGCTAGGTAAAGACAGGTTTTAAGATGAGACAAAATGAAGGGTTTATATATAAAATAATTAAAACAGCCGTAAGGGATCAAATCAAGACCCATTTAGCTAAAATGGTGTTTGAAGGTCCATATTTTATAAATAATCTCATTTTATATATAAATAGATATATGTATAAAGCATTGGGACTATATATTTCCCAAAAATTTTTTTGAAAATTAAATAGAAGGAAAACTAGAACACTTCAGTATTTTTTGAGTATTTTATTCAGCAAGAAAACCAAACCCGAACTGCGTCAGATGGCATGGGAATGATTTTTCTCATTCCTAGATCTGTTCAGAAAACAAGAAGAATCAGTTACTCACCAAGATGTGCTGAGAATAAGTTGATCAGGTTGCTCTTTTTTACTGTTTGGGGTGGAAACAGTCTCTTTTTACAGTCACTGCTCAGCATATTGACATCCAGGTATCGTGTGGAGCTGGAATGGGGTCACTATTATGGAATTAATAAATACAAGTAGCATTAGTATTCAGACAGTAGAACTTTACTGGTAGAAGTATTAATGGAAACGCTTGGATCCTGATTCCATAAGGGAGAGGAAATAAGATTTCTTGGTTAGTCTCAGTGCCTGTGGCAAACTCTTATGGCTCTGACGTGAAGTTCTGAATTGATATTATGAACTGCATGTGATAAACTTAGTATGACAAATACAATAAAGGAAATATTTAGTTCAGAAACAAATTTTTTAAAAAGAAATATGAATTTGATTTTCAGTTGGTCAGAAGCAGAAGTGACTGGACATTAGGAGATGTTATACATTTCTGGACCTACTAGCTAATAAGGTTTCTTTATTCCACCTAGTTTCAGACACATAAGAAATTAAGAGACAGAGACTGGTTATCCCTCTTCAGCAGGTCCCAGAAAGCTACCTTTTCTGCTAGTATAATTGCGGTTTCCATAAGCTCTGAAGAATGGGCATTCATTAGCCTGCAGCTTGAAGCAAAATGTCTCTCACTGTCCTTTTTGGAGGGTTAATGCCTATTATAAATAGGGTATGTCTATTGCTTGTTTTTCTGCTAGCCGGAGCACTGTTCATGGGCTTTGCAAATGGGAACTTTATGCTGCTAAGATTTTACTTTTTATTCAAAGTCACAAGCAATAGGAAGTGACATACTGTTGCCATAATTATCTGGGTAGAGTCCAGACCTCTGTACCTGACCTTAAGTAAATGTGGCCTTTGTACCGAAACACAGATCTGAGTAATGGCTTTCTAACATTTTTCTATCATTTTACATCACTGACTGTAAACAGAGCAAAGCAATTAAAGGCATGGTTAATTCTGTTTGGCTTCTCCTTGCTTTTTAAAGAGAGATGCTCACTTTTGAGTGATGATAGAATTACATTTAGCAATGCAGCCTTCATCTGTTAAATCAAAGTAATCATTGGCTATGTTCCCTTTTGCATGTTTGAATGCTAACAGAGGAGATTCACTGCAAGGAAAGTGTGGATTAGTCATCCAAAAATCGAAAGATTTTTTTTTCTGCATCCCTATCCTTTAATATATTCTACGTTCCCCTTTTCTATCTGCAGAGCATAATTTATCAGGACTCAAAAATTCCACTAGCAGAGTATTTGAAAACTGCACAAACAAAGAAGCAAATGGAACAGTTTGTTGCTAATGTAGGGGGCCAGTGAGTAAGATTTATCTCAATATGGAGACTGAACAGAGACAAGATCATTGATTAAAAAGACATTGCATTTTCAGAACACTGAGTTCCCATTTTGAAGACACTGAGATCTTTGTCATAAATTACATGGTTCAGAAAAACTACTGGGAAGGTTGTGCTGGGTCCAGGACATTTCCATGCCAGCTGAGTGCTATTTGCTTTCTCTCCTGGCCCCAGGAATCTGCTACTGTTTTACCTGTGTAGTGATGATGGTCAAAGCCACTCTTCCGGGAGGTGAGAAATATGAGTCTGAATCCCTTCTTTATGTCCTTGCTTCCACATTTCCTCCATTTACCTTCTTTAAGACTCCTTGAGACCCACGGACATCATGTTGATCAAGGTCTTCAAGCAAAAGTTGTGCATGCTAAGGACAGAACAATGCCAGTGTCCACCTTTGGGTCTTCCCATGGGTGATGTTTTATCTGTTTGACTTCTGCATTATTTGCTCTTCAGGGCAGGTATTGTCCTTAATTTTTGTGCCATGTACATTGTTGGCCATTTAACAAAGATTTAATAAAGAGAAGATACCTTGCAGTGTTGTCATGTGTCAAAAAGAATTATCATCCAAAAGAAGCTTTGAGATCCTTTGTTCTGCAGTCCTCATCAGAAATAAGGTTGCAGAAATGGCAACTTTTATTGAATAAGTCTGTCTCTTATATAGAGAGATTTTGAATGGCCTAATTTTTCGCCACTGTTGATTTGTTCATTAGTTTACATTTTCCCTGGCAGTATCAACCTGAGAGTCATGGAGTAACCTGGATGCCATTTAGCTCCATGTTTGAATACTGAGGGATGTATTAAGTAAGCAGGTTTTTCCCCTTTGGTTTTACTGCTTAACAGCATTACACCATTTCTTTTCCAGTGTGATAGTATTCATGAAGTAAAAGTTGCCATGTTATGAACTGGTGAAGGAAGCAGAGCAGGATTTACATGTGATGGGCCAGTAGAAGCAGAATCAGAATACTTAGGGTTGGAAAGGACCTTAAGTGAAAGAAAGAGCAAACCAAATTCCCACCAACAGAATTTGCCCTTCCCCACTGCCTGCTATGGAGTGACTGCCTCAGGGGAGTCCTCAACCATGCAGACTCTTTGGTCTGTAGAAACAATCCTGTTCTTCTGAAATGTGTGCTAAGAATTTGAAATCAGAATGTCAGCTTCTTCCTCTTCTTGTATATACTGTCCATGAATGTGGAGCTTCAGAAAATCCAGTTGGCAGAAATCACAATATATAATTCACTTTTAATCATAGGATTACGTAGATAAACAGTCTGCTGCCTAACAATGTTATTTTGTTAATCTGCTGTAATCTTAGTAGTATTAATAACTCAAATCTACAACCATTGTGTTGCTAGACCTACAAATCAGCATAGCAGTTGTCTGCAGTGCAGTACAGCCCTGTGCATCAGTCTAACTAGGATGCCCTGAAAACTTGTGATGCATAACTTAGTGCTCATTGTAGACTATTTATGATGTTTGCAACTGGCGCACGTGAAGTTTACTTTCTATCTCACTCATCTCCATCTTCTTCTCTTGTAAATGTGCTGCTAAGGTGTCACTGTTCATCAAGGGTGATGGGATGAACAGTAGTTGGAAGCACAGTACAGCTCCTGGAGCTCTCCTGCATAGACATTGTCTCCGCTGATTCAAGTGCTGTCAGCAGCATACAAGGACTTGCTGCTTCTGTCCTTTTTCCCTAAGAAAAATACTGGCTTGATTTTAAGGCAGGCAGTGCCCAACTGCCTCTTTTCCACAAACTTTTTCAAGAAACTTTCCTTATAAATTGAAACATATTTGGCATAAGTGTGTCACTCCTTCAGGACTACAAGCATAAGTTTGTTATTCATGGGGTGGTATGTTTGCGTGAGGGAGAAATCACAGTGCTAAGTTACGATTAACATTGTTCTATGAGATTCTACTAGGAGAATTTTCAGCCTGTAAACAGGACCATTCTCATGACCTCAGGCTCCCATGGATTTCTCTTGATAACACCATCTAATCGGATTTACAGTTTAATTAAACAGCTGTCACTTTGCTTCCTCATTCTGCTGCAATTTAATGTTGAATTAGTTCCTAAATTAGTCACGCCTGAATGCTTGCCTTCTTACAACTGAGAGGTTGGATGAACATAAGGTTTACTCTTCAGCTAAATTCTTGCAACTAAGGCTTGTATCCTGTATTCTTGCTCTTTGCACAGAGCTCCCGCTGACATCAGTGGAAGTTCCCTGATTGTAACAGGGAAGGAGTAAAATGTGAGATTCCTGCAGGGTCAACTGTAGTATTCCCTAAGTTCAAATGACCAGATGTGAGCACACACTTCTCCTCAGCTCCGTATTGAATACATTAGCTTTATGGATGTTATTTTCCCCTTCAAAAAAAGTACTGATTTTTATGAAAAGCACTTCTGCTGAGTTTTGGGTGAAGTAGCACAATGAGTGCTGCTGTGGAAGAAAATGTTTAGACCAATGCTATTGCTAGTAGACTTTATCCAAATTAAGTCTGATGGGACTCGAATTCCTGTAGAGTGGTGATACTTGCATCAAGTTCTGTTATAGTTGTTTCACTGAACTCAGGTCTCAGTGTTATATCATGTAGTGTCTGACTCCCTGCCTGACTCCAATCTCACCATTTTAATTTTTAAATGCCAATTAACTCTCTTCCTGATCTACGCAAATGTAATAGCAAGATTTGTAATGGTGATAACTTGCTACAGACATACACAGGGGAGTTCCAAACCACTAGACTGGTAGAACTGTGGACAGTGGAAGTTGCTCCTGCAATGAACATTGTGTACCACATTTGCTGTATACCTATGCCAGAAGAGAGGCTTTTCTTTATCTGTAGTAGGTATCAGGTTGTGACCTCGTGGCTTCATTTCTGAAGCATGCTGAAGGTTTGTGTAGACAGGTTTAATTCTGTGTCCTTGATGCAGAGCCTGATGGTTCAGGACCATTGCAAAAGGTTGGCATTTTGAGCAAACAAATGTAGTGCTGATTTGAGCTAGTACACAAGATATTGTCGGGGCTGGGAAAGAGTACATGTTTTGTTAGTGGATAATGAAGATGCTATGTTGGGTAAAGACATTTACTCAGTTCTGTTTGTGAGATCTAGCTTGATGTTAAAACTTATCAATAAACTTTTAAAGTAATTTCTTACACAATTCAATGGTTTGCTTTTGAATATCTTCTTTGATTAAAGCCTTATGTCTAATTTCTCAAGTCTTCCTCTAACCATTGCAGGAACGAGAAAAAAGGTTCTTTAGTGCTACTGCTTGCTAGTTAGATATGTTTAAATAGTAACTATTTCCTTCATATGCTTTATTCATTGAAGGGATGCCCTGATAACAGGAAAGAACCATTCTAATCAGGAGTAGGTAGTCCTTAATACAAAAAACCCAACTCTCTGCAATATGAGAATCAGATGTTGTTGGAATTTGGTCATCATGCTTCAGAGACAGTTTGAGGCTTCCACAGAAGTTCAGAGCTCAAATCTCCTTTTTATGTCAAGAAGAATTATATGTATCATTCTCCATTTTGACTTTGAAATGGCAACCCTTGCTTTTTTCCAGTTTGTAATATGCTTACAGAAACTCCTTTCCAACTTGGATGCTGATGCTCATCACTCATCCTCTTTCTGGTTTTGGGGTTTTTTTCAATTTACACTACTTTCCCTGTTTTTTAATCTATTGGAAACAAGTTCAAGCATTGCTATCAGATGCTTTCAGTCTTTCGTCACACAAAATAGATTTGATTTTAAAACTTGAGTTGCTGCTTGCACGGAAAGTAGATTAGTTCTTGGGGGATTTTAAAAATTAAAGAACATGGAAATGGCCAAGATAGTATGGTTTTGAAAAGCACCTGCATTTTAAATGTGTTCTTAGTCTCTCCAAAGGTTTCTTAGTAATCTTGTTTGTATACTACCAAATTAGCTTGCAAACAGAATAGTATGTTGTGTTTAAAAATAAAACATAAATATCACCACCTATATCAGCTGTTGTGTTTCCTGTCCTAATGTGAGAACAACTGTTTTCTTAATGTTGCTTGACATATCCTTAATGATTCGACTACTATTTCTGCTTATCAGTGGATAATCAAGGGTATTCCAGGAGGTGCAGAATGCAAGGGAAATAGGTTCGGTGCTGAATCAGAACCCTCTTGTCTGTGGTGCACATTCAGAGAGCTCAGCATTGCAGAGCAGACAGACAGAGTTTTATTTAAGCTTCTTTTATTTTTGACTTTCAGTTCAGCTTTTGAGGAGTCTTAGACCATGGATCCTTTCAGACATTATTTAGAGTTTTCTGCCTAACAGCTTCTGTATGGGTGCAGACAATGGTTCAATTCTTTGTTACATTAAAGCCTTTGGCTTTATTGCAGCAATATAAAGGAAACAGAGAAGCCAGAAGTTGTGCCATAAGGCTGTTCCATATACAGCGATATGGGGGACGCATTTTTCTATTTCAGTTCTAAATGAAAAGACAATAGAATCAGGACTTGGTTCTTTGGCTTTTTTTTTAACTATCACAGTTGAGTTGCATGGGTCACTTAGAGACTGAGCAAGGGAAGTGGCAGATTTGAAGGTTGCTTTTAACATAGTGTGCAATATATTAATTGCTTATACTTCAGTATTTCTTAATCTCTGTAGTACTAATGAGTTATGAGCGCTTTCAGTGGAGATGAAATATGAAGCTTTCCGTCTCTGCTCAAAGCTGTAGCTGGGTGGCTACTGGTTGCTTACCAATGCTGATCTCTAATAACTGTGATGGTGCTAGCTATGAGGCCATAGGATAACATCCACAATGTTTCAATCTCCTTTGTGCACATCATGAATCTGGAATTCCTGAAGATCATATTGGGCTACAGAGAAGGGATGTAAAATTTCAGTAGCCCTTAATCATGACAGACAATGCCTTTTACAATTTTGAGGGAGATGCATCTCTGAAGTAATTAGTTGAAATAAATTCATTCAAATGCACACTACTTCATTTAATGAAACCATTAGCAAAGGGCAGAGGATTGAGGTTTCTAATTGCTGATAATGTGCCAGTAGCCAAATTTTCTGTCTTCTCTCCAGAAAGGTCTTGGGGAATTTGGAAAGGTTTCTTAACCTTTTTAATAATGGCTTTATATCAAAGCCACTTAGAATTCAGATACAGCAATAATGACCTCCTGGAAAGAGTGAAACAGAAGTGAGAGATTATTATGTAACAATTGGTACATTAGCTCTGCTCTATGTTAGTGCAGAAAACAGGAATATCAGTGACATTTGCCTGCCAGACCTTTCTGTTTTGAAGATACCGATAATTTTGTCCAGTGAAGAAGGATCATTTTATTTGGGATGGGAGAAGTAGGATAGGGTTGTTTCGAATACAAGATACATAGGTTATCGTGTCATCACTCAGTTTTGGAAAAAATTGAGACTGATATAAAGGGATGGAGGGAACCACAACAGGTCCTGTGCTCACTTTCCTCTTTTTCCTGACTCAAAGAACCTATGTTATTTCTGAGCCATGTCTATAACTAATTCTTCAAAGATATTAGGGTAGTCTGCGCATTTTCTTCTGCCACAGACAGCCTATTTTGTCAAGTCTCTATCATTTTTATAATAAAGATTGCCTTAATGTCAAGCAAATCTTCCTTGCAGTTTAAGCCCATTACCTCAGGCCCTGTCCATGAACATGGAAAGTAATTGATTCTTCCTCGGTTTTTGAAGACTTTTATGTATATGGAGACAGTAATCATCTTCCCCCATAATGTTTTCTAGGCTAAACAATCCCAATTCTTTCAGACATTCCTCATGGATCTTATTTTCTAGTCTTTGATTTATTCTCCTTGCTCTTTTTTAATTGTTTTCACTTGAAAAACTTTTTCTTGGCAGTAGAGTGCTCAGAATCAGACACAGTCTTTTAGCTGCAGCCTTGCTAGTGCTGAGTAGGAGCACCTCACATCTTGCAGGTGATGCTCCTCTTTATACAATTTGTCACAGGAGGATTCTTTGGTTGATTTGGTTTTGGTTTTTAATCACAGCAGCATGCAATTGCTCACTTATGTTCACTTCGTGATCTACTACTGGTCCTAAATGCTTATCTGAGAGCTGCTTTCCTGTTGAATCTTTTCTGTCCTGTATTTATCAGATCAGCTGTTCCTACAGAAAAGAAGCAATCTGCATTTAACATTATTGCATCCCATTTTTTTAAACTCTATCTCCAGTACTAGATTTTAATCCTCTGGTGTTCTTGTGGTGCCGTGGTGTAGTCTAAGAGCTTAGCTGCAGCCTTGGCTGGTGGAGCAGCAAACACGATTTAGATGATGCTGCTGGCAGACTCGCCATCACCTAGGGTGCTCCCAGAGCACACTGAGCAGCTGGTCTTGTCCTGGTGATACACAGGGCTGGGGAATCCAGAGCACAGGATCGTCATGCATGCCAGAGTGCCTTGTGGTCTTCTCTGCTGGGCTTCCCACTTGTCTTCTCTTCTGTATTGCTTAATATTCCACTTCATGTTGAGGCCACTGATTTCTCAACACTGCAGACATGAGCAAAGCTGAGCTGGAGGGAGTTCTAGTGACTCCCAGGCAGTTTGTTGAAAGCTAAACCTGGATGATGAATTTATTCAGCTGCTTGTGGCACAGAAGTTTCACCTCATTGTATAATCAGGTCTCTGTTTTTATCCTCTTGGCAGTGGTACAGGGCTTGTTTCTTATTTTGTTTTATGTGTATAGTTTGCTAATTTGTCTTGAACTAAATAAATTAGCATTAAATGCACATATAGGTAAATCTCCATGCCACAGGGTAGGTTTTATATCAGAAACTTGTTTCTATTTATAGGATTTCTCTTCCTCTGCACCTGTCCCTTTAAATTAGATTTCTCTATCAGTAATACATATCAGTTGCTAAGGAAAAACTGGATCTGAATAGAGTCATTTCAAAGCACAGCTAAGATAGCCTGAAAAACTGTCCTGTCACTTCCACAAACTTCCTTGCTGCTCCTTCGCCCT
The DNA here is from genome assembly GCA_028858755.1 of Ara ararauna. NCBI lineage: Eukaryota > Metazoa > Chordata > Aves > Psittaciformes > Psittacidae > Ara > Ara ararauna. The sequence goes on along the minus strand of CM054387.1, from coordinate 10,816,733 downwards.
TGAGACCTTAATTCGCAGTGTTTAACACCCAGAGTCACAAAATATAAGGCTTAAAGGGATTGAGGCAGAAGATTAATTTAAAAGGACATACAGCACTTGCAGTAGCCAAATACACCACAGAAAGTATCTTTAAACCTGCTTTTGGTGAACTTATGTGGGTCGATCAATGCTTATTGCTTTGGAAGTCTACAGAGAGAAGAGTAGTTGGGTTTTTGACTGAGTTCACAAATGTTGAGATCTGGTTCTTTGCATCTGTTTCTGGGCTTATCAAAATGCCAATACATGGGAATAAATACTGGTGGAACAAGCTCCAAAAGCCTTGCATTTCACTACAGCACCGTTGCTCAGAAATGCCATGTACCTGGCAGGATTTGTGTTGGGATGGCTGGTGGTGGTCTCCACCTTTGAAAGTCAGGAGTTCCTAAGAATGGCCTTAGCCTTTCCAATAATGTTATTTATAAATCTGGCTCTGATTTACTATATTTGGTAGCTTTGTTTTCATGTATGCCATAGGAATTATTTAGAGTTCTTACTTCTCTAACAGATTTGGAGGTTTTTTGGGGTTTGGTGGGATTTCTTAGGAGAGCTGTAGGAGAACCTGAGAAAAAACAAGTTTCCAGATGAAAAGAAAATCTGACCAAGATTTCAAACTCACTAGGCCTGAATTGAAAACTGTATAAACAATATCCATGCCTCATTTTACTGCTGTTGACATCAGTGGCTGCAGCCCTCATGGCTTTGGTGCTGAGGATTTTGCTGAATATTTTATACACTTTATAGATTTGGAAGTTGGAGTAAACAGCTAAGTTCTTCCTACACTGGAATCTTGGGAATACAGCTATGCTGGAACAGTTCAGGAGTTAGAAGAGTTAGCTTAGTTGATGGTGCATTGAAGGGCTTTTATATGCCACGGCCCAAGTTTAAACTTCAAATTTCCTTGTTATTTTCCCTGCAGTTAATAGCATCACTGACTCCTTCTGGACTCCTTACACTGCTTCATTGGCCATATCAAAGGAAATTAAAAAATCTTGAAACAGTTCCAGATATGGAGTTCACAGAGAGGCTCTATTTTTACAGTGGGCTTAGATTCAAAGAGCAATATTACTTTTGAGGCTTTTGTATCCTCTCCCAAACATTGCCAGTCAAATTCAGTTTTGTAAATACTCTGAACTCATGTTTTGGAAGGTAAATATTGGGAAAAGTCCCACATACGTAAAATGTAGAAGCTGCCTGTGTTGTGTGCTTGCCTGGACTGAGTTTAGTTGCAGTCACGTTGCTCACTATTTAACAGTGTGCAATGCAGCTGTGTTTGTGCAGCAGATAAAATAGATTTGGGTTACTACGTTTTACCAAGTTGCACCTATTTGAAGATGAGATTAGATCATTAGCTACTGAGCAATAATGCATCTTTCTTGAGAATAAATCCAGTTGAAGAGCTGACACTTGCCTTTTGGAAATCTCTTTGGCCATCTCTGATCAGTGCTGTGCTTTGTTTTGTGTCCAGGACACAGAAATCCTGAACACCGCGATTCTCACAGGGAAAACAGTGGCAGTGCCCATCAAAGTGGTCTCCATTGAGGAGAACAGTGCTGTGACAGACATCTCTGAATCAGTTGAGTGCAAATCCTCTGATGAAGACGTCATTAAAGTAAGTTCATGCCATGTATTGGCTTCTGAAATTTCATGTCTTTTTATACACAAAAGGATAATATCCTGAGAGCAACCACTAATTCAGTGCCTGCAAATTAATTATACTACTGTTTCAAAAGGAGAGGGTTTTTTTATGAAGAGAGTTAGGTGCAACAGTACAGCCACTACACTGAGTTTCAGTAGAATTTCAGTGTTTATTTTTTTGTCTCCTAATTCTAAATTTTCATAATGTCACCTCAAGTCTTCTGTGCACAGAGTTAATTCATTGCAAAAACAGCTCCGCTGTTAGTTCTGCCTCTCCAGATGTTTCTTATCACCTTTCCAGCTGTGATTATCACCTACACAGCTGCAGCAGTGGAATGGATTGGATGAGTATTCCCCAGCAACTGCAATGCAAAATCATCCTGGTTGACTTCACATTCTGCTGAGAGCTGTTTTGAATTAACAACTTGATTCTGCACAGAAGTGGCTAGAAAGTATTCATGTGACCAGTCCATCAATTCAGCACCAGCAGCTTAATGTTGCATAGTAACAAACACCAGTGGGGTAGTATTGTCTTAAGGCAACACAGCTCCCTTTCTGCTGTGACTATGTAGTCAAAGCCCTGAAGGAAATTCACAGTTGTGCAGGGAATTAGTACAAAGACAATGCTCTGCATGAATCCTGTTGCACTTTTCACACAGGACTTCCATGGCACATGGTCTTTGAGCAAGGATGATTTTACCCTTGGTCTATAAGCTCTTTTGTATAGGGATTTTATTATATTACATTTTTTTACAGCATATAGTGCAGTGGCCTTTGGATGATATTCTTTAGGTGTCTTTAATATGCTATCAGCTCTCTTGATGTCTAGTATGCAAATACTATTGCCGCAGTGTTATGTATTACAGTCAGTTCAGTTTGTAGGTTCACGTAAAGCAATAAAACTCTGGTCAGTTTGCAGGATCTTATAGTTTGCTGCACTATTGTAGAATTTATGTAGAAGCATTTTTTATAAAGTAACCAAGTAGGTGGGAAAAATAGTCATACTTTGAACCAATTAAGCCATTATAGAAGACTTTTACAGAAAGCTGTCTGCTTTCAGTGGATCCTTCAGAGGCATCTCTCCAGTTTGCTGGAGCTTGAAGTGCTCCCATATATCAGCTGCTTTACAGAGCTTTTAATCTCAAAGAATTCCTGTTAACCTTTTTCCTAAGGTAGCCACCTAACTACAAGTCAAAGTAGAAGCTGAAATTCAGGTTAGGGATCATCCTGATTGTAACATTATTGAAAACCACATTCCTGAGTAAGAAAAAATTCACAATAGCATTCACAAGTTGAAAAAAATAAATTCAGAAAAGAACTACTGTGCTTATCCAAATTAGCCATCTTGCTTAAACAGCTTACAGAAGTTCACCAAATATTCCAGCCCCATGGGGATTTATTCTTTCCAACAGTGAAAATGTCCAGCACTGAGTTCTTCCATTCAGGGGGAAAACATATCTGGTGGGCATTTTTTGTACATTACCAGATGATGCATGGAAAATGACAGCACAGTGATTTCCCAAATAAAAATGGCTCCTGGGTTTTATAGCTCTGGAGCACATTGATCAAGGAGAACTGAAATTCCCAAACCTGACAAAGAAAGAGAGTGTTCTTGCAGTAATTGCGGTACAGCCTGAACTATTCCAGTTCTCCAACAATTTGTTTGGAAAGAATGTTTTCTTGAAGCAGTGTCCTTTGATTAGCACTTGGGACCCTGCTGTGCTCTTCTCTTATTTTCTACAGAAATAATTTATCTCCACTAAAAGGATTTCTTAAAATGGAGCCTTTTTGCACTAGTGGAACGCTTTTAAGTGGCTTCTAGAAGCCTCCCTGTCTAGCCGCTCTGAAGTGGAAGTGGAACAAATAACTGGAGGCTGACACACAATGTTTATTGGAATCAGACAGAGAAATTTTTCAGGTGTAATTTCTTTCTCTTCAGAAATGTTTTGAAATTGCTCAGATAAATAGAGAAACTATCTTCTTTGTATTTAGAAATATATGCAGAATCTCTAGAGGAGTGCATCTGTGACATGACTGCTAACTGCTATACAACATACAGCTACTTAAGAAATGGAGTTCAATGAAATGCTTTGAACTAAAAGGTTGTATCATCTCATCATGAAGGAAAAAGGGCTTTTTTTTTTCATCTAGAATGTTCTCATGTCCAGGAGATTTCTTTGCATGAGGAAATGAAGTTTGGGGTTCAAGTCAAATTGAGATGTTCATAGTGGTTTTGATTTTATAAAGCACTCAGAAAGCCTCAGATGGAACACAAAGGCCTTTCATCCTTAATTCATTTTGAAATTCCTCATCAAGTTTTATGTTAAATTCTTTTAATATATATCATCCTCCTTTGTCAAACCTGTTTTAGAGACCTTGATGGAAGTAAACTTTCTGGTTTTTGATTGGTTTGTGGGGGTTTTTTAAGTCCAGTCATCATAGATTATATCTGTTGGAAACATATCATGCTGTGTTAAACTAAGAATGTTCATGTGTGTTTCCAGTCTATGTTCCCAAGCGTAGCTGTCACAGCAGAACCAAAACATGTTTACAGGTGTGAAAACCTGTACAATAATTTAAACCACAAACTAAGAAAATAAAGGAGCTATTGATGAGAGCTATTTAATATTTAGACTCATTATCACCTAGAGGTTCACACAGATGCCATTGTCAGATTTCAGTTGCGCGGAACTCCTTATAACTTTGGATTCAGGAAAACATACTAGAATTGGCCTAGAAGCTGAAGATGATTGGTGCCTATTAGCACTTGTCTTGTCATACTTAGTCGAGTGAGTAAGCGTCTATTTGTATAGCTCATAGAAAGAGCCTAAAGGTAGTGTTTCTGCCCAGCAATTTGAATGGCCATTAGATAAAAGCTTATTTATATGAATTTTTAAAGTGCCTTGTTTGGCTGCAATTACATTGTTCTCAGTAACAGAGCCCAGTGGAAATCTAAACCCAAGAAATATCTGCAAATAACATGTAATGGTTTCCCCAGTGATAAGCATGGTGTTGGGGCAGCTCAGTACATAGTTTGTGTCCTGTCTCAATCTGCTGACTACTACTCCTTTTACCTTTTTATTGTCTCATAGTTTCAGTGCTTTGTTTCCAAATTTACAGTTGATTTCATGAACTTTAAGTCTTTGAATGCTCTAGACCTTCACACAGTGGTCCAGCCTTTTAAGAATAGACACATAATTTATTATGGCACTAAAAATGAAACAACAGCCAAATTTTACTTTGCTAAGCTGGAATTTACCAATCAGATCCATATATCTGGATCCATTAATAGTAATTGCAGTTGCATGTGTAGGCTCCTTTTCATCTCCTGGAAGTTCAAGTGGGATGTGACTGCTTTTGCTGGTGCTTTTACGCAGTTTGCTCAAGAACAAATGCCGCTTCAGGTTCCTGGGTTACATGGCTTCAGGACAGATGAGGTTTCATGCTCTGAATAAGAGGACAGTTTTAGGAGACTTGCAATACCTTGTGAAGTTGCCAGTTTGAAAACTCTTGCTTATGAACTTGAGAATGAAAATCAGGAATCTTCAATGCTATGTGTATTTCAGAAGCTACTATAAACAATTTGGGTTTGTATTTCATCATTCTTGTACTAGCTTTTATCCCATTGCTACATGAGAGGATGCTGTATACATGGTAGTGTGTTCTTTTTGTATTGCTGTTATTTATGATTGGCAAATTAAAAGCTAGATACTTAGTCTCAGTGTATTAGCCTCGACCCATACTCTAAAGGCCTCATTTACTAGCTTCTCTTCATTTTAAAATGCATTAACTGCTTTGAGATGTATTCAGATCAAAACATGGAATCAGATAACAGTAGTTGCACATGAAGCTGCTGTGGTTGTCACTGGAAACAGAACCACAAATCTTACCTTTCAGAGTCCCTCAGTAGTTGTTAATGAACAGTGGCATCCTGGTTTCATTAGGACTGATGAGTAAAGAATGACATTAACCATAGGTTAAGGCCACTGCAAGAATGGTAGGAATTTCTGTGAGGAGCTAAGACCCAGGACAGAGTGTCACAGCTGACCTTGTCTTATCACAGGAACTTGAAACAAAATCCCAGATCAAAGCAACAGTGAACTATTGGGGGCTGAAAATCTGCCTAGGGGGGTTTATGGTTGAACTCTAGCTTAATAGCTAGAAAAGACTGGAACTACTGCTGGAATCAACACTTCCAATGCAATAGTGATGGGACTTACAGATACCTGTCAAGGTTACAGATCTTGTGTAAAGAGCCAATGCAGTAATTATTTACACACATGAGTGACTTTACTGTGAATACGGCTGACATCAGGGAACATGCTCACATGATGAAATAGTCTTTTAGGATTTGCAACTTTTCAGAGATTTTGCTATTTTGTGTGGAAACACTATGAAACGAAAATAATTTTTAGTAAATAAGCACATGCTCATGTTGAAATGTCTGCTGTCCGTTTGTGAATCTGTTCAGATAAAAGGTCAGTCTGGATGCTGTGTAACACGTGGTGCCGGAATGTTGCAGTTTGCCAGTAAGGGAGCTAACATATGGACATATTCATAGGAGTTTAATAAATAGTTAAGTACTAATAGCAGTAATTTCTTTTTGAAATTGCATTTCTAGAACTATATGAAAATACCCTGTTTCCTAAGGAAAAGTAATCAGTACTTCATTATTTAGATGCTACTTTGCTATTGTCTTAATATACCCAATCTTACACACATAGCTATGCTTCAACCTTTTTGGCTGTTTATTTAACCACAAAGAAATTTCACTGCTCTTCCTTGCTTTCCAATAATTGCAAAACTTAAAATGTGTCTTAAAATTGAATATAGAAGCACTGTTTTCTCTTTGATAGGCAGCATGCATAGGTATTTTTATTAACAGTTGAGTTATGCATTTTTCTACTGGTAGGTTGAATGCAGCTCCAAGCAGAGTTGCTGAGCTACAGGCAGCTATTAAAGAATCGAACTCTTGAGCCTCAGTCCTGCACTCATTAAAGTGCTGCCCTTATTAAAAGCCATCAGGAAAGCTCACCCTGAATTTTGAATGGTATGGGGAGATTCCCTCAGGCTCCTTGATGTTTCATTAGGGATATTCCAGAAAAAAAGCTATATCAAAAATAAGATATATGGATGCCCTTTTATCATATTGTTTAGGCACCAAATAGAAAGATAATGACTATAATCAGTGGCTATATACTTGGGCAACATGGTCACTTGCTCTCTGGATATAGGGCTGAATGCCAGAGTTTGTAATTCAAAACCAAGTTTGCATCACTAAGGGAAACCATCCTGCCTGTTATTTTTATTAGCCCTGCCTGGAAAAGTGCAGTTACCCATGCATAAGCAAGGCTGTTAGTGAGAGCAGAGGTCCCCCTACTTGGTAAACATATTGACCTGAGTGGGGATCAGCTTCTCCCTGCAGCTGATGGACTGATGGGTGATAATACCCTGCTGCAAGACCAGTTTCTGCTACCTGATCTACTTACTGGAAGGGTTTAGCTGGTCCCTGGATCCTTTTGAACTTCCCAAACATGCAACCAAGAGAGAATTAAACAGGCGCCCAGGGAATGGTGAGATGGAGGCAGGTGATGACAGAAACATTGGCATGATGGAAAAGTGTAAAGTGTTATGTTAAAGAAAGTGCTAGCGCCAAAATGCATTGGTCTGTCAAAACCTGTATGAAGATGTATAGGAATCAGGGTGTGTCTGTCCTTACCTGGTGTACTGCAGTGCTAAAAGAATATGGAAATGCTTGAGATTGCTAAGGAAGAGCTTAAATATCTGGTGTGTTGCTCTCCACATCTGGTCATTTTCTTCTCAAAACTAAGGTGTTACATGAGTATTGCAGAACTGATCTCTTAGAGAATCAATGCTTCTGGTTCTATCTAAGCTTGGAAGTAATTGTACTTGCTTCAGCAAAACCTTATAAGAGATATGGCCAAATATGAAAATAAGGACTCTCATAAGTGCCTGTCAGGAAAACTAAGTTTGCTTAAAATAAAGCTTCCCATGGCATCTAAGGTTTCTTCCATGTGCCTTTTTTACCAGCAGCATCTGGAGGTAGAAAATGATGTGGTGGTTTGTGATGAAGTGTGATACAGTTGGTGATTTCAAGGGGAAGCAGGGTTTCAGAGGATCACATCCCATTAGAAATCCTGGCAGGCCACAAGCACATTACGTTTTCCCTCATACCTTTCAACTTGTGCTGCACACGGCAGGGTAAGCATCCAAGCTTGCATCGCATTTCTGCACCTCAGCATACACATATATTCTTTGTATGGGGCTTTACTGCAAAGCCTTCAAAACTCAGAGGATTTAAGATTTCACATTATGCTTTTAGTGCAGGTTGTAGGAGAAAATAAAAATAAGGGGCTGTCTAGAAAGATCTGGTTGTTTCTACCAGCTATTTTGATCAAAGGAGAACACTAACATCCAATAAAAAGCTCCTTCAGTTAATACAATGCAGTTCATTTATTGCTCATTTTTTACTTAGGTTGAATAAAACTGTATTTGAAGTTTGTTAGCTAGGTGCAACTGTTGTAGAGATGAGCATGCTGAATAACAAGGTAGTGGATAAACTTCCGATTAAAACAGGTCCATTCCTAACGTGACCCTGTTACAAAACAAAGGGAGAAATGAGAAGTCACAGTAGATGGGGTTTCCAGGAATCCAGTGCAGTCTAATAATAGACAGGCCATATTCTGTGCAGTCACTTCAGTGTAATGCTCACTTCTGTGGTTTTATGGCAGTCCTGCAAGATTCAGTGAGAGCATGAGGGGTCAATCGGAACAACAGCTGCTGCAGCCAGTCCTCCTCCACTGCAGTACGCAGGCAGTTACTCATGGAGGGTTGATGCATCTTTCAGGTACTTCAGCCCACACAGTCAAAATTGTAGCAGTACTCTCATTTTAATAAATAAAGTGGTGTGTAACTTTCTAGAAGGAATGTAGAAAAGTTGGACTGCTTGTAAAGTGCCTGCGTGTTCATTCTGAGCTGTGCTGCTTTTGGGTCCTGAGCCAGGGTTTCTGCATGGGGCTATAGGAACTCACCAGTAGGCTCTGAACAAGCGTAGGATCTCTGTCACATCCACTCCATGGTGCAGATACCCCCAGGGCCACCACAAATGACCTTCCTGAAGTTTATGTTTGGTAGCTGATGAACTGAAAATACAGTTGCTACTCGCCATACCCTAAATATAGCCTTGAAAGCCCTCAAAAGCAAAAGCTGTATCTCTGTGAGTCCAAACCCCACAACCTGTTTTCTCTGGTGGCTCCTCTTTCCTCTTCTGATACTATGTGTTCCTGTGGTTTGTGTGAAACTGAAAAGCCTTAAAAACAGGAAGGAAAATCACAGCATGGAAATGACATCATGCTGCTGTTCTGAAGGCTGTGACTTCATAGGCTTTTCTTCTGGTACATCTGTTATGATACCTTCTGAATAGAGTTGCAAATAGGAAGTCCACCTCCTTGTACTCCTTCATAGTCCTGTGATTTACTGGGATCAATATACATCAGTAGAGAGGAAAAACTTCAGAGGAGCTTTAGAAAAATAAAGCTTTAGTACATGCTTCTGTCAGATGCAAATACAGCACATAGGCCAGTAACATGGAGCTTTCTTGGAAGATGTATCATTAATGTATACCACTGCTTCCCAAGAAGTCAGCCTTTATGGAAATTGAAACTCGAAATCAACATGGTCTGAGGGACTCAAATTGAGCAATAAAAGTTGTAACTACTTTGCCATTATACAATATGCAAAAACTTCAAGGGTAGCTAAAAAAGACTTCTAAACCATATCCTTGCAGATTTCTTTCGCCATCATCACGTTCCTTACCCATCTCACTACCTGTGTTACTGATGTCAGTGTGGAGGACCTATACATCTCAAATGAAAAAACAAAGTGGAGTGGCAAGAACAGTGCCCCCAGTTCCACAGAAGCGCTTCAAAATCGGTTTCAAAGCTGCAAGATCAAGACTGGGAAAGAAAATGGGGGAAAAAACATTAGTCATGACAGCTGTAGATATGTTGGGAAGATAAGCAATGTTATCCAGACCTTTTGAGTAACAGTCAGAAGAAACAATGATTCACTTCTCCTTTCCTTCTCTGCTGAAAGCTGTAATTTACATAGTGTGTATATTGTAGATACATATCAAGTTAGAAAATTAAAGCGTTGGGATGTTCTCAAATGCACAACTACTGTCCAAAGTGTGTAGATGGAGTTATAAGTCCCTGCATTCACCCTGTTATCCTGCTTTGCCAAGCAAGATATTTAGGCCCATGCTGCATATATAGTCTGGCATATCCTCAGTGAGTAGGAGCCAAAGTCTCTGTTCAGCCCCATTTTCAGAAAGTACTTGACTTGAGAGTGCACAAAACAAGACAGATTTTGGTTTATGTGATAATGCTAGCTTCAGAGAGCTCCTGGGCCTCAGTGCAGCTACAGTTCAGCTTCAAAAGCTGGTCGTTTGGGAGCAAGTAGATGCCCTCCGGTCGCAGCTGGCATTTTGTGCCCCTTTTACTCTCTCAGTTCTGTCGTAGTGAATGAGATTCAGTTAGTTAAATGTATTGCTTCTGCTCTGTAAAGCTGCCAGCAAAATCCCGGTAATGAGATTAGATAATGTACAGCCTTTTCCCTAAGAAATGCTCTCTAGCTTTGGGGGTTTTTTACTTAGTTTTGCTAATCTGGTTGCTGATACTGAAAATGAAGACCCTTCTCAGCAGAGGGAGGCCAAATTGCTTCCAAACTATGGTCCTGATTTTACAGAGTTCTCCAGCACTCAGGGCTCCATCCCGGTGGTATTAGTGTGGGTTGCTGGGAACTTTGCCTGAGGACTGATTGCAGGAATTGAAACCACATTTGGAATGTGGTAGCTTTTTACAAGCACAAAGCAACACCAACTCACAAGCTGTGTTATCCATTGAAAACTGTGGACAGTTAGTTCTAAGCAAGGCAGAATAAGGCTTAAATCGGTTATTAAAGTGCAATACCTGCTCTACTCCCTTATTACTGCTTCCAGAATGGGAATAATGATTCCTGAATTATACAAGAAACAAATTCATTCTTTTTATTTTGGTGGATGATATGTAAAAACAACTCTCAGGTTATTCTTGCACATAATATGAAAAATCAAACCTTTCATTTATTAGGATTACAGTCCTATCAGTGTTAAGTTTGCATTACTGTAATTACCTTTATGCTCACCCTGTGAGGGGGGCTTTTGGCTTCACTTTCCAAATCACTGAGTACAGTTCCAGTTGTAGTCAGTGGGAATGAAGGGTGGCTCTGACAAGTCAAGTCACACTAGCAATTAGCAGCTCCTATAATGGATGCTTCCAATTTAAAGGCTGCTCAAACAGTGTCACAAAACTAAATATAAATTTCAGAGATCCTGGAAAAGCTCAGGTTTGAAGCTTTAACTCTTTTAGACTTAAACAGTTTAACAGGAAAAAATGAATAGTGTGGGCCTTGGGACAGCTTCCATTTTCCAGTAGTAGGTTACTGATTATTCAGGCTTATGTAGCCAGGCTTTGAAATCCTTGCCATCACCTGCTGTTCATGTAGCATGGGATTTCCTTTATATATAAAACCATAGTGTTTAATTAGAATCAAGGCTAGAGAGCTATATAGAGTCTCTCTCAAAACCTCTAGAATTTAATAGGGGATAATTCCCTTTCTACAGAGGATGTTGTTTAAAAAAAATCTTAGAAGTTCTGTAGCAAGGACATGAATATTACAAAATTCTAAAGGATTGTCCAAAAAGCCTGTGAAATAATTATCACTGTCTATTAATAATTTTCTTTGTATTACATGTCAGTATATTCAGTGGATAAGTCATTCTGGTGCTCTGTATTCCTTAATGGAATAAAGGACTTTGTTCACAAATCTTAACCTCCATGACCTTCAGTTGACTTTCTGGTGTGTAAGAGTGATGATGCTGAGCTGAAATACTAGGAGTATTTTCCTATTTGAAAATTGTCGGACATCCCTGTTCTTTACTAATTATCCTGTAAAGTTTTTCATTGAAATTGGTATTTCTTTAGGAGACCCTGGAAAAAAATCCTTTTGCTCCTAGAAAGGCGTCTGTAATTATTTAAACATTTATGTAACCTTTGAAAATTTTAGCAGCATTTACATTTGCATAACAGAAATGAACAAATGATTTTACACACCAAACTACAAGATTTTGAACATGATGAATACAAGGAGGACATCTACCATTACAGTATCTCCTCATTTATGTTCAGTCTTAAATTTCTGAGACCACACAGACTTCTACTTAGGAAATGGACTGATGCCTCACCAGTTGTCAGTGTTCATAAACTTGACAGGATTGCCGTATTAAAAACTCTTTCTGTCCTTCTGAACTGTCCTGCAGAGGCTGGCTGATCACTCCAGGGGTGAAAAACCAGCAGGAGAATAAACAAGCTTAGACTAGACTAGGCTCACACAGCCAGTGCCACCCATTTATTTTTAGGTCTTACAGCTGTTTTTTCCCCTCCTGTGTGCAACAGATAGGAAACAGAACAGACAGTGTTTTGAGTTCACCGTCTTTTGAAGCACAGTCTTAGCTTATATTTGACATGAAATTTGTTTTTTATAAACTATCTGCCTCCACCAGTAGCTGAATGAAGTTTTTTCAGGAATCTGTTGTAAAATTTAACCCAGCAAAACTGATTCTTAAAGAAATATCGACAGCCCTTTGATGGCTGCAGAGTCCAAGGCACTAAGTTGCCACATCCTCTGTGGAGACCTCATACAGCTCATGCCCCCTTCTTGCAATTCTGCAATACAGAGGTTATGGTGGGATCAAGACCTTAATCTGAAAGGAGCAAGTAAAGGAAGACCCAGAGATTCTGCTTTAATTGGTAACTGGTATTAATAATCTCTTTAATATTCACTGCAGCTGGTCCATTTGCTACCAGGTGGAAAGGTGCATTCACTCCGCAGATCACAAAGTCATATAGTGCCATAGGTAGTGATTCAGGAGTGACTCTCTCTTGATTTCCAGGCAGTAGTTTTCTCTGTCAGTTCAATGAAATGTGATTTGTTGCAGAGAGAACCTATCCAAGTCATTTGGAAAGCAATGGCCTTTGTTGCAAAGGGGCACAAAAATATAATGCCAGAAAAAAAGAAAAACAAAGAAGACACCTCTAGGGAATTGTGCTTAGTCCTGTTTTTTGCTGTCTAGCTTCTTTATTTTAGTTTTAATCTGGCAAGAGAAGTTAGAAAAGTAGAAAAAAGGGGGAAAGTAGCTGAATGCAGCTTAATAATGAAAGAAACTGCTGAAATAGCATCAGAAAACTCTTTAAAATGCAAAACTTCTTGCTGATCTGCTATGCAGAGTAGAAAAAACCCAGCCACTTAAAGGTGGTGGCTAAGCAGGCTTTCCCTTCATCATCTCTCACTTCTTCTGATGCTGAAGATGAACAGCACTTTCAGAGGGAAGATGTGTTCATAGTAAAAGCAAAAGTACTACAGGAGATGGAGAGAGATCACTGCTCACTGTCTCCAGCTCCTATTAGAAACTTCCTTACGCTACTGTGGGCAGGGCTCACAGATGAGAGCCGGTCACTGGACCTTTGAGAAGCCTGGCAAAACCTTGGAGGAAAACAGAGAGCTGAGAAATCCTTTTTATTTATGTTTTAAGTGACACTGTGTGAGAAAAGTTCAAGGGAAGCAAACCAACGTGCACTCATTCTGCTGGCCTGCTATAGCAAACCTTAGCTAAGGTGTGTTGCTTACAGAAGCTGTAGACTATGGAAAAGCTTCAATTGAATGTCTCTTTAGAAAGAGTATCCTTAATCCTGTCGATACGGGGCACACACACACACAATGTGAATCAGTCGCTGAGATACTTTCTCCCTTTCATCCCCTGTATAGCAGTAGTTGTGAAGTCTGGTCTTTCTCTGTCAGAAGCAATCAGTGTTGCTTCAAGAATGGAAACCCAAAAACACAACAGTTAAAATGCATACAGCAGAACAATACAGTACAGGCTTTGCTCCTCCTGTACTCTGTGTGCTACCTTTTAATCAGAAATACAGGAACAGAAGAAAGAGCATGTGTAAGGACATTAGCAATGCTTGTACTTGGGGAAGAGAGTAATGTTTTTCTCAGTGCAACACATAAAGACCTGCCACTATTGCTGATGCATGTCCAGTAATAAATATTAACCTGTAGCCATTTTAAAGGCTGCATGGTAGCTACAGCAGCCACCTCCTTAGGATGCTGTATATATTTGTTTAGCCATTTGTTTGTCGCATGCCTATGAAGTCATATAGCAGCTTTACAAATACAGATGGAGGTTGGATCTCAGCCCAGAACCATTTAGGAACTGCAGTTTTACTACTATTGTTACTGTGTTTTTTTCCCTGACAGTTGCATTTGTTCTGTTTCTGACAACAGTGGGCTTTAGATAATATTAAATCATACATCTAGACCAGACTTGGTCAGTCTGAAGCTGAGTATGTTATTAGAAATCTTTTATCAGCATGTGCCTGTGGTTTACTATGCGCATAAAAAAGCAACTTGTGCAACTATCTCTGAAGGTTTGTTCATTTGTCTTTGGGATGAACTCCCTAGAAATTAATGGTATGGATCCCAGTGCAGGATGGCAATGGCTGCTGCTCCCAGCAGCAATAGATCTTACTGACAAGCTTCCAAAAAGCTTCTGCTCAGAGGAAGGTAGGGCTAAAGAACAAAGAGCCATACCTGAAGCTGCTTTGTCAAATGTTCCAGTCACAGAGTGCTTTCCCCAGGCGCACTCACAACCTCCCATTCAGCTCTAGAAGCTGTTCAGTGCTTCAAGTGCAGTGCAGTTCTCTGTTGCTGACCTAGGCTCCCTGGGTTCTGTTATTTACACCAGTGGGGGAAAATGGACAGAGAATTGAATTGTCTTTCCTGAGGTTACAGAGCAAGACAGAAATTAGAGTCTGTGTCAGCCAGGACTTCCTTGTACCTAACCTTCTTTGAGGATGTTTTGCTATAGGTAACATTCATATGTGATGTATTATTTAGATGTGAATTCTTTTTAATTTTAGCCATGTAAGAATTAGGTCTGTGATCTAAGATGTTTCATAGGGTTTCCATATCTGGTAGAGAAGCATGGGCAGCTTCAGGGAGAGAAGTTGTAACACTGGCAAGCATCAAGAGAGGAAAATCACCCCCTGGCCATTCCTGTTTCCATGCAACTGAGACAGCAGCAAGGCATGTGTTAGACATCAGCAGCTCAAACACAGGAGCTGAATGCCCCTGATATGTCTTACCAGCTGTATACTGCTGTAGGCAGAAATGTCTTCATGATCAGGAAGCCAAGGTTGTAACTCATGACATGTAGCCCTTGCTTGCCTGTGCAGTTGGAGGTTTCATGAGAAACATATTAATGATGTTTCCTTTTTCAGAGTGAAGCTGATGCAATGGCAGCATAGAAAGAAAGAGCAACCCATCTATGAAACAGTTCTGAATTACTGCTTGGTATTATCTTATGGACCTTTGCTGCCTAGTGCTTTTAGATAAGATGAAATGGTCATTCTTAAACAGCCTAGTGTGAAGTAAACCTTTTTCGGTATTGCCATTCAAGTTAATAGATGTAAAAATAGGTCATACCATTCATGCTGATAAAATGAAGACATTTCTGCCACATTCAGACTTTTAAACCTATCTTGGATGGTGTGAAGGAGACACCTAACCAGACAGATGGGTCAGGTATTGTAGCACATAGTACTCTTTTGAGTCAACAGAGCCTAGTTACATATAACCCTCTTAGGGAATGAGTCATAGAAATGTCTCTGTTATATTCTCTGAAGTTTCCTTTTTGCGATCTCACCACCACATATTTTGCCAGAATGTGAACAGTGCCTAAACCTGACAGAGGATACAAACGGGCCTGGGAACAGTTTAGCTTCTGTGTCTATGGTCACAGAGGACATCCATCTGTTTGATTAGCCTGGGGATATAAGCATTTCCAGCTGATAATTTTCATTTGAATAAAATTATATTGGGAATGGGAGTGGGGATAAAAGGGAGCAGATGATAATATAAATATATATTCAGGTGGGGAGGCGCATTGCTACCACTAATGATATTCATTATGGGTGTTGAAATAGAATTCTGACAGGATGGGAGCAAGAGTAGGAGTTGAGATCTGCTGGGTTTCCTGATAATTTCTGCGGACATACCAGCTCATTTAGTGCTGTTACAGCTCTCATTGCCCACCACTTACTGTATGATTAATGTGCTATAGGATTTCCTCAGACATTTATGACACCTTTAGGAATAGATATGACAATGACTTTATCACATGGAGTCACTTCATACTATCTGCATCTCCCCTAATGATTTATATATTCAGGAGTGATTTTATGACTAGTACTCAGTAACGTAATAAATGAGAAAATTCAATGGTCTGTAAATTACAACATTGATTAAAGAAGTGATTACTGATGTAACTCTTACATGACTATCATAATGCTTGCTTGTATTTCAGGACAACATTTACATGTTAATGATGAATCTATGGCAGTGTTCAGAAATATATTACAGCTTTAATCAAAATGTAAACATTTATAAACAGATAATGTTTATTGTAGAGGAAATGAGTAGACTTCCGTTACTCTTCCGTGGATGAAATCCATTCCAGAGGCAGCTTTGTCTTGACTGAAAGTGTCATTCCCTAATGAAGCTACGCATCAGAGTAGAGCTTTGATTTGCTGCTTGCCTCTGTTGAGACCTGTTTTGGTTTGTTGGGCTCCTCTTGACCAAGCCATGACAGAGCCTTGCTCAGTATAAATTCCACAGCACTGTGATCAGCTAGTGGCTCACTGCCTAAGAAACAGAAAATCAACCACCAGCTTCATAAATATTATCCAGTCTTTAGGCATCTCCAGCATAATTATGCCTCCTGAGTCAATGAAGGATTTTTGTGTTCAGCTGCTCCCATTGTAAGAGGCCATCATTAACATGCATAAAGAGAAGGGAGCATTTTTTGTTTGGTTCGGGTTTTTAGATGCCAGGGTTACACTTTGAGCTTGTTTTGCTACAGTGATTACCCTTTCTTCTTTCTTTCTCTCTTCCCTCTTCCCGCCTTAGGTTTCTGACAGATGTGACTATGTTTTTGTCAATGGCAAGGAAATGAAAGGCAAGGTGAATGCGCTTGTGAACTTCACGTATCAGTATCTGAGTGCTCCTCTGCAAATCACAGTCTGGGTTCCACGCCTGCCACTTCAGATCGACATTTCAGATACAGAACTGAGCCAAATAAAAGGCTGGCGAGTCCCAGTTGTTTCCAACAAAAGGTGGGTTTGAGTTGCTAAATTTCTTGGGTGTTTTTGTAAAATGAATGGAGTTGATTTTAACTCTCAGCAAACAAGAACAGCTGCAGCATCTGCACCCAAAATAAAGCATCTTCCCCTGAGGAGCAGCAGTACTGAATTCCCAGCTTTGCACCAGGCATCTGCAGATGAAATAAAGCTTTTAAAATCTGTGGCAGTTTTGCTTCTGTGCATTTGTCTGTCCTGTGCAACAGAGTACAGTGCAGGACTCTGGTAAGGTCCACTTACCCAGTAGCCATTGTTTGCGTATACTGGTGGTATAGTCCATTTGTATGGTTCTTCATCATGTTAGGTAACCATGAATCAGCAATGGTCCAAAAAACCCAGAAGGGTGGGCTGTTATTTAAGGGGATACTCTCCATGAGCACTCTTAATGTTAGCTTTCACTGATGTTCTTGAAAACAATTCTTTATGCTTCATTTTCTTATGAATACAGACCCACAAGGGACAGTGATGATGAGGATGAAGACGAGCGGAAAGGAAGAGGATGCACTCTGCAGTACCAGCATGCCATGGTGCGAGTCCTCACACAATTTGTAGCTGAGGATTCTAGCCCTTGGGGTCAGCTGAACTACCTGCTGGGCTCAGATTGGCAGTTTGACATTACAGACCTCGTGATGGATTTTATGAAACTGGAGGATCCTCACATTGCCAAGCTGCAGGAAGGCAGGATTTTGATTGGACGGGAAGTAGGAATGACAACGATGCAGGTACTGTGCTCTAGACTGCCACGTTCTGCCATTCCCTTAGACAACTAATGTGGGGGGTATAAATAAATGCAGTAGTGTTCTGCTATCTTGAAAGAGGGTAATTTCCCATTATGTTTCCATGACCTTCTAGAGTGTCACACAGAGCATTATCCGACAACAGTGATCCAAACTAGAGGTGGTCCGAGGTATGCGGCATGGCCAGAAGCTGGAAGCCATAGAGCCTTCAGAGTTGTTTAGGAGAGGCGGCATTTCCAGGCAGAACTGTTGCCCCACATGGGTGCAGGTTATCACCAGTCAGCTGATGGGCACCATTTTGACTTTTTGAGACAGAGATCTTTAGATTATGCCAAGTTACTTTTGATTTATTTAAACATTAATTCAGGGGGGAAAAATTACAGCCTGGTTAATAACCCTGAAAGGCACAAATGGCCAACACAGTTCTACCCCTGCTGAATCCTCACTAAAGCCAATATGTAAATGCATAGCTAGTCTAGGCTGTAGATCTGAGATGAGGAAGGTGGAGAAGACAAGCACGTGCATGAAATAGTTATTCTTAGTTCCCTAAAGACAGCAATATGGCCCTTAATTTCATTAAAGGGAAGGTATCCTACAACCTTGATGGTCCATCAGAAACAGAAAAGACAGAGAAATGAGAAAATTCAAGTAAAGAAGAGAAGGACAAATCCTAGATTTTGCTGACCTCCCTTTGAAATGATTGGGATGTGTGGTGAGCTTAACCATGCTGGGACACAGAATAACAGGGGAAGAAAGTTTTATATCGACTCTTCAAGTGAAGTGATGCAAATAACACAACTGAGATAGTAAAGCTCTCAGTACTGGATGCAATGTTTGTGGCCATAACCTCTCTACTGAATGTGTTTCCGACCCTGCTAATGAAATCAGACTGCATTTTCAGTGTGCTCTGCCATTTCATTTCTTTGCATAAAGCTTTGGAGACAAGAAGGGATGATGACCTCAAGAAAGGGGTTTTTAATTTTCCTAAGTTGCTCTTTTGTGTTTCTCCAAAGGTTTTGTCTCCTCTGTCTGACTCCATCCTGGCAGAGAAGACAGTGACTGTGCTAGATGACAAAGTGACCATAACAGACCTTGGAGTACAGATGGTGGCTGGGCTTTCGCTCTTTCTTCAGCCAAGTGCATCAAGTAGTCGGGCTATTGTGGCTACAGCCGTTGCCCAAGAGTTGCTTCATACCCCTAAGCAGGTAGTGTATACTCCATATTTACTGTTGTTGCCTGTTGGGATGGGGCAGTGTTTTATCAACATGACGTACAGATGATAATTCATAAGAAGTTTGGAAGTTAGACTTAAAATGTAGTTATAATACTTGTCCATGTCAATTACTTTCCTCTAGAGGTACTCTGGAGTTGTCTTCTCATGTCTTCCCTTCAGATATGGATTTAATCTGCAGCAAAATTTCTGGCTATACCAAAATATATTTTATATAATTTAAATTTTTAATGCCCTTTCTTTGGATGATGCAACATCTGTTATTTTCACAACACAGGCAGTCTTTGGACAGTGATCCATATTTGCTATATGAGCATGCCCTTTTTTCCATGCCAGAGAGCAGAGAGCTCTCTGTGTCACAACAACTTAATATTTTTAGGAGCTATAAAATAGAGGCAGAAGATAACCAAATACATTTCTTTTCCTTCCTGGAGCCACAGCAAATTGCCAGGCTCCTCTCTCCTTCTATTTTTTAGATGGATTTGGGGCAGTTATCATTCAGTTCATGTGCCGATCCTACTTAATTTAAGCCAGCAAATTCCTATATCTGTAAAGGGAGTCTTTGAAGCAGCATGTTTCAGGCCACAACCCACATGGAAAAGAAGATTGGAGAACACCCCCAGATCAAGGCAAACAGTTTCTCTGGAACAGATTAAAACCAAGGGTCAGTAGCAGTGGAACAAGCTATATGTTCATTGCTCTTTCAGTCAGTTAACTTGAAGAGTGGGACTGGGGACCATGCAGTTAAGTCTGTCCACAGCTACTCCTCTCACAGAAGCTGTATTTCGTCTCACATAGATAGGGAGAGATCTCAAGTTTTATGACTCATTTCCATTATTATTGCTACCTAATTTTCTGTAACATAAAAATAATTCAGACTGTTTTATAACTTTGCGACAGGAAAATGTCCAAACTAGAAGGACATGCTGCCCATCTGTTCCATTTACTGCATCCTGTAAACATAAGAATCTTATGTAATTAACCCATTTATAACCTTCTCCAGGGCTTAGAAACCATGTTTGACATATTGTCTTTAGACAAAGACTGTAAAAGCAAAAGCTAAAGCCTGCCTAACCCAATTCTGTTATGTAGGACAGAGCACCATTTGTCCTGCAGCATGATTGGAAGAATCATGGTTTGATTGCAGATAAAAGAGCTTGTGGATCTGGAAAGGTTGTACAGATATATTGTTAGCTTCTTAGATTTATAGACTATCTGTCCAGAGTATGCAAAGATATTCATCAACATCAGGTTATGCCATATTATGACAGGGCATTTTAGTAGTGCACAACGTGACATCTCCTATTGTATTATGATATGGCAATATAATATGGCTTGTCACTATATACCAGTACAATTGGCAAGTTATGAAGTCATGCAAAAGAGTAAAAATGTGTAAATGTGGTTTGGTTTGGAATTATTTTTTCCAGCATCTGTGTTATGGAACAATTTTAGTGACATATTTTGTTTAAGTTGATACTATTTTGCAAGACAATTTCATTTTCCCCAGAGTGGCACAGTTCTGATACTGAAGTGTCTGGGCATATCAGGCTGTCATTCTGAGACTAGGCTTTATTAGAAGGCAGTGGAAAACCTTCTCTACACCAGGATTCATTAGGGACTGTAGTGATAGGACAAGGGGTAATGGGTTCAAACTTAAACAGGGGAAGTTTAGAATGGATATGAGGAAGAAGTTCTTTACTATAAGGGTGGTGAGGCACTGGAATGGGTTGCCCAGGGAAGTTGTGAATGCTCCATCACTGGCGGTGTTGAAGGCCAGGTTGGACAGAGCCTTGGGTGGCATGGTTTAGTGTGAGGTGTCCCTGCCCCTGGCAGGCGGGTTGGAACTAGATGATCTTAAGGTCCTTTCCAACCCAAACTATTCTATGATTCTATGATTCTATCCGGAACACCCAGGGAAATCTGGTTGCTTAGCATTAGTCCCAGATTAGTCAGTTTTTCCCACTCCTTCAATGCACAGAGACTTCTGTCCCAGTTTCCTGCAGACATGGAGCAGTAGCATGATCTTGTGGAATCCCACTTTCTCTGCCTCTCCTTCTAGCTCCTCCAGTCTGGAGCCTGCCCACTCCCATTGCCTGTGCTTGTCTTCCTACCACCTCCTCTTCACCAGGAGTAAGGGAAGTGTCCTGCCTGCTTCCCAGCTGAAGGCTCTGTTGGGAGCATCATTCCTCATTGTGGGGAATTTGCGAGGGTCAGTTCCTGCTCAAGCACTGTGAGTGTTTGCAGTCCTGATCCTGGTTGTGCTGGGTCAGTGTGGATCCTGAGCATAGTCCTAGTTACTGGGGCACTTTGGCAATGCCTTCATCCCAGAGGCCTGAACTAATTCCACATAATGTAGAATTCACATTTCTTACCTTATTGTAAGACACTCACTCTCAGGCCTGAATCTTACTCAGCCTATAGACAGAGCTTTCCCAAGGAAGGGCATTGAAAAGAGACCTTAGGGACTTTGCATTTGCACCACTAAAATAAGAAGACAGGAATAGATTTCAGTGGGAAATGCATCAAAGGAAATAGCGTTAGCACAGGAGACACTTCTAGAGTCACATACATCTTTTAATTTACAGTTTGAATGAAGGGTATAACATTTAAGTCTCTTGCCCTTAGATTAATTAATGCAAGTGTAGGAATGCTTGTGGCTAAATTTTGCAAGCAGTGACTCATGATTTGGAGTGTATCAGCTGAGATCCTTATGGAGCTGGAATTTCAGAAGGCAAGTGCTGAGTATTTTTCTGAAAATCAAGCCCTTTTGAAAGAGGGTTTTTTCAAGGAGACAGCCAAGAAGTAAGCATAGACTTGAATATTGCAAGGATTTCATTATTTGTGTCTTTTACTCTCAAACAAGTTTATAAAAAGGCCCAAATAACTCACGCAAACCTTGCTGATGCAACTGAAAAACAGTTCGGATATCTGAAGGTTTTATTTTTCTCAGGAATGATTGCATATGTCTCAGCACTGCTATGTGAAAAAAACAGCCAGTGTGTTCTTAGTCAAATGTTTTCCTTGGCTTCACTTTGGCACCTTCACTAGCCAAGCTTCAATATAGATTAGTGAATGTCCTTGGGTAACTGGTACTCTGGCGGGCACAATATCGTCCCTAGCAGATTAAGCAGGACATCTGTAGAGTGCAATGGAAGGCATAAAGTGTTATACAGATTGTGCTGTTACAGATCTTTCAGTGTCATAGGAATGAATTCAGTATTTTTGTTGTGACTTTCTTTCAATAAATTTAATGACTAGATTAGTTCCTTGATTATAATAACCGCACCATGTCTGCATAAGTTAGCTAACTTTATCTATAGTTGCGCAGCTAATTACCTGAGATGACCTTGAGGGATGCTGAGCCCATACTTCCTTTTTCTTTTTGAGTCAATTTGCACTGGAAAGTGGATCAATGATTTAGGTGCCTAAAAATAAATGCAGGTTGACCAACTTTTAAAAAGCAGAGTTGATGTATCTCCTGAAAATCTGGAATCCGTGGCCATGAGCAGTCTTAATTTTAGTGGCCACCTGCTCAGGTAGGACAGCTGTTCCATTTGTCTTGCTGATGGTTCTTAAAATCAATACTTCCATCCTCAAGGCTTCCCCAAAATGTAAATGAAAGAAAACCTAGAGTGTTTAAGTATTTTCTGATCTGAGTGAGCTTCAAGGACTCTCAAATTTCAATTGGCTCTGCAGGCAAACTCATTCATATCATGGCTTTTTCATCACCGTAGCCACCGTACATGTGGTCTAATGAGCTGATATGGGAGAGTGAAGAAATCAAAAAACAGAGCCTTAAATAAACAGCTGTGTGCATTAATGTATCTCCAGCGCTACTGGAAAACTGAAGACCATTTCTCTGGGGCAAAGAGCAATGCTAGTGCTTCCTAAAGGCCAAGTTCTCCTCTTTCACATGTGCAGCTCCTGTTGACATCAGTGACAAGACCCAACCCTGTGAGGTCATCTGTAACCTCAGGGAGTGTTCTCCAAGAGGTCTGCTCTCATTCTGACAGGAGGTGAAGGTGCTCGGCACCACTACCTGAATTGCAAGCTAGAGTTACTTGCATGTCCCTGCCTTTTGGATCGATGCAGTATGTCCTGTTTTAGTTTATGTCCTTCACGCAAACTAGTTCTGAGAGTTCACTGGCATCATGCAGTTAAGTAACGGATATTAGGGTATTTTTATGGTGTGGATTCATTACCACATTCTGGCAGTATAAATTACACTTACATTGTATTTATATCTTCTTTAAGCTGACAGAGCGATGCAATGGCTCACAAGGATGACAAAGGAATTAAGCAGCATGGGAAAGGAAGAAAGGATGTATTGTTAGATAAGAATCTGAATTCTTCCCTTGCAAATACAAGCAAATTCCCACTGGAAAGGAATGTCACATTAGCAGATTGGACAAAAAGGAGAGAAAGAAATACACAGTAGGGGAATTCATGGTTTGAATTAAGATCTGAGTCTTGGCTGCCTTTCATTTCCACATCGTAATGATCAAGCCCAATTTTTACTACACAACCCACAGGTTTAAAAATAAATGCACGTGTAATACTTTGATATTTCATGTGACAAAATTGTTAGGGAAACCCATTTCAGCATTCAAGTCCCCAGACAGAACAATCAGAGCTGTTCTAACAGCAGCTGCTGAGAGCAGTATTCTCTTTCCTTTATTGGAGAAAGGGATGTATTTGTCTTCTGCAGAGCCATCCAGCCATCCATTTCTTTCCTTCGGTGTCCTGCCTCACTCCAGGACTATTGCAGCTGACCCCAGCAATTGAGGGCCTATTCACAAATACTTTTATTTGTGCTTTAGTGAATGGAGACCGTTAAAAGGCGTCTTTATTCTGAGAATGGAATAAAATCAAATATACTGGTAAGTCCTCACATCTGTGTTTCTAAGCAGAGAATTCTCTAAAATACAACCAGTCCTACACACTTTATTCCCCTATTTTTTGCTTGAAGAATACAAAATAGCATGCCCTGGTATCAAGCTGACCCCAGCTTTTTTGAGGAGGTATTGAAGGACACTTTGTTTTCACTGGCTGTGATGCTACAGATGGGCTCAGTGGAACATCATAGGACAAGCAGATTTTCAAATGCTGTATGCTTTAGAGGGCAGAATAATCACCACTGTAGCTCCCAGATTTTCACGGGCAACTTGTGTGAGTCCCAGCACAGAGGGACTCATTAGATCTCTGTATAACAGGCTTTCTTCTGAGCTTCCAAACCAGCTCTGCTTCCTGCATTCAGGTTGCCTTTTGGAGTGTGAGTCTCCTTGTTTTATCTAGGTGGAACAGACAGACATCAAACAATGGTGTTTGTGGTGACTCATACAGCAGGGTTTGAAGTATTCCAGGTCAGGCAATACTAAGTTCCTTGGGGACTGTTGGTTTCCATTAGTGTGCCGTGTTACTTCTGTACCCTTGTAATTTCCCCTTTGTTACACCCACCTAAATGTAACAAGTGGATAATGAGGGAGATATTGTTTGCATCTTAACAAAAAGAAAATTTATCAAGTGGCATATCTGGACTGATAAACATCAATGTAATTCAAGGCCAGAAAAGGTGGTGGAATTGCAACAGATCAAGAACTGACCAACTCGCTGAAGTTATACCTGGAAGAGATGAAGGGACCAACAAAAACACAAGGGAAAATGTAGTCAAAATGTGTCTTGATAATGAAGGCTTTTTATGTGCATGATATTTGATAATTGACAGTGGCTGTAGGAAGCAGTTTCTTCATCTCCTCTGGACTGGATTTTGCTGTCATTAACATGATCTAATGCACATTATCTGGCTCACTTCACATCATCACAGTCACCATACAAACCATCTGTTCTCTAAGAGACACTGGCATTAATGGGCAATAGTGGTTCATTTGTTCTGGGAGTGCAGCTGAGTGTGTGTGTGTGTCTGTGTGCACATGTGAAAGAGAGGAAAAGTGGAGGGGAAGAAGACTGGAGAGGCAGAAGTAATTGCTTATGCTTGTTAATTAGTGAACACAAGTATTTGTCACCTCAGTGTTGAGGGCATCAACTAGGGGCAACAACTTTGCAGGTAAGAAGTCTCCAATCCATCTTCATCTGCTGATAGTAATTGGAGGACCTTGTCAAAGACTTGGAGGGGATTTATTGATGCGGTACGTAGGATTTGCAGAAACAGCTCTTTGAAGGACATGGTACTAAATCATTTCTTTTTTCTTTACAGCTTTTCAGAATTTACAATCATTTGGGAAATTCACTTCCTTCCCCTGCCTTCAGCTTTCCTTTAGCGATGTGAATGAGAGGAGATGATCTCTTGCCAAATAGAATATTTGGCTGATACAATATACTTTGGCAGGATTTGAAATTCTCTCCCTCTTTCTCTCATTTGTTTTCTTTCCCTTTAATTAATGTTGTCCATAGTATAGGCATGACAATGTTGTGTTGTGTTGTGAAAAAATTGGTTCTTCCTACAAAAAAAGAGTCTCTTGGAAATAAAAAATGCCAATGATGGTTGAGAATAATGGGTAACCTATTGCACACCTCTGTTACCTATAGTAAATCACATGTGCACCTGCATATTTCAGCTGTCTTGCTGTTTCATTTTCTCTATTTCTGCTTCAGGAAAACCAGGAATGCAGAATAGTGGAGAAATAGTATGAAGAATAAAAGTTGTTTTGAAGTTGCTTACAACTTCATCAAATTCTAGCCATTTGGGCTGACTTTCTGCATGCGGGCTGCCTCTTAACCTAAAAGGTGCCTAAGGGCTGCTAAAGCAGAAAGGCATTGAGATAAGAAAGCCAAACAGGGATGTGGATATCTTGAAGAAGGCAAGAAAGAATATGTGCCTCTCATACGTGTTCCTCTCCAGGGTCTGGATGGGTGCCCTGGATTCCTCAGAGGTGCTGTTCTACCACCAGTAAAACCTACTTGCGTAGTAAGGGCCATAATCAGATGTGGGGCTTTGCAATGCTAGGTATGCTGTGTTTGGCTATTAAGGAACGCACAAAGGATTTAGTAATGTAAATCCTTTTGTAGAGGTGTGGAACTATGGAAACTCTCCCCACCCACCCACCCAGCAGAGATGAGAGGAGGCACAAGCCTCCATAATTTCCAATCTTAAGTGTACAGAATTATGCACTTATCCTATTCTGCTCTCCAAAAGAGAGCAGTTCTGGCAGACAATATCCAGCCTGTTGTGATGTCTGCTTGAGATGATGCTGGTGTTTTTTCCTTCCATAGGTTGATGGAAAGCAAGTGTATTTGAGATATCTCCCCAGTGGTATGCAAGGCTGTCCTTTTGTTTTAGCCAGAAGGGAGGCAGTAGGGTGTTGAATTGCCAGAGGAGATGCATCTCTACACAAATCCACTGAAAGAAAATCCTTTACTTTCCCACGACTGGGTTTGATCTGCTATAGATTTCTATGATATAAATCTAAGCTGTGCCCCGCAGCTTGTATGTTTCTGTCTGTTCAGCCATTTCAGGGTTTTTCTCTCACGGAAGATCAGCTGTTTTAATTTCCTTACACAATTCACCCTTCCCTTCACAGCTTCTGAGCTACCCTGGCTCTGTTTCAGCTGCTTGAAGTGCATTTGAATCACCAAGAACTTTGCCTTCTTTCCTGTTGTGCCAACTTATTTTTCCTCTTTCAGTCCCTCAAGAACTTGCTGATAGTGCTTTGTAAATTAAATATTCGGTATAGCCCAACCTTCTGCACAGCTAAATGCCCCTTGCTGTTTTCATTGAAGAGCTTTAAATTTAACTAGAAGGGTAGCAATTCCCTTAGTTTATAACCATAGCATAACAAATTGTAGCCAATTGAAAACCACATTAGGTTGTAAATTTGCATTATGACTGGCCATTTGGAGGGTGGCGATGTTTTTCCCTGATGGTGATTTTCAGCTCAGTTGTTCTGATGTACCCAAGTGTAAAGTTATTAGGGCCATCTGCAGTTTAAGTCTGGGAAGAAAAGAACTTCAGGTTTGTGTGAAGTTGCACTCAGGCAATCTGCCTGCATGTCTGCTGCCTAAACAGGCAAGACATAGAGCAAATGAAACACTAAAGAAATATCCTGCAAAGAGAGCTACTGAGACGTGGAGAAGTAAATATCTGTATCATCTGGATGGGATTTCAAATGGCAAAGAGCTGACCTCTAGCTTTGTGTTTTCTTCTAATGATGATTTCTAACAGTGCTACCTGCAGAGAACAAAGACAGTCCAATTAAATCTAGGCCATTTGTATTTTTGTCATAGACATCATACCAGAAACCCCGGCCTCCTCTCCTTGACACAGAAATGTAGTAGACTTTTTAATTATCTCAAAGATAAAATGTGTTTTACTTAGAATAAATGTTTCTCCAGCAGAACAGTAATTCTTCCATGAGTCTTTTTCTTTTCAGTTGAATCTTCTGCTCCAACCATTTCCAAGATACCGTGGTAGCTCCTTATTCCTGCTAAGATATTTATGCCTTGCTTAATGTGACAGCTCCCTGTGACACCTGTACATGGAGAACATGAGGAAAATAAGTGTTCTGTCAAGTGCCTGTAGTAATTTTTCTGGTTTGTCTCTTTCAGCTTTTGTATGACAGGAATGACTTTCTTTATAAATTGTGTAAATTGTAGCTTGTTAATGGGTACACTTTGGTACCCATTTCGTATTATTTACTAAGTTCTTTTGCAAAACATTAGCAGGAAGAATAGCAGTGGAACCTTTAGTGAAAAATGTGACCAATTTTCTGCCCCATCAGTTGAAGCTTGGTTTGCTTTAAATGCAGTGCAGAGCCCTTGTCTTCCATTTTCTCCAGCTGCTGTTCAGAGCTGTGAGATTGATGAGCTGCAATGGTTTGATCTGTTTTATTTAAGACCCTGTCTTTAACCGTATCACTCTCCTTTCAGGAAGCTGTAGTAAGCACCTGGATTCAGTTCAGTGACAGCTCTGTTACTCCGCTGGACATTTATGACTTTAAGGACTTCTCCCTTTCTGCTGTATCATTAGACGAAGCTGTTGTCTCGATCCACCAGAATGCTGCCTTAAAATGGCCAGTTGTGGCAGCAGAAGGTGAAGGTCAAGGCACATTAATCAAGGTGGACATGATGATTTCTGAAGCCTGCCAAAAGTCCAAGAGGAAAAGTGTCCTGGCTGTGGGGAATGGCAACATCAAAGTCAAGTTTGGCCAGAACGATGCAGATTCCGATACAGGTGGAGATTATGATGCTGATGAGATTGAAAACCATGCTAGTGACCGGCGGCACAAAGTGTCGGATCAGGAGCGGTATGGCCAGGATGGACGCTATTATGGTAGCTCTTCAGCAGAGCGAGAGGAAGGAGCCATCAGGAAAGTCAGCACCACAGCAAAATCTGTCATAAAAAATAAAGTCATTAAAAACAGTAGGCTGGATGGTGGCAAACTCTCAGATGATAGCCAGCTGCAGAACATTCCTATAGACTTCACCAACTTCCCTGCTCAAGTAGACCTACCAAAAGGCAATGCGGGCATGGAGGAAAACGACCTGGTGCAGACACCCAGGGGCCTTAGTGATTTGGAGATTGGGATGTATGCTCTGCTAGGGGTCTTTTGCCTGGCAATTCTAGTCTTCCTAATAAACTGTGCAACATTTGCACTGAAGTACCGTCACAAGCAGGTTCTGGTGGAAGGACAGGCCACCATGACCCATTCCCACGACTGGGTCTGGCTGGGAAATGAAGCAGAACTGCTGGAGAACACAGCAGATTCATCGCCTCAGCAGGATGAGCACACAACTATTATTGACCGAGGCTCGGGTAGCGAGGAGAGCAACCAGCTCCTTAATGGCAGTGCTCAGAAGAACATCCAGAGCCAGGTTCACAGATGTGCTGACTCAGGGGGCAAGCACGGAAAGGAACAGAAATCTGAACCTTTACATTCACCAACATCTAAACGGAAGCGGGTAAAATTCACAACATTCACTACCATCCCCCCTGATGATGGTTGTCCTACTGTCAACTCAATCCTAAGTAGCAATGACGATGACATTAAGTGGGTGTGCCAGGACATGGACCTGGGGGACTCCAAAGAGATACGAAACTACATGGAGAAGTTCAAAGACAAAGTGTAACTCCTTGCTGGTTTTCTGGGTTTAACCACACCTTGATGCCTTCAGTTCTACAGTATATATTGGGACAGAAGATGGGGAGGGGAAGGAATCACCAGGAGAAATGATGAGGCAGTTTTTATAATCAGGGAAAGAATTTTGCCAAACTGTCCATGGTTTGTTTTTGGTTTTTGCTTTGTTCTATTCTGTTTTGGTTTGTTTTCCAGCAGTTATTCTGCTACTCATGGATGTAGGAAGTGGAAAATAAATAGAAACGAACAAGGAAATGGTATGACCAGTAGGATGAACTGGGCAAGATGAGGCTGTGAAAAATTGTCTTTTGGGTCATACAGATAATGGTAGTAATGTTTCAAAGTACCAAAAATCTTTGTAAAAAGAGAATATAAGAGCATGAAAAGAATGAGCAAGGGACAAACATTTTTTCTGGTTTTCTGATAAAACATCAAAATTACGGACATATGACCCACAAGGAGACTGTTTAGATTGTTACTCAAGCTGTTTCTTTTATTTCTTCATTTGAAGAGAAGATGTGTCTTTGGCATTACATATGAAGGAGGAAGAAATTACCAAGTGTTTTTATTTTTACTTTCCTCTTTGTCTTGTACGTTGAAACAGGATAATTCTCCCTCTTGTATTTTTCCTTTAACTGTCTTGAAAACAGAAGAATTTTAAATTCACTAAGCTCACAGTGGACCAAGAATATTTTGTTTCTTAGTCAGCTATAAATAATCTCCTGTCATTTAAAGAATTCAGGGGATAAGTATTGACAACTAATTTCCATGTGGTGTCTCTTCTGGAAGTTTAAGCCTCCATTGTTTCCCCCTAGCTAGAAATACGTTCTGTTTGGAAGAAGTATTCCTTTTACTTTCAGGTTTGGATTGTTATTTTGTTGTTTGTTTTAAATTTCCACAACCAAAGTTCCCATGTTTCACCAAGGGAAGAAGGTGCTGTTTTATGTTAGCTTTTAGAAGTAACAATCGATGGGAGTGCCCCACTGGTGCATCTTCAGTGTGCCTGGAACTGAGACCATCACAGGCCAAATACATAGAGCCTGGATTTGGGGAGCTTTTTATTGCAAGTCCATGAATTCATCATTTTGTGCTGTAATTTTCTGTTTATTCTAATGTCACCAGCTCTCATCAAACTCTGAACGTAAGAAGAATGGACAGAAAGACATTGATTGTCCCCAGACTTTAATTTCCTTTTCCTGGGAGAGCTGGCCTCTGGACAGACTGTTGGGAGGGAAATATTGCAGAAGCAAGATCAAGAAATATCTGGAGCTATTTTATAGATTTTTTTTTTTTTTGACATTGGACCAGCTAAGACTGCAAATTTTAGACTAGATTTAAAGCTGATGTTTTGAATAAGAAAACACAAAACCAGTAATAAATCTGAAGCAAATACAAAATGGAGATGTAGATTTGTTGTGTAAAGTGGCAGAACTGTGTTGACTCAGGGCCAGTTTACACTAAAGAAGGACACAGATCAAAATCTCTACAAGGAAGCCACTGTCATCCAAAACCTTTTGTAACTAAAAGGAAGATGGTATATCCCGCCTTTTGGAAAGCAGTATTATGTTCTGACTGTTAGCCAGAAGCACTTGCATTGTCCTGTCTTTACCATGTATCTCTTTTTTTTATTACTAAACTCAGTAGTTTGGGTTTTTTTACTTGGACAAAATCAATCCTGCCACCCAGTAACATAGATGGACGTTTTAACAAGATATGCCTAGTATGCATTGTAGACTGAAAGAATGTAATATTTATTTATACATGTTATACGAATTGTAATTAAAATGCTTTACATGGCTTGACAAATGAAGCTCTCTTTTCTGCGGGGAGGGTGCTCCTTCTGTTATTTCTGTGTTGCAGTACTGCATCCGCTGCCTAACAGCTGAAACAAAACTTAAGCCACTTTCTGCAGAGAGAATAGAGATGTATGACGGTTTTTCCCTGCTCTGACCCTTCCTTTGTGAACCGCTTCCCCTTCCCACCCAACATGCGGTGATGATGATGGATGGCAGGAGAAGACAGCAGGCAGGCACAGTTCAGGGCAGTGTCACTATTCATCTTGTTCATCTTCATGCCTACCATCAGCATGAACAATTCCAGAATTCTTGCTTCTGATGTGTGCAACTTTGGTGCAGCCCAGTCATAATTAATTATGTTGCTTCTCTGATTGATACAGTAGGTTCAAATGGAAGCAAGCTTCACTGAATCACAACTGACATATACAAAGCACCCCGTATCCCAGAGGACCCCAAGCTGCTTTACAAGCTAAGCACAGTGATGCATCAGCCACACCTCAGGGATCAGTATATTTTCCTGGGAAAACGCAGGTGTCTCTGAGGTGCAAAAGGCATTTACAGCACAGAGCTGCAAAGTACGACAGCAGAGGAACAAGAAAAATAGTATGGAGCAAAAATAATACACCATGGTAGCACAGGATATAATTATTTGAAGTGCATTTTTAAGAAAGCAGTGATGTGCTGAACAGCCCCTGTTTGAGCACATGTGAAGAATGGCATCTCCAGTAACTCAGTGCTCCTGAGCACTTTCTGGGATACAGGCACAACACTGGCTGGAGAGGAAAGGGGTAATTACTACATCAGTGTTGCTAGTCCATACACCCTGACTTTGCTCTTTGTTTTTGGCAGCTGAGGCTTTATAGGATCAGAAGAGAAAGGGTTTCTCTATCTAACATAAACATTTGGCTACTGAGGGAAAGCCTTGTGAGGAGAATTCGTCTTGCTCAGTATTTCCATGATGACATGTGCATGTCTGTCTCCTCTTGCTATCTCACAACATTATCTAAGGAAAGTATTCTACCGTGAATGAAAACGCTATTCCTAATTCGCCTCCTCTCCAAAAGTGCTTTTCTCAAACAAGAAAAATGTGTCTTTGTTGAAATTAAAAGTGGAGGAAAATCAAAGTTTCCCGTGAGAAACTATTTTGCAATTCCTTTTCAAAAGCAGTGATGTAAATTTTTGTGGAAAGACATGCTCCTGTATTAATGCAACTCAGATTGAATTCAACATTCCCAAAGAGGAGCAGAGCTGTTCTGTCATGAATAGGAAAGTTATATCTTATTCATAGTTTCATTATTCATTGAAATTGTCACTATTTTTTGCTTTTTATTTGTAGACTGCATATATAGTTCTCTGTTATATTGACCTTGGCCTCTACACTCCTGATGCCTCCTTGGGAGCAAAATTTCATTGACGATTAGCCATGTGTCAGTTCTCAGTGACAGTATTTTGGCATTATATTTAAATTAGAAAATATAATCCCTGTTGAGTCTCTCCAGAGTGGGTGGTTTCAGAGGCTTGCACATGTAGAGTCCATAGACAGCGGCCTTTAACACTGGGCTGGACACTTGCCATTCATAAATACATACAGCATTTCAGACACACTGCAGATTACCATCGACATTTGTTACAGTTCTGACTTACTCTTTATCTTGTCTGTATCATAATAATCACTTTGCAAACGCTGATAATCACAAGTGCCAACATGAGCACATGCATGGCCAAAGGGAGAGGCTTAAGCAGCAGTTTCTTAAATGCTTCAGGACTTGGGGCAGTCAGCGCTGCCACTTGGCCAAAGCAAATTAAATGGCAACATAACCTCCCTGAAGCACATGAAATTGTTTTCTCTGGTATTTTTCTTTACTAACACATGCCTGTTATTGATGTCTTTTAGTTCCTGAGTTATCGACTAATGGACTTCAGCTAATCTCCAAATTGGCAACATGGTGGGGTTTAAAAGCTGTAAGAGGAAGACACCTGATGTACTGCGTATCGTAATATGACATCAAATCATAGTGAAGAAGAAGAACCACTGCTCCAGGTTCTGTACCATATATGTGATAGTAGTCAAAATGTGGAAAACATGTTCAGACAGGGCATGGTGTCTTTAACAGGCCCACATAATGCAAGGGTTGTGATGGCTGGGGGCGAAGGCTTGGGAAGCCTCTCCAGTCCCAAGGCTTCAACTGTTATGTTGGTCACAGGTATGGGATTTCTGTCAATAGCCACCCCTGTTGTAAATCTTTGTGGTTTGAAGCCATCTAATAGAGCCATGCTGGACTTTTTAATTAATATATCTATATGAGAAGTCCCTGACTGTTTAGGAAGAGTTTTAAATCTGTTTTACCACACAATAGAGCTGAATCTGTGTGCTTCCCTGGCTGAGGGGTTTGTTTGCCTCTGCCATGAAAATAGAAAGAGATAAGGCTATCAGGAGTGCTCTGGAGATCTAAGTTGGATGGGGGCAATGCCTGCCTCTCCTAGCACAGCCTGCTCTCTTTCTCAGCATCAGAAATTGCTTCATGCATCTTGATATTTCCTTTACTAACCTCTGCCAGCCTGGCTGTTTAGGATGTTCCTTCAAACAAAGCAGGGAGAGCGTCTCTTGCTGTGGGTCCCTGCTGCTCCGTCAGGCTGGCTCAGCTGCCAAGGGGCTTGCTGTCTTTCCTGGAAATCTTGGCACTGTGCTTCTCTGTGCTCTATGTAAGTCTTAAGCCCAGAGGAAGCTTAGAAGAGGCCATTGATTTTGACTCCTGTAAACCTGTGGCTGAACAGGACCATGTCTTCAAAATTGCATGGTCTTTGCGAAGAAAGGCTGTATTTGAAGAGACAACAGAGGGAATTAAAAAAGGGAAAAACTCAGCCCTGCCTTCACATTTAATTTTTCTGAAGCTGCAGAACACTGTGCTTCAGAGACAGAGGCAAGTACTGAGATTTTTCAATTTATCTTCCACTGACCAAATATTCCATCAAAGCCCAATCCTGAGCGAGCCACCACAAATGATCATCTCAGGAGGGAGGAAACCACCGGGCTGTGAAATATCATTTATTTGAGAAATTCACATTGGGTCAAATGTCAGGATTTACATTTCTTAAGCTTTGCTTCGCTGCAGTTCCAAAGGCTTCAGCATAGGGTGCAGAGAGCTGCTCTGAACATCACTTGTCGCTGTGCCTTACGTGCCAGGTGAGGGAATCTATGAGTGCTAGGGGTGCATGGCTGCAGAGATAAAACACTGCAAGGTACATTCTTCTGACAAGGAGCCAAGATGGAGGATCATTAATAATAATTCGCACTTAGAGGGGAGCCTTTCATCTGGGAAGCTCGGTGACTTCCAGTTGTTGCTAAAGGATGAAAAGGTGAGCAGCCTCAAGTGGTCCTGTTCTCTCAGATGAGACCATGCCAAGTGAACACATTGCCCTTCTCAAGGCTACGAGCTGTACCTGTGTGAGGGCTGGGTTCTCTGCTAGGGGAGGGAATCAGTGAAATCACCTGGTGCAGGCAGCAACAAGGAGCCTAACCTGTGGGGAAGGGAGAGCATGTGATGAAGGTCAAGCCTGGTGTGAAAGCCGTGCTCTGGTGGGGTGGTGCTGTGTGTGATGAGAGGCAGCTGTGGATGGGAGAACAATGCTTGCAGGAGGAGGAAGTGGTCAAGTTCAGAGAAGGGAAAGTCTCTTGTTGTTGTGGGGCTGCTTGTATGGAATGGATCTGTGTGAAAAAGTGAGTTTTGCTTTGTTTGGGTGGTTTCTTATTACTTGGTTGTGTCTGGAGGGGAGGGTAAGTAGTTTGCTTGAATATCCCAGGTTTGGAAATTAGCAAGAGAAACTGTGTGTTTATTATGTCTTTGGCAAGGGGAAAGCCACTGCCAAAGGATGTATGATGCAGTTTGCCTGCTACGTGTGCATGAGAACACCTCGTAGTGCAAAGTCAACATGGTATATCCTGGATTAGAAACTGGATTATGAATTCTTCTGATATGTCTTAACTGCTGGGAAGTCCTTCAACATGTGAGCATGCTGGCTTGCCTTCAGCTTCTGTAAATACTTTTATGTTGATTAAATTTGAGAGATTACCTGGAAAAGGCTCTTTCTTTTAGAAAGCAGAGGTGCGGTTAGTTCGTGGTGCTACACTGAACTTGCTGCTTTGGAAATAGGATAATGACCCCTAATGTTTGCACTTATATTTCTTCTTTCCAAGCTCCAAGACCAAGTAGATAGAGCAGCAAGAGTTTGCTTTGTTTTGAGAGGCTCCTAGGCTGTATTTCAGTGCTTAAAAATAAGCTGTTGGCAAAGATGCAGCAGCAGACGGAGATAATGATGTAAATTACCAAATAACTCTCAGTCTTGATTTCTTATTTTGGACAAACTCAGACCCATTCTTTTTATGCTTATGCTAGTGAGGAATTAAAGCTTTTTGTGGGAAGCGACAGTGTCAGAGCCAGTCACAAGCATCTTGGAGGCAATCTGTCTGATGTTCAGCTAAGCCATATCAAGTTGCAAAGATGCTCTGTACTAATTACCCCTTTGGCTGCTGGAGGGGCTGCTCTGTGCTCTAACAGGAACGTTGCAGCCAATCATGCATCTTTCTTCAGTAGCATGTCTAAAGATAGGGTTTTTTCCTCCCTTTATTTTCCTCTTGAGCCTATATCTGAAGTTTTTTCAGGTAACCAGTTTCCAGCATGCTCCGTGGCTATTTCAGGTGGTGGGTACTGAATTACCTCTGTGCTCTGGCTGCCGGAGTAGCTTCTCAACTCTCCTGAGCCTTGTACTGCAAGACGCAGGGATCAGTTTAACTCCCTGAATTCAGATAATGTGAGTAACAGCTGAATTCCTGGAAGCCACAATTTAGGTTGGAATCCTTCATAAAGAGACTGCAGCACCGTAATTATCTGGGCACTTTTGTGTGGCTGCAAATGCAGGGTAGGAGGGGGAGTCTTACAGAAGGCTTTTGGTAGTTGTGCCACTGTCTCACACGTGGCCTACCAGAAGAGGCACCTGGCTGAGAAATGCCTGTTTTGCCGTCAGCTGTATCAAACTCTGCTCATTCACTGCTTGTTTCTTCTGCTGGTCAATGTTTTAAGCTTCTAGAGATTGCTCATTTAACTTTCAGCATTAATAATGAAAAGCCACTGGTAGAAATTGACATTATTCAGATCTCCTGTGAACTGTGGGGAAAGGGAAGGTAGATGGAGGCATGGATAGCTAATGTTGTAGAACTGAAGAATGAGAGTGAAGTCCTGTGAGAGGAAAGATAAAGACTTCAGTTGTATAAAGGCTAAGATTGCTTATTTTAGTTTGGTTCTCTAACACACCTATGATTTCCCTGACTATTGTGGTCTTGGTTTGGGGGTAAGATCTGCACACGCCCACTGAGGCTTCCAGCAACGTTGCCTGGCTGTCATTACGTGGAGTGAGAGCAGCACAGCAGGTACCAGAGCCTCCACTCTGACAATCTGCTGACACCTGAGGATCTGTATGATAAACAGTTCTGTTGGTAAGGGCTGTCTATAGAATTGATAATCTGGCTGTATGCGATAGAGACTTATTCTAGAAGCAGGTTGTAATTGTATGTTTTCTGATGACGGGGGAGATTTTGGTTCCCAAACTGAATTGTAGAGCTTATGAGACTCTGGTTGGATGGTTTCTGCAGGCAGAAAACTCCATGTGAGACAGACGAACACCCAAAATGCTGCATAGCTAATGATTGTCACTTCAGTGTCATTTAGCAGCAATTGCTATAGAGTAGAATTATCTGGGGACTCTTCTTTGGTTATGATGACACTATACATCTTATAAAACTGAGCTGAGGTTACCATAATGATGAGACTCTATTAATTTAATTTGATATTGCTACAGGGCCTTTTCATGGATTGTCTGAAAAGATTAATATTCTTTAACAGAAACACTTTGGCAAATCAAGTCACCATTTCCCATTCTTCCACTCCACCCCTGCATTTTGGGATCTGCCATTTACTTTTTCCTTCATGCCTCTAGGTTCATCATACCGCATCCATCAGCATGACACAAGTTTTATGTACTTCTTTTTAGAGTGCTTCAAGAATGTCTTCTCTGCTTTGTAGGGCACTGTGTCTTGTTATTTTAAAGCTTGCTACTGCAAAAATAATATGCAATTTCATGTTGGGGGAAGAGGAAAATGAGCAGGTCTGATAACTGACAACTTCAGGGCTTTTTGGAAACCCACCAAGCAGCCTAAAATGGAAGTTTTCCCCAAATGTGGAGAAAAAGCAATTTGTTCCCAGCTGGGAAGAGACAACCATTATAAATCCAGCTGTCCTCCCCTGTACAAGATGTTCTGTTCTCCATTCTGTTCTATCAGAACTCAGCAGTGTTATTTGTAGACCTGCACGTTCCCTTGGGTAGTGCCAGTGGGACCCAGGTATCTACAGTCAGGTATGTGTGAGTGAGGGGTTTGTTGCTGTGTGAGTTGCAAGTGTCTCCGAGATGAGGGAACCTGAATGTCTGTGTCCTGACTTCATATCCACACCCTCACGAGGCTGCTCTTGCTCCTGCTCTGAACAAAAGCTTGTGGACTGTGGTGATACGACCTGACAGTGGCCTGACACTTGTGGCTAAAGGGAAAATCCTAGGCGTGTGCTCATAAGAGATCAAGCTCATCTCAGGTGGAAGAAGCTAGAAACTTATAGGATGAGTGTGTCACTTGGTAGAAGTGACTGCAGTGAATTATCACCTGTGATAATGTGCAATTATGGGTGAGTGCTGTGGGTCACAGCAGTGAATGGTTATGAAATGTAGCATTTCCCATTATGTTTTGCAGAGCTTCATGTTTATGCAGGTCTGTGAGTACAGATCTCATAATACAGGTTTTTGGAGAGCCCTCCATGTTTCAGGATCCTTCCTGGCAGGCCTGTCAGTAGCATCATCTGGCCATGTAGTAACTGCTGTAATAGGGTTTGTATTTATTCAGCCGCTACCTTTGATAGGAGCGGATCAAAATACAGTTTTTCTGTTTAGAAAAAGCTAAAGACACAAAGGTGTCTTCGATGCCCTCTGCCTACAATGGGAATAAGCTGGGCTGGAAAACCTAGTGTAGTTAAACTGAGGTAGCTGGAAGGAAGGCTAAAGATGGTGGTATTAGCAAATGCAAAATATGGTACTGAGAGCAAGAGCAAGGCCAGGTTCGATGGGACTTAGAGCAACCAGGTCTAGTGGAAGGTGTTCCTGCCTGCGGCAGGGGTTGAAACTGGATGATCTTTAAGGTCTCTTCCAACGCAGACCAGCCTGTGTTCTGTGCCTCTTCTCAGTGCCATTCTTTTCACCAGAGCTGGTGTGGGGGTGTCCCACAGGTTTTCAGTGATCTGAGGATTGCCACGGTAAGCTCTTCCTGCTACTGCAGCTTCTGAGATGCAGAACCTATGGGGCCAAGGCAACAGTGTGGCAGCTCCTCATGTCAGGCACGGCCAGCTGCAGTATTTATATTCCTGCATTCATCTGGTCCCTAAGTAGGTTGCCATAACATTTCCACTTGCATAAGCTGGAAGTAAGTTGGAGTAGTGGGGAGGTGAAAGTGCGTGATGAAAGGGCAGGAGGAGGAAAGAAGTTCTGTTTGTCATATCTTATGTTCAGTATTTTTAATACCATGGCTTAAATTGCCCTTAACCTGGTTCATAAATCCAAAACTATGCTCTGATAATATAACCAGGTCTATGTACTTACAAGTTTTATTGTAAAGATGAGCAAATAAATATAAAATGAACAGGCATATTGCTAAATTAATCCAGTACAATTTCACTGAACTACCGGAATGGAATAATGCAGCAATCAAAGTCTGCTATTAAAACTGAATCCATAAATCAGTGGATTCAAATTAACAATTCTCCAAATTAAACCTGCAGGTAATTAAATTCAATGTAGAGTTGATGATAAGAGGAATTGCTGTGTTGGTCTCATTGGAAAGACACATGGAGAAGCCAAATCCTTTCTGTTGATGACACAAACCAGTGCTTTGGCCAGTACAGTCCTTAAGCTGGTGAATGATATAAGCACATGGGAAGTAGGTACAAAGCGGACATTAAAGCCTTCCCACGGATGTACTTCAGAGCAGACAAATGCAGAGAATTGATTCATGTGTGTATCTTGCATGAAATTATCAGCATCTGCATCAAATGCATGGCCTCTTTGGGTCTTGTTCTCTCCTCCTAGTCCTACTCTCTTAACTTCAGTACCATGGAATCTTCTCCAGGCTTCCTCTGGAGGCAGTGGTTGGATTGCAGGCAGCCCAGTTTCTCTTCAGACCTCTTGGTGGCTGAGAAAGGGGGAATTTCCCAGCCTCAAGTTGCCTTCTGAGGTACTGCTACTGAACATACAAATGATAATGTCTGCTACAGACCCATTCATAGAAGAAAGGGGTGTGTATGGGGGAGGGAGGAGAACCAGAGACCATCATGATCTGGGGTGTCTTCAGGCATCATGGTAATGCTTGGAGAAGTCTGGAGGGCAGCAAAGTGGCTATTTCCCACCTCCCCTGCTTCCAGAGGGGTGTCTTTGTGAAGTAGGATGCCGCACTGTCAGCAGGATCCTTCCATGGCACAGCAAAAAATGACCTTTATACTTCACAAAACCTGCTCAGTTAACATTAAGCATATGTTCTGTCAGAAACACTCTGATAGCAGGATGAGGGCAGAGAGGAGGAGGCAAGCCAAGAAGCTTGATGTCAGCCTTCTAGCTGAGGTAATGGACATAAAAATCTCCATATGCTGAGAAGTCACTTTAAGAAAAAGTATTAACCTAATTAGCCCATTTGTCTCTTCTCTCATCAAGCATCTTTCTAACAACAGTTATTTCCTGCCTTAAACTAGGCAACTAATACAGGTAATGTCATTCCTTGTGGTTTGGATTTATTAGAACAAGTTGTCTTGCTCTTCAGAATAAATTCACTTCAATTCAGTCCACTTTGTATCTGTATGGATTAGGGAATTTCATTGCACTAAGCTGCCTTAGTGAACCCTAGATTCAGAAATATATCTATGGCCCTTTAAGATAAGGCAACCAAAATAATAATGCAATTCAAAACAGTCTTTTTTGAAAAGTAGGAATTCATTTGCAGGCAATGCAGGAATTGCCCCAGGGAGAAGCAGTCACATGGAGGTGGCACACAAGCAGCTGCATTTGTATGTTTAAATGAAAATGGATGGTTGAACAAGGCCTGATGCAATTTTGTTTCTAAAAAGGCTTGCAAATATGCTTGCTAGCAATTCCCAATCAGAGCCCCGTGGCTTAATTAAACAGGTTTAATTAGTTCAGTTCCATGCAGCATTGCTAATCTGCAAGAACAGGAAATTCCTGAATCTCCCCCGCATACTGGCGGCACAGTGGTTAAAAATGCAATTTGTAGGCTTTTCCAGCTCCAGTTAACACAGAGCTGTAGAAAATGCCTCTCTTCAGCATTAGGCTATTAATAAAAGTTTGGGTGCATTGGGAATGCTTCTGAATGCTGTGAGGGCTATTAATAAAAGTTTGGGTGCATTAGGAATGCTGCTGAATGCTGTGAGGGCTATTTTGGGTGTGGAATCTTTCACTTGCGAGTGCCTAAATCCTTCGGTTTAAATGGGAACTTGGTGTTTCTGGATTCAAGGATGTGATCTATTAGAAAATCATTAAAATCATGCCAAGAACCCAGTTCTGCATCAGTAAAATTCAGTTCCAGAAGAATCTTGATCCTTGAGCTCATCTTGGAGCTCTTCATCTAGCAGAAATATTAGCAGTTCCCTGGCAGCAAATCTTCAAGGCAAAAGAGCTTGGACTCCTTTGGTGTTGTGCGGTGCCCTGTAGGACTAGGCACTGTCTGTCCTGGGCTTCCATCCAGGGCTTTCGTCATTGGGATGCTTATGAAGAAGAATTCCAATGCATCTATTATAAGAAAAAGATAGTCCTAAGATTTCAAGGTTAATTAAAATGAGGCTGATAGTTGGGAAGATTAGGAGCTGGTGTATTCCTAAACAGCCAAGAAGACGTTTCTAGGGAAGGTACGTGCTAACCTGATACAGTAAAAGGAAAATACCAAGTGCTCACCTAGGCAGAAATCTTGGCCAAGTCTTAAAAGGTGATTAGCTGTTTAGCCAGTGTCAAGACATCACTGGTATTGTACAACCGCCCTGTATATAGATGCAGGCATGCAGTACTGTTTGCCAGAAGATGGCACTCCAAGAATGGCATGCTGCATGTTTCAAAGTCATATCTGCTTGCTCCTGATCTATTGGGTAATAGTTTATGCACATGCAGACCCAAAGTTGACAAGAGTTCTATGTAATCAATACAGCCTAAGGTTTTATAAGCAGCTGCATCCTTATGCCTCAAAGAGTTCTGTGATCCAGAAAAACGGGGGGGGGGGGGGGGGGGGCAGTGCTCAGCAAACAAGAAGTCACTGCTGAAACATTTATGTTAGGGTTGGAAAGGACTTTAAGATCATCTGGTTCCAACCCCCCTGCCATGGGCAGGGACACCTCCCCCTAAACCATGCCACCCAAGGCTATGTCCAACCTGGCTTTGAACACCGCCAGCAATGGAGCATTCAGAACTTCCCTGAGCAGCCCATTCCAGTGCCTCACCACCCTTACAGTAAAGAATTTCTTCCTTATATCCAATCTAAACTTCCCCGATTAAGTTTGAGTCTGTTACCCCTTGTCCTGTCACTACAGTCCCTAATGAAGAGTCCCTCCCCAGCATCCCTATAGGCCCCCTTCAGATATTGGAAGGCTGCTCTGAGGTCTCCACGCAGCCTTCTCTTCTCCAGGCTGAACAGCCCCAACTTTCTCAGCCTGTCTTTATACGGGAAGTGCTCCAGTCCCCTGATCATCTTCATGGCCCTCCTCTGGACTTGTTCCAACAGTTCCATGTCCTTTTTATGTTGAGGACACCAGAGCTGTACACAATACTCCAAGTGGGGTCTCAAAAGAGCAGAGAAGAGGGGCTTGCAAGCTCTGTTGAGAGATCTGGGTTTTGTTGCACAATTCTAGCATCACTACATACCTCCTGGGGAGAGGAATATGCCCTTGGATAGCAGGGTTCTACTACAGTGGAATTCCTGTGTCTGCACATAGGGAAACAGTATTGTCAGTCCTTATAGCCGCACCTTGAATATAACAGGCATATACAAGCTTTGGGACCTCCTGGAAGCAAGGAGAGTGGGCAGAAATAGAGTGTCTGAGTAAATAGTGCAGGGCTGGATGGTACCTTGCTGCACTGTGAGTGCTCGTGACAGAGACAGCTCTGTACCATCCTGCTGCGGCAGGGCTGAAGGTAAGCAGATAAAGGAAAACATTAAATAGTGCTTGGGAAATGAGAATTGGGTACTGTACAAAATCTCCTATTGCTGTGTTTTAAGCATGCGATGGAGCAGAGCCTGAAGCTGTGCTAGGGCATGACTGTATCAGCAGGTGTTTTTCCATGACGGTAGAGATCAGGATGTGAAGGATGCACACCCTGCTCAGCAGTGCAGCATCAATTCCCCTCCTTGATCGATAGCTGTGAGCAATCTAGGAGATGCAGTACCAGCTTTCATACCAGATGTTTTCCCAGGAAATGCTCCAGGAGTAACTGGGCCTTTCTTCTTGGAGACTAAACGATAAAAGTTCTAACACAGATGCCTCTTCTGTCCTTAGCAACCCACTTCCCTCCACATTGTTATTCCTTTCCTCTCTTGCATTATGGTCCATTCATGCAAACTTCCCTTAAGCTAAAAGAACATAAAGTTTGTGAGCATGGAAGAGATTTATTTTGCTTTGCAAGTACGATAAAATCTTTTTGCCCTTCAGCATCAAGCAGAGTTGTAGTTAAGGGGAATAAGTTAATCTTTTCCTATCAGGGCAATAAAGGAACCATGAAGTCGGTCCAGAGCTCATTGGCCATGTGGGTGAGCGCAGCCATGCAGTCTTTACAACCCAGAAAGTGCCAAATCTGCACTTCTCTCCCTCATCCTTCACCAGCAGATGCTTCCATTGTGCATAAGCCCATATATTAATGAATCTCTTTATTTTTTTTCCTTTTCCTTCTTTCTTCAGTACTTGGGGACATAATCCCATTACTACAGTGCTGGCATGCTTTAATTTTCCTATCCGGAAACCACTCTTCTGAGGCTGAATTTAAGAAAACAAAATGCGAACCAGTGGCCTCAGTATTGCTAATACTGATTCCATGGATTTCCTTTTATCACACCACAGAGCTAACTGACATTAAAGAAAGCTAGTGAGCAGCCTTGGTTCATTCTGATTCCCACATACTCCTCTTGATTATGGAGTAAAGACAGGTCAAGTGGCTCATTTGAATGAGGAGCTGGTGAGGCTGGGACCTATGAAGGACAAAGATCAGCTTAATCCAAAAGAGTTATTAAGTTCCAAATTATTATTCTGGAAACCCTCTCCAGATCCAAGCACACCCACTGAAGAATCCCAGGAAGGATAATCCATCAGAGCAACCAATTCCACCTATTGCAAAGTTAATGTGGGTCTATGAACTTCAATTGTTGGTTTTTCTTTCCTCTTATCACTGCTTGGTTTAGCTGAATGCTGCCAAAGTCCTGATTTCTGCCTTGGATTATACCAAGGGTAAGATATCTTGTGTGTTAGGGCTGGGGAACAGCCTTGGGTGAGGGTTCACTTCTAGTGCTGCTACACTTCTCTCCTTAGGGTGCATAATTCTCCTTTCTGTTTTCCCTGTATAAACAGGCTGAATGACTACATATAAGCCCATGCCTCAACACAAATTCACCCTCTGCCTTCTCAGGAGCGTAAGGGGCAGCACTGAAGAGCCCTGGCAGACAGAGCTGCCTCCCCAGGCTTGTGGGAGAGCCGGGTTGCTAATTGGAGCATTCTGACGTGGCTGAGTCGCTGGGAATCCCTGGCTGCTCTCCAAGCCACTGCATCAGGATGACAGCCGAAACGCAGATCTCATTTTGCCTTAATTCGTCAGGGAGCCTGCCTCTGATTGTACACCTCAGGGTTCCCTTTATGCTTATGCACTTCCCACAACTTATTAAGCTCTTAATGGATTGCACAGTTGTCAAGCTGCAATGTGCCGCCTTATTGGAGTCACATGTGTTGGCTTCTCGTACTGTGATTTTGAGTGGATTTGTGATAGTTCTGCTGCCTCTGGTGAAGGTTTGGGTGTAGGAAGTTCTGCTGTGGTCCTTGAGAA
Source organism: Ara ararauna (assembly GCA_028858755.1). NCBI lineage: Eukaryota > Metazoa > Chordata > Aves > Psittaciformes > Psittacidae > Ara > Ara ararauna. Next base: position 10,772,717 of record CM054387.1, on the reverse strand, counting down.
GATGATGTGCTTGGGCTCCATGAAACTAATACTGATGTCAATTGTATCTGGATGCTCATGAGCTGGAGAAGTGAGACAGAAGCAGTTCCTCCCCCAGTTAGTTCTTTCAGCTCAATTTTGAGCAGACTGAAGTACAACTTACAAACTAAGGTAATGGTAAAAACACACTTGCTGGGGTATCAAGGATTTGTCAGCTTCAGGCTACAGCAGAGTGTGAGCTTCCACCAGGCTGTCTGCTTGGTAGAATGGCAGAGAGCTTTACTCTGTCATTATAGCTGAAGCAGTCACTGTCACTGGTGACCCATGACTTCCCTGCAGGTTCACGGCTACTTAGTCCTTCTTAAACATCTATTCAGTCTAATGGATGGATTTAATTTTTCTGAGAGCATATGTGACTGTATTCTGAACTGGGGGCAGTGATTTTTCTACAATAATCCACATATCTGGGCAGGCTTTTTCTTTTGGGTACTTTAGCAGCAGTCAAGCCTTCATGGTACTAAAAAACAAACTTTGGAACAAATGAAGTGAGATGCTGTGTTACAGAGAAAGGGAAGATCAAAAAATGAGGCAAATTAGGACTGGACAGAGTGTGAAATGTGAAAGAAATACCATGACCTTTTCAGGAAGACTGAACTGTGATCAGTCTTCTGAAGTTTGATTGTCACTTCTGAGATTTGTTGATTGCATTTCCTCTTCGTGACTTCATATATGTCCGTCATCTGATCCCTGCCCCAGCTGACTGGATCTCTTTTCTCCTTTTTCCTGTCTAAAATGCTAAATAATTTTGCATCCTTATTCTCTTATTAAAACCTTCTGGGGTTTGGTCTTTGAATATGGATGTTGGCTGAAACATTTGACCCTGGATGCCATTTGGGTAGAAGTCCCACCAGTGCCAGTGTTATCTGTAGCCTCTCTGACACATGCCCCATGAAACCTGCCTTTGAGTTCCAGCCTTGGTGACAGTTCTTGTGATGTTTGGTCACCCTTTGAAGCTTGTTATGGGGACAGCCACTCTGTCCCCATACTCAGCTCTTAGTTTAATCTTGTCCACAGCATCTCTTGGGGTGTTTCAAAGGGCCTAATTGTAGGCAGGATTATTCAGGCAGTGCCTGTAGATAATGGAACATGAAGGCTGGGACCTGAGCACTGATACATTTGTCTGGCTCCATCTCTCTACTGTCGTCAGGCTCTATTCAGTTGCCCTTGTTGCTGTGTTGGTCTCTCCTGTGTAGCTCTGCCCTGGACACTGCCTGTAAGTGCTTTCACACAGGGTTCTAACTCTACATCTCTGCTGTGTTCAGAAAGCTTGCAGTAGGGTAAATAAAACCCGTCTACTTCCAGTGCCCTGTTACATGCATGTTTAACTCTGCTGAGCTCAAAGGGTGGCAGATGCTAAATGCACCTGCAGTGCACATCCAAAAAGATCTGTCAATTCCAGGAGAAAGCCATGCACCATGTAGGAGGTGAGGTAATTATTTCAGGTGATCCAGGAGACCATGGTGCAAGAAACATACCACTGCTTAGAAATACTTAAGATTTTTTCCAAGAATGATTCAGAAATCTTGCTCTGTCCTTCTTGTTGTATACAAAGTAGTATTCAAATGTGGTTTCAATGAGTCTTGCAAGCAGAAATGAGAGTCCTAAATCATTGATCACTTCCAGATTTTACTTGGAAATATGAGAAACCTTTACTTCCAATTTGAGGATCACAACTACACCACTGCCTTGTGCCATTAATGGGGTGTTTTGGTAAACCTGCAGAGTTTTCCCCAGGTCTTGCATATGACTTTCATAGATGTATACTATCACTTTTATTTTTGCCACCATGTACAATAAATACCAAACTTTGCTATTGTCTTCACTGCACTGTATTCAAAGGGAAGTCTGAACATGCAGCAGCATAGTGGGGTTCCCCCTTTCCTATCTCATAAAAGCAGAGAACTTGCTAAAACCAAGCAGCAGAGCACTGCTGATGTGGAGGGAGGGCTGCTCTTGGAGAATGATTCTGTTGTGTTTAGTAACCAAGACAGAAAGGGAACAGCCAAATGCTCAGTCCCTCAAATCCCCAAGGTAAATCTGCTGCTGAAAGCTTTGTTCTACAGTTTGTTGCCAGAGCTCTCTGTGTGGCAAATATTATCCTGGGGTTTGTTTCCTTTTGTGTTATATAAATAGCTGCAAAGTAAGAATGGAAAACATTGGCAGTTAAAGGAGAAACAACTTTATGGATGAAATAGATGATGTGTTGTTGGTTGTGTCAGTATTAGCTTAATTATTGTGCAAGTCCTTTCTGAAAGGGATCATAGAGCAATCTGTTATCATAAAGAAGATTAATTTCTGTAGTGGCATTTCTACACTGTCTTTCTTAAATCACTTGTGGTGCATTAGGTAATAGAAGTAAAGCGATGGTTTGTCTAAAGGTATAATTCTCCTTGATGAAGCTTCCTCAGTAAGTGCTTTTTTGAATGTGGCTTGGCTTGCATTAAAGATCTTCATGGATGAAAAATGTCTGCCTTGACCCAAAACTTTTAATAAAACAAAAGCTGTTTGGGAAAGTTCTGTTTATTGTAAACCTGGAGGTTTTGAAAATCTCCAGTCTGTAGCAAGTGGCTAGCATGACAGAGTACGTTTTTGGATAGGTTCTGTGCAGCAGGTGAATGCTTTAGGGTTGATTCTGGTTTGATTACTCTATGGGTGTTTTATTTGTTTGGTCTTTAGGGATCTCTGATGGTTCAGGCACCTGATGCACTTGTAGAGTCCTTAGGCATCTCTGGCTCATGCTGTTCTACCCTACCATGACTGCTGTGCCCAGGAGCCACCTCCTTGGGAAGGATGCTGGTGGATGGTTAGGGGTACACATGGGAGGAAAGCTTTTCCCAGAGAGGCAGTTGCACAATTAAGAAGGTTTGAGGGGAGGCAGGCAGGCAGCTCCCCTGCTGCTTCTCATAATAAAACAAAACACAGAGGAGTAGGAAGGGGTTTTGATCATGTTTTCCTCCTCTGCAGGATTTAAAGGTCTTTAACAAGTTGTCAGATGTTAATGGAAGTCACTTTCCTGTGGCTTCAGGAAGAGTCTAGACCTCCCTGTGAAGTCCTAATCACGGGACTGACTTTCTCAGAGGAAAATAGATGTTGTGGAGGGCATGCAGGGGTATGGGTCTGCCAGCTCTGACCCTGCTTCAGTCTGGTGTCATGCTTTATACCAAAGAGTGTCTATATAACATTCAACCAGCCAAAGATGTGAAAGCTTTATAATTAGGCAGAGCACATCCTCTGTGAAGAGTCTGACACTTTGCCTGGTTTGAGCTGCTGGAGCAGCTGAAGTCACCCATCTGAATGGTGGAGATGACAAGGAAGAGCACCAGATGCTGGGGCTAGGTCTGGGTCTGTACCTGCCTGCTCCCCTCTGAACACAACCTCTGCCTGGCCATGCAAGATCACTTGTGCAAATAGGGTAGAGCTACACAGGGCTGCTTTGGCTCAATCCTACCAAGGTCAGGAGAGTTTTGGCTTGGCTGATGTGACCCGCTACTGTTTTCTACACAATATTCCTTAACCTTGCTCATGCTCAACTCCCTCTTGGCAGTTGTGAGAGCTCTGTCATAGCAAATGGACCACAGATGTGATACCTGAGACCAGGCTTTACCTTCACTGTGCATTTATCTCCAGGGTTGTAGCCTTGTGTCATGGTCAGCCTAGTCTCAGTTTCAGTTTCTGCTATACAAAGATGCTTGTATTAAGGGCTTTAAAACACAGAAGTTCATTAAATAGCATAAAAAGCAACAGTTTGTCCTCTTTAAAATGAAGGGAAACTGAGGCCAAGGTACAAAATTACTTTACTCGGCATCAGATCATCCAGAGCTGCTGCAGGATAAGGGGGTGTGCCTGGTCCCTGGGTGCCCTCTCTGTATACTTTGAACAGTGCTGCCTCTGACTGCACAAATGTGTTTGGGTTCCTGTGGCTGGCCTAGAGCAAAATGCCTTTACAGCATGTGCAGGTGATCCCTATGAATGTATTTTCACTGAGCAATACCCTCAGGTTCAGCTGCTGAATGACTCCATCCAATCAGAAGACCTCTTCCTTCTCCTCCGCACCTGGGTCCCTTCAGCAAGATTACTGCCACAGCAATTCTGCTTTCTATCACAGAGGCTTCCCTGTGCCATAAAACTGACACCTTCTGTGGTATGTGTGTGTTTCTGACACAGATACTTACTCAGTCCCACAGGGCCAGCTTCATTTCCCAGTTTCAGAGCATCATCTGCTGTCTCCTTCATACATCATCACCAGCAATGCACAGATATTAATAAAATGCAGACAGACAGAATGATGATCGTTGGTTATGTCGAGTAAATGTAAATGGGTTCTCTCTTTGGTAAATCACACCCGGCAGGCTTCTTTCATAACTTATGCTGACTCCCTGGGATAGGAGGTTGTGACTAACAGCTGTTGTTTTTACACAGTGACTCGCCTTGGCTGGAGGAGAACAAAGCAGATAAACGTAATGTGATTTGCGGAGTCGCTTAGCGGAGGCTTGTCAGATGGGGACATCTAAATCCCAGTGATAAAAGTGGGCCCTTTGCTGGGCTGTGATCAACGGGAGCTTTCTGTATTGTCAAGCTCAGCTCCTGCTTTGGAGAGAGCAGCATGTTCATCCGAGAGCACCCTGTATTCCCCCTGTAAGCCGCATCAGAGGCACGTATTGAAATAAACACCAAGGCTTTGATTGAGGAGATAGAAAACACGTTGCAAGCGACTTGCAGAAGGCTGCCTGGTACCGAGTGAGGCAAATTTGTTTGGTGCTTGTCTCAGGAGGCCAAGGAGAAAGGAAGTGGAGCTCAGTGCTCTCTGACCCCACAGGGAGGTCCTTCCTCTGCAGTTGTGTCGGCTGGGTTGGGTGTTTGCATTTGAATTCAATTTTAGGTTGGGTCTTTAAAAAGAAAACCCAAAGGTAGCAGGTATCCAGGATAATAGGAAGTAAAGCACAACTTTATTCACATGAACAGTCTGCCTGAGTTGTTCTGAGTTGCCAGGAGGCTATTTTTGTTGTAAAGCATTTAATAAAAGAAAATGCAAATTGCAGCAAAACCAGGAATAGGAGCTTTCAGGAACTTGAGTTAAATAATCATTTTGCCCTTTGTCTGAGCATTAAACAAACCACTGTTCCTTCCCAGAAGCATCCTCCCCTTCTCCATTCCCTCTAAGCATTTCTTGTATTCACTAAGAAGTCCTTTGCCCGTATTACTTTCCTCTCCAGGGCTGGCATGATGTACAATCATCTTCATTGATGTACAGTTGTCTTCACTGAGGTCAGCTGTTGACAAGCTCAGAGTATCTTTTGGCTGTGCTGAACTCGAGGGAGCTCTCATGGCCAGCTTCCTGCTTGGCGAATGCTCCTGGGGTCAGCTCAGCTCACTGCCAGTGCTTCAGGTTTGGCGAAGCTGGTGATGCACGCTCCTTGCTCAAGGCTTCTCTTTCATGCTCATTTGCCTCAAGCAGCTCTAACAGCACCTTTTGCTCTGCCCCATTGTTTCATTAGGTAGTAACAAGCCATCCAGGCACTCGAGTTGGAGACTGACACTCAAATTGTTTCAGTGGTAAACTCTTTCCTGCACAAGAGGCTTGTTGCCATCAAAGCTTCTTGTAAACACTCTTGGTAATTACAGCTGCCTAAAGCTGACTGAATTTTCTGCTTGACATGCTGATGGCCTAAAAAAATAGGAAGGAAAACAACTGCTAGAGAGCTAAAAAGTTGCTTTCTAAAGCTCCACCGTGCCCTACAGCTAGTTGGTAAGGTTTTGCTGGTAATTCAGTTCTAGTTTTCACTCACTGACGAAACTTAACAGTTAGGTGGCCATCCATCTCACTAAAAAATGTCTGCTGTAGGTTCGTTATTTGGTCTGTGTTTTGTGGTGTGAAATGCACTATTAAACTTCCTCTAGTTTAAACTAAGAACATTGAAAAGCACAGCTATTATTTTGATGTAGATTTTAACCCCCAAAACTCTGAATGGCTTTGCCTTTTTTAATGGTATCTGTTGGATGGTGGCTTTCCAGAAGGAGAAGTCTCAAACCTGTAGAGAGATTGCTTTGCAGAATGCTACCTGGCAGATTTCTAGCGTGAGGAAGACCTTTCTCTTCTTGTGCCCCGAGTGAAACCAGACTTACCTTCTGCTTATAAAGAAAAAGAAATCCCATCCCTCTCCCAGGTCTGCACTCAAAATCACAGTGGATTATTTGTTCTCAGCAAATGTTTAATGTAGAGTTAATTTGATTTTCAGGGAGGAGATCTCAAGGCATAGAGCACAGTGTGTTCAGATAGTGCATGGAGTCATTGCGGCTCTCCTCGAGCACTCAAGCTCCAGCATATGACACTGCTAACCTTGGAGAGGGATTACATTAAGGCATGTTGCTTTCAGACTGAATACAGTCTTGACAAAAGCATCCTCCAAAAGCAGACAATAGGCACGTTACTTATTCAGGCTTGTAAAATGGAAGAGGAGGTAAAAAGAGCTCCTAACTATTGTGCCTGGGATGATGGCGGAAAGTGTGGACTTCAAGACAGCAGTTGATTAACAGCTCAAACCCAAAGAACCCACTCGGAATGTTTGAGTGGTTTCCCTTTTATTTCAGCACCAGCTCTGAGCAGCATCAATGGAAGCAGCCAAGTGGAAGACTTAACTAAGCTTTCACTTCTGAGCTGTTCCCCAAGAGGAGAGGAAACTCTCAGCAAGGTGACAGCAGAGTGGGAGCTCATGGTGCGGCTGCACATCTACGTGATTAATAATGCTCTGCTATTTCAAGAGCTGTCAAGCAAGTGCCTCTTGCTCTGCTTAGAACTCGGTGTTTAAATAGGACTTCTTGCTGTCAGTGTTCCTGAGCTTATTTGGTATTCAAGGATGCAAAGAGGAACATAAATAATTTGATATTCATACTGACAACTCTAGGCACTGCCATAGCCCCAATTTAAACAATGTAATGGACAGTATGTTATCTCATAATGTGTTTTGAGATCAGAGCTGATTTAAAGGTTATTCATCTTGGGAGAAATTATGCCGTAATTGAATTTATCTTGCATTTGTCTATTCAAGGAAACATAACTACAGTTTAAGGGATAAAAATACATCAAGAAGCTAAATTTTTATTACCAGTTTATATAAAAGATACAAATTATTCCAACATCCTTCCTCCACTGAGCTGTATTATTTACCGCATAATTGAAGTCCAGACTGGAAAATAGAGACTTTTTTTCAGCAGATAAAGCTTTACACCTTCAACTCAAAGGAGAGCTGAAGGTGATAGTGGGGTGAAGCAGCACAGAACATGGAAATAACCAGGTAAATGTAAAACAAATTAGAAAGTAGCTGCCTGGGGTTTAATGGAAAAAGAAATGTTCAGCTGTGAAACATGAAAGCAGAGCTATAGCATCCCCAGCCTGTGAAATGGGAGTTGATGCACTCACTGGGGCAAATGGGTACATGAGAACTCCTGCCCCTGTTAGTTGGCCAGGGCTCAAAGAAGCTCTTATTCAGATTAACAGATGGTGATAGAACATGTAAGAAGCCACTGACTTGAGAGTTGTGTCCCAGGGGCTACTTGTAACCAGCCTGTGCTCCCTCCAGGATGTGCAGCCTCCCAGATGTGATGGCCAGGAAATGGAGCAAGAAGGGATGTTGGAGTGTGTTGTCCATCCTTTGCAAGTACAGCAGCACACGGCAGCAGTGGAGCAAAGCTCTCCCTCTGGGGCATCTCTGAATGCTTGACTGCAATGTGTATAGTGGAGTGAGAGGGGTGAAGTGGCAGGACCAGGGCCATATAACAAGTCAGCCTGGGACAGAGCCAAAGCTGGAAGGTAGGAACAGGCAGCACAAGCAGTAGCTTTGAGTTGCTGGACTTGCACAGAGGTGCCCATGGTTTCCTTTCAGAAGCTTCCCCAGCCCTGGCTGTGCTGTTTTCTCACAGCAGCCAGACCTCAGCTTGAACCATGGGACTTCCACTTGTGAGTCCTGGCAAGTGGCTCAGAGGATACGGGAGGATGTCCTCCTGGGTACAGCACTGTCCTGCAGCTTCTAGGGGGGCTGTCTCAGAGCATCTTGCTTTGAGGCTTCACATGTGGGACTTCTTGAGCATAGACAGATAATGTTGAAAAACACTGAGGATGAATTGGATGTCATTGCCATGTCCAGATTATCTCACTGAGCTGTTTTGAAAGGGAAGATTGCCTTTAGCTGATCAAAACACTCCTGAATGTGAATCTCTGTATCTTGGTTTCCTTGCCCAAATACTGCAATTGTGATAAGGGGAAAAGAATTCATTTATCTCTGAGATAACAAATTTTAGGCTAAATTTTAGCCAGATGGTTCAGAAAACAGCTGAGAGATTATAGCCGCCAGACCAGGCTTTTAATAGAAATTATCAGTTGCTATAAAGCTGCCACTAGCACTGTTCTAACAATGGAAGAATTATTTCCCTCATTCATTTTCCTGTTCCTTAGTATTTATCTTCCTTTCACTGTGTTTTTTCACCTCTCCTACTGCTTGGTACATCAGAGGGAAGGATTCGAGCCTTAGAGAGCCTCAGGAGCAGCAGAATTTCATGCTTTGCTTGAAAGTTTTCTTCAAAACTCATCTTTAACTTAGCAAAAATACTCTGAAGGATGCATCAGCCTGGGATGTGTGCGTCAGATTTGCACCAGTACCAGCAAAAAGGTTCCTTGGATGGTTTTGGTGGCACCAGCCCTGCTCATTGCGTTGGAAGTTGCTTGTTTCTGGAAATCTGTGGCCTTGTGGGTTTACTCTGGCCTCTGGAATTCTCCTTGCTGGGAGACCAGTCTCCATGTTCGCAAGTCCTGCTCTAAAACTGACCATGGGATAGTCAGATTCTTCTCAAAGGGTTTTTATTATCTTTTTTTAAAGCAGCACTCCAGCAAAATATTTATTCTCCAAGAGCTTCCCCAGCCTGAAGTGATTGCACAAGCACTGAGTGTTATTTCAATGGCACTTGAGCACAGTCAATATTTGGGCTCTCCAAGAAGAAACCCAGCAGCCTGAGTGATGCTTACACACAGGCTGGGAAGAGCAAATCTGCTGTTTGTCCTCTGTATTCAGGGATGCTCCCTGGTGAGGCTTTTACCTTTAAGGCAGTCACTATGAAAATGAAGTGTCTTGAAAAATCCCAGCTGGGGGAGGCTTTTATCTCCTCAGAGGTAATAAAAAGGCAAATAGATGGCAGAGCAGCTAGCAGTCCTATGAGGAACCTGCCCCGCATTCTCTGTTCCTGGGGCTGAGCCCTGAGAGGGGGACTCAGAGTTAAGGATTCCCTAGGCATAGGCTGGGGATGTGCAGGGGAAGGAGAAAGGGCAGGGAGCACTAAGAAGGGGTCTAGGGGAGCTGACTTGAATTGTCCGTCTTCCTCCAAGCTTTCTAGGTGATCTGGGCAAATGATTTATCGTCTCAAGTTCTGTATGTGATGTTGATACAGTGTCTGCTGTCTCACAGGCCTGTCTGGATGTGTCTGGTTAGGTTATGTGCTTATATAAGGTCAAGAACAGCAGGACCCTTTATTCCTGATCTTAGGCTTGAAGACGGCGATGAGCCTGGGGGGAGCTGAGTCTTGCTGCACTGCTCCACCAAGCCCTGCTACCTGCTTAGAAATGGTGGTATTCTGCTAATGTGTGACTTTGTCAGCCTAGGTTTAACCATGCTCATATCCTTGCCCTGATCAGGCTGCCTTTCTTTGTTTTACTTGTGATACAATCTGTGATTGCAGTGCCATGGCTATGAATGATGCAAGTGGATTACGCACGGGTGAAGTCTAGGCTTTGCTTTAGCTGGGGGGAAAAGAGTCATCTATCTCTTTATTTACATGCATTGATTCAGCATACTGGGAGTCAATCAACTGGCTGAATTGTCCTTGTACCACTGGTGAAGCTCAGGAGTCCACCAACCTTTGTGTTTGCAAACAACCTTTCCAATATTACATAAAATAGCTTTCCAATCTAATGCATCATTGCCTCTGGATGACCATGAACTCTCAAAGCACACCCAAAGCCCAGATGATTGTTAATATTTTAGCACATGCATTAGTTCCACGAGCATCTGCCCTGCCTGTGTCCCTTCAGGTGACTGCAGCACTCAGCTTTGCTTCATGGTTCTCGCACCTTCACTTGAAGCACAGCATAGCATAGCTGTCAAGCAAGAGGTAGAGAAACAAATGCATTGTCTGATACAGAGCAGAGCTGGAAAATCAGCTTGATGGAAAACAAAAGGAGAACACCCCTTGATATAGTAATATTTGCTAGTGGCTAAGCAGGTCTCACCTGAGCTGCCCTGGGGGGAAATGAAGTTTGATTTCCCAGCTGGAAAATTTCACTCTAATGTCAGCAAAGGGAAACAACTGTGAGAAGGGAGAATGTATTTCCTTCAGATGCTTACTGATGTGCGGATAGTGGACTAACAGTGACTCCTGCTCAGGTTTTTACTTGAATTCTTCATGTGAAGGGATGGATGTTGCTGAAACTCACTGTTACAGCTGCATCTTGGGCTGTGGCTGCTGCGTAACCTTCAAGGACGTTGAGACAGAGGCAGTGAGAAAGTAGTTACTTTCTGAATTAGAGTTGAGCTGAGTGGTGAATTGCTCAATGGTTCATCATGGAGAAGCTGCAAGATGTGTGAGTAGATTGAGGCCTTTCTGCAGTGGTGACTGGGGGAGGAAGGAGAATATCCAGCTTATGCTGAGTACAGGTTTTGTGCAATTGTACCACATTGGTACGGGGAGATGAGGCTGCTCACTGTCACTCAAAATGTGTAGAATTCTGCTAAGCTGGCAACAAGACAAAATACAAATAAAGCGGTAAGTTTGGTCACTCCCAAACCCAGTCTCAGGTTTGAGACTCCTCCATCAGAGATATTATTGTTTTGAGGAGATCCCTAATAGACAGAAGGATGGGAGTAAGGGTAATGGTTCTGTCCTGAAATGCTTCATCTCTCCATGCCACTTAAAATGGGCTGGAAGCAATGGCTGGCTATGGCTGCAGACACCCCGGCCTGGTTCTCCTGCACAGCAGTAAGAGCTCTCAAGCAGCTGCCTGCTGGGTCACAACAGGTTCAAATTCAGTAGGCAGGAATTGGTGGCAGTAAGTTAAACCTCTCTGGCACCCTGGGGTGGGCCTGCAGGGTGCTGGCTGTGTGCAGAGCCACCCGCAGGACTCCAGACTCCTTTTCCTTCCATGCCGCGGTGCTAAAGCGGCTGGGAGGCTGAGCTTGAAATAGTGCCACTGCTGACAGGAGAATTGGAGTTCAAAGGCAGATTTGCCCAGTGACAAGGCATCGGCTCGAATAGGCGTTACTTTATCTTGCTTCATTACATGAACAGAATTCGGTTGATTTTATTGAAGAAAAAGCAGTAGTGGAACAAACAGACGTTTTCTAATACCATCTGAACCTGCCAACAATTTTAATTTCAGCTCATGCCAACAGTGATGGCTTAATTGTAACTGTCAGCCTCTCAGTAGACAGTCATTTCACTTTGCTCACTATAAACAAATCTATTTTAAATCCTGGCAACTAGGGGCAAACACCTCTAAAATGTCTAGAGCTGGGCAGACGCCTCAGCCAATCTTTCCCTCCTCTCTGTAAATGGCGCTGAGCACAGCTCTGGCTACACTCAAATCACTTTTGCGCTCTCTTCCCACGGATGCTCTAGTTTTGTTGCTGGCACATAGAGGGCTTTTAGTGGGTGTAGGGAAATGTTAATATGAAGTGAAGTGTTTTTCTTTCATGCCTGTCCCTGAGCATCCAACCTCCATCAGAACTGGATGAAAAATGGCTAAAAATGTTCATCTGCCTCCCTTTTCCCCTTGTGTTTCCCCACAGTAGATAGGAAGCATTACCAAGACTACTATAACTTCAACAAAGCTCAAGGGAAAGCAAATCACTGCATTTCTCCAGCACTACCCCATTTCCCACATTCAGGAAAAAAATCCCCAAAGCCACCCCAAAACCGTCTCCTCATCCCAAAACCTTTTCCCCTTTCCCTCCTTCTACCTTGAGAAACCCAAGAGATCTGCTTACTGTAGACAAGTGCAGGGACTGCAGCCTAACTCCTGTGAATGAGATGGTGCCTCTGCTCCTTATGGTTCAGTTTGGGTTTTCTGTGGTCAGACCTTTTGCTTTGCAGGTACACGAGCAGTCAGGCAGTCTCTGAGGCAACTTCCATGTGCCCCCTCACCAAATGGGCAGTAGGAAGGGCTCATGGGCTGGATGAGCACACACAGGACAGTTAGGGACCATTTACCACTGCCTGGTGACTGCTTGTATCTGCAGTTGGTCTGTATCTTTAGATTTCATTTCACAAGCACATTTTAAATTGCTACATGTCTATGGAAAGCAGACAAAACGGTTCTTTGCCTGCCAGAGACATGAATCACATCAGGAAAGAGAGAATAATAAAATATTGTTTAATATACTGCAAAAGACAGAGCAGATGTTTAACTTTCAATAAAAATGACCCCATATCATTTTATTAACTTCAGGGATGCCTTAGTCTCCTCTTCAGAAGGCAGAAGAAAATACATCTATTACACCAAAAATTAAAGAGGAAATTGAAGGAAGATGTCATCGTGACGTGTTTTCGCCACTACACAGTCTGTAGGACGGAGTGATGCAGTAGCACAGTTTTAATCAGAGGCAGCTCCTGTCAAGTCTTACTCGTATGTGCAATTTGAACCCCAAATTAGCCATCTCTTCCAAAAACGTGAAAATCAGGCTGCTGGATTCAGCAAATATTAACTGCTGAGAAACCATGGGAAGGCAGGCACACTACATGCATGGGCATACATAGTTAAGACCATATGTTCCAGTGATAGCTAAGAGTAGGTAAACCTCCATTGACGGCAAGCTGCTGTGTTGAGTGTGGAAATCTGTAAGAGTTAAGACAAAGTAGAATCTTCAGTTTATGTCCTGTCTCCTTCTAGTACAGCAGAAGGAGATACTGGACTGCATTGGCAGGTGCTTGAGAGCACTACTTCTTCCCTGTTCAGTTGGGTTCACTGTGTTGGTCAGATAACACTGACTGTGGGCATGAATTCCCACTAACATCTGAGGCTTGTTGAAAGAACTGATTAAGGTGGCAGCCTCCAGGAAGCTCCAAACATGGGCTTTGGGGTCACAAGTATCCCTCCTGTAAAAATTAAGCAAACACTTGTTTGCAGGATCAGGACCTGGTCTCGCATCCATAAGGGATAAATCTCTTGCTTTACCTGCATCAACAACAGGCTTCTGCCTCAGAAAGCTTCAAGCTGAAGATGAGCTGAAATTATGTTTTCAAGCTATTCCAAGTGCTTTTCTCAGGCTTCGGAGTGTGTTTTGATGTCTTCTGCTTTCACTTCAGAAGGCTTTTTAACCACATTCCAGCTCGACATCCTTATACAAATATATGAAGTGTTTCAGCAATATGAGTGCTTTGTGAAGCTATTTTAAGTTGTCATAGGACTTCATGCTTTTATATTGATTTGGGACAGTTTTGGATCACATAGAACAATTTTGTAACATCAGAGATCATCAAATTTGATGAGTTGGAATTTAGCAATGGACATGCATGATATAATTTTGGAAATTATTAGACTTCCTAAAACCTTCAATAGCATCACTGACAGGCTTTGCCCACCACCCTCCACTGTTCCTGGGCTACGTTAGTAGCTGCAAATGATATTAGACTAGTACCCAGCTGAAGTGTGGGCTACCTGAAGGCAGCAAAGAGGGGAGAGTTGAAAAGGTTAAACTACCACAATTCAAGTCTATTGAAACAGAACTTGAGTGCTTCTCTAGACTTCTAGCATCTGTTTGGTTTCCCTAGACTGCAGAAGTGCTTTAAATTTCATGGTGTAATCATTTGCTACATTGACCCTTTCAGTTCAGAGACAAGACTGAATTGCAGCACAAACCAGGTTACTACCTGTCTGTTGAGCTCTTGTCAGTAGCTACAGGAGGGCTCTCAGCCTGCCCTCTGTGCGATAGGATACAGTGAAAAGAGTACTTGCAGTGCAAGGGAGAAGTTTATGTTCAGTTCCATTGCTTCACAATTGGGAGATTAAAATGCAATTAGTGGGGGCTCAGTTGGTGATCACCGGGTTGAGAGAGGTAGCTCTAAGTTCTCATTCTCTCCTTCATATTAAAATGCTTTTCTCATTTAAATTTGTACTAGAATGCTTTTCTCATTTTTAAATTAATCCAGTTTAAAACTTGTAAAACTGGTAATCCATGCAGAATAAGCATCAACAGGAGGAGTTAACATAAAACAGCTACTGCCAGACTAATCCTCTAGATGCACTCCTAGATATTGGCCATTGTAGGCAACCCCAGCACAAGTTCCTACTCCATCTTTTAGGACTACTTCTTCTACTTCTTTCTTCTAGTCTGATTGAGACTAGGTCTTCAGGCATTGACTTAAGATTTGAGCACTGTGCTCAGATCTACTGCTAAATTGTCACAGAGAACCTCTGCATCATCATATCCAAACAACCTCCTAAGTAATTTTTCATTGTAATTTGGCCTTTGAAGGATGGGACAGAGCAGAAGTATAACCCAATGGCCCCTGATTGCCATCGCTACTTAACTTACAAAGCTAGGCTTCTATACTGTAACAGAAGTTATTTTTATAATCAGTGCTGCCCAGACTCTACATAAATAACTACCATAACAAGGAGTTGTGCAATCTACAGCAGTAAGAGAAGGCAGGTATAACCAATAGTGTAACATGACCACTGCAGGATTATACCTCATTGTAACGGTAAGGGGGAAAAAAAGCCCGAACATTACCGTATTCTCTGGTAGCACCAATTTAAACTAAACCAAAGCATGGCCCATCATTTGTGCATCTTTTGCAGTGCAGCCCTGTAGAAATATCTCCAAAGGATTTTAATGTAGCAACAAACAGTGAGGAACTTAGATGCAGTGATACTCATTCATTTTAAAGCCACTCACCTTTTAATTACGAAGCATGCTGTAAAACCTCGGGTTACAGCAGAGATCGCTTCTGCTGCTTTTATTCAACTTTTTTTCTGCCATTTTAAGTAATTTACCTCTTACAGTCCTTGTGCTGTATTTACAAGCAGAGGAACACCTGGTTCGTGTTTTAGAGTTATGCCTTTGAGGTGAAATGTCTGCTGTTTGACAGTAATCATCTGCTTCCCTTTAGTCCTTCAGGCTTTTACATAGAAACATTTGGGTTGTTTTGAATTCAGTTGTAGAGGAATCAAGATTAAATTTATCAACTCTTAAACTGAAGGTTGCAGCATCTAGAAGCTTCTTTTCTATGCAAAACAGATGAAATACACAAGCAGCTTATTTCATCCAGACTAGTCAGCAGGGTTTCAGGCCTTTTGAAATACCTTCTTCAGGCTTTTATGCTTCAGGACAGATGTCTCAAAACATACTTGCACAAGATGCCATGCACATGAAAAGCATTTGTCTGAGTCAGCCCAAATGGCAATCCTCAGGTCTTGTTCCATCTAAACCTACGAACAGGGCCCCCACAGAGGATCAGTTGTCCAAATCAGAGAAATCTCTAATTACTTGGAAGGGAAGGGGAAGGATGCACTCCCTGCCTTATCCCAGGAACTCTAGTCTCAAAGCCAGGCCATCACCTCTAGTCATAAACCTTCCAAGGTCAGTGCCAGCTGATGGATAGAGGCAGCAGAAATCCACATCAGTGATTGTTGTAAAGTAAGTTAATTGAATTCCTTCCATCAGTGACTTCTGATACAGTACTAAATTATGCATTAAAACCCTGGGAAATTTTGGGACTCTTACCAAAACCCACATTTCTTTTAATTTGTAATGAGCTGACAGATATTTAGATGGTATGGAGGTTATCAATCAGTAATGTCTTCAGAAACAAGCAAAAAAATTCCTGATGCATAACATAAGAGCAATACTGGGATTTGCTGAAGTCAATGAGGGTACGTGAATTTATCCAGCCAAGAGCTCAATGTTGGGTGTATTTGTTATTGTGAAAGCATACTGAGTCATCAAGCTGTCAAGGAGCTTCACTGACATTATGTTACACTGGAACAGTCATTTAAAAGAAGTAAATATAACTTCACTAATAGAAATGTGTTACTAGCGCAGCTTTACTTCTTAAGCCTCCAAATAAGATAGCCAAGGCAGTGCTCTGCAGTCATCCCCCACCTTCAGGTAAGTTTCTAATGTGACAGAAAAAAGCACCTCTCCCAAATGTATGGACAAGACAGAAAGGGAACTACAAGTTCTGTTGTAACAGCCCATGAAGGATGCTTGACACCATCTTTTGACCAACTGCTTTCCATTTTCTGCCTACCACCCTTATCCCCAGAGGTGGCAGTGTCAGGAATTGAGGGGATAGAGCTTATCAAATGCTCAGGACAACTTTCAAAGATAAAACCAAGAATTTAAATGTAAAGTAGCTCTTCACAGGAGTCGCTAGGATCTCACTCCTGTTCCTTGGCTCCAGAATTACTGCAATTGCATTATCCTCTGCCTAGCTACAAGCAGGATGAAAACTCGCCTCAACGTCTGCCAACGTGTCATTTTAATTATTTCATTTTAGGTCCTTAATCCAGATTTTCCCGTGCAGGGTACTGATTTGCTAGACAGCATTAGGAAGTTGTGCTTTAATTCTGGATCGCTTTAACTAAGTTCTAAAATGGGAAATTAATTAATGGCGATCTTTCCCCACATTTTAATTATTGCAGTGTCGGCACAGCAATTTGCCTGAAACCTGGGGCTATACAGCAGCCCTTAGTATCTTCTCCCTCAAGCCCTTTCATCCTCTGAGGAGAGCACTGCTCATCACAGATGTTTAGTTTGCAGACTAGCAGTTTATAGCATCTTTGCCTAGCAATGAAGACATTTGTCATTATGCTCAAGGTAATAGTTATCACTATTTCAGTATACTAGTCATTTTGTGTTGATACGTGGTATTGACTGGTTTCCACAGCAATAGCAGGTAGACCTTGGGGTCTCCTGAGAGTTCAGAGCCAAGAGAAAACTATTCTTGAAAAGGTGATGGGATAGGTAGGAAGAGATTGTGACGTATAGCATTAAATGTGGAGAAAGTCATGTCTATCTCACAGCTTTCAGAGACATGTTATCTGTTTGAAGTTCCATCTTCAAAAGCCTAAGCAATATTTACCTTGTTTTCCCTTGTTTATTAAAGTGTTCTATTCCCTGTCAAAAGTGATCTATGGACTCTGTTGTATCACTTAAATCTCATTACTGACTAATGCTTCTTGCTAAGGGAGATGAGAAATCTTACCAGTTAAATATTGTAGCTGTGCACCAAAGGAGGAGTACAGTATTGAAATGTCTACCCTGCAGTTTGCACAGACTAGACCTAAGACTGCTGTTTGGATGCTGATAACATGTACTGTTATCTGCTCTGCAGCTGCAAAGCCAGCCAAGGATCATCTGTACCAACCTGAGCTGTAGCTCTTCGTCTGTATCTAGCTAGCTCAGGACTGTCTATGGAAAATGCAGTCACAGCTCAGCTAACCACAGACATTCCTTCCACTACAGGGCATCCATTAATGTTATGTACATATTTTGGACTTACTGTAGGAGAATGTCCTGAGAAGGAAAGCATGCTTAAGAAAGATTAAAAAAATAAATACATATAAGGGAGTATAGAATCAAAGAATGGAAACAAAAGCAAATTTTCATCACTCAGGATATAAAGTAGCCACTGAAACGTTCTAGTTTTTTCCGTTCTGATGATTCCTCAATATGCTAGGTTGTTTTACCTCCTTTTTAAAGCATTACAGCCACTGTCAGGCTGAAGTTAGTGGGATGGATTGTAATTAACTCCCAATTCCATTCTTGTAAAAGTGTAATGTTTTTCATCCCTCTTTATGATCTTCTAAGTCCAACAGACTGTAAGTAAGCGATCACAAGTCATGTAGTAAGGCTCATTTGCAAACCACTGTAAGTAAGTGGATCCAATTACTATGTAAGTAGGTTTTGACAACTCTTCTTTCCACTGACTTACAGAACAAAACCTATGTTGCGAATACTGTAATGGAAAAATTAATTCCAATATGGAGAAGACTATTAAACCATAGTGTGTATATGACATGAAAAAACAGCCAACAACCAGATTATATGAACTGTCACTAGGCAATCTGGACTGAAAGTACTGTTTATTGCTATTCTGAACTTTGCGCTACTTGCAGCAAAGTGTCTATTTACATGCTTACTGTTGTGTAGCTTCTGACCTTAGTTCTCCTCTCTGTTCTTTCCCTGCAGTTACATCGTTGCTTTGGAAGGCCAGCAGGTGCCATGCTCTCAGGTAGGTGCATTATTCCTCCAGCAGCACTGAGTGTTGGTCTACAAATTCTCTGCTTCCTCAGAAATAAATTTGCATCTCAAACTGTTGACTGTTCAAATGGAAAGCACTGTAATCTGTTTCCCCAGAGGGCCTGTCTGCAGTAACATAACTTGCCCTGCATATAACCAAAATCACTAGGATACCATTTTTTAAAAAGCAATTTAAAAACACACACAAAATGTTAAGAACTCCATGTGTCTTTTAATACAGGTTTATTGTTAAGCTGAAACCTCGTCTGACAAGTGTCAGCCCTGAGCAACTTTGGGTGAAAAACCCAAAACACCCGAACAAAACAGAAACGACTCACAGAGCTGATTACAGACTTCTAAGGGAAATACTGATGGATGCCTCAGAGTAATTAAACTCACTCTGGAGATTTACATAAGCAGAATAAATGAAAAAGACTCCCCTTTTCTGAGGAGGGCTATTCAGTACAGACTGCAGACACAAAGGCATGAGAAACCGGGGTTTGCTGTACTCTTGAAAGATCTGCAATTACATGAATAATGCCTCCACCTTATAATCTCAAATGAAACACAGGGGCCCAGGCATCTGTTCTTCATACATGATTAGATTATAGCTGGCATAGGCTTTGTAAGGTACATGCTTATTTTCTTCATAATTCTCTATGACTAAAAGTAATGAACTTGAACCAGATACCTGCTCTCATGTGACAAGTACTTACTTTCCACTGTTGTGTTTTGAATTTAACATGCCTGGAAAGTCAGTGGGGTGAACGTGCAGTGGGGTGACTCCTGTCACAACATTCTATTACACTGGAACAATCTAAAAAGCGAACGTAACTAAATTCAACCTCAATTCAACCTATTCACTTCAAGGTATTTTATTTATAGGGTGCAGCGCTCAGTCACCAAGTTAATTGATTAGTCCTATTTCTGTGACTGGAGCAGAAACACTAAAAGGTAAGACGAGGAAGAAAAACCAGCCAAGCCTTTCAGTCACAAAAATGCCTTATCCCTTTGATGCAAGTGTCAGATTAATCTTCGTAAATGGTCATAATTGCTTGTGCCTGGAGCTCAGCCAAGTCATTCCAAAGAAAAGTTACATTGTACAACTGATTGCATGTTCGGTCTCATCTCCAGAGTGTTAGAACCACCAACAGAAACATACAGTTACGGTATGCTTGTAACAGCGTAAAAGATATTTGTCCAGATGTTGAGTGGACTAACATAGCATGAGTTATCTTTTTCCTTTAATGGTTTCACTAAAGTTTGCCTGCACAGACTGCCACGGCTACTATTAGACACCTCATTTCTTTAGTCATGTGCAGGTTACTCTCCATTCTTCATTAAACTCAGTTTCAACTATAATTGGCAGATCCATCTCAGCTGGAAAATCTATTAATTTTGTTGAAAAATGTTACATCTTGGGGGGAAAATATAGTGCAATGAATTAAATTCAGTTACCGGAACACAGATAAGTAAACAGGGACCAGAGGGGGGAACTTCTAACACCAGAAGCAATACTACTCCTGGAGGTTCCCTCCTTCTAAGGCAAGGGTGCTTTTAAAAGGAAAATCTTCATACAACTAGTAGAATTACTTCAAGGACACAACCCAGTTCCCTCCTGTGATTATATACGCCTTAGAAGTGAATTAAATAAACATGAAACACTACAGATTCATCCCTGTATTAGAAGTGCCTGACTGAAAAAGCATACAAAGAAAGAGATTATTTGGTCCCTGTATGTTCCTTATGCAGCTTATACAATCTTAATATTTTTTTAGCTGGTTATAAATGGGATATTCCAGAAATACAGCAGATAGAGCTCTTGAAGTTAGAAAAGGAAATCAGCTTTTGCTCATACGAGATACTACTTACTTACTTCTTTGCATAGTATGATTCAAAACTGGAATAACTGAAAAAATGCAATAGCTAATTTACTGATTTACATTAGTAAAGACAGGACAGCTCGCATTCCGCTAAGTTATCTGACAAAACTAATAAGATGCCAGTGTACACTTAGAAATCTCATCGCATTCCACTATATGTTTAGGAAATAAAGGCTAAAGAAGTAAATAATCTGAATAGAATTTTATCCACCTAGAAACAAAGGGTCAAAAGTCACAGCATGGAACTTCATTTTATTTTATAAACTCATTAAAAAGATGTCCATGTACAAAAAAAGGACATTTTAACAATGAAAATGCAAAGGAAACAATAAAAATTCAACACGTTAATAAAAAGTTGAGTTTTTATTTTCTTTCTGCATAATTCCCTGCCTCTTCTGTACCATCTGCAAACAATCTTAAGTACAATTGTTAGAATCATTGAAATTCAAGAGGCTGAACATAAAACCCATCTGCTTTACTATAGGAATGTGTTGCTGAAAGATACAAACCCTGCAGCATGTTAGCTAGAAGTAAGACACAAAACTGAAGAACTGGCTGAAAGGCTTCTAAATTGTTATTGTGTATTCATCTTCTGAGAATTCAATCTCAGTTTTCTTCTGCAAATATTTATATATTCCTTAGGGAAATAACAGCATTAGATTGAACAGTGGTTTTTCAAAAGATGTTTGTTTCCATATTATCCTAACACATCTACTGCAGATCCAAAAAATAAAAGTATTTCTGAAGTAAAACCATTTCAATCCAAACAAGTGTTTCCTTGTGCCCCAAAAGTCACAGCCAGTTATATCACAAGCTCCTGTGACATATAATTCAGGCTTCAGCATGGGATACTTTCGACTGCAAGTTTGGACTTAAATCCTTGAGACACTGCCAGTGAAAGGTCAATTCTAAAACTTGATTTCTTTTTACTCTGAGCTAATCTGCAATTTAATTTGTTCCTGTTTCTCCTCCAGAAATGACTCTCAGGACTGAAAATTTATTCTTGTAACCACTACTTGAGGTTTATTAAAATGTTTTCTTTCTTGTGTCCTCAGTGTAGGCTTGAGACTGTTGAGCGTTCCTCTAGATCCACTGTTCTTCATTAAGCAGAGTTTTTCAGTCAGGAACAATTCATATCACAAGTCCTTCTACTCAATTTCCATTGTAAGTGTCCTGGCTTCCAGGAGTTTAGTAATCTCACGATTAACAAAGAGCAACTTGCATGCCTAGGCTAGAGTAAATACACTTCTGAGATCTGTGTTTGTCCTCTGCCAGGACATAGTAGTAGTGCAAGAAACCAGCCCCGCCAACATAAGGCACTTACCGACGTTACATGAGAGGGGGGCAAAGGAGAGAACTCTTGTAACATGCAAGTCTAGTAAGAGTCTCACTGAAGAAAACCATGACATTGCAGATGTAGGGTGCACTGCCACTTCACTGAGCTGCTGTAATAGTCTGCTCTGTAACAGATATCAGATCCTTCCATTGGCAGCCACTTCATTAATCTTTGATTTTTGATGATCATATTTCACAGAAACAATAAGGAAAAGCAAGAGGGTTGCTCCTTGGATAGCAGCCAGCAAAAAAAAGTAATAGTTTAATTGGCATCCATTAATATTACCTAGAAAGAAAAAGATGGATACAGATTATACAAATTAAAATGTCAATCCCTTCAAGCTTAACTAGGGAAGACTTTTGGCAAAACCAAACCAAATCGCATTTCCATCTCACAGCACAGTTTAATTTTTAATTATCCAGAGCAAAAGATGGAACTTCTGAGGAAGACGTGCAAGTACAAGGCTTGCTTTCGTTTGTGCTTCAATGCCTCAAACCAGGTAATGTCCCTGAAGATGCTGATGTGCTGTTACTGCAGTATTTCTTACAATAAATTGCTGGAAGCTCCTCCTAACACTGTAAGAGCTCTGTGCAAACAAAGATTATATACACATAACAGTGGGCATGCTTCATGAAAGTCAACAATTTTAAGGACTAATAGGTTAGTAATCTTCCCTTCTTCCCCCTCTGCCATTATTTTTAAGTCTGGGTTCTTCTGCTGCAAACTTCAATGCCCTGACTTCAGATAAACCTGTGTGTGTATTTTCAGACACGATTTACTTCACAATGGTAAGCAATAAAGATCACTCATCCATTTTTGAGGAAATGCTCAATTTCAAATGCAGAAAAAAGAAAACATCCCTGTGCTGTGGCCAAAGGGACTAGAAAAAAATTGCTGTAAATAAAGTTCTGGATCCAAGATGGAAGCAAAAATTACACTGATAGAGGTTAGTAATGTAAAGCCTTTACCATCTTTTCTAGATGTGCTTTTAAGGAGGCTGGAGAAAACAGTGCAGTGAAAAGGCTTTAATGAAGGCAAAAAAAGGAAGTCTCTTATGTTTTACAGCATAACTGAAACAGGTAAATGTATGATTTCTTTTTTTGTACTATGCATACTAGAGTTTCCTCCAGCACCCTTTTCACCCCTACTATATGCTCTTTCTGCATCTGGAGGCCTGTACCTCCCTCCTCTGCTAACTCAAAGATAACAACAAAAAGATGAATGTTTTAAAGGGAAAAAAGTTTGGCAACTCTGTAGATATAAAGAAAGTAATTACTGAGATGTTGTCTAAGCTTTCTTTTAGGACAAAGTTTAGAATTCATGAAACTGTACATGGTTTTTTTTGGTTCAGTTCACCTTTGACACTCCCTCAAAGTTCTTACAGTGATTTGTAGCAGATTAAATAATGTTAAATTAAGAAAGCTCATTGCTAAAATATTATTCCTCTATCAAGCAATATGCACTAGCTATTGCTGTACTTCCAAGAACAATGTATTGTGGCTCATTTCCAACATGCCACATAAGCCACAGCCAATTGGACCATTACGATTATCAAAAAGGTTAGAGTAAAAACAGTGAAGTATACATCGATCCTCACGAGCTGTTCATGCAGCATGCCTATAACTGTTAAGATTAAATTACTTTAATTACTGAAACTTAAGATCCAATTAAATGAACTTATAATAAAATGCAGTAAAATTAAACAGTCTTTCCTTGACATTTAAAATACAATATACATGTGAATATCCATCTCAATAGCAGGCATGTTTAAAGAGTAGTAATTATCCTTTATGAGATGGGATATTAAGCCCATGAAATCTCAGTTTTTGTCAGAGAAATAACAGTAATTTCAATGGCAGCAACCAACACAGCAGTGCCAGCAGTGAGTGAACTTTCTCAGCAGAGTTGAGGCAGGCAGTTACCTCATATGGTATCACAAGTTAGCATAAAAAGCAGAAACTTGGTGCATGTGACTATAGCTATTATACAGCAGCTAATGTGCCCTGGGTTCAGCTGTAGTAGTTATTCTTCTCCTTCTTAGTAGCTGGTGCAGTGCTGTGGTTTTGACTTTAGCTTGAGAACGATGCTGATAACACAGCCATGCTTTTAGTTGTTGCTAAGTAATGTTTATTCTGATCAAGGACTATTTCAGTCTCATGCTCTGCCAGCGAGGATGGGCACAGGAAGCAGGGAGAAAGCAGGCAGGACACCTGGCCCAAACTAGCCAAAGGGGTACTCCATACCTCAGCACGTCATACCCAATATATAAACTGTGGGAATTTGATAACTTTTAATAATGTTCTACCAAATGAAAAATTAGTGATTAACAGTTAAACCAGTAGCTACTATGGATCCTACAGATCAAAATCGCCCACTGAGTTCTTCAGCCTTGAGCCAGATGAATATAGCTGCTGAGAGGGCTCGATTGTATGCTGAGTTTTTGCACTATGAAAGGCAGAAATATCCAGTTCTGACAGCTGTCCAAAGGACAATCCACTGAGCAAATTCAAAACAGATGACAAGCAAGTCATGAAAGGTAACATCTTCCAGTTCTAGCCAAATCTGGATATATTTACAACAACCTAAACATCTTATAGAGAAAACATTTGGTACTGTCTTCTCTTAGGCTGCTCAGAAAACAAAGGCAAGAGGCTAAAAAAGCAACAACAAATATCACACTTATTAACTTGTATGAAATTCTATCCTCCTATTGAACCCTTATTAACTGAATTATCTCTATACAGTATTGCAGAAAAAGATGCTCTTCTGATTTTGGAATTGACTGGGAATTTGGGAAAAAAAAAGTCTCTATGTGATTAATTTTTCATTTGGTGAGGACACTTCCATAAAGTTAAGGCTACCTGTCCCCTTTTGCAGTTTTTTTTAAAAGAGGAACTTACAAGCAAAAGATGGCAATTTGAGGTATAGGTACTGTTCCAGACAACATTACTTCGTGCAAATCGGGTTTAAATGGCAAATCCTCTCATACCAAATTTAAAGTAAGCTTAGGCTGCACTTTTAAGCCATGTATATACAATAGGTCTAGCACACACTTTAAGAACTTTTCACACTCCTTCTGTTGCAACTAATTAGCCCAATGATGATGGGATTTTTCTGGAATTCCCAAGGTGCCACCTACTGGTGCCAATAATTATTTTTAACTTTAACTGGCAATACAAAGCAGCTTGGACTTTTTTAAGACTATAAATAGCTAGCAGACAGCATTACCTCATGGTAATTTTGATGAAGTCTCTGGAAACTACGAAGCTGAATAATCAACCAAGAGAGATGGGTACATTTTACTTCCCATAACCGCAGAAAGCAATTTCAGTACTTTATACCAAATATATTCTTCTTCCACACAGAAATTAAGTATTTTTTACTAAAATACAGAAGTTTCTGAGTCATTTCTAGTGATGAAATGCAGTAGCAGCTGAGCAGGTAATTGACAGGCCTTACAGAGGGCACGATACTTAATGCATCTTTCCCATGCTTTCATGAGGGCAATGTGGCATTTGCCATAGTCACATTACTTCATACTTCATGTAAAATGAAATTTTACCTTTAACAAAACAGTAAACAAATTTATTTCTTTTAATAAGACCTGTGCCAAGACTCAACAGTTCCACCTGCTCGATGCTTAACTGCTTGTGAAGGAAGCCTTCCACTTGATAGACTACAAAGACACTGAAAATAACTCACCAAAGTCTGTGTGATTACTCATCCAGCCAATTTCTTTAATAGACACTAGTGCCAACAAGCCAGAGCCAACAAATGATCCAATCCCCGAAAAGAAAAAAAACAGCCCCATGATGGCACTCTGCATAGATTTGGGAGCAGCTGAATATGCAAATTCTAGACCTGTATTAAAAGATAAAAATGCTATTAGAAGATCTAGGAAACAGTAGTGGTTTGTTCTAGTTTAGTGTCACAGAAATTACAGCTGTATACTACTTCTGGTACGTTAAAGACCCAAAACCAACCTTAGATATCAGGAGACAGGGAATTGAGATAGTGAATCCCTATCAATTCCCTCTAATTGTTTTATGAACCCTGTTAAAGGCCATCAATGTATCAACCTATTAAACGGACATCTAAGACATGCGCTTTGATTTTTATTAATATCAGATGTGTAAAATTAAGAAATCTTTTGAGGCAACATACTCTTTTTTTCTGTCCAAAAAATTATCCTCAAATTCATTACATGAACTCTAACCTGGCAAATTCCATGTTGCTCATTTCATTTGTTTCTATACCGCCTATATGATGTGCAGTATTTACAAAGCACATGACATTCCCTGCTGAGAACAAAGTACTCAGGTACTGAAGGGTCACTCTTGCATTGACCACAAACATTTATTTCTCACAGACTCAGTGTCTGTATCTCTGAATGTGCAAACAGAAATTAAATGTAGCTGGAAAAGCAGTAATTAGTTTTAATTTAATTTCAATCTAGAATTAGCCAAGCTCATTACTTCTCATCCTGTTCTTTTTAAGACTTGTAGATACGGGACTTCAACATTAAATTGTCCTTATTCAAATTTCAGCCAATAAAGCCAAGAAAAACATGCCAGTGACATCAATGTGAAATGTCTGTGCTACTGAGTTTGAGTACCAACAGAACACACTGGGTTAGGCTCTGCCTTGCAAAGAATAATGCCCATGATTAACTCTCCTTAGAATAATACTGCTGTCTAAACTCAAATGGGATTATTCGCAAGAGACAATCATATACATTCTTTGCAGAGCCTTTTCTGACAGGTGAAATGCTTGTTTCAAAACAGCCTGCTTCATACTGAAAATTAATGCTACCTCATAATCATTTTTCTTGCCAAAGAGAGCATTATAGACCTGAAAATGGCACAAACCTTATGTCTTGCATAATAAAGGTATGCTTTATTTACATCATTACTGGTATTTGACTTCTACTACTCCAGACAGAGTTTAATAGAAATACACTAGCATTTCCTTCCAAGAAAAGGCTTGACGTTTCAAGATACTGCCCGTTATGAGGGAGGAACTTAGTTCTTCAAGAAGAAACAGAACTATGTTCTCACTTATCTGACATTCTGCACTGACACCTGAGAAATCTCCGATAACCAACACACTGCTTCTCTTTTCTTTTGCAAAACACGTTATCAAGGGCCAACAGCAACCTGTCTGTGACTCTAGAAGGGAACTGAAACATACTTCATGCAACTCAGTTGTGTGGGTTCCTGTAAATTCAAGCCATAACAAGAGAATCTCTACAGTGATGGAGAGACATCTGCAAGCAGAAAATGGGGGAGGGCAAACTTACACTTATTTTGGGAATTAAAAACTCAAGGTTTTCTTTCTAGGCTTTGCCACTACTCTAACAATTCAGATTTTTCAAGGCTAATCTCACTTAAAGAAAAAAAAAAGTATACTACTTTCCAGATACAGTAGCTTGGTTTTTGACCTCTTGTTAAGCTGCCATAGCTGCCACAAGTCTCCAAAGGATCAGTCATGTTTTAGTCATCAGGCTTTTATACAGTCTGTACAAGTTATCTCAAGTGTATCACATAACAGGATCTGGCCCATTTCTTCTCTTATTTCGCACATCTACTGCATGCGAGTGTTACTGCTAGAAAAAGATCTTAAGACACAAAACAAAACCAAAATGGGTGTAACACTATGCACTTTTTGCAACAAAATAAGGCATGTTTCTAAACCTGAATGTTTCCAGCAACCCTAGTATTTAATCTGGCATAAGGAACATAAAATCTTTCTTTTGCCTTCAGAGATATTTTTGCCTGCTGGCAGCCATTGATAACGATTTCATGCTACCTCAAACAAGCAGTTTTGTAATTAAACCCTCCAGTTGGCGTTGTCATGTGCGATTACAATTCCCAGTTAAACAAGGGTGCTTTAAGAGGATTGACAGAATAATACAAAAGATTAATGCAGTGTGTGTCATCTTTTTAAAGGTACCTCAAGTGTAACTAATGTGGCTTAATAAGAATATGCTTAGGTTTACCGTAAACAAGTGATATTTAGTCCCTTTTTATTCACAACAAACATTTCCAAATCATTATAGGTTTGTTAATGTTAACACTTTGCTTATTTTAAAGCTGAATTTCATAGCACAATAGATACCTTTATCAACCTTTTAATATCAACTTGGTAAAGTATACTCTTAGGTCTTGAGAGGCATTCTTAAAGATACTAAGAATTCAGTTTAGATAATAATCAGAAAGCAGGTAAAAAAAGCTTTGTAAAACAAATCAAATGAAAGAATAATAAAGGAATTAAGATCTGCATAGAATGGCTGGTTTAATGAAAACCAGAAGCATTTGTATTTCCTATCATTGACCAACAGGTTTGAAATTAAAAAGCTCCTGGTACAGATCCAGCAAGTGCATAACAGCAGAGTGTTCACCTAGAACAGTGTAAGCCTTAAAGACTTCTCATGAAGAAGTCCACTAAAGCAGCTGAAAAAAAATAAGAAAACAACCCTCAATTTGGAGTTCAACAACTAGGGACTGCATCAAGTCCTTGACCCTTCCACAACCTGCAGACAGGTTTGTTATTTTCTCCTTGCAAACACCTACAAACTAGTAACAGTGCCTGACAGAGAAACAAAAATACATATCCTCTATTAAAGGATATGTGTTGAGTGCACTGCTAAAGCATACTTTCCATTGAAGAATTTAAAGTGTGTAGCATCTTGGGTCATAATGTGCTTTAAAGATCATGAACTCTCCCCTTTATCTTTAAAGATAAATATATCTAAAGATATATCTTTATCTTTTAAAGATAATGAACTAATGATAGGTGTTTATTGAAGCAAATGAATTCAATGACTTGTCACTGACATCACTGGCAGGGGGTAGAGAGTGGTGGAAACCAGAAATGGGACCCTTATCAGACATCAGACTCTTACCTCAGATCTTCAGCCATTAGACACTTACCCATTCATCTACAATACTGACTGCTGCAGTACAAGAAGCGAAGAACTAGATTTCAGTTGGTGCAATCCAGTAAGACCTTATGCCCAAATCTTACGTTTACTATCATAAGAGAGTTTGTGTGAGGTGCTGGTTTCCAAGTACATGCTATGTACAAGCAGAGAGCTAACTGTTGGAGGACCCTGCATTCACATTGTAAATGGGACACTCCCAAACCAAGGTGGTGGGAGGCATCAACCTACCGTTTACCAGAAAGGAAAGAGTACACTAGTGAAGCATTTGAATGCATATCACAAAACTACAAATACACAAGGCAAAACCGTATCAAAACCCAATTCCTCCAATATACTAAATAACTAAGGTACAGTTTAATATATGATAGATATGTCTAACTCTTTCCGTCACATGAAATTCACAGGCCAGACAGCTGGTAGAAAAGCATTGAGCATTTCTTTATTTCCTTAGATAGAAAAAAAAAAAAACAAGCCCAGATTTTTACTTGCTGAGCAATCCAACCACCTTGTTTTATTTCCTAACAACTGTGATGACAGTAGAACATGTGTAACCAGAAACCCACTGGAGTAATGGTTCTCTGTTCCACTAAGAGGGGAACAAATGGGCCATGTGACAGCTGGGGCTACTGCCAGCCAGAGCTTACAGAATTAGAGAATCTCATTTTAACCCACTGTGCTTGCCCAGCATGAGGAATGAAAGTAACCTCCTGTAGGGGAAAGGAAACCAGGAAATTCTGTCATGAGGAATCGAAGAAAAAGAGCTAAATGTAATGCCAGTTTGAACTGATCATCTTCAAAGTTCAATACTCTCAAACAGTTTCAACACATTAATAACTAACTATAGTTAAGCAAATACTAAATGATTTTTAAATCAAGACTCTGGAAGAGTTCCAATATATTACATCAGGTAGCTCTGCAATTCTCTTTAAGTAGTATCAGAACAGCCACTTCTAGGATCATGGAAGGTTTCTGTTACTGGTAACCAAGCATTGCTTCCAAGTACTAGATACAGAAACACTGTACTAAGAGATTCACAGTAGCTTTTCACTTGTTTAACTATAGTAAACCAGCATTAGGCATACCACAGTGACAACAGATATACTGCCTGTGCCTTCCTCCTCTAATGAGCCCTCCATGTAAATGGAACAGAGCAGAAAATAAGATTTTATAGTCCTCTTCACTCTCTCCTCCCACTTCACTTTCAGTTTAAAAATCAATACAATCACACAGCTGTTCACTGCATCACACAGAACAGTATTAAGAAATTTAAGATTTCTTGCATTAGTTCAAGAAAGGGAGGATTTGAACAGTGGTTCAGTTTTCCCAGTATCACACTGAAGGACTAAAACAACTGCAGAAAAAAACGGATCTATAAATAAAGCAGATAAAACTGTATAAAAAAAATAGGTACTTCATTACTAATGTTCACCAAAAAACTTTAGATTAAGTGTTACATAACTTCTATCAGATATGTAAAAAGCCAAGTAACACAAATTTAAGCTGGTGATAAATCTTTCTGAAGACAGCTTATTTCTTCCTTTTTCCCCTCAGAAAGGTGTTTCCACTTACTGATTGTCTTTGCAAACGGTGAGCTCAGTTTTAAGCCAAAAAAATTACAAAGCACAAAAAGAGGAAGATTGAGAGGAAACAATACTGCACTAAAACTATTCTTTCAAATACAATGTTGAAAGAGTATATTGTTTTCCATTAGGGTTTGCAAATATCTAGTGCTAACTGGCTGACACATGAATATTATACGTGTTACTCTTCTTGAAATTCAGCCTTGATAACATACTCTCATAAAAGCCAATTTTCAAATGTGAAAAACAATAGTTTTCTTTGACATTTATATTAAGTTATATTGTATAATATTGTATTTGGGAACATTAGAGCTTATTTATAATGATTTGAGAAGGAAATATTTATTTTCTAGGAATCCGTCATTTATGATTAATATGAAAGCAGCTTTAAACCACACCAAGACTCTTACCTGCTATACTTGCAAATATTTCACTGAATCCAATCAGCACATATTGAGGAATCTGCCACCATATTGGCATATCTGCAGCATGGTATGTAACATTTCCAATTGTCTGATTAATTGTTTTAACCTTTACAATTTTCAGTCTGTTGCCTTCCAGAATTCCTACATGAAAGGGGGGGGGGGGAAAAAGAGTGACCTAAGATGCAAACATTGTTTCTTCATATTAAGAATTAAATGAGGATTCAGTCCTGCACTGCAATTGTAAATTATAAAATAGGAATATATATTTCCTTATTTCCTAACATAAAGCATTTCAGACTACTTTTGCTATTGTTTTTGCAAAACATACAGTTCTTCTGACACAGAATTAGTGATTATATTCTTACTCAGTAGCAATAATTATACAAATACATAACCCTTTTCCAGATGGATTAGCTGAGAGCTCTCTCATATGAACTATGTTGGGTTTTTTAAAGACATTCTCATTTTCACAAACAACTACTTTGCAGTGTTGAACCATTGCTTCTGCCACCATAGTATTAATAATTTAAAAACCACTTCACTTACCTAAATAGCTACACTAGTTCTGCAGAACTATGGAAACCCTCTATGAATACGACCATGACATTTATATCACAGGTATCATCCCAAGTGATCCAAAAGCTCATTAAAGCTTGATTTACAAGCAATTCCTTGCATAGGAAGTACTTCATGTAAAATGAAAAATGGGTACTATAAACGGTAAAATATAACCATTTTTAGCTCACAACAGTTTAGAGTAGAAAGTGAGTATCAAATAATGCTGTAGGGGTTTTGTTGAAGTTGCCCACCTTAAGGGATCTGCCTCACTGTTACATAAAATGCACAGAAACTTCCTGCTTCACCCAAAAAGAGAGTCTATAAAAGAACTTTCAATATCCTTGGAAATAAGGTGGATTTATTCTTTGCCAATTCAGAGGAGCAACACCGAGTCAATGACACTACTTCCTACAGAATACGTTACACACACGGCTTCCTGTTTAGTGCCTGTCAGTTTTGGTCTCTTTCTACTTATTGAGCCAAGATCTGACCTAATCCTGGGGCACAAAATATCACTCCTGTTACAAAAAGAAACAAACCACTGTACAAAGCTTAGATGACAGACACACTGCTTCATGGGTATCATACCATGTACAAGTGATTACATCTGTTTCCTCACTTCTAGCTTTTCTTTCCTAGAAGCAGCCAAAGGATGACATAGATATTTAGTGTGGTGTTGGCTGAACCTGTTGACAGCACTTTTCATATAAACAAGCACAATCAATTTCTAACACCCAACATAATATCTGTTCTCCTGTTTACCCTCAAATCTGTGACATATAAACCTTGAGGGGGCCAACCAGATCACTGTCTCTCTGCTAAGTGACAGTGTTTCAAGGGAAATTGCTAATACTTGCAAAAAACACCTCATACCATGACTGAAGCTTCTTTATTATCCCTGGTCATGGCAAGAGCCCCAAGCTCAGAAGAAAGCATGAGGCAAGCTCCCTATAGCCCCCATGGATAGTCTGTAGGTGAGGCCACAACTAAACAAGAAGTTCTAGAAATCATATGCTTAGGAATAACATTGTATTTCATCATTTTAGGGAGTTGGAGCCAGAGCTCTGAAAACCAGACTGAGGAAGCACACATTAAAAAGGGACTCATAGTACTTTGAAAAAGATGGAAAGCTGCATTTTTATAACTCATGTTTGTTCATTCACAGCAGTTCAGAATCGATCCAACCTGAAATCCCACAACAGCTCTACAGTCTAATCTTCTGAAACACAAGAGTTGTACAGGGAAAAAATGTTAGACTGACTCAAGTTTGTTTAAATATTACCTTAAGGCCCTTAAGGAGTGTTTTCTTAACAACAAATGATTTTCAGGTAAAGACTGTTCTGAACTCAATACCTTTTAGTGCCAGGCCACCACTTTTTCCTCTAACTTCCTCACTTTTTAGGTGACCACTTACCCATCTTAAGTATCTTTCTTTAGTTCTTCAGCCACCTCAGTGCCATCTGAACTATGAAGAGCTGATTTAATTAAAGTAAAGCTGGATTTCTTTATGTTTTGGTTTTAATATAGCTGCCAAACATTTTAGAGTGGAACTTAATTAAAATGTAAACAAAGCAATGCAGTCAGCTAAGAACTTGGATGTAATTCCGTTCATATGCATTCACCACAAAAATCACTGCATCTCAAAATGATCCTTAACATGTTTGATACTCTTCACAACATACGCAGAGTTAGGAGGCATTTAGCCACATATGAGCATTAACTATGCAATACCAAACTTTGCCATAAATTATCTTCAAAGTCGAGTACTTCGGAATCCAGAATCTGTTGCTTCTTTCTTACACTTCGATAGACAAACTTCAAGTTTAATCTTATGATTTTAGTAGTTAAAGGGATTTTAAGGTCTTGCTGTAATTGTTTAAACTCTATAAATGAAGTAGATTTTCCAGTTGAATAACCTTAAATACCGCTGCTTAGAATTTACAATAAAATGCATGAAGCACTGGCAGATGTTCATTAAATCTAATCAGTTTCATTCTCACAGTTTACAAGACATTTAAAATAATCTAAACAACCTAACAGGCAGCCCAGGTAGTGTCCACAACTAATGTCACTTAGAAAAGTAAGTTAAAATGTAAATATGGCACAAACAAATTAAGATACTTCCAAGATCGCAAGTTAAGATATTAACATCTTCATATGTTTAAGATCTTAATCAGTATCTCTCTCTCCAAGGCAAAAATGGTTGGAAGTAATGTTTCATTTTATGAATAAGAAAATATGGCTTCTATAAATACACTTTAAAAATTTTATGAAACACAAACCAACAGAAGCGTTCCCCCCTGCTAGAAATAAAATGAGTTTCCTAGGCCCCAAATTTGTCACAACTAAAGCTCTTAAACTCCTGTTATGATGAAGGGATGTTAAGTTATTCCAAAAGGTTAAACTTTCCAACCAGACTGCAGGTAACCACCCAAAGAATTCATCTTCTCAGTTTCTACATGGAAGAGTCAGGAGAGGATGAAACCAACAAAACCATGAGTTACATTTGTAGGTGAGTAGAAGACAAGGTGGCATTTGAAACTTTGAAGTATTCTGCTATATGAACCCATTCCCCGAATCAGCAATCATAGCTTCATATGCTTTTCTTCCCCAGTACTAATAAAGACAGATACTGCTGGTTTTGCATTCACTTATATGTGAGCCAGCAGGTTCTATTTAAGGAGCTGACATTTAACTGTTTTACATCATCTTCTTTTGCTGGTAGCAGTGTCCTAAGTAATATGGAATAAGAGAAACATTCCTATTTTAAAGTTTAAATGACTTTGCTTTAAGAACTTCCTTGCCTACATAGAAAGTGACCTTGGCCTAATCAGATAATTATCTCTCTTATTGAGAGAAATCTTAATAGCCGTATAAAATGTCCCTCTCTCTAAAATATAGGAGATTACAAGTGCTGAAATTAATTTATTTAATGCTATAATGCTTTATCAATATGTTCATTACAGTGATACTAGGTGAAGGCTATAGGTTCTATGAAGCATTGCTCAGTTCCACATCAGCAGTGCTTAACAACTTTAAATCATCTCAAAAGCAGCTGATTTATGGTTCGAACAGAGTTGCCATCTTTTTCCTCTCACGCTATAGCTAAGCTATTTTACACTACAGTAATTCCTAAACATTAGGGAACATTAAAGTAAAGGAGAAAAAAACCTAAAGTGTAAGGAAACTCTTGTTCAGCCATAACCTAACTTTATTATTTCAGATACAGGGAAAGGATATCAGGTAAAACTTCACTTTTTTAATACTCGGAAGTCAGACTGTATGAAGGAACATAATCATTTCTGAACTCATTTGTTTTTCAGATTAAATAAATTTTCAACTTACAGATAAATTGTTGATAAACCAGAAAACATGGACTTCCACAATACCATGAAGTTTAAGATGATGGCCTTATAAACACTGGACACTATGTTCAGGCACTGATCATGAAGCTAAGGATTTGTTGAGAATATGGTCAGAAACCAAACAGTTCTTTTCTACCAAGCATACCAGAAAGTAACACTGTATGTGAAAACCTTACCTAACAAGTTGGTTTTAAAAGGTATGCTCAAAGTTTATTTCAGGCAGGAAAAGTCTCCAATTCTATCACAAACATTCAAAACAGTTTAGTAAGTCCTTGGGTAAAATCTCTTTCATTGTGAGAAATATACCTATGCAGTTCCATTTAACTGTCCCATGAAAAAGAATTCTGAATAATCTTAAAGATTCACAAAGGTTTTTCAAAAATGCTCTTGCAAATAGCTACAAAACTGACTATGTAAGTAGATCTCTAAAGTGGTTTTCTTACCTGCAGCAAATGCAGAACACATTACAAAGAACATTCCAACTGCAATCCTCTTCAGTGAGGATGGAAGCAAGCCATTCCTCTTTAAAATGGGGTCCACCAATTTGTCTTTTAGGGGTATTAGGATCAGAATAAGCACTGCATCAAACATAGTCAACCAGGCTGCTGGAAACTGAAAGGATAGATGACTTAAGTTAGCAATATCATACTTCAAGGATTGATTTTTACTATTATTTTTTTACAAAAGAAAAATATTTTTGATGGAACACTGAGAGCCAAAATAACCTGCAGTGACAGACACTGTGAAAAGAAAAATAAATGTGTGTAAAAGCTGAGGAAAACAATAAGCTATATGGGTTTTCATTTAAGTGGGCAGTTCACGATTCTGTTAGCTCAGAAGCACAAATGATTCCTCACCATAGTAACTCCAACAGTACTGCGTATTCTCACTTCCAAGATGCACCTTGAGCTGTGCTGAGGTGGGTGGGTGTTTGGGCTGTTGGTTTGGGTTTGGGTCTTTTTGTGGTGGGGAGAGAGGAAAGGTGCAGGGGTGTAGGAGCTTTCCACTAGAACTGAACAACATCAACTATCAGAGTGAAAAGGTTCTTTTCACAAATGCAACTAATACTGCACATCGGAAAGTGAGGAATAAGAAAATGACTGGGCAGATGAAGAGTACTCTAAGAAAACAAGATGTAGAACTCAAAGATTTTTGCAAAGGATTTTTTTTATAAGATTTCTAAGTTCCAGAGGGCCCATATTTTACAACCTTACCCCGAGTTAATTTTTTTTAAAGCAAAAGTTAACTAAAACTAAATGAATTCCTTTTGAAAGAAGAGATGGCCATTAGCATTACTGCAACATCTGAGTTTTTCTGCATATATATCCTGAAATACATTTAATGGGCAAAAAAAAAAAAAAATCACTGTCCTTTGGGAGCTTTTCTGCCATTAATACTTTTTTTAGCCATAGAAAACCTGTCTGAGGAATGAGTGATTGTGCCACTCTAATCTAATAAACAAAATTGTGTAATTATTTAAATGAATACACCCCAAGATACATCTTTAAAAGCATTAAAAGTCAACATTAATGGCACACAAGTGAGGAATTGATTTAATGCAATTAAACGGTCCCTACCGTTTCGCTTCCAGTGATACACTCCAGTTTGACAGAATTAAACTTTTTTTCTACTTCAGTCATGAGAAATATTTAACAGCTAGGCTCTGTAGATCTATTATTAAGCTTAGAACTTTCAGAAATATGCCACAGAATAGTAGAAACAGAGTTTTACTAATGGAATACAAAATTCAATTAAAATTAAATTACACTTGTCAAACGAACAAATAACATGGTGTAATACATGCATCCTTTCTCATTTGCAAGAATCAGTAACTGACAGTAAGATTCCCGTCTGTATGAATGAGACAATTTCTACCAAGCTTAATAATATTTAGCATCTGTTCAGAGATAACAAACAGCCAGTAAAGGAAGATTTATAAAAATGTTCTGGTTTGGAGGTATTTTTTATATCGCATTTAGAACAGTGTGATACCGTACTATGCATCGCACTGACTCTTTGACCTAAAATACAAGCACTGCTTGATCTATGTGTTGCAGATGCATTCAGTTTTTTGGTACTGTTACTGTGTGTACGGAAACTCAAGGTTAAAATAGATAAATATTTTTCTAGAGATTGTCCAGGATGACCAAGGGGCCTGTGGCAGCCCAAAGCTATAGCCAGAGTAACTGAAGCAGACAGCCACATTCCCTTAAGGCTGCAAATCTCGACCACTGCAAGTATCTCAATAACCCAGCCCTCAGCCTCTAACACAGCGTGGGCATGTATCTCTCATTGGAGATGAGAACCCTGTTTCACTGAGTGGTTGTAGTCACTCGAGCATGGCTGACATGATGACAAACTGCAAAAACATGAGTTAGCAAAATGTTAACCTTTAAATCTTCCTAAGCTAAGCATGACTTGGCACTTTCACAGAAGTCAGCACCAAGAGCAGCAAGTCTTTGACTGACATCAAGCCACGTCCACATTCAGCTTTGTCAAAAGCTCCAACTAGCATTAAAGCATGTATGAGGACATTTTTAGCACCCTCTGCATGCAGACATGTCGCAACAGCCACTAAACATACTATTGCTTTCTTGCTCTGCATTACAGTTGTCATTGCAGTTCCCCAAAGCACCCAGACAAATGCTTTCTGGTTCATAGTCTGCAAACCACAAGAAGCGGGTGATGATGGGAGAATATGAATTGATGAATGGTACAATGATGATGGTAGAACTGAATTCATCCTAACCTCTCTTTAATGTTTTCCAGGCATTTCAAAATGCAGTAATAAGCTCATTTGGCTATATAAAAATACCCAGCAGTTTGCTACACAAGGTTACATACATTGTTTAGCCATCTTCACTTACTTTGGAAAATGCACAGTGAATTCTGCTGAGTTAGTCAAATTACTGCTTATATTAAAATATTCAGCAAAACTTCAAACCTGTCAATTTCCCTCCTCTCCCATTCACCTTTTTGTTTGCTTCAAATACCACACCAACCTTAACCTCTGTAACAGTTTGTACAAAGACTGATTTGTGTAATTAGAGTCAAGGATGTAGGAATATTTTGCCCTTGCTGAATCTGGTAAGAAAGAAGAGAAATACCAAATGCCTCTGGCACTGCTGCATTTCATACAATCAATCACTTGGGTTTGGGGTTGTTTGGTGTTTTGGAGTTGGTTTTGTTTGTTTAGAATCTACGTTTTTTCATTTTCTACTCTATCACAAGCCTGCAAATTAAAAGGGCATACATATATATCACTCTTTTCATAGCAAGAGGAAATATATTAGTAAGTATACTTGATTAATATTGGGCAGAGGTACCTAAAAGAGCTTAAAGAAAACCTAGACCTGGTAATGTAGAAAGCTACTCAGGTAAAACATTGTATTACCACTCCTTTATTACCTCTAAACACTTCCATTTGGATAACCGAAACTAATCAGAATTGCTTTCAAAGATACTGCCTACATAATATAGGCTGCAGGCCAGCATCCTTCAACATACCAAGGAAGACCACATACCAAGGAAGACAGCAAAAAATCAAATTAACTTATTATCTGACTTCTACTGTTAATGCTGTTAACCACAGCAAAGTATTTAAAAATAAACCAAGAAGAGCAACACAACTGATGCGCTGCAGAAAAGGAGCCAGTCACTCTTATGCAAGATCGAAAATCACAGTTTAGAAGTATCAAGACAGACCAGGATTATTGTCCCACTATCCTTGTATCAAATTCTGCATACTCTAAGTAAACACTAAAACCAGGTAACTAACTTTTAAAGCCATGGTTTCAAGTTAGAAAAAGTGGCTACATGGCATGAGTGGTATTTTAGTCTTGTCAGCAAAAACCATAAAAGCCATTATTTTGCTGAACTAATTCCAACATAACACTCTACTTACAAATTGAAGACAATTCTAATGCCCAGAAAGGTGATGGGAAAGGCTCAGTTTGATAACCAGAGCTCCACGTTCATTTCTATACAATAAATACTCAGACTGACAATGGGACTCTGAAGTCCTGCATCCACTTTGTTAGAAGAAAAGCCACTTCTCTAGTCAAACTGACAATATTCCAACAAGACAGTCACATGTTTGGTAATAACAGAAAAAAACCCTAAGAGTTCTCTTAAATGCAAGCAATAAATAAATATGAAAAGAACAAAAAGGGTTACATATCAAAATGTAAATGTGCTAACCTGTATTAAAGTAGAATTAGGTATATACTAGAAAAACCCCAACTACCTTGAATGTAATCCACAAAATTGATGCAACTAAAGCAGAAGCCTTAGATTAATTAGATTTTTTTAAACAAGAATATATCTCATGTTTAAACAAACATGCAACTCAAACACCACAAAACTTAACCTTGAAGGGAAAGTGGCAATTGCATTCTGTGCCCAAAAGCTATGCAACAAAAAATTACCCAAACTGAGAACTCAGTGGAAGAAATTGACCTTAGATCCTTTTGTTGATGCATTTAACAGAAAAAGTCTCAGGGTACTCTTTCTTTAATTTTTTTAACTATGTAAAAGTAACTAACTAGCACTGGGCTGGTTTAGAAGTCTTACTTAATCCCTTATTTAACCACTAACTTCCATTAAGCCTTCAGCTATGATTCAAACCAGTTCAGTTTCCAAGCAAGTTCAAACAAAAATAAAGTACAAGCAATTTTTTGATCTCCAAGAAGACTGAAGCCATTCTGTACTATTGATATTAATTTAAAATGAAAGACACTGATCTTTAAGGTCAGTTCCACCCAAACTCTATGATTCTAAACTTAATTTTAAGAGTTTCCAGTAAGCCTACTAATACATTCATACTTTGTTTTTAATCCTCAATACCATTTCTGCCATTACATGATGCCAGCCTTTCTTGAAGTATACTGACCAAACAACTACCTTCAGTATACTCAACTGATTCAAGGTAAAGTGAATGAATATTAATTGAACAATATAAAGTTACAAATGTATTCAGTTCTGAATTTGCAGATAATAATGTTTCAGTTAAGTATGGGTATTCCTACTGAGTCTGTATGAATGCTTCTGCACTACTAACAACTGTGAAGACTTAGGGCATGTAGATTTAAAAGCTTTCTTCAGGGATCATACTTTGTTTACTGAAGGATAAGGTCACTCTTAATTGAAGCAGTGAAAATAATCTGAATACATACAAAACAGGATGGTGTGAACTTCATATACTGGTAGGTATGCCAAAATCCCTGTACTATGTGTCATGTTTCTAAACACCCAATACCTGTGGTCATTGATGCTTCTTCGTCACTACCTTAACTTCATGGAATTTTTGTACAATACTGTTTTGCATTTCAACTAAAGAAACTTCTCACTGTTTTGCCAGCTTACCGTATGAATAGAGTTGGTGTCATTTGATATTTCAGGAATTTTCAGATGAAGACTTTGCAATACATATGTTGTCTGCATCTAGTAGTAGGAAAGATGAGATTACTTGGAGGGAGACTACTGAGAACAAGGTATTTTTACATTTTAATCATTAACAAAGATGATAACAGAGGGAAAGTCCTAATATAGCAAAACAGAAAGAATTAGTGTTAGAACACTTTTTTAACCCCTACATTTATTTTTACTAAAAGCAAAGAATAATTCATGTCACTTTAAAAACAACTTCCGTGTATTCTTCTACCAAAACATATTTGCTATCCCAATTTCTCTTCCTAAGACAGAACAGCCAGAAAGGAATTAATTAAAATAAAATCGGAACCACTTACCCTGACCTATCTGAATCAACTACAAGATGAAACACAGCTCAAATCTTTGAGACATGTTAAATTGTACAACTGTTAGTTTTAACTATCATTTTATTTTCTATTATCGAGTAAAAATACTATTTGAAAGTATTCTCAGCAGCCATTTTTCATCTCTCAACTTCAGGATGAGTTTCATACTTATGAAAGAGTCCCCAGAGAAACGTGAAATTAGATGCCTTGGCATACTGGTAAACTAATATAGCTTTCCCTAATTTTATCTAGCAAATAAAAAAAATCAGAAGCTATCATCACATAGCATTATTTTTGCTAATATAACATTATTAAAATGACTCCTGAGATGCAATCCCAGATGCGTGAAAGACAACTAGTTAACATTATTGAACACATAGGTTTTAAACAAGTCAAACCGCCAATACCAGAGTACCGAGAAACCTTCTTTGATACTCATCTTCTTTAGAATCACTGCTACTGAATGCTAACTGCAAATAAACCTCATAGAACAGCTTCCCTGCAAAAGCTTTTGTGTGTTTCCTCCAGGTAACTGCTCAGGGGGGCAGTTTTCAGACAGGACTTAGATTTATAACACAGACTCAGAACTGCAACTGCCAAGAGATCTTTCAAATGCAACTGGGAGGAGGAAGTTATGGCCCTTAAATTATGTTTTCAGACATGTAAAATAAAAATGTAATTATTTGGAACTACTCACTTGAAAATATACTGTCCAGTAAGGTATTAAAGCCAAAAAGACGGGGATAATCTTGACAAGAGCTTTCACATCTTCTACTTTATCTTCCCTGAATGGGCCCCCACGAGACAGCTTGGCCATCTCAAACAGGCTTTGCTTGAGAGGTTGCTGAAGTACTCCCTGGCTTTCGCTTTTGAAAAGAATTTGATACCTTCAGTTAAGCAGCAACAAAACCTCAATATCTCATTATAAAAAGGTCACACATTTCCAAAAAATGTTACTTGTGTAAGTTACGTTAGAACAACCACGCCAGAATGGACCATCAGCAGGTGAAAGCATAAGCTGAAAACTCCTATTATAAAGGTTTCTCTATTTCCCATCCTCACACCACCACATATGAATAACACACTGCAAATTCAGAATTTAAGAATAGTATTACAAAATACAGATTATTCTAATTCATTGAATTGTTTTGTAATCTGAATACATAGAAGGCCAACAGTATTCCATGGCCTTCTTAAGAGTGGTGTAACCATCTGGAAAGCAAAATGTCAGTAGACATTTTGGCTGTCCATCAAGCCACTTTGAATATTGCAGATTATAGTGTTTTTAAATCAGAACTCTTCCCATAAGCATATCTAAGCAGAGAAGAAAGTTAACTAATGTTTAAAAAGGCAGCTTGCTTAGGTTATGTTATGCTTTCAGAA
This sequence comes from Ara ararauna, assembly GCA_028858755.1. Lineage (NCBI taxonomy): Eukaryota > Metazoa > Chordata > Aves > Psittaciformes > Psittacidae > Ara > Ara ararauna. Next base: position 10,731,165 of record CM054387.1, on the reverse strand, counting down.
ACTCTGATCTGGGAAGCCATAGCATTCAATTGAAAACAGTAGACTTGACCTTGCACCACGCAAATCCAGAGATCTTGAGATGTGCCCCTCTCTCACTCCAGAAAGTATCTCCAGGACTTAAATTTTCCAGTTCCAGTTCTCAAAGTAAAACTGCATATTTCAGTGTATTCCCTAGTGTGACTTCCTGCCATCTCGTTTGAACTAACTAGTTCCAACTCTTAGGCTGATTCACTGAATCCAGACTATACAAAAGAGCTCAATACACACCTATTAGCTGAATGTTCCACGTGTCTCTTTCTTGAACAACAAGAATATGTGAGAATTTTAAACATGTCTGTGAAGGCACTACCATCAGGTGGTTTTGTGATGAAGAAACTCTGACCACATAAAAAAACCATGAATGAAATCCCAATGCAAACTGTTGGGATACTGTAGCCGATAACAAAGCTCACATTCTGTTGAATGTATGCAATGCCTCCCAGAGAGAGAATAGCTCCCAGATTAATGCTCCAGTAAAACCAATTAAAAAATCTTCTTGTGGCTTCTGGACCCCGATCTTTGACCTGGAAAAGATTAAAAAACAAGTCACTCAATTTCTGAAGAAAATGAAGCCTGTTTATTAGATTCCATCAAGTTGAATGCACAGAAGAGTTCAGGTTTAATTTAGACTCATGCTGAAATCATTTAAGTGTTTTGGGCTTAGCATGACATTTGATGAAATGACACCTTACTGAGATACGCCATTATATCAGTAACCTACTGCTAGAAGTTTAGCATAGGGATAAAATAAGCCATACAATACTATAGCTTCCCCATTAAGACCATTATTATTTCTACTGCATTGTCTCTCATTTGGTCATTTCTCTAGACAAAGCTCACTCAGATTAATATCCCACACTCCACAGAAGTTGAAATAACTATCTTTTTTGGTAAAAAATGTTAACCTGCGTAAAAACTAATTATGAGCATTGTAACAACTGTTTCTTAACTTGTCATAACCGATAACCATATTCCATTTGCTAAGCCTCTAATGACTGCTTGGTAATTAAAGCACAAATATAAACTTTAGCACAGTCCTAATGCCTCTCATCAGAACATAAACTGAAGACTTGCCAGCCTGACATTTGAAAACTAAATAAATAAATTTGGAATGCTTGAGGTGTCACAAAGCCCCCGTAAACATTTATCCTTCTATTAAGTCAGCACTGTTCATAGTGCTATTTTTCTGCTTGGAGCTCTCAATGTCTCTCCAGTGAAAGTAAAGACATTCCTGTTTTACAAAACTATCCTGTAATGTTCACTATCACTCTTTATTCTGTAGTGCCTACTGTAGGTCACCCATGTTTTGTAATTAAGTCATGGGAACCTAACATCACTCATAAGATGCAATGTAAGAGAAATCATGCAAGTTACAATTTGAAAGACATTAAAAATATCAACTAGTCTGCAGAAGAATTCATAACACTGTATTTGTCACTATTTTATGACTGAAAGGCCATTAATAGTGCCTAGCAAGTCAGTGGTATGCATCAGTCCTGCTGAGTCAGTTGTTCTTGATTTCTAATTGCAAGTTTCCCTTCCTCATTTGCCAGATCTTCAAAAGACCTGTGTTTAATTTGCAATATGAAAAGCAGGCTATGCCTTGAAATAAGTTTTTAATGTTGTCAGTTCTGATTTACAGCTTCAGGTTTCTCAGTGGTGCATAAACTCTTCTGTATCATTTAACCATGCCTAACAATAGAAACATTAAAGCACCTACTCCTATGCATAGTTAATAACATTGTTAGGCATTCAGATAGGTCTGCTAGCATGTCAGACACAATCTTGGAGCCTCAGCCCAAGAAATTCTGTCTTTCCAGTTTCAACTTGATACTCATCTCCTAATTTTAACAGTCAGCAGGTGCAGTAGCGTATCAAACTAGGAATTCCTTCTGAACCCCAGATATAAGAAAACAATTACATCGTAAACACAGTGCTCTAAGCTACATTGAGTTTACAATCTATTGTATGAAGTTTCCATTTCTTCACCATAAAATCTTAGTTCTCGTATAATTTCTGCAAGAAGGATGACTTCCCATCCTCCCTCTTACAAATGACCTTGCTCACACAGAATCATAGAATCATAGCATAGTTAGGGTTGGAAAGGACCTTAAGATCATCCGGTTCCATCCCCCCCACCATGGGCAGGGACACCTCCCACTAAACCATGCCACCCAAGGCTCTGTCCAACCCAGCCTTGAACACCGCCAGGGATGGAGCATTCACAACTTCCCTGGGCAACCCATTCCAGTGCCTCACCACCCTTACAGTAAAGAACTTCTTCCTCATATCCAATCTAAGCTTCCCCTGTTTAAGTTTGAACCCATTACCCCTTGTCCTATCACTACAGTCCCTATGCAAAGAAAAGCTATGAGATGAAAGCAAACTTTGATACAGGTAAGAACAGGACAAGTACAGCATGATGCTTCTATCAAGTTTATCCCTGCCTTCAAACATTAGCCTGTGAGAAACTTCCTGCACCAAACATGGCTTCTATTACATAACAAACACAGTAGATCACCTCTCCATGAACTTGTCCATCAGGCCTCGGAACCCAGGTCAGCACATAATACCCTGTGGTAAAAAGTTCCCCAGCTAATTACACAGTGAGAAGAACCACCTCCATTTGTCCGTTTTGAACCTGCCTCGTACTAGTCTCACTCATTTTACCTAGTTCCAGGAAACAATAAAAGACAGATGAGCTTTATCCCACCCCTGATCCATTTCTGCATCTCTCCCCCCCCGATCATGATTTCCACAAAACACTGTCACACCTTTCTTCTAGCTGCCTTTTCAGAGACAAGAAGTTGTAGACCGTTTCATGATTCCTTGCATGGAAACTAATGATCATGTGTGGCCATTCTGTGAAGCTTTCTTCTCCATGTCCAGTATCCTTTTTGAAACAGAGTGACCAAAAAGGAATGCAATGCTCAAAGGACATACACACTGTCTGTCTTTCTTACAAAGAAGAGAATCCATTTTCTGCTTCCTTATCAAGGAAAACCACATCATAGCCCCATCTGAAATGCCACTGTGGCATTTCATTGACAAACATTACTAAATTAATAAAAATCACACTGAATTAGCCAGTGGAATATCCTGTTAAACTGGCAGAACTATAAAGAAGTCTTACCAAAACCAAAAGACATGGTAGAGTTAAAAGACAATCCTTGTAGCTCCTTCCAAACATCACATGAGCCACATAAAATAGGAGCTGTATTGCATTTTCAGTGAACTTCTCAAAGTTTCCCCCTCGGGCTATTACTTGAGCTGTGTGACAGCACAAAATAGATCAGTCTACTCTTCATAAACAGACACTATATTCTAATAAGGGACCAAGACGAAAACAATGCCACAATTTTATTATTTTATCAAGGACAAGCATTTTTCACAAAACTGCAGGAATTCTCCTTTTCCCCCTTATGCTTGCATTGTTTTCAGTCACTCAAGAACAATCTATTACTCCCTCTGCTCAATTTCATCTGTGCTCAAGCACAGCAGCACTTGCAGTGTGATACCAGCATCACCAGCTTCATTGTTTTCTTAATATCCTACCAGCAACTGCAGTAGGAAAATGATGCATATTAATGGCACAAGTGTGGTGTGGGTCCCGGATCAAATCTGTTCTGTAGACTAAGGGTTCCATATCCCTATACTGAAAGTCAAAATAGGTATGTTTAAAAGATTCTGTACCCATCACAACAGAAAGGTATGGAAAAGGTCACCTTCTTAGATTTACCATGTTTCAGTCAAACTCCTTACAACAGGAAAATACAAATATTAGCCAAATGCCATGGCTAGAGCGCAAGATCTCCTATCACAGCACAAAAACACTGCAGTAAAACTCTTCCAAGGTGCCCTGACTGAAATGAACATTAGCACGTATCTAATACACACGATTTATTTGCTCTAGGTAACACGTTGCTTTGCAAGTGAGCTGACATTCAGACATTTTCCACAGAATTCACCAGTGATGGGCAGCTGTCACTTATTTAGATCCAGTCCTGAGTCTTCAGTTCACTATTCTGCATTCTTCAAACCTTATACAGCTGTTCTGTTTTCCCTAGTAAATGGGATAGCATGTCATTCCCCAAGAACAATAAAAAACAATCCAGTAGTGCTTCTCCTTCAATAAAAATACAGAATGACCTATTGTACCATGCAAGGAGCATCTTAATTGCCCTAATATTTCCTTAGACCAAATTTCAATTATTAAAAAAAATCACCTCCCAAACACTTCAAAAATTAAACAAAAACCTCACACCAAAAAACTCCAACAACAAAGAAATGAAGGAAATGAGCAGCTCTAAGCATTCTAGCCACAGCTGCTCTGTTGGTCTTTGGCCACATGTCAGTGCTGCCTGCACTCAGGTGGGCCTCTAAAGAGGAAATGAAATAATCTTGCTACTTTCAAGACATCTAACATAACTTTTGCAAAAGAAAATCTAACCCGACTCTTATTTTTCTATAGTCAAAAAGGTGTTTCATTTGATATATCCGAGAACTATCCTTTACATGTAGTTAATCCAAACGCAGAAAGAAAAGCACAATGACATTCTGAGTTTTATAACTGGGACCTATGCAGCACTGCATTTCAAAATAGTAAAGAAATAGTTCTCAAAATAAAAATTTCTAATACATAATATATATCAGACTGATTAGGGCCAGATAAGAGGTAATTTCAACCACAGTTTTCATGATAAAGAATCCTGAGTGCCTGGAACACTGTTATGGGAATTGTGTAGTCATTAGGCTATTTACAGCCGCTTTCAGCAGAGGACACATCAGCTGCGTAACTCTGCACTGCAGCACTAAACTCATTTAGGATATAATGTTCACATCTTACAATCAGAACAAAATTTTAAACGCAACTAGAACAAAGAGAGAAATCAGATCTTTAGTTCTGACACCTGATGAAATGTCATTACAGATATCTAACCGATGGCAACTTTCACAGCACAGCTGTCCCTAGGTTAATACTTAGGCCTCGTTCTGACTCAGAAGAAAGATGATCCCTTGCTGAATTATCCCTCCCCTGGATTTTTAAACAGCAACATCTTTCTTAGGAGATGATCCAAAGCAGTTTGTATGGCTTGAAACCAAAAATATTATAAAGCTCAAACATTAAAATTCTATTAGATTCTTCTGATTTTTATGTAAAGAGGCATGCACCCGTATGGGCATCGTATCTTCTCCATAGTTCCCATTAGATGCTTTGCTTTGTCACAAAGTAGTTTCCTAGCTCTCTAAGGCAGTTTCAAAGAAATGGTCATTCACAGGATTTCTTATTTTTGCCACAGCTAGTGCCTATGTGGTGCCTACCATTCCACTGTGACATCTGATTTGGCGTCATCTGCTAATGATCTCAAATATTTCCTAAAACACAACACTTCAGAGTGCCAGTGTGTCACAATCTTCCCTCTCCCTCTTCACATCACAACAAATCCAAAGCTATGACTTCCTGTTTGACTCACATAAAAGGAAAAAGATTAGAAGTTACTGACATTAGCAGTTTCTGCAATCAACTGACAGTCACAAGTGACAAATGTAACAAAAAACCCCAAACTTATCCTGGCCAACTATGTGAACAGCAACACAGCTGAGCAAGGATGAAAACATAGAAGCTTGCCCTTGTCCTTAGCACACAAAAGGAAGCACAATAACAGTTTTCCACAGTCAAATTTACACTTAGAGAATTCTGACCACCTAATCCATCATTACAGACACCAGTTAGTCTTTGAGAGTATCTGGAGAGAGCTCAGTACCAGAGCTGCTACATAATTTCAGATTTTTATACTAAAATTTGGCTAGTCCACATTTAAAGTCTGTTTCCTCTCACTATGGTCACATCTGTTCTGCTTTTGCTGGAAACAGAAACAAACTAGTACTGTCCATGTGAGTGCCACAACTGCAGGTTTTAAACTGTTATCTACAGTCTTAGATGGTTGCAGTCTTCCAGGAAGTTCAACAACAAAGTAACTTGCAGTTAGTGATGTTCAATTCTTCATACACGGTCCTACATCCTTCCCCAGAGGCTGGAAAGTCTAAGTTCTACAAATAAATGCTGCAAAATCACTCTAAAACCATCCTTCCACCAGCAATTTCCAATAGCACTCTGCATCTGGTGGTGCTACTGCAACAACATAGTTTTACCAAAGATAGATTTTTGAAGGTTATGGACAGATAGATTAGTGAATGTGGTCCAATTCATAAAGAAGATATAATGTGGGTTAAAACTAGCGTCTCTAATCACCATAACCCCAAAACAGATTCATTTATAATTACTTCAATCATTGTAGCTGATACTAGATCAGAAGCCTACTACTAATCATAGAATAGTTAGGGTTAGAAAAGACCTTAATATCATGCAGTTCCAACGCCCCTGCCATGGGCAGGGACACCTCCCAGTAAACCATGCCACCCAAAGCTCTGTCGGCTTCAATGTGAAGCTAAACCAGCTTTCACAATAATGAGGGAAAATCATATTGTTTCCTAAGTACAGAAAGTCACTAACTGCTCCACAGAACAGGAAGTGACAGCAAAACACTGGCACTTAAAAGGGGAACTGGAAAGTGCCAGGTTATACACATCACATGATTATAAACACTGTTCTGAGAACCATCCGTTCAGATTTAGACCAGTATAACAGATCAACCTGAACTTCTAGAGAAATGGCTCTTATTTATAAACACAGTTAAAGTAAAGCTGGCCTGTGCCTGGTTTGCAGTCACCCTGGTTTTGCTAACCCGACTGGAAAAAGTTACTCTATACTAAGCCTACTTAAGTCACTTGTAACAGCACTTCTAAAAGTATCCATTTAACAGAAGTTAAGAAACTATATCCTTTTAACTTTAGAGGAAAATAAATACTGGAATTCAGTTCCCAATTTCCATAATGTGATTCTTCTCTTCTAAAGAAAAACATCCTCATTATATTTGGGCTCAAATTATAGATCATACATTAAAACTGAAAAAATTACATTGTAATCTTTAAGAGATCTGCAAACAGTATAATTTAAAATATCTGAAAGTTGCTTCATCATGTCAGGTAAACAATATTATATACAATTCGTATTTTCGTTTGGTATTCAAGGGAAAGAGAACAAATCTCATCAGCATGTGTCCAGCCAAAACACATTTGCATTGTATTCTGGCTTCCCAAGACTGTGACTCTGGAAGACAGACTTTGTTCTCAGCAATACATATCCATTTACCCAGCGGTCTGCCGCATTTCGGTGCATGTAGAAGGCACCCAAGAGGGCTCAAAACTGCACAACAATGTAAGTGGTATGCTGTAACATATTTAATAATAGATAAGTCAGAAAACCAGAGAAGGCGAAAAAATTCGGTCTTTGGCAGAGCTCTACTGATTATTATGAACCAGAAAGGAGTATTTCTTTTGCTTCACCCAACATAAATCACTGTGAGTTATCTGCAACCCTATCCAAAACTTGCTTTCTGTGAAATCCTGGGGGGAAAGCCTTTAGAAAATCCAGCTACAACAGCTACACTTCCATTGGCAATGGCTCTTCTTTTGCTCTGCTCCTGCCATTATTTATCTCTTATATTTAACGTTTACAAAGTGTTCTGGGGATAAGCAGTCAGCTTTGAAAAACACCTTAGAAGATAAAGTCATATTAAAGCTATTTCACTTGAGGGGCTCATGCTGGCTTAAACAGAACCAATACACTGGGGGGATACAATCCCAGGCTATAATAATGTTTTACATTTATATACTGCCTTTCACCCAGAACTGCAGAATTTATAATATATAAAATTCCAAAGAATTACAGATGTAAACTACAAATTAGATAACACAGGTATGTTTGGCAAAGATCCTGTGGTAGATTCTACGTCTCACAAAGAATTTCATGGCATTTCTGATACCTGCTCTAACCAGAACTTAATGAGCCACTAAATATACCTGTAACTGTATAAAGGTATTTTCCTTGCCTTGGCACCAAGAACAGTTTGGTTAGAAAACCTGTTCATATCCAACCACCTGAATTTCTCAGTTTGTAAAGCTGAAATTATACTCCAACATCCACTACCTTAGCAGAAGATTGTAAAATTAATAAGTTTATATATATATAAAAATATATACATGCAACAGTGCATCCCAATAGGTATTTAATGAGGAGCTCTCAAATGTTTTCTGTAAAGCCACTTGGTTCTGCAGTGATGATCCAATGAATGACATCACTGAAATGATGATCTGAATAATGTCATTTGACAGGACATGTCCTTATGAGAACAGCTCAGGTAATATATGTTTACCATGTTGAGAGCACCTTCCCATCCACCACGTGGTGCAGTATTATCCTGCACAAAAATATCACTCAAGGTCAGTGCAGTACACAGAGAATGTCTAAAGCATAAAAAACTGTTCTCTAGCCTTCACTTATCAGAGAATGATCACTTATCAGGATGATATCTGACCACCGCCATACAAGGCCTGTGTTATCCTTGTCAAAGCTAAAATATGTATCAGATATTCCACCTGATGAGCTCCAAGATCAAATTAACTCCACAGTGGAGGATGCAGACAATCCACTTAATGACCATTAATTATTCAACCCAACTCCTCAAGACAGTGATGGCTTAACCAAACCAGGTACCACAGGTAAGGCAGCGCTACAAGGAAACCAAGAGTCATAAGAGATCAGACACCACAGACACCAAAATTGTATTAAACAGGGCACAACTTAACAGCTTAAATTACACAGGGAACAATGCTGCATGATCGGATACCTTCTGAGACTTAACACCTACAGAGATGTGCATCAGTCAGCGCACCATCCACCCCACCAAGGTAAGCCCATCTACATGACTGACAGCTATCTCCTGGTTCAGACCTGCACCCACACACAATTTGGCAGCTGCCAAATAATACTTGACCTGGTCTGCCCCAAAAGGGGTGATGTTGGCCTTGACTGACCCGACGCCCAGCCCCACGAGTACCAGTCCGATGAAAGTGGCTGTGGCACAGTAGCGGGTGGCTCCCACCTGGGTGCAAGGCGTCATGGTGGCGTTGGCCGCCGGAGAGGAGCAGTTCTCTACAGGAAACAGGGGAATGTCCCCACAGAGGCCCTGGCGGGTGTGCGGTGCAGCGATGACAGGGAAGGCCAGCATGCCCAGCAGGTAGAGTGCCATGCTGAGCAGGATGGTGCCAAACTTGCCTAGCAGTGCATCAGCCAACCAGCCACCGAAAGGTGACACCAGGTAGGTGATGCCCATGAAAAGCAGCAGGGCCTGGCTGGCCTGGGCACCCTCCCAGCCGTAGGGAGGCCCGTTGAGGAACAGCACCAGGTTGGAGGTGATGCCGTAGAAGGCCACTCGCTCCAGCAGCTCGGCCAGCAGCACGGCAGCGCAGGCCAAGCGCCGCCCATGAAAGGCGCCGCTCGCCGCTCGGCCGCGCTCCGCGCTGCTCAGCAGAGGGCTACGCTCGCTCGGCTCGGCCTCCTCCATAGCAGCGCCTCCGCCCCGGCCCCGGCCCCGCCGCGCACGCACCAGGCACCACGGCCCGCCTCGAGGGAACTGCCCCGCGGCCGCACGGCGGGGCCCGGCACGTCCCTCCCGCGGCTGAACGGCGCGCCGCCATTGGCAGAGGGCCGCGTCACTCTGCGGGCAGCGGACGGGGCGGGGTGGCGAGGGCCGGAAGCTGGGGGGTGGGTCCGCGCGAGTCACCGGCGGCGGGGGAAGCCCGGCTCGGGGGATGATGTGGGCAGCGCACGGGGTACAGCCGTGGCGTGCGGAGGTGACGGCTCTGCACCTGCAGGGTTCCCCTCGCCGTTTGCGTTCGGTGGGAAAGAGGGCGGGGAGAGGAAAAACGTTTCTGTGGTTATTCCCTGCGTCAGTTCAGGCTGGCAATCACGTTTTAGGCATTAACTGGAGCTGGGTGAGGCGTTATTAATGGCGCGGGTTCAGCGCTGCCTTCCGTGAGAGCCCTCCTTTTCTGCTTAGGTTTAACCAGCAATAACACTGACAGCGAAAGTTGTTTTCCTTACTTTGCTTCTCAGTCAGAAAAGCCAAAGCGAAGATTGTTCCTTTACAACAACCCCAAATATGCCTTGTTAACGACTCCTTTGCCCGCGTTACACTGGCCCTGACAAATGAAGCTTGGAGCTGCTCTGTGGGTACTTGTCCCTAGGCAGGAGAGCACCAGCTGGATGTGTGTCCTACATTTGGTGTTTGAGGTGAGGTTTATCTGAGGTGTACCTGCAGTAATAATACATCATAAGTACATGTGGAGAATGAAGACTGATTTGAATGGAACAAAGTGCATGATTAAAATGAGAAAACATAAATTAGTGGTTGCACGGTCAAGGCACTAAGATGTTCTTTTGAGCCACCATCACGTATGTTGAGGTAAAGGTCATGAAAGTACGTAACTGTCTTCACCAGCAGATCATAAAGTCATGTTTTGGCCAGAACAAAGTGGGAAAGATACTCTTGGTTGTGTGTTTTCAATGAAAAAAACATAAATTGATTGCCATCATATAGTTACACCCAACATGGCTTAACATTGTTGGAGCAGCGTTGGTAATTGAGCAAGCAATGCTTGTAAAAGTAAATATTAATTTAATGATGGGCCTTCGTAAATAACATATGCCATTAAAATGACTCATTAAATATATTTACTCTCAAGTAGTTAAATTCTGTGACATAGGACAATGAGGAAAATGCTGCTAGCTGTACAGATCACATTTTGTGAACTGTAACATGACCGATTCTGTCATGTAAAAGAGTATGTGTCAGCTTTGCCCAGCTTAATGCAGTATATCAGTTGTGCTTACATTTTCTAAGGGGTCTAATAGTATTTGCTAGAGACTACAAAGCGATTGGGCACACTTTGTGTTATTGTCTGTTTCAATATATGCAGATACCACATTCTAGAGGGCCTTCATAATTTAACTTTGTGAGTGGAGTGAGATTTTTATATTGGACTACCCAACAACTGTTACAAACACCTAGCAGTGCTGAATAGTATTTGAAATGTACATTATAAAATGTTATTCAAATCTTCAGGTACTGAGAAAGTAGGTGTTCTTACTGAAATTCATAAGCTACTGTTAGAACCCAAACATTATTTCTGGAAGTATAGCAGCTTCAGGAAGGTGGGTTTAAATTTTCCGCTAAACAAGAACACTTAGCTACAGTATATTTAAAACTTATTCATTAAGGTATATCTGTGACTCTTTTCTTTGAATACAATGAATGCATTTACATCTATATAGTGATGCATTAGTGCATATACATGTTTTCAGAGACACAACAATACTTAATGCTGCAAAGCATTTTTTACCTTTTTTCAGTCAAGGCCTATATAGGATGAAAACCAGAGTCACCATAAATAGTAATAAAACGTTAAGACCTCTTTGAATGTTTCCCTTATTTCCTCTTTATTTCCCAGATGACTGGTTAAGTTTCCTCATTTGTCTCATGGAGCAGGCCTTGTTTTATTTTTGCATTTTTGTCTTTTTTGTGTCACACACTAAATGTGCTCGATAGTTGTTGTCTGGTTTTAGAGCTAGCAGTGGTGAAAAGTTACAATGGCCAAGCGCTCTGTAATTAGGTCTCTCTTGCAGATATCAAAACCGCAGCTTCCTTTTAACCCAAAACATGACTTTCTGAGCGTCATCACATACCCTGCTTTAGGTCATGCAGCTAGGAAATGTCCCTGTTTTGGATGATGTAGGCTGTTTTAGGTACAGGGCAAGATAAGTTTCTTGGTTGGCATGCTCGCTGCCAACTTTGGTGCCGTGCAGCCGGATGGCAGCTGGATGAGCTACATTGCATGTGTGAGATCTTGGAACCAGAAGGAGCATCTGTTGGGACAGGATTTAGAGTAGCAGTGTATCAGGAGACCAACAGGCAGGTGCATGAGCTTCATGCAGTAATGTCATACATTACAGCTCTGTTAAACTGACAGTTGTGTAGCAGTGATGACTGGTGCTAGATTTGAGGGTGGTTAGTGCTCTCAAAAGCTCGAATATGCTTCATATAGTCCACTGCCAGTGAAACAAACTGCAAAGCTAGAATCCTGACTGGACTGACAAAAGCTCTGTAAATTTCAACTGAGCTGGGATTTCGTGCCAGTAACGCTTTTGAAAACGGTCATGAAAATAATTGGTCCTGCCTACCTTTAAATTAGTATTTATACAAAACTTTTTGCTCCTTTAAGTTGTAACCATTCTTTTTAGCTTGGGTGGAGTTTAAAATGGTCTGAACAATGTTGTGCTGGATTATTTCTAAATGATAACTCAGTGAGATGCAGACAGTTGAACATAGCTCTGCAGCATGAAGACCCATTAGCAAAACATAGGCCAGTGTACCAAAATGCTTACAATTTGCCGGAATATACTCAAATATATATTCTTATCACTTCTAAACCCTCAGTTCCTGAAATCATTCTCAGAGATCCACACAAGTTATTTGAAGAAGTACTATTTTTAAAATTATTAACTTTAAAAGCCTTTCTCTGTATCTGGCATATTTTCCTCCCTCTACCTGGTACTGGGACTTGGAGGAATGACTTAAGCCACAGTACACAGGCAGTGCAGTTTGTAGACCACCCTTCCTACAGCCTTGGGGAAACATAAGCATCCCTGTGGCTCTGTCGTGAATTATATCAGGAAACCAGACCAGGTTATGAGCATACAAGCAAAAAAAGTGAGTTTTCTGTTAGATCACACCCTCCTTCTCATCTGTCTCCTGGCCTGCCTGTATTCTCAATGTTTTCACAAGATACTGACTCAAATTCAAGACCATATCTACAAGTCAGCTGCCTGGCCCCTATCAGTCTCCCAACAGACTCCCTCAACTCAGTGTTGGTGCCTGCTGCTCCACTCATCTGGTCTTTGCTGCTTCCTGTGTCCCCAATTGGGGTTTATCCTGAAGACTGGCTTGGTAATCTGGATACAGTTTTCTCCTTCCTGAGTTCAAGCTCTTCTTTGTTGTATCTTTGGGTTCTGCCTGCTGCTGTGGAAGCTGAGGTTCTTCACCAAACCTCTCCCTTGGACTTAACACACCTTTGGCTCTTCGTTATATGGCCTTCCTGACATTTGGTATGGTCTTTAACCATCCCATTGCCTTGTTCTTTGGACTAGCACATTCCCCTGGCTTTTCTACTTGTTGGCATCTTACCCACAATTAGTATTTTCCCCATTCCTGCACACAATATGAACCACCTCCATCTTGGGTGATACATAGCAACTGCAGCGTAACCTGAGGAGATGGTGGTTGAGACTGACCTTCTCCTCATGTTCTCTCTGGAGGCCTTTAATTTAAGGCTCCCCTGAAGCCATGCTTTGAGCCCACCATCTTTGCGGCCGCTAAATGAAAACACGCAGGGCCATTCCGAGGTGAGGGGCTAGCACAAGACTGGCCAAGGCGCGGCCATCCCCTCCCCAGAGGGGTCCTGCCGCCCTCAGGGCGAGCCGGGGCCGCGGCGCGGTGCCGGGAGGCTGCGGGGCCGCCGCCGGCAGGTGAGGGGGCGGTGGCGGCGCTGCCCATCAGTGAGGTGGCTCCCGCCGGGCGGGCAGGAGGGGCCGCTATGAGGCTGCTCTTGCTGGCGTGCCTCCGAGCGCGGACCGGCAACGCGACCACCGCGGCCCGGATACAGTAAGTGCTGTCCGTCCCCCGCCCGCGATGCGATGGGATCGAGGATCCCGCTACCTGTGCTCCCGCTGCCTGCTCTTACCCTTGGAATCCTCGCCACTGCTGCTGCCTGCGCTGCTCGCTCCTCAGCGAGCCGGCGGGGAGGGATGGGGGCGGTTCTCCCGCACGCTGAAACTGCTGCAGCCCTCCCTGGCGGGCAGAGGGGGCTCCGGGCTGGGGGCCGCGGGTAGCGGGAGTCGTACGTCCGCCATTCGCTGCCCCCGCTGGCGCACGGAGACCGCGTCTCTCGTGCCTCAGCTGTGGGGATGGCTGCCGGGGGTCTGTGAGAGGGCCGCGGCCGAGCGCTGAGGCAGGGCCCCTCCAGTAGTGCCGCCCAGGGCCTGCAGGCTGGAGGGGTGTCGGGGGCGGCCCCCGATGCGTCTGCTGTGGCTCAGCCTGGGCAATGTGTCCCCCTTTGACCCCGTTACTGGGGGTAAGGGAGAGGGGAGCTGAGGGGTTGCCCCACCAAAAATACCCCAGAACCAAACCAAAGTTGATTCTGCTCAGGGCAGGTTTTGAGCACAGGAGGCGGTTGCATTTATTTGCAGGGTGACCCAGGCTCACAAGCCAAGAGCAGAGGTCCCCTCACTGGCTGCCCCACAGAGCTCCTTTATAGTCGGTGTTAGCGGAGCAGCGGGTTTTTCTAAGGTGCCCGCTTTGGGAAATACCCAGGATGAGGTGAGAAGTCAATGCGAAGAACAGGAGGCTCTAGGAGCTATGATGAGGGTCTGGACTGAAGCCGTCCTGGAGCAGTAGTTGTACAAGAGCTACTGCAGTCAGCGCCCTTGCTGTGGGTATTCCACGTGCCTCTCCTTTGGGGTTATGGGCACAAATCTGTAGTGCTCTGGAATAGTTTGAACTAACAGAACTGCGTAAATATTCTTGATGTCCCTATTTAACTTTTTCTATGACGCCTGGGGAAAGGATGTGGCTGACTGCATTTCTGAGGGCTTTGCTGTGCATGGGAGTGTTGTTTAAAAGAAATACAATGAAAATTAAAATGTTTCAGAATGGTTTTTGCCTTCTGAGGCACGAAATAAGGACTTGGTTGCTTTTTACCTGTTCGAGTCATCCGCAGTTTAGTTGTTTTTCTTAGGATGCACTTTCTAGGGTAGCTTTCTGCTATTACGAGTTTTCCCTGACCTCAGTCTGCATAGTGTCATGTTTTTAATGTCCTCTAATTTTTGCACTAGTTGTGTCATACCAAGTTCAGACTTGGATTTGTGCAGGGCTACTGCTTTGTATAAGATAATGGTAGAGCATACCTGCTGCCTCATGTTGGTCACCCAGGTGTTGAAAGTTTAAAGCAAATGGAGGCTAAAGACCAGATAAAGCTGAAGTTTTCTGAATTTTACAGTTAGCAAATAAGTATTAATAATAAGTATTAATAAACAATAAGTATTAATAATATGTTGAGATAAATATGTTTATAACACATTTTTATACTTGTGCATATCAGCATAGAGTTCTGTGTGGTGGTTTGTGTGGCATTCTGCATTTCCTTTCATCTCTTTTTGCTCTCACTAGATAATACAAAAGTAGTTATTCTTGAGGACATCAGTGCTCATTCTTCCTCCATAAGGTTATTTCTTGTACCTTTACAAATTAAGTATATACTTAACTTCATCTTCCACTTGAACTTTGTGGTAAGTCAGACAAACATTTAGACTGTGGAGCCATTCTGAGATCATATCAGGGAAAGCAGGTTTTACATTATTTCTAGTTAAGCTAAGCCTGAGTAACACAGAAAAAACTAATGGCTACATATTATTTCAAATTGTTTTTCAATTTCACTGGAATGGATTGTAATCATGTAAGCATACTCTTATCAAGACAGTGGTTTAGCAAGGTGCCCTTATGGGAATCATAGTAACGAGCACTTTTGGTTAACCTTCTCCAGCTGTGACTCCTGCATGGTGGCCTGAGATAATGTGTTTTAGTATGAAAGATTTAGTGAGATGCAACAGCTCAGTTGACAGATGGTTTAACGTATTATCATGTTAATGCAATCATTTGCAGCTATGTGAACACATCTGCAGTGATCTGTGTAAAGTACATCAACTTGCTTTAGTATCCTCTTGCTTTATAGGCATACTGTGTACAAAGTGGATGCTGCTTTCACATACACCTTCAAACAGAAAGAAAATGAGTGAAAAGTCAATTCATGTTCACAATAAAGGTGGATTAAGGATTCTACCAGAAATAGTGTTTGAAAGTCAGTAATCTGGCATCTTCATTTGCTATCTTATCACCTACCATAAATATGGTTTGTTATAATAATATAAATGAGCCTCTTCAGGAAAAATAAAGAAGTCTGATAAGGCAAGCAAGTGAAGTGTATTAGCTAGCAATTAAATCCATCTTGCTGACTAAAAGGCTAGTCAGGTCACAGCTATCACTAAAACTATCCAATGCAGATACTTCCATCTAATACTGGTTTTCTTACAACTTTATGCCATTTAAAAATAATAAATCAATTTACATAAGATTCCATGATTCTGTATATGGCCAAAGGTCTGGGGAATGTCACTTCTTACACTAATCTACCTTCCTAAGGTTCACATGGTAACCTTTGTAGCATATGTGATAGTGCATTGAAGATATACATTTCAGTTACTATTCAGCTTCAGTTGTATCTGAGTACATGCTTATGAATGTGTTTGTTCACCTTTTTTTTAACTTTTGATTAAGTATAAACGAAACAATGAAGGTGTCCTCAGGTTGTACACTTGCCAGCATAAATTTATGGTTTAATATCACTGGGTGTACCATGTTTATGATACTACAGCTGTTCCTATAACTGCTTCATCTTTTCATGAAGAAAATACTAATTTCCTGAGTTTAAATTAACTGGTGACAAAACTGACCAGTATCTAATTTGGCTAGAAAATAGCTCGCTCAAACAAGTGATATAATGAATGCACTGTGGGCTTCATTCCTGTATTGGTGTGCATAATCTTTAAAACACTAAGCAAAAGTCTTTGGTTAGGCTGTCACTCTTCAGTCTTAGAAATGAGATCAAAGAAGGTGTTAGGAAAGAAAGTAGATGAATCTTCCCTGCCCCTTGAAATGTTCTGTTCATCTTCTATTACTTGGTAGTAAGGAGGAATAGAAATCTTGAATTAATTAGCTAATTAGAAAGATTTAGATTAAGCATTTTGTCAATAATTAAATATTTTTTGGAGAGAGAGAGATAGTTTCAGTTCT
Source organism: Ara ararauna (assembly GCA_028858755.1). Classification (NCBI taxonomy): domain Eukaryota; kingdom Metazoa; phylum Chordata; class Aves; order Psittaciformes; family Psittacidae; genus Ara; species Ara ararauna. The sequence goes on along the minus strand of CM054387.1, from coordinate 10,714,261 downwards.
CATTTGAAATGGGAGAGTTGAAAGAGCCATTCGGTAAATCTGCAGGTAATCAACTGCAAAAGAATTAAACGCACAAATTCAATAATGCTCTTTGCAGTGATTTTTCAGCTTAGACATTTATTTGAGTAATTTTGAGCAGCAACTTTTTTTTCTGTTTAGTCTTACCCTATCTGGCACAAAATCATACAGAAGAGCGCTTGTACAGCAGGAGATCCTCCTCTCTTTATGGTAGATCACAAGAGGTGTTTCACCTACTTACGTCAGTTTGCATAGGTGCTGTGCAAATTTAATCCTGCTGTTGTTTGTATGGCCGTTCCCAGAGCAGCAGCTGCAAGGCAAGCATTCGTCCTCCACCTTTGGAACTGAGATGCAGTCATTTACATGGCCTGCACTTGATGTGTGTTGCATCCCAAAATGTTTTACATGGCTAGGCCTATTTATAAGGTGGGAATAAACTTTGCAGAGGTATTTTGTCCTTCCAGAGGACAGTTACTGACTTCAGAAGGATTCTCTTCCCATTTTCACTCATGTTTTTAATTTCTGTTCTTATTCATGGTGGATTTTATTCATACTTCATTCATGCCAACATGATTTCTCTGTGTTGTTTAAGGGAGAAATTTGAGAGAGAAATAACATGAAGAATGCTTTACTTTAACAAGTAAGAAAAAAGAGAATTTGCAATGCAAACAGAGAAGATTGAGCAGGGTTTCAAGGTTTTCTTGCAATTTGATCAACAACTTGCTATTTGATCAAATGCAGTGAATTGTGAGTATTCAGCTATGGCTGAGTTTCAGAAAGGCAGTGGAAGTGACTCTGCTCGCTTAATAAGTTTTGAATTGGGCTCTATAGATTAACAGTAGTTGATGCATAGCTGCTTTACAGAACAGACAGCCTAGGGAAAAGAGGTAATTAATATTTTTGGATTAAGCCTATTCTGTGCCATTCAAGATGTGTCAGTGTATCTGCCTACCAGGAGCTTTTTGGAAATCAAACATTCCTTGTCTGCAAAATTGAAATATTGGCTGAAAATTAGAGCACACACGTTTCTGAGAGGAACACCTCACAGAAAATGAAGCAAGTTTCAAAACTACAATACTTTAGAAATAAGCATACTTCTTGCTCATTTGTGTCTTAGGTTCAGCCGTGCTATGTTTGGAACTATAAAACTGTTTCTGTATATGAAGACCTGTGAACTGCAGATTCAGGTTGAAGCTTGGTTATAAAACATCATGTGGTATTTCATAGTCGTGTTAGAGAAAAATGTTTTTCTATAAAAATCTTTAATGAAGGGAAAACTTGTCAGAAAATGGTTGTACCTTTTGGCAATATCTCTCTGCAGATGGTATAGATCCAGAGCAGACAGAAGTTTCACTTATAAGCCTCGTGATTTCCAAAGAGTTTAAAAAATATAACAAAATATATTGATTCCATGAAAATTAAAATCCATGCAGCTGGGAAATATTTTGTTCATTGTGCGAATGTGTATATGTATCACAGTGTAAGCAGTGACTAATATAACATACTCTAAGAAATGACCTTTCAAACTTATTGAATGACTGACGTTTTCCCTGTTTGGTTACTTCCTAGTATAACACCCACAATCTGGAACTTCATTTTAGAAACTTCAATATTCCTAAGCAGCAGTATTGGCTTCCATGAGAGTTTCAGTAGAAAGATAAGGCAGAGCAAGGCAAATTCTGTATCAAGCAATAATCAGTGGTTGGTAAGACACTTGGAAAATTATCTACCACATACAAAAACAGTGATGGAGAGAAAATATGGCCGTGAGATTTAGCATTTTCAGTGTTATCTTAGATTCACAGACAGCAGGAGACTGTGAATGTTCATTTTTATTTTTCGTTCAGAAAGTATTTGTTTATGAAATGGCAAAATAATGTGAATGCATAGTTGCCAGGAGGAGAAAAGATGGGTAATGTATCTCTTATGTCTTGGCTTGATTCAGGGACATCTGTGACTTCGCAGACAGATCAGCCTTCAAAAAAAATCTGCAGTAACTTTGCAGCACCCTCTTATCATGTTCCTTGATAACAGCATATGTGTGAAAATCTGCAATTTTTATTATAGATGAAAAGTCATTTAGCAAATATGAAAATATCGCTGCAAATTTCAGTACTTAAATACTACCCAATGACTCTGCTTCCATGCACATATATTTCCATATATGCATAATCCGAAGCCTGTGACTAATCATGTTGAGCTCAATAGTATGTTCGTGAGATTAAAGCCTCTTTACATCTGGGAAGTTGAATGATTCTGGGGATAATTTGATATTTTTTTCCTTGTTAAGCTATATGCAAATTTTTTTACATGCTCCTGAATCATTATGCATTGAAAAAAAGTTGAAGTAATGGAGGTAAAACACAATTTGTGAGCCTTGGAATACTTAAGGGAGTCCCCTTCTATTTAGTGCAGAAACAGCTGCTATTCAGCTGTGAGATTTGGAGCTGTGGAAACTGTGGAGGAAAGAAGTAGTATTCATTCCTAGTATATTAAAAAAGATGCTTTAGATCAACATTCCTAGCTGAGTTTCTTGATTCCCGATGTCCTGAGAGAGTTATTTTCAAATTAATTGTAATATGCAAACATATTGCTTGTACAAGATAGTGATTTATGGTAATTGCAATGCTGATGGGGAAAGAAATCTTTTAGACTATTTAATGAGCACCTGTGAAGTTATGGAATACATGCATGAGCATCCCAGCTATTTGCCCAAGAGAGTTTCTTTCCACAGCTGCGAGATTTGGGCATCATTATTTAGTTATAAATTGAGAGCCTCTTTCAAAGAGCAAGCAGGTACTTGGAACCAGTTCATGGGACAACTGATGTAAGTAATTGCTCAACAGTGTAAATAAGGAGCTTACAATCTGGCTGTACTTTATTATTTACTAGTACTTATTACAATTTATTGGTCTTGTTTCAAATGGTGAAGTTAAAAGTAAAATGAGTTTCTTTTTAGAATAAGGAAGAAATACAGCACCATATGTTGTGCCAATGGAGCTCTGTCTGATATAGTGCTAATACATTCCTTCCAAGGCCTATAGACATTTTACAACATTTTTAGCACCAATTTCTGCAGTAATGACTAACTTCTGCAGGACAGAAAATTACATTCCTTGGGGGAGGATATGAAATGATCAAGAAACGAAACAGCGACATTATCCAAGAAGCTATTGAGTTAGTAGGATTATAATGCCAGAACAATTAATACGCTATGAGAAATAAATCAACTGGAACAATATGTAATAAGCAGGAAGCATTCTTGTGGTCTTTTGATAATACTGAAAATGTAAACAGTACATGTTAGCAGATACAGTGTACTAGTTTTTATCAAAATATATATTTTCTCAGAAACGTGGGTTTGATCAATGGAAACATTGGTAAATGACTCTGGTTTTGCTGGGAGGAATTGTGAGCCCGAGTATAAAAGAAAAGGCTAAAACAAAGGTCACTAAAATCCCTGAAGTAAAGCTCCCTGTAGTCAATCGGTTTCAGTGTTTTGATATTGGGAACCATAAGGATGAATAGGTAAGCTAAGGAGGTGTGGGGGCGTGTTGTTGTTGGTTTGGGTGTTTGTTTTGTTTTATGTTTTTTCTTCTTTGTTAGCAATTGAGATGTTTAAAAAAGACTGTGAAATTGTGTAGTTACTTTTGTGTGGGTTTTTTTCTTATACTTCAATTATCCTGTGCTTTTTTTACAAATGGGTAAACTATGACAAGAAGCAATTAAAGCCACAATCAGACAAAAAGGGGGTACAAGTTTAACTCTCCAGTTTTATTTAGGTATTCATTTATTTGTATATTCTGTGTTTTCAGTAGCATTGATCAGCTGGACGTACTTGTGCTATTTTCACTTGGTGGCCTTTCTACAGGATAAGAATCTAAGAAACTCTAAGGCAAAGATCTAACACACTCAATTCAAAAGGAGTCTTTTCAGCATATTAAGCAGAAGCTCAATCAGGAAAGATCCTGATTGTACTTCATTTCTGCTAATTTCCAGAGGTGATGTTGTAGGCTTGGGCTTTAAAATGGATGCAGATTGTGTTTCTTGGAAGTGTGCCTGTGGCTTCACAATGCTGAAGGTAATGAATGTTTTCCAGTGAAAAAAACACAGCCTTGTGAATCACTCCATGGTTGCTTGAACAAAATGAGCATAAATGTGAATGTCAGACCAAAATTATTAATGAAAAACATTTTTATTAGGCTTATTTTATATATTAGCATGCCTACAATGTTTATAGTGTCTTTTTTTGTTCTTTTTGTATTTGTTCCGATAATGAAGGAATCATCTACATGCTGCAGGTCACATCTGTGTTCTGAAAGATGCTTTCATGTATGAAAGTCAAACTGAAATAGCAAACCTAATCTCCACAGACAAGTTTGATGGAGCCCTGGCCATTCATCTTTATAAAGGAGGCAGACTTCTGCAAGGTAATCCTCTTTCTATTTTGCAATAAAAATACCTCTTAAGAAGGTACTGAAAGAGAAGAAAATGAATAGTTATAAATGGTTATAAATGTATAAACCCACACATACTGTAGTTATTCTGTTTATCCACTTAAACAAATGTTCAGAAATGCTGAAAATCTTTCTCTGTGGGAGATCTGATCCAGGGAGGAGAGAACTAAATAAATGTACTTTTAAAGCACGTAATGCATTTCATAGTTAAGTACTTCAACTACATTAAGATAAGAGAATTATATTAACATTAAGATATTTTCAGCAGATGTGTTCCTTCAGAGGATAATGGCTTGGCTAAGTATAGCTGAGGTCAAACAGAAAGTATAGAGGCTAATTTGATTTTTCTGCTCAAAAAAGAGTCAGGGATTTTTGGACATGAACTAACTTTGAGACATTGTTCATGCCAGCTAAACTATAGGAGACAGGGTGGTACCAGACAACTAATAAAATTTTCTGTTGTATTTAGCCACATAGCACAAAATTCTAGCTTGACATTAATGATATACCAGAAGCCCTGGCTTTCAAAATTACAGACAGTTGCCTACTGAAATTGCAGGTGTGGATCCATTTTTGAGATCATCTCTGTATTGTACAAATCTATTCACTTGGACAAAGACAAGTAATTTGATACTTGAATCAGACCTCAGTATAAGTTCTGTTGTGCTGGTTTTCAGACTTAAGAAGTCCCCCTGCAATTTGTGCTGGTGGGTTGTCAGAAAGCTTGAATTATTATATCTGGCGTGCTTGTGTATCTTGTGTTACAATGAAGCTCTGATTCCGGTAAGGACCCTAGAATACAAATGAAGTAAGTAATTCTCCAAGATGATCCCTGCTAACGTATGTATTGAGATTTCTCTTGTTGGAATATGGAGATGATTGGTTTTGTGACAAGATCTAGAATTGTTTTGGAAGATGCTTATGGAAAGTCTGAGAACTATTTTTTTTTTTTTTTTTTTTTTTTGCTAAGGAATAAAAAAGAAAGTTGGATTTTAAATGTTTACTGTAAAACATTATTGCAGTTTTGACTTGTATAGCATTGCCCGAGTGCTGTTGCTATTAGTTTTTCGAAACTGCAAGTAACCTGCAAAGCTTGATACTTGAATGATTTACAAAAGCTCAGTCATTTAAATAAATCACAGTCACACTGTTCCAAACAGCATCTGCAATAATTGAAAGAAAAATAAATCTGAAAAGCAAGGCAGTAAATAATATGATAGCTGGGATGATCCTAGTAAAAGTTAGTGTAGACATCTTGGAGGGAAAAAGTGATTCAAAGGACATTCCTGTTTCATGGACTATGTGTTCTTCTATACCCTCTATATGATGAATTAGCTTAAAGAAATTCAGTGATTAGAGCCATACTGCCATTACTACAATACTACCAATCTTTCGGGCCTTGTTCTGGAAACTTTGTTTACGTGATTGGGGATGTATGATCCACAGATGTAACGGATGACAGTAGTTATTTACTTGTTTTATTTATTAGAGAGACGAAGTATTACAGAAAGTCATCCTCTTGAAGATTAATGCTGTGGTGCTTTCCTACAAACCTTAAATTAAACCTAAATACCTACAAACATTAGAGTATAATATCTAAAAATGCTGAAGAAAGTCTTTAGATAGCCAGAATGGCAATTAGTCTTTCATTCTTTTTGTTTCTTTCATTTAGTAATGAAGCAATTAGCAATGCTAATAAACCCTCATCTTAAAGCTCAATTAATTTTCAAATTTAAATGGGAAACATAGAGTACCTTTTCTATTTTTGTCAACATATTTATTGTGTTCCTCATTTGCTTTAAGATTTCTTTATACGCTTGATTTTAACCACTAATTTTAATCATGAAATTATAAGAGCTCATTGAATTTAACCTGTCATTTCTCTCCAACCCCTTAAGACACTGTGGGTATTTATAGAAAGTGTCACTGATAGTTTCCACAGTCATGAACATTCAAGATCATTTATATTATCTCTCAAATGGAAGAACGTGCACAAACACAGCAACCCCTCGTGCCTGGTTGTTGGTCCACTGCTGAGGACAGTGTTGTCTACTAAGTCCCTGATCCCTCTCCCCTTCCATCCAATAGCAAAAGTGAAAGAACAAAGCACATTTTCTGCCTTTCTTGATACACGGTTCGTAGTGGCAGTACGGCCTAACTGCCTATTCTTGTTCACAATCAGAGGGAAACCTTCGCTTCATCTGTAAAAACTAAGATGTCTGCAAAATCCACAAAACTGGTCTTCTTAATGACAGGTTTTGTAGGCTGCCTGGCTGGAGACTGCTTCCTTTGCAAAACTGCCGTCCTGTTTGGAATTTAAAACAATGTTCTGCATGTAGTAATTAGCCTCCATGAGGTTGTTATTTGTTAGCTTAATGTGGTGTAAAACTGACCGCTTAATTGGTTTCAGTGCTGAAACAATCAACAGGAAACATTATTGTCTGCTATCTTCGTTAGTTTAAGGGGAGAACATTACTGGTAACTTGTCAGTTACTAAAAATTATGTGACTTGAAAAGAAATACTATTAGAAAGAGTATCTTGCACTATTGGCTTTTCTATTTTCCTCTTAAGTAATCTTTGGCCATGTCCATGTAAGTCTAGCAACTGTTAGCATAGAAGTGCTACTCTGCTTGTTCTGGTGGCTTTACCCTTACACAAATATGAATTTATTCTGATGCCATGTATCAAAACTAGGCTTTTGCCAGAGAGCAGACACCACGAGGATATGTATGATTTTTTTGATACTCTAAAATTTGAATGTTGATAGGGTCTTGTGCAGAATGCCTCATAGCCAGCATGTCTTCCTCTGTTCATACTTTTCTGAGCACTGTAAGGCATTGTAAAACAACTTCCTAACTTGGGTGATAACTTTTACTAAGCATGGAAAAGGCAAAGAAGTGTCTCATAGAGACACAGCAGATAACATGCTGTGAAAGTGTGTAATTACTGTATGGGCTTTTTTCAGTGCCCAAGCCACAAAAATTCAGGTTTCTCCAGGTTTCCTTTTCAAAGGCTTTTGCTTACCTAAGTGATACAGTATTATCGATATACTCTTATACTTTTAATGTTCCTGTCTAATCATTACCACTACGTGATCTTCAGTCCTTTCCAACCCTAACCATTGTATGATTATGTGTTTCTATGTTGGTCAACTTTACATTGTAGTCATTGCTTTGCAGGTAGCAGAATTCCTTTTGGAATCATCTTTGGTGGGACAGATGTAAATGAAGATGTCAAATGTGAAGAGAAACATCGGGTAATGGGAGCAGTGCTAGAAGAAGCCAGGTAAAACCGTGTGTGGAAGGTTTATGACAAGAAATTGAATTTTTGCAATGGCAGATCTTTTTCTTCGTAAAACATAGTCTGTATGCAGTCTGTTCATTTTATATTTCCTCGTATTTGTCTGTGTAAGAGTTGGCAGGGATAATGCTGAAACTTGGTCTCTTGGGTTGTGAATTTTCAAAGAGACTCAAATCTCATTAAAAGCTGATGAAATATGTGCTCTTACTAACTAATCCTGTACTTTGCCTGCTGAATTCTGTTTTGTAGAATAATAGAACTATGCATGTGATGAGGATATAAAATTCTAAGGCAGGTAAAAGAAACGAGAGTAATAGCAGAAATACTTAACTTGGGATTTGGTAGCATATTGCTCTGTAGAATAATCTGCTTTATGGGAAGAAGTTATAAAGGCAGCCTTTGATGGTTAGTGTAACTCAACACTGTAGCAGCTTGACTGTGGCTTATTTGACATGCTTGTAATGCATACAGTTTTATGAAATCAAGTTTAGATTTCTTACCAAATTTATATTTGCAGAGATTTAGGTAAAGAAATGCACATCTAAATATCTGAAACAATATCCATACAGTTCTCATTTGTACAGAACTATCCTGGCCATGAAGTGACTGATATTTGGTATTTAAATAGTGAATCTTTAGTAGTGGAGGTGGTTAATGGTGAGTTAGTGTTGAAGGTCTGATTATTTAAATAGCAAATATTTATTAGTGGTGCAGGTATGAATATTCTCATTAAAACTTATTGTAGTAATGGAAGCCTAAACAAGGTAGGACCCTGTTTGCCAAGGCCCTGTGCCAGAAGTGCTAAATGTTGCACCAAGTTGTTTCTTTTTCTTTTTATTTGCTTCTTAGTAAATTCTGGTTTATATTACATATATTCAAACATATAAAACATTTTGTATTGGAATTAGCATTTCATGCACATACAGACCGAGGTGCTCAGCACACTTAAGTGAGATAACAACTAAAACTAACTGGTGTTTGTCCTGTTCATCACAGAATCAAACCTCTTTCTTGGAGGCCTGGCATTTAGCTTGTTGACAGAATGCTTGATAAAAAAAGCAGATGACTCGCATACAAAGAGTTTCTGTTCTTCCCCCCCCCCAATAATGTGATCCTTTCTCTAGATATGTGAAAAAAGAAACAGAATGAAAAATGTCTTTAAGCAAATTCTCTCAATTTTTTAGGTGACTTGACAAGGGAGTATTTACAGGGTGTTTTAAAGTCCATAGAATTTCAGTGTAGTCACTGAATGTAGTTCAAGAAATCAGAGAAAGTGTCTAAGAACCAAAAAGCATTACTCATAGTTTCAACATCTCCAGAAAAGAAGTGTTTTGCTTGCCTTCAGCAGTGTTTGATCATGTCCGTGTTTGGCCAGTAAGCCCTTTTCTTATTGGAAACTAAAACATTGTATGTATGTAAAGATTACAGTGGATGACATTAAGAAATAGTTTAAGTCTCATTGAGATTAAGGCTAATGTTACCATTTTACATGTAGCCAGCATAATAGCTCACCAATGGCAGGGATGGTGCTACTGCTACCTCTCTTGCTCTCCTTTTCCTTTCTCTTGCTTGTGGCTGTGTGATCCACTCTTCTGGGTGCCAGGACTGGACTGCTTAATGAGCAGGTTTAACTCACTAAATGGTGTAAAATTGGCTTTTTTTTTTTTTCCTGGGTTAGTTTTTTACCCCTTTAATAAGAAAAGTCAGCTTGTGGAAGGATACGAGAAGGATGTCTTCTTGGTAGCAGTAAGTTGCTACAGCAGGTCATTCAGCTTCATGGACTATACTGTGCCTGAGCCTTTGATGACTTGAGTATTCTGAAGAGTCATCACTCCAGAATTGAGCTCTACATAAGCAAAGGGGTCCCTGAGTGTACAAGGTGAGATAAAATTTAAGCATCTGGAACATCTTATCAAACCCAGTGGTACTGCTTGCATATTTACTTTAGGAGAACTTAAATACTTTGCTGAACAGCGCTTGATCAGGATACTATCTGTTCATTTTAGGTAAGACAGATAATTACAATGGGTCAGATGCAGCAGTATGGATTTTAGTTCATGTTAGCAATGAGGAAATGCATACTGAATCTGCCGCAGGCTTGTATCTCGTAGTTTTACCTTTACCAATAGCGTTATACGTTCTAGCTGTTATTAGCTGGCTTAACACTGGCATAGATATGGTCTTCTGTCTATTGTGCCCTATAAAATGTGGTAGGTAAACAGATTTTAAAGGCAGCACTTAATCACGCTCATTGAGAAATCATTAGGGCACGTTCTTACGTCTTAGTGTGACTTGTAGTTGGAAAACAACTTAAGGACCCATTCAAGACAAAGTTTATATACTTGTTTGCTTTTGTTATCAGATAATCAGAAGTTATTCTTTAAACAGGTCTGAAGGAAGAGACAAAAAGCTATCTAATGTGTCAGCTAAATTTCATCACTGTGGAAAACAAAAAGTATATAAAATCAGAATCTCAGAGTGCCTATTTGATCCAGTTCTGTGTTTAAAATATAATCTGTCACAAGTATAACTAATATACCTGTGCAAAAGCTGCTTTACTGAATGTCTGGGGTTTTTTAATGAGAATTAAGTTAGGAACTTGAAGTATAGCTTAGTAGCAGGGATTGCCCATGATGTTTCAGAATACATTACTGCATCTTTATTCAGTTGATAATATTTTCTCTGCTACAGGAAAAGTAATTCAGTTTTCTAGAACTTTTTCTGATGATTGTATCTCTTTGCCAGTATTATCACTAGTATTATTCATTGCATAGCTATTAAATGAAACATTGATTTTATTTTTTTTTCTTTATTGATTGCAGGGTTCTAAGCAGAAAGTATTATGAATTGTAGATTACTTGTCCAGTACAATATGCCATCACATTCCATAAAACAAAGTATTGAACATTGTCTAGCTTTATGAGTGTTTCATTTTTAATCAAATTCCTCTAAATGGTAGTCGTACTCCTCTAGGGTATTTTTTTTCTGTGGAACAGTTTTGTAGACTTAGGAGCAGCAGAGTTTTTTCTGCTTGTTAATGTGGTGTATTGAAAGTGTAATTGCAAAAAGTGGAAGAGGAGCATGTGCAATTTGACAAAACAAGCATTTACAAAGGCTTTAATAACCTTAAAGCTGTCAAGTTGTATATATGAAATTCAGTGTAGTACCATAAAGCAGATATGAAGACCGTAGGCCCACTGTACGAGAGGATCTGGTTCGAGACCATCTTAAGAACCTGAATGTACACAAGCCCATGGGACCTGATGATGTCCATCCTTGGGTCCTGAAGGAGCTGGCAAATGAAGTTGCTAAGCCACTGTCCATCATATTTGAAAAACCATGGCAGTCAGGTGAAGTTCCCAATGACTGGAAAAAGGAAAATATAACCCCCATTTTCAAGAAGGGCAAAATGGATGAGCCGGGGAATTACAGACCAGTCAGTCTCACCTCTGTGCCTGGCAAAATCTTGGAGCGGATTCTCCTGGAAGGCATGCCGAGGCACATGAAAAACAACAAGGTGGTTGGTGACAGCCAGCATGGCTTCACTAAGGGGAAATCCTGTCAGACCAATCTGTGGCCTTCTGTGATGTGGCTATGGAACTGATGGACAGGGGTAGAGCAGCTGATGTCATTTACCTGGACTTGTGCAAAGTGTTCGACACTGTCCCACACGACATCCTTGTCTCTAAATTGGAGAGACATCAATTTGATAGGTGGACCACTCGGTGGATAAAGAACTGGCTGGCTGCACGCAAAGAGTTGTGCTCAATGGCTCAGTGTCCAGCTGGAGACCAGTAACGAATGGTGTCCCTCGGGGATTGGTGTTGGGACCGGTCTCGTTCAACATCTTTGTTGGTGACATGGACAGTGGGATTGAGTGCGCCCTCAGCAAGTTTGCCGATGACACCAAGCTGTGTGGTTTGGTTGATACACTGGAGGGAAGGAATGCCATCCAGAGGGACCTTGACATGCTTGTGAAGGGGGCTGATGCCAACCTGATGAAGTTTAACCATGCCAAGTGCAAGGTCCTACACTTGGGTCGGAGCAATCCCAGGCACAGCTACAGGTTGGGCAGAGAAGAGATTCAGAGCAGCCCTGCAGAGAAGGACTTGGGGATTTTGGTTGATGAGAAAATGAACATGAGCCAGCAGTGTGTGCTTGCAGCCCAGAAAGCCAACCGTATCCTGGGCTGCATCAAAAGGAGCGTGACCAGCAGGTCAGGGGAGGTGATCCTGCCCCTCTACTCTGCTCTTGTGAGACCTCACTTGGAGTGTTACGTGCAGTTCTGGTGTCCTCAACATACGAAGGACATGGAACTGTTGGAACAAGTCCAGAGGAGGCCACGAGGATGATGAGGGGACTGAAGCACCTCCCGTATGAAGATGGGATGAGAAAGTTGGGGCTGTTCAGCCTGGAGAAGAGAAGGCTGCGTGGAGACCTCATAGCAGCCTTCCAATATGTGAAGGGGGCCTATAGGGATGCTGGGGAGGGACTCTTCATTAAGGACTGTAGTGATAGGACAAGGGGTTCAAACTTAAACAGGGGAAGTTTCGACTGGATATGAGGAAGAAATTCTTTACTGTAAGGGTGGTGAGGCACTGGAATGGGTTACCCAGGGCAGCTGTGGCTGCTCCATCCCTGATGGTATTCAAGGCTGGATTGGACATAGCCTTGGGTGGCATGGTTTAGTGGGAGGTGTCCGTGCCCCTGGCGGGGAGGTTGGAACTGGATGATCTTAAGGTCCCTTCCAACCCTAACTATTCTATGATTCTATACTACAAAACAAATGTATGGGAATAAGGTTTGGAATAAGGTTTGTTTCAACAAGCAAAAACAGGAGTTACAATTCAGCACTTACGTGATTTCTGATGAATTATTGTGATTTCATGTCCCCAGCTTATAATGTCTCCAATAGAAAAGCACTGTTCTGCTTGTGACTCAGCAATGTGCTTCATCTCTAGCCATTGAGATGTCGTAAGGTCATAGTCATAGGGTCGGCTCAGGACAGAAACATTATGTCTATGAAAAAGAAACACCAAATCAGAAGTTTAATATGTGCTAACCTCTGTTTTATATTTAATATCTATAAAAGCAGAAAACCAAACAAACAAACAAAAAAAAAACCTAACAAAAAACAAAACTCTGCTTAGCAGGCATTTTATGTCTCATATGAAGGAGGCGTTCAAACATTTCTGTTCCACAGTACTGATAGTCTTCAAAAATGGTCCCATCTGTGGTTCCAGTTAACACTAAAATTCCACTTAAGAAAAGTCAAAGTATGTACTTATATTTCATCACAACTTAAAAGCTACATTAAAGCCCAGCATGTTCTTAAGATCTCTTCTGAACAGGGATTCTTTATTAACTGACTCCCTAAAAATGTCTCATATGACTTCTTGGTATTAAACCAAGCTCCCATTAAGAATACCTTGTTTATCTAGATTGCTTAAAAATCTGACTTTTGTGGCTGAGGTCTTTCCGTGCTGAGAAACCCAAAAATAAAACCTGCTGCTTTTAAATGTTGTCTGATTTGACTGTTCCGTTATGTGAAATGATAGTGTGCTACATCCATTTCATAAAGGCGCATAAGTAGAAGTCCAGCTAAACCATTATAAACAGCCGTAAGAGGAAAAATGGAGGTAAGGTTGGGAATTAAAATTTTCTTTTTGCAGCTCTGGTCATTAAGTTATTCACGTATACTTTGGTTTGCTTCATATGTTGGTGTTATCTTTTGTGTATTATTACAGAGGAGGAGTAGATGGTGTTAATACACTATTCTACGGTTCTTTCATTTAAAGGCCCTTCTCATATCAAAGAAGAGTCTTCAGGTGAGAACAGTCAAAGTGCCCTTCTATAAGTATTGTGTCTGGCTAGGTTAACAGTTTCTTTGCTTGAAATGATGACTGTGGTAACTCTAATTTCTGGGCACTGAATTCTTCCCTATTTATTATAGAGGAATATCAGGTGTTTAACTCGGCACTGCATATTTCATCTGCACTGCAGGTGCATAACATTCAGAGCTACGGAGCTGGGTGTCCCAAGCCTGTGAGATTTCAGATCTGAAGCCCAGTCACTGGGTCATCTTTCTTCTGTTTTAGTTTAATTCATTCTGGTGTTTTTCCTGAAGAATAACATTTTTGTCTCTCAAATGTTTGTTACTCATTGGCAGCTCTGAGTGCTTAGAAAGAAGGAGAGAACACTGGGGAAAGGTTTAAAAAAAATTCATCTACTCATTTGAATTAAACTCTGTTGCAATGAGTTGCAACCAGTGGGGCTGGGTATTGTCAAACAACAATAGTATGAAAGTAACTGGACTTAAGATCCCTTCTTACCTAGCTTCCTGGTTGGGAAGAGTGCTAGTGCAGCTTGTAATGATGTAGAAACAAGAAATGCTAGCTCACTACTGCAGCTGTACATATTAATCAAATAAATGGGGGTATGTTCCCATTAAATGCGTTTTCTCTTACTTTAAGAAATCCTCGCTTTAACTCCCCAAGAGCTCTAAGTTGGAAAGCCTGAAGAGATACCATTTGTTTCACCAGTGTTTTCTGGTAAAACAAATAGAAAGCCTGCTTTCTGTCTTTTATCTATAATAATGCTCTTTGTTCTTACAAAGATGTTTTCTGAAGTACTTTCCTGGTTTTATGTTTAAACACTTTAAGCAGATGTTCCCTACTATTTTTGTCCATTTAACTAGGTTCGCAGTGGCTTTCACGATGAAAATGAAGGAATTGGCAGCAGCAGAGTGGGTATGTTTACATGATGATGGTGATGCTTATAGTATTAGTAACTATGCATTCTCCTAAAATGTTTTCTAAATAATGCTAGAGAATTGCAATAATCTTCATATTCTTTATTCCTGTTTTTCTTTTCAGAGAAAGCATTTCATATTTATGTACTTTGACAGGTCAAATAGATCTGGCATTTAGAAGCTGTTTAGTATTTGAAAAGAGTATACAGCAGTTTAGGAAATGTTTCTCTCTAACATTTAAAACTAATCATTGCTGCTGTTATCGAGATTCTCCTGATGCCATCCATATGCATATATTGGTTCTTTTTGCATCATTTAATAAAGTCTATGTTGCTAAAATTGCAGCAAGTTTTACTTACAAAAAAGAATTAGGAAGAATAATTTGAAAATACTTGTTTTGTCAACACTGTAAATAGAATGAACTTCTTAAGGTGAAATTCAGAGGTAAAACTGAAGTTACTCTAAGCCCAGCAATATGTGATATACAGCCCTGTTAACCAGGCATTGAGGAATATGTAGCACATAAATAGCAGTTAATTTTATTAAAACTCATCTCTCCATCTGAAAACTAAATGAAATACACTGTGCTGAATTATATATGGGAAAAACATTGTATAAAATTATTTTCATCCAATAGAATAGCGATTAAATTATCTCCTCCAAAAACATTTGGCAATGTTTTTGGAGGGGATAATTTAGCCAGCAAAGGACTGGGAGTAATAATGGTTTGTTCGCTTTCTCTTCATTTAGTAGGTACCATTACATCTGCTGCATTGCAAGTCTACTTCAGAGATTCAGTGCAATTATTTTAGTATCTGATGCTCCTTTTTGAAAACAGACTGGGTCAACGTTTTCACCCCTGCATGGTTAAGTTGATGGCAGACTGCCAGTGGAGAAAATTGAGACAAAGCTTTGAAGTAGACAGTGCTCAGTCCTGGTTTCTGAAGACTATAGTGTCAGGCTGCACTAGTGACTCGTGAAAAACTCCACACCAGGCAGCAGGGCTTGCTGATCTAGCTTGCTAGTCCTGCTGATTTTCTGTGCAAGGTTAGCTTTCTAACTAACTTCTTAGTTAAAAACTTGTACCAGATCATCGAGAGCATCAGTGAGCACCAGATCCAGTGAAGGGCAAGCAGTAACTATTTGGCTGACAGTAAGGGGCAACACACTGGGATAAAAAGAACAAAGCAGCTGCCACCAGTTGTTAGCTCCCCTCACCTCATCTTATGAAACATCAACTGAAGCTGAACAATAAATGCAAGAAGTAGAAACTAACTGCTTGGTATCTCTTCAGTTCTAACTTGCATTATAATATAGACTCATTAATACACCCTTGCCTAAAAAAAAAAATCACTTAGAGTGGAGCTTGTACAACTGTTCAAATTAATTTTCAATACTTTGTTTCAGCATGAGTCGATTTATTTTTTTTTTTTTTTTTAGTCTATTTGCATTAGAAGGATATGTGAGCAGACATAGGATCTGGTATTTACATTACAAATATAACTTGATTTTAATAATTACTAACATTAACTTCATGATGGGTAAACATGAAAGGCTCAGCTTGTGTCATAGGTCTTATGCCAGAAAAAGACAAAAGTAACCGTATGAGGAGGAAAAACAAACTTGGACTTTGAAATTCCTTTGAAATCAGCACCTCAAATATTTTTAAGTATTTTAATTGTTTTTTACCGAAACACTTTTGTGCTCTGGGCCTGTTCTTAGTGTTTTGGAGAAAGTCTGTAGTAGACTGGGAATTGGAGGCAAGTCTGTCAAGTCCTGAACTGAAATACCAGCTGCTGATCTGTGTCTTAAATGCTGGGGTTTGTGTTGTTTTTCTAGCTGTTATCTTCATGTAAAGGGTGAAAGCAAGCACCACACATTTGCTTCCAAACAGTGAAGAATCAGAATACATCTTTCCATACTGAGGTCACAGAATATTAACACTTTTTATATATTAACTCACACTAAAGTGAACTGTATTATTCCTCTAATGTGTGCTCTATTTGTTAGATGGTCAATTAAGAATTTAAATTATGAACATGTAAGCAATTTCACTGTGCTCAAGGGCTGTATCTTCTGACAAATTCTTTTCTATTGCGTGGGATAAATTATCTTTAATTATGAACTACATAATGCAGTATTTATAACGTTCTGTATTCCAGGTAAGTTTGAAATACTGTAAAAGACCTTGTGCTTACAGTCAGCGTTTTATTTCAGTAGCGTGAAACTAGTGCATAAGGATTGGAAGGCTCAATATAATTAAAAAAAAATTAAGCAATAGCATTAATTGAAATTCTTACAAGAATATAGTTCAAAACTGAAACATTCAAGGTTACATTGAGCAAATCTATTGGAGATTACACCAGTTGAGTAATACCTTCCTTAGCATACTTTACAGGCATTGCAACCAGTGCTTTTTAGAGCAACTAGCTCAAAGCTTTGCCCAAATACTGTGAGCTCAAAAAACCTCTGTTTATTTGCTGGGGAGTATCGGTGTTGGGTTTTTGGCTTTGGGTTTGTTGTGGTTTTGTTGTTATATGTAGAACGTTCCCAAGAATACTTTGATGTTTTTATGGAAAAAATGTATTCCACAAATTCATGATTTGAGTTGTAGAAAGAGACTGAAATAGGAACTTGCTTATTTAATCACCTAAATTAAATAGCTAGCATAGTAGCACTTTGGGAGTAGCTTTGGAAGTTGTAATTGATTACCTCTTTTAAAATAGCTATTTTAAAATAATTTCTTATGCAGTTTTTATTTGGGGATATTCTGCAGTAACTACTACTGGGCAGTTTTCCTGTGTGAACAAGTCCACATATATATGTCAGCAATTTCTGAAAAGGTTGTAGGTAAATGTGTTTTTTTTCATGCCTAATGTATATAAAATTCTATTATGGATAAATGTAGACTGGTTTCAAAACCGGCTGTAATTTTTCTTTCAGGATGTAAGCTTTTTGGGGAAATAGGGCTGTTCTCTAGTTGCAAATCTTTCTATTCTAGGGCAATATTTGAATTTTCTATGCAATAAACAATTATTTTGATGAAGGATACAGAGATAAATTAAAAATATATTTGCACAACTTGGTAATTGTGTTAATTGCAAAACTGATTCATTGATACTGTAAATGTTTATTGTAAATGTAATTTGCATTGCTGACTGTTGGCTTTTGGTATAAATTAAGTGTATCTTTCTAATTGTCTATTTTGATTTTTAATAGTCAAAAGAAAACCACACTGATGTGTATTATGTTATACCAGTTGGGCTTTTTTGAAGATTGATA
Source organism: Ara ararauna (assembly GCA_028858755.1). Taxonomy (NCBI): domain Eukaryota; kingdom Metazoa; phylum Chordata; class Aves; order Psittaciformes; family Psittacidae; genus Ara; species Ara ararauna. Next base: position 10,696,452 of record CM054387.1, on the reverse strand, counting down.
TTTTATGGTGAACTAAGAAAGTTACTTTTCTTCTCCTTCTCTTTAAAGCCAGATGCTAGGAAGAAAATATATGTTCAGACTCAAGGTGAGAGTTTTGAAATGTTGACTAAGGCATTCAGTTTATTAGTTTATCTTTACACAAGAAATATTTTGCTGAAATGGGTATGGGATTTGAAGTCCTGATTCTACTGAAGTTGAGCTTTTTGCCATTTACATTAATTGAGGCAGTATTGCAGTCTTTTGGCCTAAATTTTCAAGTCTTTTCGTTCTTTTTAAAAAAGGCTTTCCCAGATTCCTTACAACAGGAATCTGAAAGATAAGGTCATATCTAAGGTAGCACCGAGCTTTTTTCAAAGTATAGGGAAGTTTTGATGCAGTGTGATTATTCTCTGAAACTAAATTCCTTTTAATGCTTTGAGTTCTCAGCATAATGATGCCCAACGAGTATCTTATCCAAAGTACTTAAGTAGTCTAGGGACACTCAACTCAGCATTTTAGATGTGATTGCTTAAGCTACAGCTCCTGATTGATCTACAGATTCCAAAGCTCATTCCATTTGGTATATTTAATTTTCAAAGAAAATAAAATTGTTTTCAGAGCTATTACGTTGAAAAGCTCATTATGAGGTCTGTTTAGTCCGTATTTAGTCTGTATTGAAGCCCATTGGGAGGTAATGGTTAAGATATTTAAAAAATAATTGTTTCATTAGTAAAATAATTGATCTTTAACATGAGGCAAACCAAATAAATTAATTCATTTTAAAATAATATTTATATAGTTTTGTATAATTTTAATTTACTCTCTTTGCCTTATGTTAAGGACTTAGGTCTCAGCTGACCTGTATCTGTTTTGGAATAATATGCCCCCTCAGATAATATTATCCCCTATATAGATTTTAAAAGGCCAAATATAGCGAGGTATAAGTGAGCTTAATTCCCTGGATTGCTAAAGAATTTCATGCACTGTGTGCTTGTGCAAAATTTTCAATTGAATTTCAGTCTGATGACTACAAAAGGATTGTGCAGGCAACCTGACCCTGTTGGGATGAGGAAGGTTTGAGATGAGAGCAGCTGTGTATGGAATTCAGTGTGCTTGACAGAAATACTGTTTTCTCAGGGCAACACTTCAAGAGCCGTAGTTCAGCCATCCAGGGACCAATTAAACATGTTGTGTTTCTCATTTTGTCTACACAGGAATTAAGACTACACCCAAGGAAACATTTGACTGGTATAGATTTCTACAAAATGCAGGTAAAACGCACTTTTTTTCTGTGCTCATTATATTTATTCTCAGTAGATGTTAATGATGAAAGTAATTTATAATGTGAAGGGCAACTGATTAGGTTGTAAAATGACTTAATGTTAAGAAAAGTGAAAAAAATCTGCTCTTAGATTCAGGCAGAATATCAGTCAGATTAGTCTGGGTAGTAAACTACACAGGCTGTCTCCACATTTCTGGTCTGAATAGCACCAAAAGATAAAATCATCATGACGTATGGGTCACTGTCTCTTAGAAAGTAAGTTAGACTGAAGCACCAACACCTCATCATGCTGTGCTTTAAAGCTGTGTGATAGAAACTCTGGATGTCTTTTGCAGAAGAGCAGGTGAGGCGAAGAAGTGATGAAGAAGGGAAATTCGTGTTGATGTTTTAATATATGGTCTTGACCCAGAGCCTGTTTCTATTTTCATCAAAGTAACAGCATGTAAGGCAGATGACCTAATTTAATGACACCTGGTCTTGGCAGTGCTTTAATTGTTCCAGCTACCTTTTCCCAAAAGAAGAATTTGTAGGCATTTTACTGTGGTAAAAATATTTCAATATTATATTCATCAATATGATCTCTGATAGTACAGCTGTTCACTCTGTTACAAATGAATCCTTACTTTTCAATTGCTTTATCACATCAGTAAATGTGTGCCATTATTCAAAACTGGTGCCAATTTTAAGCTGAGCTTTGTGACTGTTTTGTTCTCCGTAAATCACGGCACGCAAGCACAGCACCACTAAGATTAATAATTTTCTGAAGTGGAATGATTTGTCACTTGCTAGCACAGCCTCAGTGTTGATTCGATCTCATGTGAAACCACTTTATGATTAAAATATCAGTCAACAGATTGAAGAGGGGGAAGCTCCCCCTAAAGTGCATTTCATCTAATGTATTAGAGACAGTATATTTTGCCTAATGTGTACTAATGCAAAAGTGCAAAATAATTCATAGTGTACATGAAAAGCAAACTAAAATGTGACTCTAACATCTGTGCCTGTTAAGTAATAACTTGAAAACTGGAATTAGATTTTTCAGTATTATTTTTTATGACTGTTTCATCTCATCAGTTTTGTCTCTGTATCCGTGTGGCAGCCTACAATTCCCACTTCTTTTAGTATTGCCCAAGAAGGTAGGTTTTTTTGGCTGTACCAGTTAGGAGTTGGAGTGGATGACTCCTAATTGGAGTGTATAAGGAGTTCCCATTGAATTGCTTTTCTGGGTATTTCCAATTTCAGTCTTAAAAATTCTACTAAACTTGGAGCAATCAGTAGAAAACCATCAAAAATAGAAAGCAGTTTTTCTCAGAAGAATATGATTTTGATAGTGTAGGCTTGCACAATGAAGTGCACTTGAAAAGATTCCTAGCTTTCATGCAGATAAAGCTGTCCAATCTCGTTCACCTTATGGCTTCTATGATTTTTTTTAAAGGCTTTTTTCATGAAGTTCTATTCCATATTTAAAAGACATTTAATGATTTTTTGTGGGAAATATTTAACCAGGTCATTCTTGCCTGTATCTTTAGTAGTGTCCTTGAAAGTTTTTCAAATTCAGGATTCCCAAGACTGAATGTAAAGAAACAGGACATGCCCTACAATGCAAATTATAATGCATTTGAGGCATGAGTGTTAAACATCCTTGGTGATCAGACCATACATTGTCAGGTTATTCTTTAAAATAAAATGGGCTCTTCAGAATACTTCAAGACCTTCTTCATAGAACAGACTTCTTATGAATATTCTTTGTACTGATATTTTTTTTTAGTCATAGAACAGCCTTAACATCTGACTCATGTTAAGTATAACACCAGTACATAAATAGTCTCTTTAAGTCAGTGTAATGGCTTCAGAAAGGATTTAATGGTAAATTTAAGTGAATGGCAGAGTACGTCAAATACATTTCATTGTAGGAGGCTTCCTCCCACCTCCAGCCCCCAAATGTGAATGGTACTAAACCAAAAGCTAAGAAGTCTCAGAGTTTTGTGCATTTCATCCCGTAGTTTGGGTTGCTAATATAAATAGTAATAGCCTAACAGAAACTGAAGCAGTGCTGTGAAATGTTATTGTTATGGGTACAGTACAATCTTAGTACAAAAATCACGGAATTAGTATTTTTTCACAGTCTCAGTAGCAGACTTGAGAGTTGCAGAGGTGATGTTTGGGTGATGTTCATGTGCTAGCTCCTAGCTGCAGCATTTTCAGTGGCTGGCTGTTAAAACATTTATTGACTAAATCCACAAAAACAGTGTTTAAAGTTAATCTGCATTCTGATTCTGCATTCTGATTAACAGTCAGCTTCACAGTTTGTCCTATGAGGATGAGAGACTGTAGTCAAACCCAAAAGTTGAACCAAGCGCAGATTTCAACACAGACTTCCAAGAAGACAATGTTTTCAGTATATTTAGTAACTCAGGCTGTTTAGCGTAGTGTTGCAGCCTGTGTCAGTCTGGAGGTCAGACCAGATGATCAAAATGTTTTCCTCTGACCTTGTAATACAGGAATCTATAATACATCACGATCAGTTTTGTTAGTCGTTTTAGATGCCTATTTGGACTTGAGAGAGACAATGAAAGTTCTTCAGGCTTTTTCTGTAAATTGATTGACAAAAAATTATAAGACATTCTAAGTAAACGCTAAAACTGGGACTGATCTTGTGTAACAATTTAGCTTAGGGATTGAGCATAGCTACCTAGGATCACCGACAGGCTTGATGTCATCATACTGTGATGAAAGGCTCCTTTTGATTTCAGTGGAATGTGGCTGAAGCTTGTGAGATGTAAAACCTAATAAACACTTAAGACATCATGTGATTAGAAGATGTAGATAGCTAACATCTATGCTAATGAACTGAGAAAGCTCTTTTTACCCAACAGGTAAGACTTAAAAACTGATTTCCTGGAAGGTGACATAGAATCACAGGATCAGATGCTTACTGCGCTGTCAAATAAGACATGCAATATACTTTTGTAGTTTGATTTTTCTACTCTCAGATAATATCTGCTTCCTAGCATGGCTATTTTCAGAGCTTGAAAAGTTTACATAACCTATAATAATACAGACAGGGTTTTACAGAGGCATTATGTTTTCCTAAAGCTATGCTGGAAATAAAGAACCACATAAGAAAAATTAAATAGTAAAGATTTGTGCAGATATATAGTTGACCACAGAAATAATATCATAGCAGCAGTAAGCTGCGTTCCCCAGCAGATCTGAAAGCATAGAGCATTTTTGTTGTCTGATCTGTTAGAAGTAATGAGAAACAGGGGAGAAGAAGGATTTCTGGAGAATTTTGCAGTCTGTTTTCTCTGCATTAGTAGCCTGCCCCTGGAAGTTAACAGGTTCATATAATTTCTGTTGTCTTCAGAAACATCTCAGCAATTCTGTTGAATGTGAATGGCAGGGTAAACGCTTTGGACTGTTATTACCTTCACTTCCCCTTCATTTCTAAGAAACAAATTGCTTTGTAAAATAAAAGCTCAACTTCATAAAATGGTAATAAATGTTCAAGATCTGCAGGTGGCTAAGTATATTTCTGAAATAAGGCCTAATTAGGCTAATAATTGTTGAAGTTCTGTGTCATCAGTAACTTCAATTAAGGAAACCATGTCAAACAAGCTGGAAAACTTGGCTGGTCTGGGTAGCTTGATTTTAATAGTTGGCTTGTGAAAGGGACACAAAGTCAAACTCTTGATGTCAAGAGACTTAAAGAGCCAATGATGGTATTTCTGCTATGTGTAGGGAGATGAATGTGAAGCATAGCTACAAATGGAAAGATTTAGAGTATCAAAAATACATGCCAGCTTCTTTACCTCTCAGCAAGGTAATGCTTGATATTTCTCACTTAGAGGCTTGCAGCTTTTCAGGAAGATTAAGGATTTGCTGTAATATATTTATTTTTACTGTACGTCTGTGATTACTACTTTTTTTTTTTTTCCCTGGTAGGTACCAAGGGGAGTGGAGTTAAATGAATTTGCTCTTTCGTAATCTGGTTAGATAATGCTTCTATTTATTCTTGCCTTTGTTAGAAAAACAGTGCCCTTACTAATGTTGCAGAAATGATTTGGGGTTTTTTGTTACTTGTGTTCATGTTTTGCTATCCTGGCATCAAAGAACAGATTTTAATAAAGGCCAAAGTATAAACAATCTTAGTGTGTCATAACAGTAAAATAGTTGATGTGACAGTTAAACAGTTTCAGATAAGGAATAAACTAGGAGACAGTAAAATCTTAAATAGCAAACTGCTTATTTCCAGTGTTGCATTATGAAAATGTTTACCATACATACTCCATTCTCTCATTCTGTCCTGCAACTGAAGACCTCAAAACAGTTTACCAAAAATTAAACCCAGTGCTGTTACTTCATGCTTGCAGATGAATGGGTAAGTCTAGATGAATAAGTCTAGATTTGACAAACTTCTTCTAGGCCATGCTGTGACTCAGTCATAGCCAGCAGGAGAACATGAATCCTGAGTATCCATCACATTTCACCTATTCACCAGTATATTTTGTTCCAATACTATCAACAAATACCTTGGAACAGCACTAGGATACCCTTTTGATCATACAATTCCTCTCTGAAATTTGACGTGCTAAAACTACATTGCTGTGTTTCAGTTTTGAGCAGCAAAACTCTGCTCCATCATGAAAAAGGAGTTGCATGACTGTGGGAGTTCTGTGTCAGTTTTAATCTTCCGCTGTGCCTGTTTCATTTCAGCTCACCTGCAGTTCATTTGTTACCATCCCCATGGTTCTGTATGGCATGAGGACAGCATAACATCAAGTTGATGAGAGGAATGAGTTCTCATAACCCCATCGATCTCTGTTCTTGTTTTGACCTCTCACATATTGCTAAACAGGCGCCCTGCAGGCTCAAGACTAGCTGTGGGCAATGTGCAGCTGGTTTTTATAGATAAAGCCAATGTAACAAATCAGACTACAGCCATAGACAAATACTGACAATGCATGTTTAAAGGAGCATCTCTTACCAGCATTAAACAGTCGTTTTTGACACTGAAGGAGATGTGGATTACAGTGGTAAGGCTTGACTTGGCATTTAGTGTGTCGTGATCCTGAAGGATGGCTGGAAAACATGTACCATGCAGTCTTTTTTATTGCCAGTGATCATGTACAAATCTTTCCATTTTGTATTTTCTTTGCAAAGCATGCAGAAGGATGTATGATCTACGAGAAGATGAAGCACAGGGTGCAGTTTCGAATCTTTGCTTTTGTAGCACCAACAGAAATGGGAGAAACAGACACAAGCTGCTTTTTTTTTTTTTCCGGGTGTTTGCATGTCAAACAAGATAGAGTCATAGTGAATGTATCAGAAGAACAAATCACTTGCTTGTGCCATATTAATGTATTTCCATTTCAGAACTGAATCACACGTGGCAGTAGTTTATGAAGTAGCCTATCTGGGAAAGGCAGAATGATAGCAAAAATTCGCATATCAAAAGTCTTGTTTAAGCTCTAGGAAAAAGAAAAATTGTCTTCTCTCGAATGTCAGCTTTCACGCAGCTGATGGCTATAGCTGGTAGAGGCAACTATTGCAGTTATTCTCTTCATATGTTCCCCCTGTCAGTGTTCTTGTAGGGACAAAACATACTAAAATGATTGGTCTCTTGTACAAATGACTGTCTCTTTTCTTCACGGCAGGTGTGCTAGCAAGGCTTGAGAAAGCAACAGGTCTGGAAACAAGGCATTGTCTTGATGTGCATTTAACCATTTTCAGTAAATGAGCAGAAAGCTAATAAGATATGCAAGTGCTGCTGAAGTTTGATCTTAAGTAGACAGAGAATGAGTAAACTCCCAGCACTAAACAGTGGCAGTGATGTGATGGGGAGGCAGTCTTCTCAGGAGTGTCTTTATATGCTGCTAAGTGGATTGAGTGGGGAAAGTCTGCCTTCAAAAAATGAACTAGGTGATGACTAAGATGTAAAATGTACAATAAAATAAAACCACCTGATTATTACTTCTGTAAATTGGATTGCAGAAGCAAATCTAGCCCTTCTATGATAGGTTTTAGAAATGTCATGTAGAATCCAGTCTCTGGAACAGTGTATCCAGTACCTGCTATTTTGGAGAAAAGTACATACAGTTTTGTGGTAGTGCTTTGTAATGTTGCATGAAAGGGGTGGTCTGCAGTGAGAGTTCCAGGTTGTGAATGTATTTTCAAAATAATAACTGTCAGGTGAGTGGACTGTTTTCATTAATAAATACTATTTTTGGTAATTTCGTTAGTGAAATAATAGGTTTCTTGCTGATGAGATGCTTGGGAGAAGTACCTATAAATGCCACATGAACTGAATGGCAATATCCAAATTACAAAGTACAATTGCCATCTGTGGGGCCAGTTTCTGGTTTCTGTTTTGGGTTAACATTTTTGTACAGGGAGCAGAATGGCAGTCAGTACTGCACAGAATTGGTCTCTTAGGGCTTTTCATTGTCACAACACTTTTAGCCCTTATCTAATAAGATGAAAAGACTGAAAGGTGTAAAATAGAAACAAAAAGATGTTAAGAGAGAAAAAAGTTTATTTCAAGTGTAGTTAATGTTGATTAGGTGTCCCTGCCTGTAGCAGGGCGGTTGGAACTAGATGATCTTTAAGGTCCCTTCCAACCCAAATCTGTTTCTGATTTTGTGATTCTATGATTAGGGTACTGTCATATTGAGAGTGCAGTAATTCTATAGTCTGTGTGAGAACAGGAAGACCTGTTTTCTCACTACTTTCTGACTGACTTTTCAGTGCTAACTGTAAGGTGGTTCCAAAATAGCCAGAGCAGAACATTGATAGGTGGGAATTCATGGTTTAAAATGAATATTTGTGCCATATGGATAGATAAAATGTGATCTGAATTTTGATGACACTTTCTAGTAATTTGTTTTGTGTGATTTATGTGGTAAATTGAAACCGGTGCCCTATGTCTTAAAAACAAACTGTTAATGGTCCATTGCACCAGAAGAATGGCTTTGTTAATCCAGATGTTTGTTTATGATAAATTACAAATTATTTCTTGGTCCAATAGCCAGAAAATTATTACTTACCATGTCTGCTGCAGCCGCTCTCGACGGCTCAGGCTGTTTAAATTAAATGAAATAGACTCAATAATGAACCCTGTGACAGGGAGCATTTAGAAGTCCCTGAAATGAATTTTAATTTTAAAAGCAATAACATTTGAGTATGTAATGAGTCTTTTGATTCTCCTTCTCCCACAAAATACAGGCTTGATGCAGAACTGTTAATCCAATTCCTTGACATGAGGGGAGGTATTCCTGGTATATGGCTCCCAGGGCCCGACCCTGCCATTAAGTTACACAACACTGTAAGGAAACGTAAGCTGCTACCAAGTTTGAGTGATCTTAAATTGCAAACTGCATCAGTTCAGTGGCGCCATGTAAGCAGCTGAGTTATTCCTGCAGCTGGTGAAAAGTGGAAGTGAAAGGGAGGAGGAGACCTCAGGGAAGGGAGCTTTGCAGCGTTCAGCAGCAGCAGATCTCTGTGCCACCACAGCTGTCCTTGCGGCCTTCCTGGTAATCATAAATCTCACAGACGGTCATTCTGACCATACAGCATAGCACTCCTGGTACCTATGTGACGTAGCCCTGTGTGGGACCTATGCATTAATGTCCCACAAACAGCCTGCTGATGATGAGCAGCAGTTTGCTGCTCCCTGTTGAACTGCCTAATGTTAGATAATAAGTGTCATCTATCCTTGCCATGAGCTCAATAAAGAGGTGAACTGAAGGGCAGGAAACTGATTTGTGCAGTACAGTAAATCAAGTATCAACATTCCAGCCTTTTAGTGTTTATTAAATTATGTTGTTATGTGTGTTCATTCAGCAATTTGTGAATTATGTTGTTTTATTATAAACACATTTTACAAAAGTTCATCACATAGTGACCCTTCTCCAGAAGTGTGTTCTGAATTAATCGTGCTGTCATAGAGCCCATGGCAACTGCAATATCATACATCAGACCTTCTATTTCTAATATAGCCTACAAAATTATTTTTTGTGGGCTGTTGCTGTGTATTTACAAGATTTTCAATGTTAAAAACTTGCATGTTGAGGTTTTCTTTTCCCCTCCAAATTATTTTTCATTTGTGTTTCTTAGCAGTGAGGTTAATGTAAAACCTTTGCAGTAATTTAACTTATAGTTAACTATTCTATAGCAGTGCTGGCATATTAGGGATAGATACCTATAGGATATTTACCTGGTCTTCTATAATAAAAGGTGTCAGATTAAGAGCTCTAATCCCTGCAGCCATTGATTAACTAAACCTCACAATATCCTTGAAATAGGTGGTGAGTTATTATATGGATGCAATTTTATGCTTCTTATGGGTAGAAATACTGAGAAACATGCTGACTTGTATGGTTGCCTAGTCAGTCAAAGCTGGGTTCTGATGTTCCAGAATGCCAGCCATCATTTTTTTTGTCCAAATCCTGTGCATTGCCTCTGGAAGTAAACTCGTGTGCCCTATAAAATCATGCACATGACTAAGTTCTCGACTGAGTCGATCTGAGGATTGATGCAACAGCAAGAAACTGAGGGAATAATAAGGAAGTTTTCAGAATCCACCCTATTACTGTTTTTACCACTGTATGTGCTCATTCATGGAACAGTTTGGAGTGTTCAGCCTTTTTGTCTGCATTTGGTCTATTAAAATTATTTGTTGCAGGTATTCCTACAGATACAGGCAGTTTACATGTTTTTCTTTTGGTATGTGGACTTCGAAGAGTCAAAGACCCTCTGTATTTAGTAGATGTCTTTTCAGGTAGGTACCGGCTATTTGAGTACCCTTGTTTTGTTACTGGATTGTCCTGGGTTCAGCAGTAGCAGTCATGTGTTTCTTCTGATGTTTATCAGCTTGGCGTAAGTTGTTTTATTCATTGCAGAAAAGTTCATAATATATTTGCATTTTAAAAAAGAAATGCTCATGTAACCATTGATGTGTTCAACACATTATTTCTGGAGTGTGTCTTTTCCAGCCTGCTGGGAATAACAAAGCATCAAAATCAAAGCAATATTTGATGATTGTACTTGCTGGAAAAATGGTTTGCTGTTACATATAATATTAATGGAAAACAAAAGATGAGTTCATCTCCTTCAAAATAACTTATCTTCCTGTCACGTGGCTGTTACACTGATTTGCATGTGTGCTTGTAACTTCAATGATACTAATTAGCAAATTTTACCACCCATCATTATGACTCTGCACTGTAAATTAGGCTGAAGTTTTCTCATAGTCACATAGATAAATGTTTTGCCAGGTTCTGTTTGTCTGTAAAAGGTTCAGGTATTCAAAGTTGGAAATTCAGCCTCCACTATTCAGCTTACTTTTATAAGGCTTTATCACCTTGTGACACTTACTTAGTAACAAGTGTGGTTTATTAAAGTAATTGGATTTGTTCTATTCTGGTATTGAAAAAGCAGCAGATTTCTCATGTGCATATAACTGAGTATCAGTTGTAATGGTTGGAGTTGGCTTCTACATGTACCTTTACATAGGAGAGAATTCAAATAATTTTGTCTCAGTGGCCACAGCCACTGCATTATTTAGAGCATTGTTCTCTTGAGATGATTCAGATTTCATATCTGAGCCTAATTAAATAACCCTTGAATCGTAAGAGATTGCATGAAGTAGAACTGCTAAATACTAACCTTCCGGTATGCTAATCATTGGAATTCTGAGGAGTAGTATGAGGGCTGAGTGTGAGCATGGCACACATTCGGTCTTTTAAGGAGTAATACAGTATTTGCCTAATTCTTCTTTATTCATGCAGGTGTTTGCATTGACTTCTGAGAATTAAAAATTAATAATTTTCATTAATAAAAAAATTTTCTTCTTCTGGTTTAGATTGGCATAGAAAGGAACCCAGCATCCATCTGGGCATAATTGGACCTGCAGTAAGTTGTTGTCGTTTTTATTCATTTGTATTTTATCCCAAAATACTTCTGTTTACTCACATCTGAGATACTGCAATAATTCTTTCCAAACTGCAGTAATTCTTTCCAAACTGAACGTAAGTCAGAGGCCTTCTAGCTGTTGCAGAGATAAGAAAGTACAAGCCTAGCACTTGTAAAGGCTATTCGCAACATGTCTAAACTATGGAAATGGAAGAAATTCCAGTGCTTGAACTTGCCAAGTTCAGAGTTCTGCTGTCAGCTAATAGGCTCCCTCACTCAGCATCTGCATTGCAAAAGGGAAAGCAGCCAAGAGGATTTTTCTAAGAGGATATGCACTGAGGTAGCCCAACTCTATTCAGGTAGGTTTTTATTAATGCAGACTGTTAGCAGGAGCTCTAAAAGAGTTTACAGCAGGTGTAGATTTTGTTTACATACACTGATTTTATTTTTCGTTTGTTTAGAAGGCTTGGGCTAATTTTGTGAAAAGCATTTGCAGCTGGATTTCTAGTCTTATGTCTAGCTCACGCATGTGACTTGATAATGCCATTACTCTATTATGGTCCCTTAGAGCAAAGTGTTTCCTATTCCATTTGACTACAGAAAGAACTTTTGAAGATAAAAAGTATCAAAATATTTGGGTTCTAATACTGGTGTGGATTTATATACCTGTGGGATAGTACAGAATTGTTTAGTGTACCAGAAAGTACTAAAAATGTGAACTCTTTCAAATAAAATAATAGGCTTATTTCAATATGAATAATTTATAAATGAGCCTATCAAATATTTTGAAAGGCAGCAGTTGTCATCTAGGAGGTTTTTTTAGCAGGTATTGTTAATGAGGAATTTTAATACTCTGAAGGTGCTACCAGACACTCATTATTCCTGTTCTTACATCTTTTGTTCACATGGAGGATTGCATCTTTGTTCCGTTCCATTTAGATTTTGATGCCATTTCTGGTAGTCTCAATTTGTACACAGTTAACAGTTGTCAGCAGGTACAAAATGATCTTAGGTTTCTGTCTGACACCAGAGAGCAAGAACAGAGCTTGGGCTGACAAATAAAATTGAAGTCTGTTTCACAGGTAGAACCTGAGTGCATTAAGGCCTGGGATACAGATACCTGAGAGGGAAGGTGGTGCTGACTAAAATAAATAAAATCATAAACTGAGTTGTTCTTGTATATTCGCATCTCAGATTAAGCTTAGAGTTGGTATCATTCCTTCAAATGAATTATATGTATTTTAGTAAAAGTGCTGGCCAATATTAATGTGAGACTTCATTTTTTCCCAGTAAGTCATAGAGATCTTGTTTAACAAATCTAGAATTTACAAATTCTAATTCTCTCTTTTCACGGTCAGTCAGTTAAGTGGCAGCTCTTCTGTGATTACAAACTCCCTTTAGATAAAACGCACATTTGGGTTGCTGCCTCAAAATGCTGTCATGAATTTCTCAGCAATGGTTTGCTTTTCATGAAGCACTAGCCCCTAAAAGGGTTTAAAATAATGACTGTCACAGTCATTATTACGAATTAATCTGTAAATTGGTGAGGGAGAGGAGGAAGGATGCCTCAGAGCCACCAAAGTGCTTCTCCTAATTCTGTGCAAAATCACATTCATTCCTACAGCTTCCCATAGCCTTGCATAGGGACCAGGTGGAGCTGCAGGGAGGCTGTCCTGCTGTTTCTGCTTCCAGGATGTTGCCTCTGCCAAGGGAGCATACTTTAAATGAAGAAAACTAATGGCAGGACTTCTTAAAAGAAATATACATGTACTAAATATATAACCATAGCAGAAGTCTTGAGAAGGTGGCCCGTAGCCTTAACTTAACCAGTGGAAAGGTATGAGTAGGCAGCAGTGTCATACCAAACAAACTCTAGCTGATGCTAAAAGGGTACTAAAAGCTTCACTGTTGCATCTGGGTAATGTATTCATGTCCCTCTAAGTCTCCTCTCTGATTCATCTTCATATGAGCCTGTAAACTTGTAGGCAGTCTGTTTTGTACGAAAATAAGTAAAATTTGAATTGGCAAATAAGAACTATTTTTCTATTTTCTCATTCAGTTTTGTTCTTTGTATATTTTGGGACATAGGTTTTTCTTTTTAAAAGCTGGTTTTTGCATTTTTATCTGCGTTTTTTTTCCATGCTAAAACACAAGGTGATGTGGAAGTGATCTGGTGTGGAAAGCAAATCTAGAGCAGGTGTAATGAAGCTGTGCTTGAAATCAAAAGATGCACTTGCTGCCTCCAGTGAGGATTTTAAACATTTTAGTCGTCTTTTTACATTTGCTTCACTTCTTCATAAGCTAACATCTTTACAGTAAGCTACCAGAAATAACCCTGTAGCAGTGCATAGGCAGGATCAAGGACTAAACCTCCTCAAAACAGTTTATAACATATTTCTGCCATAGTACTAAAATATTGCTAAAGGACAAAAATAAATCTCAGCTCTGTTGGTATTTATCTGTACTCTTCTCATTCATGTTGCTTCTCGAACTAAAAAATCTTAAAAATTATCAGTACCATTATCTGTAAAGCAAGTCATGTTTATTGTGGATATGAAAAAAGCACACATTAAGATTATATTAATTAAGAACATAAAGAACAAAGGCACACACACTATTTTCTGCTTTGCTTCCATAAGATTATAGCCTTTCAGTGCATTTACCGTGCACAGTTGTCACTAACAGTGCAATCTAAATCCTGTTGCAGAATTGGCTCCTATATAGTGTAAAACTTTTAGCATTTTTCTTCTCTTCCAGTTTTCTTTTTGTTGTTTTCTATAATGAAATTCAAAACAGTGGCTCATTTTCAGCAGCTCCATATTCAAAGAATAGAATCTTATGAAACTTTAAGAAAGTTAAGGCCACAAAACTTGCCTTCAGCATGCAACCTCTGGAAGGCCACTTTGTACTTGCTTTGTAATTCTTAACCATTCTTGTGGACAGTACAGAATAATGCTATGTTTGTAATGATACTGTATACCATTGACAGCTGTTTTTCCTCTGTCCAACTTCTTTTCATATCTGCTGAGACAGTTTTAGTTGAGTAACTTGCCTCCACAGATGGTGGAACCTGTCCAATCATGTAGCCTATCTCTTTATAATGGATTGCTGTTACCTACTCTGTTTTGTGGGCTAGTTCTTTAATGAACCAGCAGTTTACACAACTTGCCTAAGCAACTAGAGGAAGTCTAATAGTAACCTACTCCAGAATATCCTAGAGCACAACTACTGGGAAAACCAGCTAGGAGACTAAGAAACAATTTCAGACTCTTTAGCCTGATGAGGACTTATGGAATTCTGCCAGGTACATCCTGCCTTAAGTGTCCTACTCACAGATGTTTTAAAAGGTAAGATGACAACTCTTCTAACCCTTTGTTTGCTCGTTCTGCAAGAAAAACTTCCTGAAAATGAGAGGTTTGTTAGAAATGAGCTGTTCTAGTATCTTAAAGAGCTTATATATTTTTCTTTTAGACCCAAAGTTTTGTTAATTTAGATCCTAGTTGCCAAATTGTTTCAGATGAATTGGGAAAAAAAGAAAAAAAAAAAGCCAGAAGACATTGAATTTCCTTAAGCATTTGGTGTATGGAAAAGATGACGTAGAATGATCAAATTTAGTATGTGTGCAAGGATCTTACATTTCTGGTGCAATCACTGCAGGCAGATTGTGTTGCATCGCAGACAGTGCTTGTGTTTTCAGTTGTAAGCAAAGCTTGGTCTTGCTGAGCCTATTCAGTAATTGATCAGATAAGAATTGTAATGTGGTGTCACCTGCTGCTGTGAATAAAGTGATTCCTCTCACAGTGATGCTGTCAAAACCTCACAATCCAGAGTAATTGAGCAAATGCTTCCTATCTGTATTGAATATGGTTGCAGATACAGCTTTTCACTCTTTCGTACTCTGGATGATATTCTGACAGAACTTTAAATGTACTAATACCTATTTTTCCCTTCAAAGTCTAGAGTCATCACAGCATTTTAGTGAGTATGTTTCTGGACCATTGCTTCTGTATGAGTTAATTCTTACATGGCAGCAATTTAATATAGCGTTTATAGAAGATTTCCCAGGTTTCGATAATGGTAGGCTCTGTGCTTAACGGCTCCGTCATCTTTGGGCAGGGTTTGATTTGTGACTTTCTGCACTATCAGACATGTCTCAGGTACTTCTTTGCCTGTCAGCAGAGTAGAACTTCTCTAACAGTGTATCTGGTCCTGCTAGGTATGGTTCCTTGCCATGTGCCCACTCCCCTTTCCATGTGTCAGTTTACCTCATCTGTTCTGATATTCGTACAACGCAAGTTGCTTTCCTCTGATCTCTGCTAAACTGATAAATTTGCAGCTCTTTAAAGGCTATTCCTCTAGATGGATGGTATTTTAACAAAAGTTGATAGGTAACAGATGATCATATCTGCCTGCTGTGTGGACAGGTAATAACATAAAATGTGCCAACAAACACTCTACCTGTAGAAGAACTGGATCATGGAGGCGTTTTGGGTGGAAGTAATGTTTTTTTAGTTCCAGTACCTTTTTTTGAGACTATGCTAAGTTCCTAGGCATCCTGCCATAGTGTGTTGGCTTTGGAAGCATTCACATCTTTTTAAGTGCATTTCCAACTTACTGAACAGCTTATGTTTCATCTAATTTCTGTTATATTGAGCCTGTGGTTAGATAACTGTGCCCCCTCAAGTTCCTAAATGTAGCTCAGGGGATCACTTCTCTTAAGTCATTGCTACACCCATCCTGAAAATAATGCTTTATCTGAATTCTCATATTCAGGTCAGGTTTCTTGGAATATTTACCAATAGAAGAATACGGCTTAAAGGATTGTTCTGTGTATGAGGCAGATGGCAATTTCTTGGCTTCCACTGAAGTAGATAGGATAGAAATTAATATCTTGCAATATTAATATCACAGGCTGCAGTTTTCCTTGTCTTTTTCAAGGTAGAAGAGCAAAAGACCATATACTACTGCTCATTTTATCACTTGCAAGTATTCCATTGATTTTAATGGAAACAGAGTATAGTTTCTCATGAGAGGACCTCAGCATCACAATAGCGCTTTGGGGAAAATGCTGAAAAGGTATTTGTACAGAAATATCTATTGTGAAGTTCAATATGAAATATCCAAGGAACTTGTGACATGACAAACTGGTTTAGTGGATAGATCTGTATCATGCCCTGTCATCAGTATCAGCAAAGAGCACTTGATTTTCTCTCCTGCTGTTACCAAAAATACTTTCCTTAGTAGTACTGCAAGCATTTTATTTCTTGCATTCCTCAGTGCAAGAGTGATTCACTTGAATAGTTTCATTTATAAAGCCTTGTTTTCATGAAATAATTGATCTTGTGTTCAAAAACCACAATCATCATCATAAAACAAATTCTTTTTTCAAAAGTTTTCTAAGATGCTTTGTTAGTGTTCTTCATATTAGAACGTGAAAAAAAACCCAGAACAAAATGTGAGCGTGCATTAAAAAACCCAAGCCATGTTGTTCCCAATACTGACAACTGCTGCATGCTGTGCAAGCTATCATAAATTAATCTAATATAGTCAGTCAGCCTTAAATGTAAAAAAAAAATCTAGTTCTGTTCTTGACGTCTAGTTAAGGGTTTTCAACTTTTGTTTATTTCTTTTAATCATGTTAAATCATAATAGCAGCCATAGCTAAGCTTTGCAAATAAACCTGCTGGAGTTAATTGCTCAGCCTAGACAACATTTTAATAACTCTGACATACCTTCATGTTAGACTGTATTTTAGAGTTTTGTGTTTGTTAATTTTCAAACAAATGTTTCTGTCAGTGCATAACATCTATCCGCCTGTCTCAGTTTACATGCGGATTGCTTCCTGTACTAACTAAAGCCTGAAAAATTCCTGTTCTTCCTTGCGTTGCTTACTCCATACATAAAGTGACAAAGAATTGCTTGCACATCAGTGCATTGTTCCTCACTTAGACAGTAAGTTGTCAAATCGGTCATTTGAATCGTGTTAGCCTTAGCAGAGTCATCTGAAGACAGTCATTCATGTTAAATAGATCTAGCACTAATTAGAACCTGCAGCCAGACAGATGTCAGGGGAGAAGAAAGGGAACCTCCTCTTCTGACAGCAGCCCAAAGCTATGCTGCATTAGAGGAGTGATTTAAAGGTTTAGAGTGGAGTAGTCAATTCGTGCTCTGCTACGCTGTGCACTCACCCCTCTAGCCGGGTATTCTGAGCATCAGTCACTCACAAGAGTGCTTGTCTGAAGAGTCAAATGTAACCACCAAGTTGCAGATCTGTGGTAGGATTTCGAAGCTCAGCACATTCATGTCTTTATTTTAGTAAAAAATGTCCTAAAATTTATTTATCTTTTCTGGGTATTTCAAACATATGCTATAGTGCTAAAGTAGTGCCATATACCTTTGTGTGTATTCCTTCCTAGGTTGATCCCCTTTTTACCAGTGAAGTTAAGGAAAAAGTTAAAAGGTAAGAAGTTAATGCTAAGCCTTCTGTCTGCTCCAGATGAGGGCACTTGGCTGACTAGCTTTTTAATCATGTGCTTAAATGCTCTGTCATAAATACAAATGAACATACATGCACACCTCTCTATGGCTAATGAAGGTGTTCTAATTACTTGGCATGTAATGTTCTCAGACTAGATATTCCACATGTTAAATTTTAGAATAACCGGTAGATCTCATGCTTTGTGTTAAATCACATGTGGTTTAGTGTGATTTATATTTCTTTCGCTTTTGAGTCTTCTACTTTCTTTCATCCTGGCTTCTGCAAGATTCTGCGTGCTTGCTGTTGGTGGGTGAATGAGTAGCTGGACAAGATAACCCTGTACAGTTTTTATTCTGTCCCTAGTTTATATGTTTCCTGATTGAAGGATATAAATGTTAGAGGAATTAGATCTTTGTGTGTGTGTGCAGAACTGAGAATTGCCAGAGTTGAACAGAACAACCATGTAATATCTGATACTGTCTCATAATAAAATTTGTATAAGATGCATGTTTTTCAATTCCATTGAAGCCAAATATAATGATTTTGTTTTCTATCAGGTTATTCATGGGAAACATGACTCCTGCAATCATGCATTTGTACTCCAGTTTTTATACAGTTATTTATCTCTATAGAAGCTGGATGTTAATACGCAATCAGAAAAGCAATGTTTAACAAAGTCTGCTTGACAGGGAGCTAGTCTTAATGTCAAATGCACTTGTGTTTCCATCTGTCTTAGTGATCTCATGTTGAGGTTAATGAGGCAGGAGCAGTCTCATCAAGTGGAGGAGATGCTGGCTTTTCAAACATGATCACCAGTCTTAAAGATTTCATTCACTTTATTTGAGACTGCGCCCGTAGTTACTGTCTTTTTTTAACCCTTCACCCTTGATTCAGTTGGCCTTGAATAATCAGAGGAAGATGAAACAGTACAAATGTAACCAATCAGAATAGAAAAGTACTTACAATGAAAGAGGAAGCAGAAGAGATCTTTCAGAACCACATTCGATCCCCCAAAACCAGTAACTGGAAAGTCAGCATTTCCTGCAGTTGACCTTCTGATTGTGCGCCGTTTCTTAAGTATTTAAATTGTGTGTAAGTATTTAAGTCTCTGCATGCATCCTCCCTATATTGCACAAATTCTTTAAGGGAAAAATCACACCCCTATCCATTGAACTCAGCTGCTTCATTTAAGTACTTATAGTGGTTAACAGAGCAAGGTGTAATTGATCACCACTAAAACTCAAGAACAACAGGCTTATAGCAGTGACTGATAGTGACTGATAGCAGTGTATACTGTGCTGAATTTATAACCACATTTATCAATAGAAAGCTAACCAGAACACAGTAAAGTGGCAAGTGAATCTTAAAACCAGAACCATGCCTGAATTGCTGTGACCACCTTCCATCAGTGACGTAAGTTTTAGGGAAAATGGTCAGAGCAGGTTCTTAGCAGGAGTCCTATTTGTGTGCATTTTATTTCTAGGGCACCTGGAGTACATTTATTACAGGAGATGCCCCAAGATGATCTTCATGCTGCTATGAAAAGGTGCTTTGCTGTGGTGAACAGCTCCATTTCAGAGGGGATGTCTGCTGCAATTCTGGAGGTAATTGCATCTTGGCGGTAAGGTTTTTCCATGAGGTTACAGTGAATCTGAAACCGCCTTTTATCACTGGAAATGTGTGTCAGCATTTTATGTCCATGTTTCAAAGCTAGTGAACACAAAACTGAAATACTTATTTCTGCAAGTGTTAGTAATTAAGGTTTTCTTCTCTTGAACTGACAGGGTTTTTTGCTTTATTTATTTTTTAAATGGCAATGTAATTTTATTAATCCTGTTAAATTAACAAGACAGACCTGGGATAGAAAAACCATTCTGATCTACTAGGGTTGTCATTCATTATTCTTGATGCCACATACGCTTCCTTATAATGGTGCTAGAATAGACTTTCATTTATTCTTACATCCTTTCAGAAAAGCAATCTAAGATAAGATCTGTGTTTGGTTATTTAATTCTGAAATGATTAATGAATGAATGACACACTCAATTTTTCTTCCATTGGTATTGAAAATTAATAACAGGTTTATTTCATACCTGTCAAAGTAGGGTGCTGCTTAGTATCAAGTGCTTCCTAGGAAAAAAATAAATGTACTGAAAATGGAAGTTATTTGGGCAGACACCTTTTACTGTTCCATTTTTTTTTGGTGACTGCTGAATGCTGATTTGTGATGATCTCAGAATATCATAGAAACTACTACATGATTTGTATTGATGCCTCGCCTTTCCTAATTCTAATAAGTAATCACATATTGCATTTCCAGCATGCTTTTCTTCCACATCAGAAAGTCCTCATAAGTAAGACCTAAGTGAGCATTGTAAGAATTAACTCATAACTTGGAATTTATCATGGAAGTTATATAATGGGGATAAAAACAGCTGGTATGCTTTCAGAAGCATGAGCATGCCTAGTTCAGGTGCACACGGGTTACAAGCAAATGAGTTACCAGTTGCAGGTGCAAACTGAAATCTTGCATTATAGTAAGGAGAGTTCAGCAGGCATGGCATAGGTGTTGTGAGACAACAGCTCCAGTCCCAGCTGAGTCACTATATTCTACAAGCAAAATCAGGTCTTCAGTTGCTACTTGAGAGACTACCTAAAGCTTGTGTTTTTTAGTACCACAGATCTGTCTGATTTCTTCTGAAGTTACAAGGGTTTTGGTATTGTATGTCTGTTTACTAGACAGTTGTACAGTGGGATTTGATGACATGCTTATAAAATATCCTACTGTAAAAATCCCTATCTCAAAGGAAGTGTCAGTCTAATAAAGTCAAATCCCTGCTTGAGATGGTCAGCACTAGGAAGAGCCATCTGTTAAGTTCTTGTTAACTTAATAAGGCAGAAAACTGTGTATAAAAAACTTCTGGTCCTAGGCTGGAAATAACATCTTGCTTGAATTTGAAAATGCAATTTTAACTCTTGAAAGTTCAAAATTTAACAAGGTCATGAATCTGTAAACAACAGTAATTTAGTATGAGATAAATATATAATAGATAAAAGAGATAAATATATAATCATATCTATTTCAACCTGCCTTAAGGTATGAAATCACTAGAAGCCATAGCTAATTACTTTGTCATCTAGTACGGATATCTTGGAGATTTTGCCATGACTGATCTGTTTTCTGTTTGGCACTTGAAGAAGAGAAAACAAGCATTATAGCAAGTACTTAAAATACATCTCTTCCTGAGAAAGCTCAGGAGTTCTGCATGTTCCTGGGCATATGATGGTGAAAAAAGCACTACTACTGGAAAAGTTGGTATGTTCTCTATATAGTTGGTAAAAACAAGATTTAGATTCCAGCACCATTTCATTGGAGTACTTATCCTGTGCTCTAAAGACTATTCCAACTGTTATAAGAATTATTATATTGTTAGGCTTTTACAAAGGAAAAAAAAGGGCCAATTAAAAAAAGTAATCATAGAAAAGGAAGATGGACAGACTTTATTCTGCTGTAGGGCAAAATCCAGTCTTAGACGTCATGTCAAGTTCAGGCCTAGTAGTTTGACATATAAGCTGTAGTACACTATAAAAATAAAAAGAAATAGAAATGAAGGGATTTTATAGAGCAGTAAAATTGAAGAGGGGCCAACAAAAAGATGTGTAGGCTGGGAGGAAGGGAATGAGGGACAGTCCAGACAAAATAGTAAATAAAACCTCTATTTACTCTATAAGCTTTATACTGCTGTTTAGAAATGCTTATTGGATAAACATGCTTCCAAAAGCTGAAATTTACATCCTGCATCCTTCTGAAACAGCATTAAAACACATTTGCAGTCAGAATAATGCAACAAAACAGATGGCCAATAGACTAAAATGTTATTTTATGCTATTATTTGTGGAACCTAGGTCAGTAAATTATACGTATTTTCAACAATGTAAATTATTCTTTTTACTGCTTAAAAATAGACTAAGTATCTAAATTAAATTCTAAGCCACTTCATGCAGTATTTACAACCCAATCCATTTGTTTAAAGCTAGCTGGTATAAAGGCAGCCCCTCATCTCATGCATTTGGCCATCTGTTCTGTCTTTCAGTAGCTATAACTCATTGGTACCTATGTGTTTTGGGACCTGAAAGCTTCCTTATGTAGCAGTTACCGCCCTCCAATTCTATGAGACAGAACAAATGTCTTTCCCTTTAGAGTTCAGAAATTACAGAAAATTAAACTTAGTGATCAACTTCAGTGAATCATCTATTTAGCATTCAGAAATAGAAGTGAATGAACATATCCTTAAGACAGCTTTTTTAAGTGTATGCTACAGCCCAATCTAAACTTCACTACAGCACTACTGTGCCAGCCTATGCAACCATGCTGTTAGGTACAGTCCAACATAGAACTGCCTCAGGCCATTCACACACATATTTGATGTTCACTGTCTATATGCACAGTGTCCACTATCCACTGACATGCTGAATCCAAACTCCCCTCTGTCTTGCAGGTAACTGTTCTTAAGGATAGTAGCGCTTTCAGCTATCAGCCCTCAGGTGGTTGGGCTGTGGGTTTTTTTGTGTTTTCTTCCTTTCCTTCTTTCCTTCTTCCTGGTGCCCTTTCCCTTGAATGGACAATCGCTTGCTTGGAAAGTAGTCAGACCTGAAACACTCTTACAGTTTTGTGAAAGCAGAGATCTGGAGAGGCAAGGAGAAGGCCTTAGGCAGGTGACAGTGACACTGCCACTGTCAAGCTCTTCATTTTCAGTTCGGGCATTCAAAAAAATGTCTACACTCCCAGTTCATTGAACGTGTATGAATGAGGTCAAGAGCCAGCCGACTGAACACAAGGGTGTTTAAGCCTGTCAACAGAAAGGTCTGAAAAAGAGCTGAATCAGACATTCTCTTTTGGAAGATGTTGATGCTTCTGAGGTAACCCCATGTGAGGGCTGTGGTTGGGTGATTAGAGCCAAAAGCAGTGTCCTTGGCCTGCAGACTGAAAACCTGTCAGGCAGAGTGGGGCACCGATAGCTCTCATTTCCTTGGCGAACTTCAAAGTTCTGTGAACTTTACTGATGAGTACATACTGTCATCATATTGTTTTTGTAAATCTACCTTTGGAAAACAGATTTGTTTAACAGTGAAGTCAGAGCACATGACAAAATGATTGTATTTCTTCTCACAAAAAAACTTTTTGTTTTTAAAAACCCTGCATCTCAACAACTCTGGATACTTAAATTCAGAAGTCTGGTCTGTAGTTTTTATATTTCTCATTTATTTATTCTGGGTTGTGTTCACTTAATTAATCGATTTGTCTGAATTACCTCCAGCTGACCCCGTAGTTTCTGATACAAAGAGTAGAACAGGTTAGTTCATCAAGTGCTGTTGTTATTTTTAGCGCTAACTAGTGCAAAGCAGATGTTTCTTCCAGAAGGACTATAGAATTTCTATGTCCAGAGTATATTCATCTGCAGTGGTGATTTAAACAGTGTTTCTCTTAGATATTTTAAGCTATTAAGACATGTTGCTAAGTCTCATCAGTCCCTCACTGTTCTAAGCATAATTGGTATACTTTATCAGCCAGGGTCTTCTTGTCTTCAGTTTTGTCTGAGCTATAAAATCCCATGGTTTTCTCCTTGGAGTTTTGTTTTCTTGCTATGTAGATTGAAGCAAAATTGCTAGCCATCCAGGAGTGTAATGACAGTAATTAAAAATGCATTCACTTTGAAGTGACAGAGAATCAGTATGAAACAGATCGAAGGTTTGGGGGAGTGGATTTGCTTCTTGTTTGACACTGTGATAATTGTACAATATGAGTTTTTGCGGTTTTACAGTCAGTGCATCTCAAGACTTCCAAATTCATCAATAGTAATTAAAGTTTCAGATCAGGATATGCATGAGTTACAGAGCTGAATGGGCAGGGTTTGCATACCAGTTACTTCAAAATCTAAGCTGTATATTTTAAAGTTGCTAGGCATTAGGGCGCTTGGAAGTGGTTTACTAGCTGTGCTGCCTCTCTGCTCCTGATTCTGCAGGCAACCTGAAATGCTACCATGTTAAGATCCCACACTTCTTTTCCTTTGTTTATGCATATGCATAAATGCACACATACATATGCATACAAATAAATGAATAAACACATCAAGCAACCACCCCATAATTTATGTGGAATCAAATTGTGCTTCTTCAGATATATTCCTTGGTCTGTGAGGAGTCCCATAGCAATAGCTTTGTAGATAATATGTTTTGAAAGCGTAATGTGCTCTGAAAGCATAACCTTTTCTCTCCTCTCCTTGGTATAGCTCAGTAAGAAGCTGCATCACTGCATACTTCTGTGCAGTCCCTGAATGCTCAAAGTCCAAGACAGGCTATAGTCACAGATGCTGCCAAAAGAAAAACTCCTTCCACAGTCCTATATGACCCCTAGGAATCAGAACTGAGGAGAAGGAGCCAAGCGATTTCACAGTCACCTTCACTGTCTTTGAGCTGCCCGCCTCTGTCCAGTTCTGCACATGTTACAGAAAATCTGTGGAGAAAAAAAAAGGGGGTTTAATGGAACAAAGGAACAGATACTTTGTGAGGGAGAAGTGGCTTTTTGTGCTATGAACTAATCTTCTCATCTATGCATAATAATGGTAGGAGTTACAGCGACAACCTTTCATCTAAACTTCAATTTTATCCTTTTCAAGCCTGTAACATGTCAGGAGCTTCCAATGGGAATCGAACTGCATATTTTCAGATGGAAAAGCATAAGTGATGAAGCAGCTATTCATTGACTTTCTGGATTGATAATATGTTCAAAGTTACAGGACTAACAAAAGGATAAACAAAATATTTCAGAGAAGTTCCATATAGGAGATCACATTAGGGTAGTTTTCAACTAAAAAAAATGGAGAGATGGGAAAGAAAGAAGTTTGGTTCGTTGTTTCTGCCTTTCATTTTAAAATTGTCATTATTTACGTCTCAAAATCCCTGAATCCTAATAAACCGTTGTTTCCTGAATCCTAATAAACCGTTGTATCCTCTTTCTGTGTTCCTCTAGGCAATGGATTTAAATATTCCAGTGCTGGCAAGGAACATTCCTGGGAATGCAGCAATAATAAAACATAAGGAAACAGGACTGCTATTTTCAAATCCTCAGGTAAGAAAACAACAGATCCTTAGACCTTTCCCTTCCAAAGCGTAGGTTCATTTTCCATGTTTGTGTTTGGAAACTTGGCTTTTCCTCTCAGCAGTTTTTCTCAGATTCTCCTAAAAATCCTGTGTTGAGACTGCCTTTCTTTGCATTCACTTTGCAGTTCAGTAAACTTTGACTAGGTGTCAGCCTTGCAGAATGTTTGCCTCGCTTGTGCTGCTGTGCAGCCTGCCATCTGAGTGAGGCACTTCAGGTTTGAAGGTTCCATAAGCCTTCCAACCCTGGAAGAGATGCTGTACTTGTGTCACAGTTCCATTTAAATAGTAACTGAAATACAAACTCATATGTGACAAGCAGTTACTAACCCAAAGAGAACTAAGAGCCTGAAGTTTTAGATACTGCTAGAAATTATAGATAATGTATTAAGTGTTAATATAAGGCATTGTTAGGTTCAAGATATTGCTCGGTCAGAAAATAATTAATGATTAAAATTAAGTAAAGGGTTAGAATGGAGTTTCTGTGAAGGTAAGTGAGAGTGGGGAGAGGGAACACTACCCATATTTAAATGCTGGAAATTTAGTATATTTTCCTGCATTTATGGCTTTGCTGTTACAAATGTGTTTCTATCCAACTCAAGACTAAAAAAGCCCTTACTAGAATAGTCCATTTGTAAAGTAGAATATGTATCATATGTATTTACTTTATGGAGTGTGTGTGTGGTTAATGCCTGCTGTCAAATTGTACTTCAGGAAAATGAATTATCTCAGTTAATTTTGAGGGCTTTTTAATAGAAAAATTCTATTGTTTGCTTGGGTTTTTTGGCTTGTTTTTGGTTTTATGGGATGTTCAATGTTTCCAATAACTTCTATGAAGAAAAAATTCCTTGTTAACATCTGAAATTTTTTCTTCTTCTTGCAACATCCTTTGGAAATGGGGTACTTCCTGGTTAGTGGAAGCTGAGATATAAAACTATTTATAAAACTCTTTGTATTCACTGCAAAAGCCCATTGACTTCCATATGCTTCTTCAAAACTTGAAGGATGTATGATTGTGTTGAACACACAGACTGATAGTTTCCTTGATACGAATTCTTATACATTCTGTTGGTTCTGTCAATATGCTGGTTACATTTGGCGAGTAACTGAAATGCATTATTCATACCATACCCAATTAGCTTCATCATACATCCTTGTAAGAAGCCTCTTTTGCAACCTCCAGGCGTCCTACATTCCAAGTATTTCTTTTGAATCCAAGATCAATTAAAAATATGCTATGTATTTCCTTACTTGGAGGAAAGTGTAAATTTAAATACAGAAGTAGGCCCAGTGACATCAGTGGCTCTGTACAAATGGCTAAGGACTTCCTTTTATATCAGAACTAGAGTCACAGGCTATAAATATGTCTAGAATACTGTAAGCTTGTTTATATAAACCCCTTCTATCTGAGATCCCTTCTCTGCAACATGCTACAGCAAAGATCAGAAACTCCCCTATTCCACTTTTTGATCCCCCTTTTGCTGTTATTCTATCTCAGAAGTCCACAGAATCGCTTTTACATGAAGATGGTGACTTGCATTACCATATTTATACTTGTAGGTAATATTTGTAGTAGAATCACTAATGTTTGTGCAGACAATCTATCTTAGAAAGGAAAGTAATATTCCTGCTTTCTCTGTAAAACATCAATTGTATCTCATTTAATAAAAGCCTTTTTATCATGTCACTGGTGTCAAACACTGCATAAACTATCAAAGTTTGCAAATGGGTCAGGAAAGTACTTGTTTACAAGGGTAATAATCTTAATTTCACTGCAGGGTTGTTGAAAACTTTCTTCTTGCAGAGATAAGCTCAGAATGCCAATCATCATCACTCATGGTTTTAAAGTAACCATTTACTCTTGTTACTTATCTCCCAAAACCATAGCAAATACAATTTTTAAATCACTGTACATAGTTTCTTATGGGTTGAGAGTTGTATTAGATCAAAGAAATGTGATTAAGTTAAAACACTCACAAAGTAGGTTTCATATTTTTATTGTTGTAAGAAGGAAC
This sequence comes from Ara ararauna, assembly GCA_028858755.1. Lineage (NCBI taxonomy): Eukaryota > Metazoa > Chordata > Aves > Psittaciformes > Psittacidae > Ara > Ara ararauna. The sequence continues at coordinate 10,669,628 of CM054387.1, read as the reverse complement.
AGTTTGCCCATGGCACTTGGAATACTACCTTAGAAGATTCAGTTGACAACAGGGAGCAGAAAACATATGTTCTGGTAAGAAGTTCTGTGGGGTTTGTTACTCTAATTATTTTGACATCTTAAGTATCTGGTAGACTATTTTGTGCTGTAACCTCAATTGCATCAGCTTAGTTAGGGAAAATGCCTTTAATCATACAGGGAGATTACTACTGTGTTCAGGTGCTTGCAAAAGTCTCTCTGTCTTGAAGAATCTGGATCATCAAGGATTAGAAAATGTCAAAGAAATTGTCATTGCTAAGTAAGTTTAGTGGATCCTGTCTGGCTGTGATGATACAGACTGTATCATAGCTCAAGAGTAGAAAGCACTGCTTATTTTCAGGTTGTTACTGATCTGGGGAGGGAAAGCCTTACAATAAAGTTAGCTTAGATAAGAACAATTGTGTGTGGTCTGTGGACTGTCTTATCTTTTGAAAGCTAAGTAAGAGGGATATAAAATTACCATTATACAATGAGAATTGTTTTAAACTGTGAATGCTAGTGGTTTTCTTCTTCTATTCTTGCTGAAAGTGAGCTTTTGTGGCTTACAGGGAAGTAGGAAATTCTGTGCATGACTGTAGTTATCATTCTCCCTTTGCATTTATGCTGAGGCTATTTGACTGGAAATAGAGAAAGCCTTGCCAGTCACTGAAGACAATACTTGCATAGAAACAGTTAATGGAGAAGTGAAAGCTATGAAATGTTTTGTCCTTGATACTACCTCATTACTTTTAAATCATGGTTTGATCCTGCCATTACTTGAATTTGCAAGTTTATGGAATATTTGACACCGAGTTAATAGGACCTGAAATAAAAAAATAAGTAAGAGATAAGAATAGGGCAATAAATAATGCAAAACCACAGTAAAAGGGAAGACAGAGTTATTCAGCATTCTGAATTTCAAAATTACATGTTCAGCATCTGTAAAAGCTCACAGAAGGAGCTAAATAAACAGAAAGGAGGTAAATAAACTTCAAAGCCAATAAGAGAGGCCAAGCACCAACTAAGTTTGAGAGAAAGTGGATCCTGGAAAGACTAGTGTTAGCAGAGACAACTTTTCAAGTGGTAAGAGAGAAACACAGATCAGCTGAGCACAGGCACCAATACACTGGATGTACATTACTCTCCTCTGCCAAACATGGGTCAGTGCCATTGCCAGCAGGGCTTCAAGACAGAATGTTGCCCAAGTTTTCAGAGCTTTCAACCTTCACACTGAAGAGACTAATTTGCAGTTTCTGGCAGTGCCAGCAATCACTGTTTATACTCCCCTAGAAAATACTGGCCCATTGCCCTGTGAAGTATACAGATGGGCCAACTAACTTCTGAGCTGTGCCTGCGACTGGGTAGATCAGTCGCTATTCTGAATTTACATCTGGCATTCGCCTTCCCTCGGGTGATTCTGTTGTTTAAGAATCGTGTTCCTTCATCTGCTGAAGCTGATATGAAATGGTTTAATTGCAGAGTTACTTTCATTACATAAATAACATATTAACCATGCATCTTACTTTCATTACATGTGAGCTGCAGTTCTGATGTAGTTCTCATGGTAGTTGAAGGAATAGTCATTCTTTTTACTGAGTGCACTCCCTTTCTAGCCTCATTTCCCAGATACCTGTATATCTGCATCTCTGCAAAATACTATACAGAATTTCTTTTAGGTACTATATAGAGAAGCTGACATTTTCTTTAAAGATGGTAGGTTTACCAGGAAAAAATGTATTATGAATGGTGCTGTTGAAAAATTCTTGTGTTTGAAGTGAAGTACTAGCCATAGAAAGGGCAGTATCTGTTCTGGATGTACACAAGACGATCTTTTCTCCTGTTTGTTCTGGGTTGTGGCTAACTACTGAGGTACAGCTTTTACAGTGTTTTTCTGTCACATGTAAAGTAAAAATACTGATTTCTGTACGTGAATGAAAGGCTTACTACAAATATGGATGTCCCCCAATAGCAAATTAGCATGTGTATCACCTCCTTCATTCTGGCTGCTGAAGTGCATACCCTGATGTTTGATAATTGGAAAGTCATTGATAAATTTTTCCCCTCTTTCAGCAGAAGTGGAGGTTACTACAACAAAATATGAGAATGCACAGTTTTGTGCAATATCACTTGCACAAATTCAGCAGAACAGCTGACAGAGATGTGTTACCACACTGTAAATAGTTTGTGTATCATAAGCTTCTAGAAAAGAAAAACTAAATGTTCAATTTTCTGAAAAAGCCCTGAGTTCTGAATGTCTGCATTCTGCACATGGGAGCTTCAGACTTACCACAAAACTGCAATTGAAATGCAAGTCAGTTGTAGTTAAGGGAGACACCTGAAAAATGAAGTTATTGCTTTCTAAAGCTGAGCATCCAAAACAAACTAAGCCAGCTGTTCAAAGGGTATGAGGCAAAACCCAGATGAGTCACAGTGAATCTTCCCATTGGCTTCCAGTCAGACTGCAAGTGACTTGTAGGTGGTCGCATTTGATTAGTAGAAGTAGAGATAAAGCTAAGAAGTCCTTATTCTCTGCATCCTGGTATTTTTCCATTTGCTTTTTCTCCCTTCTGCAGTTTCTCAACTTTATTCTTTGGACTCAGTTTGGCATTTTCCTGAAATTATCCCCAGCACTAAATATTGTAACTGTGAATAAGGATCTAATTTCTTCTATCATTTACATGTTTCCAAGTTTTTGTCCTCTATATCCACATTTTAAAAGAATGCTAATAGGACTACCTGTCAAGAAATGTTACATTGCTGCTTCTGTTCTTAGGTAATTTACATAAATTATTTTTAAACATTACTTTAAATAAAATCCTCCACAGGAACATAAAATTAAAGTTGGAATGTAGTTCAGTGTGAACAGTATTTATTACTGTGATTATATAGGCAATTGGATGAAGCCAGCATAAGTCATGTAAGTCTTTCCCACCTTGCCTGCTCTGTGTTCTTGGCAGATATGGAGGAAGAAAAAGAGGAAAAGAATATGGCTCTAAAGCTGGAGTCAGCGGCTGTATCTGCAGTGTCTGAGAGAAGCGGCCTCAGGGTGCTCATTGGACCAGCCTTACTTTGTGTTTTTAGGGTGAGAATCACAGGAAACCAGAAAACTCCCTCTTTGGGCCATGTGAGTTCCAAGGGAGAAACTGAATATACTGATTAAATGAGCACATACCTGAACACCAAGGTAGTTGTGGATGGAAAGTGGGCTGGATGTGAAGCATGTGGTCCTCCTGGCTAGTCCAAAGGCTGATTTGTCAGTGCTGTGTGGACAGAGCAAAAACTGCAAGCAGTACTGTAAAATAAGGGGTTGTTAATACACATGTATGAAAATCTTTCTATTACCTAGTTACAAACTTTTTTGACTATTCAAATTTGATGGCAGTGATGCATATATTGATAGTTTGTCTTGTCAGTGAGAGCCAGAGCAGTGATTATAACATGTTTAATGTGATTTAACATACCAGCATTTCCCCAGGGTCACTTTATAGCTATGTATTATGCATAGCCATCACTTGCATTACAACAGCGAAATTGATTCCGTAGTAACCAAAGATTTTCTACCCATGTATGTATTTACATACACTGTGTATTTAGGTTTTCGATTACAGCTTAGTAGTTAACCTAGTGTTGATATGAACTCTGGTCTTGTTTGTGATATGCCTTTCACAGCCGATAGACTGTGTAAATGACATACCTCTTTCTCCAATCCTTTTTGTCCCCTGCATCCCTGTGCGCTGATCTTCACTACCAATTGTGTAGAAATGCATTATCTTAATTTTCCATTGACACAATAGCGATCTGCTTTTCTGAGCTGAACCAAGACAGTATTTTGCAAAGATCTGAACACATTTATAATCAAGCTAAAGTATTGGAAGTTGTCTCTTGATAGAAAATTAGACCAGCTGCTTCAGACATCAGATCTCCTTTCATATGTTCAAAGTTCACAGTTTCTCTTCCCTAGAACTAAATTAACTAGAGTGGCAGAGGAGCAGGCAAAGGAAGAGCTATAATATGTGAGGCCTAGTATTTTGGCCAGTACAGTTAAAGGAAATTAATATATTTTACTGCAGAGCTTGTTTTGCAAACACTGCTGTGTCTGTAAGTGCCCAGATGCATCTGCTCCAGAAGAGCCTGTTGCTGCCTGCCTGTGCTTATCTTCATACTGTAACTATGTTTATGTTGGTTTTTAGTCTTACCTTAAAACTAGCTAAAGATGTTACAGTAGCACTGAGATACAAATTTAGCTGAGCTGAGGTCAAATGCCTGTTGCCAGTCGTCCTCTGTGCAAGAGACCAGATTAATTATTTAATTTATAATCAGCCTGGTTTTCTAACACTTGGGCAGGCAAACAATTTTTGAATCATTAAATTTGGTGCTCTTATTTGTCTTAATGCTGTTGGGATTGTCTGTGATTTTAAATGTCTTAGTTGGTGGGCTGTGTAAAATGATATACAGAATAAGTATTTATTGATCGCAGTTTATGAATAAGCTATGATACCTGACCTTGAAAAATTCATTTGAACAGCTTCATGTATTGGCTCACAGTTGAAGAGCTTTACTGAAATCACAGCTGATATGGGTACAAGCTATTTAAGTATCATTAGAACTTTCTTTATCTTTTTTAGGAGTTTGTTGTGCTGTCCAAGAGTTTGATGAATGACCCCATTATGGAAAAAGAAATTGTAACAAGAGCCAAAGACTACATGAAAAAGCATCATTCATGGGAAAGTGAAAGAAAAGCCTATGAGAACCTTGTCCGGAGACTCCAGTGAATTGCAAGACCACGGTTAATATCCACCATTCTATGTAAAGCACTGTAATGGAGGATGTGCAATTAGATTTGGGTTTCTCTTGGTTTCTTTTTTGAAGAGACAGTCAGACATGCATTAATATTCTGTTCAAACATACCAACATCACAGGAGTTGTCTGCTATTCCAACTCAAAATTTATCTAATTCAACACACAGTCTCTAGTGCACCAGTTCATCATAGACCAGTATCATTTGGTAAGATCACATAGGAGAAATATACTCTTGGAATGCAGTTTTTATTGTTGTAAGGCCTCAAAGGGAGGATTTCTTGTATACAGTGGAGCACACCACCACATAGAACCCACATGACTGTTCTAATCATACTGCATCCTAACCAAACTGCAGCATCAGTTTTCTTTCCAATTATACCAATCTGAATATATTTAGGTACATCTGACATGCACATATATGTTCAGAAAGCCAAGATTAGTTATATAAGCAGAGTATAAAATTATTAGGAAGAAAGCTTTCTTAAGACTGAAAGACCATTTCTATTGACTGAATAATCATCTGCAGTCATATAATGACTGCATAATTGCCAAAAAGCAAACAAGAGTGTTGCTGCTTGAGAAAAGTGAGGACTATAGGGCGTGTTTCGTACAGCCCTCTGGGTACCTGAACTGCTCTCAGATTAGCTGATGTGACCAAACTATCCTGTACCTGCCTTTTCTCTTGGGACCAGAACAGGAAGGCTGGCACAGCACCTGCAGCCGTCCATGGCTTCAGATTCCAGAACTGCACAGCACTGCCTACAGCAAGCAAGACCTGCTCGCAGACAGTGATGCTTTGTTACATGAACTACCTCTTAGTTCGCCAGTTTTGTTGGTACCTCTGATTTATTTATTTACTAAAAGATTTATGAGAGCTGTGAAAAGGGAATGGGAGGAGGGTATTTTCAATTTACTATGTATTTTGGTACTGTTTATTCTCATCTGTGGCTTTCAGGATATATTGCAATATACTGTAGCAGGCTGTTTTAAAGTGAGGCTTACCTGTGTTTGAAGTCCTTACTAATCATTCCTTCCAGCTTGGTGCTTCTGGACAGATATTTGAATCTGTAACTGGTGAAAGGATTTACTTTTACAGAAAAGAGAGAAGGTTGTATTTTTAACTACTTGGTATTAGGAAACTATCTGCTTTGTATAGGCTTGATCCTGCCCCCAGTGAAAACCAGTGAGATGTTTCCTATTGATGTAATGGCTGTTTTATCAGACTTTTCTTTGGAATAATGAAGTCCACTGTGTATTTTAAGCTTTCCTGTTTATTTTTTATGTTTTGCAACTGTTGGGACAGTAAAAAAAAAAAAAAAGGCAATTTGAATGTCATATATTGACTTCTCCAAAATCTTCCCCACCTTTTATTGTAAAGGGCTTATGCTCAGCATTGCCTTAAGTAACACAGTCCCTCAAGGGCAAATCGGGCCTGGTTTGAAATCCAAGCATTGCTACATTCCCTTTTGAGCACAGTTTTCCTAAATATGTCTGGCGTATCCTTTGGCATGCTGGGATGTAAGAACCTGCGCGCTAGTTCTCAGTTTAAAAGCCACCAGCCAACATCTACCACTGAACAATTGCTAAGCCTGCAGCTGAATCAGCCTATTGCATTTTCCCTGCTGTCTCAGGAGGAGCTGTGTTTCTTTGGACCATCTCCATTACCAGTGACTATTGAGGCCTCCTGTGGGATGGCAGAGTCTCAGTTGGCCACTATATACTGAAGGAGGAACCCCAACAATATGGATTTTCAGCATGATATATGTGGTATGGAACTGTAACAGGCAATAAAAAACCCAAAACCCTATTTAGAGCTAACTGAGCTGACCACAGGGAGTCCTGTTCCTCTCAAAACATCTCCTCTCAGAAGATCTATGCCACTACATCTCTGGTATTGGCTTTGATCCTTAGCCCCCTTCCACCCAGAAGACAACCAAGTATTGGCTGTCTTCTGAGAACTACAGATTATTAAAATAAACCCAAGCCAAATACATAATGTGTGATAGAAGTGTAAGCATTGAGCTAATGGTAAATTATTAGTCATAGTAATGATAAGAAAGCTTTTTCTAAAGCATGATCCATTTATAACCAACCTTCAAGTAATTCAATACATTGATCTGGAGTTTGTGCTATTTCCAGCAAAACAAAACATGTTCAAGTGAGAAATTCTGCTACACCCTCAGAATGTAATTAACATATGATTTTTCAGGCTGTATTTAATCTATAAATACAAAATCTGCATCTGGGAAACAGCATGCTCATTTGCATGTGATAACCATCCCAGAAGCACAAACAACCCTTCTGCAATACATGCATTAAGGAAAAAAAATAGAAAGCAACCAAAATAGTGGTGAGCTCAGCCCTCAGGACTGTTTCATAGTCATCAAATGAGGCAGCGTTCATCAGTCAAGGGCATTCAGCTTTGATATCATTTATCACTGGGCTTGTGTTCTGCAACGTGAAGCCTGTCTATTAAGGCTAAGAGGTTGGGGCAACAACTGCTAGGGAATTTCATTGCAACAAATTGCTACTGAATTTATGGTTTAAATTTCATCCACTGTTATGTTCCAGGTCCATAAATATTCACTGAGAGTTGCAAGTCCTTGTAAAGAAAATATTAGACCCATGCAAGCAATTTTAGGTATATCTTTCAAGCAACTTCACTCAAATGGTTTTATGTGTAAGAATAATCCTTTTATTGTCCTGCAGCCCTAATTATGGTATTTATCCTCCCCCTTCAAAGCCCCATTTCTTACCCTAGCAGCTCTTTAAGCAAGGCACAGCTTGATGAGCTACAGATCCAAAAATAGCACTTGGTCTGTTTACAGGAAGAACCTGCATTGTGCATTTACCCCATGGCTAATTCTGTATTTCAGTATCTTAAAATGTAATGTTAATTAATCCAATTACATGCATTTTATTTTGCAATTAATTCTGCCATTGAATTTGGAGGAAGTGAATGAAAGCAGTGGACCTGTACAATGGGTACTATGCTGTTCCCTTTCTTGGCACAAGTACTTCAGAAGCGGAGACAATTTGGTAGTGTGTGGTAAAACCCAGCTAGAGCCTGGGGAGTGTGGAATGATAGCTTCCTGAGGTGGTATTTCATTTTAATTAGCCCTAAAGCAGATATAGTCCAGTTTTTGGAGGTTGTTTCCACATTCCCATTACAGCCATAACCAGTGTGTGTGCTAGTTACACTGATACTGTCTTAAGTCTTCCCATTTCAGTCTGCTCCCAGGCAAAAAGTTGTTGTTGGCTTAAACCAGCAAGGATTTACCAGCTACTAGCTCTGCAGCCTTGGCTCTGCTGTTCTCCCTTCCTTGGCTTCTGCGCTAACAGGCAACTGCTCTTACTCATTACAGAAGGCATTGGTGGGATGCAAAAAGCACCGGAAGAAGGAAACTGAGTATGACCGTAGCTGTGAAGATATTACTATCTCAGTGTTCTAGAAGAGACTGTATCAGAGCAGTCTGAGCTCCAAAAATACTTCAAGTGATGTGGCACTTTAAGCATTAAATTTTAAATTCATCTTTGAACACAACAGAAGTTGACTTACCACAGTTATGGGGGTGCCAAGGATTGCAGGACTCTTCCATGCTTAGCCATGGTCATTTTGGTAGCTTGGCTCAGTCAACAGCTTAATTCATCCTTCTGGGAAGCCACCTGCAATCTGACCACTGTGATTTCAATGTCTAACAGAACCTTAGTGCTCCAAATCAGCAAAGGCAGTTGCTTGGTGATCTCAGGGAAACTGGTTTTGATGTTTAGTGTGAGGTGTCGCTGTCCATAGCGGGGGGGTTAGAACTAGATGATCTTAAGGTCCTTTCCTACCCTAACTATTCTATAATTCTATGATTCTATGTTTTGCTATTAACTTTCTTGACATATCAGGACTTAAAACAACTGTCAAAAGAAAATGTTAAATAATATATTGGAAGATTTCAAAGTATTTGTGCTCCTTCTGGAAATCATTTACCATAAACTCTTCCTGAGTATTCAGCAATCCAAACATCTGCAAATGCTACCTTTATATTTAATGAATGCACAAGTAGCTCAGTCTGCTGTTTTCAGTGCATTTTCTCTTGCCTATTGGGCTCATAACCCATTCTGTCCCTTTCTTCCCTCAGTCTTTTTAATCCTTTGGTCAACAACCATTCCACATGGAAATAAAGGAACAGTTTTGTCAAAGGCTTGTCAGAGGAGATGGGTGCTTCCATGTGGAAATCAATCATTTAGTGGCTCAGTGGGATCTGAGCTTTTTCTTTTTTTCATTAAGTTGTCTGAAGTCATTTCATCACTCCACAATTTATTTCAGTTCCACCCTCCACTGTCTGCTTGGTCCAAGTCCAGTTGCTTTAATGTTTGAAACTTAAACCCCATATAAGAGCAGGACTCTGCAGGCCTGCACATGCTCCAGTATTCTTGGAGGCCACAGGTAGCTCTAATTCTGCCTGACATAGCCAAAGGAAAGCACTGATCTTCCAAACTCTTAATTACATTTAGAATTCTAGAGTAAAGGGTGTATTATTAAAACAAAGGCCACCAATAGAAGAGCAAACTATAAGGCACAAAAACAATTACATTCTCTAAAGGGGTGGATAACTTTTATGTGCAATTTAATCCTCTTTAAATGAACTGTATTTTCATCAAGTAACTATTCCATGTCATTCCAATGATGTCTATTTCTAGGCATTAAATATTGAGGGTACTTGAAACTTCTCATCCTTTCCAAAAATGTAGGGTAGCATTTGTTTTGTCCAGTGCCTGAAATATGATTCTAGAAATTCATTTCCCCTAGAGCATTACCAATAAGCTAATTTAAACCATTTGTTTAAAATTAAACAATACATTTCATTAACAACAGCAGAAAATATCTGCTTACTGAGAAATCATAGATGCGGACCCCCCACGGCACCCTTTAACCCCTCCTACTCCAGGGGCAAGTCACATCACCTCTTTCATGACATTTTAGCATTCTTCTCACATTGCAATTTCCATTCTTGTGTACTTCAGCACAAATCTCCTTAAGTCCAGCTACAACTATAACCTTGCTAGATAGAGGTCACTTATTTCATTTGTCTGATTCAATCAAGTTACATCAGGCATTGGAACGAAATGCCCCTGTGCTGCTTCAAAAATTAATCCCTGCCCTTGCGAAGTTGCACTGTTATTTTAGTGGCTTTAATGAAGTGAAATGAGTTAGGGAATCTTTAATTTAACTGGAGTAATATATCAAAAGCTTATATGCTTGGAGCATGGCCTTTGCCAGCCCTTACAGCCACCTAGCTGCTTTCCACATTTTTTCTTTAAAAGATACATCTAAGTATGAAATCACATCTAAAATATAGATTTTCCTGCTTAATATGTACAAGCGTTTGCTCCTTGCAGCACTCACTGCGATGTATGCCCAGGTTAATCCCTGTGCTTACCCACACTTGTTAGCACTAGTACTCAGTGTTTTGAGGAGGAAGGAGGCTGCAGGCTCTCTCTATGGCTTTTAGGCACAAGGCTGTTCTGGTCTACCAATACCATTGGTAGTAACAATTGGCTCTACAGCCCCTGTTTACATACCCGTTATAATCCAGCAATGACACCAGTTATTTGAAGAGCAAGGTAAGGCTGTAAAGGTAACACACTAACAAAGTGGTAATGTTTTCAAATATTGGTATAAAATATTAGCACTTCAGTCCCTATTTAGAACTTCACCACTGAATTCAGACTGTGACACCAATGTGGCACTACCTCTCACTCCTCAAACAGCATCAGCAGCTGTTGGGTTACAAGGTGCTATCTAACATGAATAAAGGCATTAAAGGCTGTCTCACACTTCATAATGTGGTTTAAAATAAGTTTGTCTTGGCCAGGTATTAGTGACAATATAGCTTTTTACGAGCTGCACTGTAAGCCAGGCAAAAGCAGCAGCATCTTTTCTGTATGAAAGTAGAGCAAAGTAACAGGCAACAGGAAATTTAACAACCATCTTCTGGAATAGGAGAACATTAGTATTACATGTTCTGAATATTCATCGTCTTTTAATACCATTTCACTCTCTTTTGATCTCAGTATGACCATAGTAATGATTCTGCTCTGAACAGGTTTAGTGTCTTTCACAAAGCCTGTAGCTCATCTTCAGTTTTGTATTTACTGTTTCTTACTGATTACATCTCTTCTTCTTGTAGCCTTGGGAAATGCTCTGAAGTGTCCCCAGAGTATTGTGCATCTAGTTACCTGGTGCAGCTTCCATCCTTTTTACTTCCTTTTCTGTAGCTTAATGAGATCATTCTCCACTCTTAAAACATTTCTCCCTGCATGTTATTTGTTTGAAGAAAACATCAGGATGTGTTTAAGGAGAAGTCTCCCAGCCATCACTGTTAAGGTGTTCTACACTGAAGCTACCTCTCTCCTTTCATCGTACCACCTGCTGAGCTCTGATTTTGCCAGGAGGCAGCTCTACAGTAGGATGGAGTCACCCGACTTGGCTCGAATGTGGGATACCCTTTGCAGCAGCAGCCCAGCACACAGGGCACTGTGCACTGCTGAGACACGGGAGCTGTAGATGTGCCTGTGGGCATACAGGGAAAACCGTGAGTGAAATGGGGAAGTCAGCCCAGCAGAAATAGAAGTGTGTCCTCAACTCTTTTCTCTGCTAAGCAGGGAAAGCTTTGCAGGGTTATTACTTATGTCTTTCAAGAAGTCTGCATTTGTTTTGAGGGTAAGAAGAAGAGCTATTCATAGAACTAGAACTCCCTGCTCCAGCAGGTGAGACTGGAAAACAAGGACTTGGGGACTTTCCCCCCCTCTTAAAAGTGCTATTTAGACTCTTGCTCTGTGAGGCTGGGGTCTCCTAATGCCTGATATGCCAGTGATGGAAACAAACAGCAGCTCAGCTGAAGGAAGAGACAAATGCTTACCTTGCCAACAAAGAAACAAGCGGAGGCAATCTTGGATCCATGGAAAAGAAATGATTACTCAGCAGAGGAATTTCTGCATGAAGACAAATAGTCAGGAACTGATTTCCTCTAAGCTACTTTATGGTTAGCAAGATTAGTCTCCTCTTCATATGAGGATCTCATAAATACAGAAAACTGTTTTCCCACATTTCCTTTATGGTCAGTGGAGAATCCAAGCCCCATCAAAACTATAGTTCTCCAATGCAACCTTAGGTGAGGGTGATCCGCCTAGAGCAGGTATTTGTCTCCGTTGGGTGAGACCTTTCCAACACCCACAGCTCAGTAAGGTAAATTCCCCCCCCAAATTCAGGTGCCACCTTTCTGACAAGGGGTTGGCACTGGAGGACAGAATCTTTTTAGACAAACACCTGAAAGGGGAGCCACAAGAAACAGATACCATGGAAGGGAGAAAGCTCTTGAAGATGTGTGAACTCCACAGGTGACAGCAGCATCCTGCACATATGGTGTGTGCAGGGTTGCTGGCAGATAGGACATGCTGTCCATTGCAACAGAAGTGAAACTGGCTACAGATACCTCTGAGCTTCCCTTGATCATCCTGTTACACCTGGGTAGGGTGCAACACAGGGGTACAGCTGGTCTGATGACAGATATACCTGGAAGAGCATCTGTCCAGTGAACACAGCTATAGACAACGAGCAGAACAAGTGTTCCCCATGATTTATTCACTGCTCAGTTTGCTGGTTTGCCCTCAACAGTATTTTGTTTCTTTGGCACTAATTTTTCTGTATTTAAATACATCTAAAACTACTAATAAATGTATCATTTTTGCTATAATATTTGGGGAAGGAAATGTAATTGATTATTTTATAAAAGTAATCAACAGGTGACTTTCCTTTAATTGAAGGAAAGTTTGTTTCCTGAGTCACAGCAAACCAGGTTCCTGCTTTAAGCAAAGACACCACAATGGCTTGATCTCAAATCCCACAGAAACCTGCATCCATTGTTAGCTTTGTGCAGTGCAGGTGTGTAAGAGTCAGAACGTGTCTACACCTCCCTAAGGTGTCACACTGACATAAAACGTGTTCCAGCACCACTACAGATGTCACTCAAATAGCATGCATACAAGGACTTCCAATAATGTGTCTTGGTACTGGAGGATTTCCAGAAAGACAGAAACTTAATCACGGGAAGCAAAATAACCCAGAAAGTCTTTAGATGCAGCAGGCACTTTTGTGATGCTCTTTCAGAAGTTGTCACATAATATAGATGCTGTTCTCCCCAGCATCTTTGTAGTTTGGCCTGTAAATTCATGTCTCCCTGTTCCCATCTATTTTTGGTAAGGCCAGAAGTCCCCCCGAGCACTATAATTACCTCTGTCAGAAATGTCAGAAGAGTTTACAGCTGAAGTAGGTGTTTGCCTGGAACAGGAGGACCAGGTTCACCTCATGTGTGCTGGGGAGGCACTAAAATCGAGTTCCTGCCATCCCGCTTTCAGGGGAAGACTTGGGAATATGGCCGTACTAGAGGGAGAGACTTCTGTCTGCTTTGGAAAAGCAGAGACAGTCATATTATCCCTCTGGGCTTGAGCTGTGAGCCATTAAAGACTGAGCAAGGTTAAATTATTTTAAATAAAGCCTTCTTGCTTCATCTGTTGGGAGAAAAAACAGACGAGCCCCTTAATACAAATGCAATAATTGGGGCCACACTGGTGATGTTTTCCCTGCGTTCCCCTTTGTTTATTGCCAGTTCTCCCTACAGCATTCCAGGGTTAGAACCCTCTGCCTAGTACTGTGAAGTAAGTGAGCTCTTACTTTTAACAAGAAAAGTCAAATTTTGGTATGGCAGTGTTAAAATTCGGTTGCATCAAGCTTTATGTGCAACTGAGTATCCATCCACACAAGTAGTGCAAACTACATTTTCAACAACACATCAATTGGCAGTATCTTGTTAAGAAATGTAAAACCACCCAAACCACATTATTAGAGAGGGTAAGCCTTGCAAAGACTTTTTAGAAGGACACTAATGGCTTAGACCTTGAGTTCAGATTTGGGGAATGCAGAATATCAAATAGATGCTAAAAGCAGATTTTGTGTGTGTGTCTTTGCTTTGAGGCACCAGGGCCTCAGGGCATTCCAATCTCCCACTGATCTTATTAAGAACATTGGCTGTGCAGTACACCTCAGAAGTCAGACCTTTGTGTCATAAACTGGGCACTCAACTCTTACTACCCCTTTAAAACCTGTGATTTCAACTGTTCCATCTCTCTAGTTCCCCTGTATTTTTCATACCAACAGAAAATACAGAGAAATCCAGATTTTGCTGAAAAAAGCAGCTGTGACAAGTGCATTGTCATGTCCTTGTGACAACTCTCAGCATGTAACCTCAGAGCAAAAGACTTCATCTCTGGCCATGGATATCCCAACTTCCTCTGTGGAACAGGGGATAGCTGTGGGCTGATACAAAAGCTGCCAGTACCCATTCACAGGGGAAGCAGATTAACACCCTAAGCCACCAAATAACTTCCATTGTGTATATATACGCAACTGCATGAGCAAAATACCCATGTTTTGCTGCACATTATGCTCCATTATTTTTGAATACAATAGTTTCCCTTGGCATTAGTACTAAATGAATGGTAAGTTCATTTCAACTGAAAGACTAAACAAACAAGCACTAACAATGAGAATAAAACAGATTGCTGCAGCACTTGCAAGTAGCTGGTAAAAATAGTATTTTCATCAAATAACTCCGCTGTAACTGCTATGAACTGCTGGGGAGGTTAAGGCTCTAGCTCAGTACTCTAGTGAGAAAACACACAGAATTATTCAAACCACACAACTTCATCGCCACTGCTTGACTGGACTTAAAGCACAAGATGGCAGGCCGAGTTCCGATCCCCACTGCCAAGTTGGAGCCACCAACAGAACAAAGGTTAATGGAATATTCTGAAAGATGAGACATTTAATAGAGAATTGCAGTGTTGCATAGGAACTACTGTGGCCAGGCTGGGGTGGATATCTTCAGAATAAAGGATTTGGGGGGGGGGTTATATTTTGGTGTACTCCAAAATGAGGCATAAGGCCCCAGGACTCTAGACTAGCGTTTGTGAGATCAGAGTTTAGCATGTAGTGGCCACACTTCACAAGAGGCGACTGCTCCTGTACTGTGGGAACACTGTGAGATGAGAAATGGAAAAGTCTGAGCTGCTCAAATAGAGTGATGCTGAAAATCAAAGCAAACACTGCAGGTGACACCATTCAGGTGTGCTCTGGTGTGGCTAAAGTTAGAATGTGGCTCTGAAGGGTTCAGCACTCAGTGGACTCTGTGGAACACACTTCAGCGAACTCTGTCAGGCCTCTTCATGGGCAGCAAGCAATGCACAGTTTGAAACATTCTCAGCTTACCTCAGTGAAATGCAGTCTGCGCGCCTGTGTCAGATTAAAACCAGCCCTTAGCTTGCCTTAGACATAACATAGTTCATGTTTGAAGTTAGAGCTGAACGGAGCTGAGAACATTATTTTTGACCTTTTTTCTACAGAGAGCCTTACCCAGGGACTGCCAGATGATGTTCTGAGACCAAAAGACAGTCATCTTATTCCAACTTAGGCACACATCCTCTGAGTTCCCACATCCAGCCCAGCAGCAGCACGCGAACCAGAACAGCACTTCCCGAAAAGCATCTAAACAACCAGCATAAACCTGCTGCAATCCTCGGTGTCCTGTTTCCTCACTGCAGGAAACTTGTTCCTCGTTCTACGTTTGTGCAGCTACAGCTCCATAGCCTGACGATCCCATCTTTGCCTATGGATTAAAGAGTCTCTTCAAATTTATGTTCACCACCTAAGTACTTTGGGGTTATGATCAAAGCACCACATAAGCTCCCTTTGATACATGGCATGGATTGCACTCCTTGTCTCTCTCTCTGGCTCTATGGACATTTTCAACCTTTTAATATTCCCCTCTCTGAATCCTCTCCAGTTCTCAGTGGCTGAAGTGAAGAGAAAGATCAAGTCCCACACTTATGAACACGTTTCACTTCTCTTTTTCGCTGCCCAATACTAACACAGGGGTGTTGTCAGAGGCCTCTTAAATGAAGCAGCCTGAACTCTTTGCTAGAAAACATCTGATGCCAACTTATACTAAACCCAAACTTACCAAAAAGATATGGTTAATAAAACCTACTTCGATTGCGGATGTCAGCATAGGGTTACAGGTTGATAACAGTGACGACAACTCTGGCTTCAGAGGTAAAAAAGGACTAAACCATCAACTGTCTCAGTAGTCATAAAAAAGAGAAGGCCAGACCAATGCAACAGTGTTTGCTCAATAGAGAGCAGTTGAAAGTGTTGCACTTTCCTGTAACACTGAAAGAGACTCTTCCTCAAATCCAACTGCCCTGCAACCGAAGCAGGTATTTGTAATTAAACAAACACTCAGCGGGAAATCTATCACCAGTGCTGCACAGCTGCTTTCCTGCACCACTGCTCTGCCCACTCACCAGAGGGCCCTGCCTGGGCTGGGGTTAGGCTGTGCCCCACGCACTGCCCCAGCCCCTGCCCCTGCTCCCATTCTCTCACAGCGCAACCTGGAATAAAAATCATCCCCACTTTCCTCTCTCTGCCTCCACAGGCCAGTTTGTCACAGCACAGCGCAGCGGGGTCGGGTGCTGCGGGAACAGATGTGTGCTGCACCTGTGCCTTGTAGCAGGCGGATGGGTGAGAGATGCTCCCGGCATAAATCAGCACGATCACAGCTCGGTGAGGATGAGCACAGCATCTGCAGCTGCACCGGCTCAGGAGGGCCACAGAGCCCAGAGAAACGTGTAAGAAAATAGGTTCATCCCTGTGGAGCTGACACCTTCCCCACTGTGCTGGCACTCACCCTGTGCCCAGCTCCGATGGCCACAGACTGAAACTGTGTGTGACAGGGGGGTTTGCCCGTTTGCTTCCTGCAGTGGTAAGTACTGCTGAGGAGAAGGGTGTATGCCCATGATATTATTGTTTCCCTGCCTTTTGTCCCATGAGGATTCTGTAGGTCTTGCTTGGAAGGGGGTGTGCACGTCAGTACAGCCGGTGCCAGGCTGAGATGCGACGTGACGCCAGCCATGATACAGCTCAATGGGTTTAATAAGCCAAGTGGTTGCTATATGGTTCTATTGTATATACCAAAAATGAGAATTCATCTGTCACTGGAGTAATTAAAATAATTGTCACCAGAGGAAAGAGCTCTGTGGAATATTGCTCCGTATTGACTTTGATGGGAAACTATTTCTGTGGCTGATAAATCAGGAGCAGACATTTGTGCCATGAACCTCTGCTTTCCAGTAAGATCTTTAATTGACTTCTCCATAAAGACTATGAATTACTCGAAAACTGGTTTATGCTGCAGCCAGCGGTCTTCTACTCTTCCACACCAATTATTCAAATGTCAATCTATTAACAAGTTGTCCCCTGGGAACAAGGCTGCCCTTGGAGGCTGGGAGCTCAGGCTGTGTTCTTTATTAGCCCTTTCCCAGTCCCGCTATGGTAATTCAACCTAAAGTAAACCAACATGTGGATGATTAATTCACTTACAAAAAGCATATCACTGTAGTTTTGATTACCCACCTCTGTTATTTCCTCCAGAAAAAGTTAATTTGAACAGTTGCCTTTTGAGTCCAGTTTTACCTAATTAAGGTTATTTAAAAGGCAAAAAACTTACAACTCTCCAAAATGTTATGGAACAATTCCCATCAGACTTTCCCCAAAACTAAACATTTTACTTTATACCGAATATTCACTTCCATAAGGAAAAAACTAAGAAAAACCAACCCCAACACAAGATTTTCTGAGCTGAAGCTTCTCCTGCTTTGTGTGTGGCTGTATCAGCAGCTGGGCCAGCCTGCCTCCTGCATTTTGATGCCTCATGCAGCTCCTGAGCTCACATCTGATAGCAACAGATATGGTTAAAGGAAGGAACAAAAAAAAACAGGTGGAAATTCTTGCTGCCTTGCTCTGCCTTGGCACTGCATGTAAAAGCAACTATGATCATGTCAGATTCCCTTGAATACACAGCACGAGAGCCTGAAGCATCTCGGTTAAGAGAAGTGAAATGCAACAGCAGCCTCCAGAACAATGGAGGAGAAACCCTAAGATGCTTTTCTATACTGTCACATGCTAGTTAGAGGTCCTAATGCGATCAGGGCCCCCCTCTCCAGCCCTTGCAAGGGGAGGATCTCTAGCATATCATCCACGCTGTCATCCCTGAGCTGATCCCAAACAGAGCTGCCACTAACCACCAAGCCACCGGGGCCATCCAGCTGGGCACAACTTCCAGAGGACTCTAGCACAAGGCAAGCCCAGGCCCTTCCTGCCAGCTGACACAAACCTCTCACCACCAAGATGACAAATAGCTAACAATAAGCTCTGACGGGAGCTGAGCTGCTGGTTATGACTTGTTTCCTGTCTCTTGTTTCCTAAAAAGCTGTCTCAGCCTCTTGACTAAATGCAATCAGTGAATCAACACACAAGGTCCAGGTATCAACCATGCTCTACATTTAGGGGCAAATATAGTCTAAACAGCCAAATAATCATGCTCCTCTCTCAATACATACAGAATTTATGGTCACTGCAATATTTCAGCAAGGTACTTTCTGAAGGAGGAGCAGACTGCACAGCAATTAGGATGAAATAGAGTTCTGGCTGCCTTTGGCTCCACGGCTCTCATCTGTCACAGAAGGAAATGAATGCCACTGCAGAAAGCCTGCATTAAAAGGCTGGGAGGAGAGCATGCACCCCCCAGCTGCTGGGTGTTGCAGTGGCCACAAGCTTCTCTGCAGTGCCAAAACCTGACATACAGAAATGACTGCCTTTTATTAGTGCTGCTATCACAGAAAGTAACAATCAAGTCTTCACCTTGCCCATCAACAATTGGTTCTGTCTGCCTCACATTTACAGAGGTTGTCCCAAAGGTTCCAAAGTACTTTGCATGAAGCAGTTCCTTTTGGTCTGCCTAAGGTTTCCTTACCTCTGTGGCTCCTGCTTGAGACCTACTGGCTTGACTGCTACATGAGTACAGAGTCTGACTCCTCTACTGCAGCTCTTTGCATCCAGGGATAGTCCAAGAAAGCCTATTCTCCAGCTGTAAAACAATAACTACTTGTTTCTAATTCACCGAGATCTAAAGTTACCTCCAGATTACTATTTATTTTCCGCTGCAAACAAGTATGTACCTTTCCTTGGGTATTTTGGCTTTGGATGATTAACAGCAAAGATAAATACAAGGGCAAACAGGCAAAACCTAATATCTGCTTACATACAAGGGATAAACATAGAACTAGCTCTGTTCCTCCAATAAACTTAACTAAGTACCTGAAATGGAAAGCGCGTGTGGTTGCAGAATCAGAGCATAATCTGGAGCCACAGTTCACTCCTGGGTGTCCTGGCCAAGACAATTCTCAAGGCACCACCACAGGATCCATGTATCCAATATGTATTTATTTGCTGATGGTGGGGTTTTATTCATTTCTCCTTATTCAGACAACCATGCACAGAAGTGAGACTCCAATGCCCTGCAGAAGGTAGCAAGTTTCCCTGCTGGGGCAGCAGGAGACCACTGCCTTCTCTGTGCTTTAATGACAAGGTGAATGGGGAGATCTTGGAGGAGAGGGAAGGATATAGATAATCATGTAAAGCTGCTTAAAATGCAGCCAAACAGTAAGTGTAGGGGAGCCCTTATGCCTTTGAAAGTTAAGCATTGCATGGGCTGTTCTTATGAGAAGGCAGGACAGAAATCCCTGTTAAAAATAACCTGGGAAGAATTGCAGCTCCATCGTACAAAACTCATTTCTCCAACATCCATCCTGCCCACTGCAAACTTGGAACTGCTGAGCCAAACTCTACCCCTGCCCCTGGAGCAATCTGCACACCATAGCTGGGAGGAAAGTTCCCCAAGTTCCCTGGCAGCCCCCACAAACCCTGCAGTGCCAGGATCCAGCAGGCCAAGTGACTGGGAAGGCCGGGTTACATCAGTCCTGCCTCTGCTACAAGCACTCGGAACACTGAAATGAACAAAAGAACTCATGAGACTGATCTGTTACCTCTATGAAAACAGAGTGATGAGAGAGGCTGCAGTTCTTTCAGTGCTAGTAAATAGGTGTGTATATATCCTGTCTTCCTCTGCATATCCACACCCTGTCTGTAAAGCTATGTGGCTATTTCTTTGTCCAACTTAATTATCCTGAGTATTTACTGCCCATATTTACTACCCACAAATGCTGTGTTTCAAGCTAGTTGTACTCTTTGCGGGGGGGGAAAAGGAGAAGAGAGGGGATCCTGAGATCAATAAGTCAGGTTAAGTAATTCACAGCTATCCCTTTTTACAGCAAACAAGTCTATTCCCCACCTCCCCACACCCCAGATCATTGCTGCTACATTATCTGTATGAGCCAGGCACTGGCAAAGAGGCTGGCAGAAAAAACTGACAGGACATTGTAAGAGAATTTAATGAAGTGGCTTCAAATATTGTATCAAAATAAATGAAGTGAATAATGCAAGAGCTCATTCCAGGTCCCTTCTACAACAATAACTATTGTGCGAGCAGCACATCTGAGGAGATGGGGATGGATGGACGAATACAAAGGTGCCACTCCAGCGCATTACAGAGCGGGGAACAATGGGCAGCCTGCATTGTGATATTTAATTTCAGTAATTCTTTGAGTCCAGACACTCGGGGAGAAAATAGCAGGTGGTAAAGGAGGAGGAGGAGGAATTATCAGCCTTTCTGATCTTACTTAACTATTTTGCTTCTGCTTAGGATGGAGGAAGAGGGCTGACTGCACGCCTGCCTCTCTGAACCCCCATGCGAGCCTATTGTGTGTCAAGCAGCTTGGTGACAGCCATGAGCAAGCAGAGCTGCTGGCCTCCCATGAGGAGGACACTTGCTTGGCACTTCCACTCAAATTATCTGCCTTTTATTAAGCATATATGCAACAGCATGCTATGGGAATGGCCCAGATCCAGGACACTTGGTCCCAGCTCCAGCAGCAACCACTGACCTTGTCTTCAGCCCTGATCCTGCTGTGGATTTGGTTCAGCACATCTGGGCTTGCCAGCACTTGCAGCTGCACTCAGCAGACACCTCGGAGCTTGGCATGGAAAAGCCCTGCTAGGACCCTGCTTTTACAAATGTGGCTGCTTATTCACATCCACCTGATGGTACAGGGGGAACATACCCTTTGGTATGCGTACTTGTGAAGTAGGGACCTCTATTTGGACTCAGAAGCAAGTACAAGGGTTCAGACATTGGCAGATTACCTATTCCCAAATTACTGTGCTTCCCTGACACTGTCAATAACAAGAGAACACTTGATATTCGCTGGCTCTTTGCAAAATACCTTTTTATTTCCTCTCTTTACATGAAAAATCCTTCACACTGGTACCACCTTCCTGGGAATGGCACTGAGCACTCAGGTAATGAACAGCGCTGTCAATAATGCTCTCGTTCAGGCTTCGTTTAAGCCCTGTCCCTGCACTCTTAACACTGGCTCTGTAAGAGGCTCCCAACTGTTCTCATCTGGGTACAGGGGCACAGTCAGTAACATGGCAGCACCTTTCTGCAGAGGTCATGGGAGCACCACACTGTCAGCAACCAGGAGCCACACATTCCTACCAGCAGTGACAGCAGAGACCCGTTGGGGAACCAGCAGCAAAAGCCATTATGACTGTTACCTTTGCTTGTAAACACTCCCTGTGCCTCTGCTCTCATTTTGTCTGACTATTCCCTGTAGGTCTGGCAGAGAGAAAGCAAACAGTTGGCACCTGCCCCTTCCTCCCCCCCCAGCTTTGCCACCCACAGCATCCTTCCCTCCTGGGTTACACAGATCTTGCACTCATCAGTGTTGTCCATCAAGCCTCTCCTAACCCAATTGCAATTCACTGACAGCTTTGCTTGCAAATTCCCTCTCTGCACAGCTCATGTTAAGAACCTTAATATTCCTGCAGATTCAGAAGGGAGATTTCCAACAAGCATTAGGAAAATTAAACTTCTCAAGAGCTGTCTCAATCTGACAAGCTATTTCTAGCTCTTCAAAGTACAGTAAGTGAAAATATTAAAATGGGGGATGGGGAAGTGGTAGTAAGCAACTGATGAATTATGGCTAGAAACGAGGGCAGCATAAGTCTATTTCACACGTATATAAGGCACACATATGTATATACACACACACAAATACATGAATATGCACTAAAGCTTCCTGCTACCTTATAACAGAAAATTATAATCTCCCATCCTTTGCTTTTACACAAAGCCGAAGCAGCAGATAACACTAATGAGTGGGGCATTCCCAGGCTGTTTACACCCCATGAAGCCCAGAAATGGCAGTTTATATTGCTGTTCTCTTCCCAGCAAAATACACACCATGTCCCAGCTAAGTCCCCTTTCCTCCTTTTTCCCCACCTCCTTTCATCTTTCTCTTTTCCATCCCCTACAGAGCTTTCAAGCCCACACCCCAAACAGAGAAGCTGTTTATAGCCCAGGCCATTGCTGGGCGAGAAGCTGAACCAGGTTTTCAAGACGTAAGGGTGTGACTCTGAAGGAGGAGAGGGTGATGCTATGTTTTTAGGAGAAATAAAGCAGCATAATTTAGCTGGTACCAAATTTTTCTGCACCCTGGAATGGCTCTCGCTCCAAAACCTTGACATTTCCTCTGATTTAAAGCCTGATTTGAGTCATGGTGCTTAGCTTGTCTGTCTGCCTGTCTGCTCTCCCTCTCTGCTGCCACTTTGCAGCAATCACCCCCAGTAGCCTCACAAATCATATTAAAATTGGGCTAGAAGAGCATCCTCTTCAATTACAGCCCCTTACCACGGGTGCTTTAGGAGTAGGGGCACAGGTTCTGTACTAGACCAGGGGACAAAGCAATTAGAAAAGCTTATTAAAATCCTATTGCTCTTCAGGGGCTGGTGTGATTGTGTGAGGGCTGTGCTGTCCAATGGAGAAAAACCTTTCTGAGCTTACAGCCTGCCAAAAATGCCACTTCAGCTCTACGAACCGGTCTCGCAAAAGACACATTACTGAGTGCTGTGTTAAAGCTACAGTCAAGGATATGCAGAGAGCTGGGGACAGAGTTAGATCTGACCAATGCTTGGGATTTTTCAGCATTACAAAATATTTTGCATTAAGACACGCAGCCTGACACTATGTAAGGGAGAAACACAAAAGGGACTTATGTGACCTTGGTATCAATACTGGTGGAGCAGAAGGGAATGCCAAATGCTAAGAGCAATGCTCTTGATTAGACCTGAGAGGGAGAACTGGTGAAAGAAAGCAGTAAAAAGATATTAATGGCAGACAGGAGCACAGTGATTTGGGTTTTTGGCTTGCTGACAACAGGATAGCAAATTGATGCCCACAGTCAGTGAGACAAAGTTTTTGCTGGAGAAACAGGGAGGCCTGAGATGCATCTGTACTGCTAGGAGAACCCCACCAGGAGCAGAGCACAGGGATACAGATTATCCTGGGGGAAGAAGCAAATCTAGGCACCAGCAACACTGCCCTCCCCCAAAGAGCACAGCCCCATTGTGCAGCAGTGCAGGCAGGGCATGGTCCTGCAGCCTTTAAGCAAGCAATCCAGAAGGTGCAATAGAGAAAGCAAAGGCACATGGATTATCAGTACAAGAAGAACTAAAGCCCTTGGGGACCTGTCTAGAGCCTGCTGTTAAGCTCACACTTCTCTACTGATACCCAGTATGATACCCAAGAGCTTGGGCAGCCACAGGCAAAGGTAGGTGTTGATGCCTATCAGATCTGCAATGGAACCTCATGGCATAGCACAGGGTAGAAGAAAGGATCATCAGAGGAACTTCTGACTTTGATGGCTCCCTGAAAGGAAGCTGCTCTGTGCTTGGCTGCTGAGCATCACCATGCATGGATGCAGCTGAGGCTCTCAGGACCAGCTCCTCACACTGGCCTCTATAAAAAGGCTAAGATACAAACATACAAGAGCAGATGGGGGATAAGCTGCAGTGAAAATCTGCCACTGGACAGCCTTCTGCTGAAGGCAGCTGGACACATCCAGTGTGTGCTAAGATAAGCACTGCTCATGGAGAATATAGTCGCTTTACTCCCATCCTTATTTCTCCTCCACTCTGTTCATCTGTGCTTAAAGAATTCAACAAAATGTTGAAAATGGGACTCTCAGTCATCTTTGCAGGCTTCTATCATCAAGGCTGAGCAGTAAAGCTCCTTCAATTGTTTTTTAGGTCATTCATATGTTAACTGACTGTAGTAAGTTCTAATTAAATTATTAGGAAAGAAAGTCTGAACATGAATAACCAAATTCCTCATTACACTTAAAAACTGCAGCTTTCTGTTCCTGGCAGTATCAGTTTGAGTACTCCGGTACCAAATATCAAGCCACTGTCAGCATGCCAGCACAGCATCAATCAGAGTTAGAGAAGCATCTGTGACTGCAGAAGGGGAATGCAACAGGAGGCCTCATTTGCACCCACTGAAACAAGGAACAAGTTAAGTTCTGGAAGACATTGCAAACAACTGTGGTTCAGTACTGAATATGTGCCTCCAGGCTCCAGGGGCTGTTTTAAGGAGGTAGATGCAGAAACCTTTTGTATGTAATCTACCAGCCACCTTTATAATGTGACAGGAATTTCTTAATGAGCATTGGCAGTACATACAAACAGAGCAGCAGTGCTACTTCTCCAGCCATTAATGTTGCATACGTGGGCTACTTAATTTACTGCTTCTCACAGAGCTGTAGCAGGAAGCCTGCATAATGAAGGATTTGTTGACAGAGGTCTTCTTATCAGCAAAAAGGTAGAAAATGATCCAGTTTTAGGCATACTTGCTTGACTCATGTAACCTTGGCCCTCCTAACACTCCTGATTATGGGCATGATGTACCAGGCATTCTGCTCTTCTTATGCCCTTACTGCCACAACTTTTGAACTTCATCTGCCAAAGCTTTCACCAAGAAGCCAAGCAGCATACTCACTAATTTCACAGGAAAGAGGCGCTATCTATGCCTGAGGAAGATGATGGCTGTTGGAGACCAAACACACATTCAGAAAGGCATTTAAACATGTGTCTGTTGCCAAGTGCTTAAGCAGACCATCCTGAGAGTCTTCCAACAGTAAGAAGTGAACTGGAAACAGAACAGAAATCTTATCTCCTCAGCACTGACTTGTTTTAGACCTCTCTTCTACCTGTCCCCAAGAGGCAGCTCATTCTGGGGCCAGACATGGCAGTGAAGAATAGACAGTTCTACTACCCCTGCGTGGGGAGCTCAGGTTGGCACTGTCAAGTTCTCCTGCAAGACACAGGCCTCTCCTACTTCAAACAGGGTACATTATCTTGTATATTTCTGATAGTGTGGGATGGGAGTATCATAGAACTGATTTTATATAGTAGCTGTACTACAGGTACATCACTGCAGTACCCTATGGACAGGATATCGTACTACAATAAACACACAGAAATACGTGATAGAGCTCCTGGGCTTTCAAGGACTAAATAAATTCATCTCGGAGGGTTTTTTTAATGCTTGAGGCATTTTCTAAACACATCATTTGACAGCAATAGCTCCTTGCCTGAGTTAATTCCTCAGTGATGCTTACTGGACTTTGCTTGATCAATAGATACAGGAGTCCAACCGACACTCTCTTAAATGACACATGAAAAACTCCTCTAAGTTACAGTACATGAGTCCTTCAGCTCTTGCTAAGGATCTTCCACAATGAAGCAGCCCCACAGACCACAGCGGAATGACAGCAGAGAGTCTTGGAGAAGCTGAATATATTGAACCCAATCAAAGTGTTTCCTGTGTGCTCATTTCATTTACATCTCATTCATTATGGAAACAATGTGTGAAAGTAGTTTCTAGAGCTAATGAGTGCAGGCTGCACATCGATTTAATACCTATTCTGCTTTTTCAAGTCACTTACATCCATAGAATTCTAGTTCCAAAGTAATTATTTAGCTGCATTGCTCAGACTTTGAATTCACAAGTGTATTAATGCAGCTTGCTCTAAACTGCGATATATTTAAGACTGCTGAAGGGGAAGCTCTTAAAATGAAGGAAGACAGGAAAGAACCAGCTTACCTGATTTATAGGGCAATTGAGTTTCTACTCCAGATTGTATTCATGCATAACATCTCTAAAACAAAAGAGCCAAACTGCATCAGATACATTTGCTGTTGTTAACGTGCCTGTATCAGTCTATCAGTCTAGCTACTCACATGGAAAGAGACTCAAACATTAAAATAAAGAGACAACTGCAAAAAGAAAAAGGAAAAGTAATTGATAACACTTACAGGAGACTTCTTGCTGTCAGCAGGGCTCTTTATCAGGCTCAAGAGATTGCCCATGGGAAACACAGCTGCAAACTGTTACGTATAAGCACCACCTAACCACCGTCACTGCTTTTATAATGGCGAACAGAAGCTAGCCTCCTTCATTTGCCAATCGGATTCTTGCCTGAAACACCACCTTTTCCTTCTTGAGATGCCCCAGAAGCTCTCACTTAGAAGTATGGACCCTGTACTGTAAGAAAAGTGAATATATGCAAACACCCCCTATCAACAGATGATAGGTAGATACATACATACAAAAATCTTTATAGGAAGTTGATTTATTCTGCTATTAGCAGATTGATTAAAAGTGTTTGCTGGCATACAGATGGCCACAATCTACTCTGGCTTCACCTTGAGTAGAGCTCAGGATCCTGTTCAGTGATTGATACATTAAAGGGTGTGGGGGGAGTGATGCCTCTTCCTAATTTTGTCAGAGATTGCCTATGATACTTTGAGCAAATCACTTAACCTTTGTGTTCTCTGCGTCAATAAGGAATCTGCCCTGCTCAGAGCACTCTGAGATCTATGGACAAAGAGCACTGTAAATACTATGTATTATTTATAGTATTGCCCTATGGATAATAGCAAGCTACAGCTGCTAGAGACAGCAGGGACCTCTGAGCAAGCAAAAAGGCATAAATCTGAATGTCAGTATCCTTAGCATTGTAGCTGGCAGCTGTTTTGTCCTAGGAGAACATTTTGGTGGTTTGTGCTACCAGATGAACTTGCTGTTAGTTCCTCATGCTCCCCAGAGGCAGCTAACACAGAAATCTGGATTTACCATAGCAGCTCATTGGTAAAGCAATTCTGACAGCCTGCTCCCAGCGTGGCTTGTACCTGCTCTTTCCAAAGGAGAAAGATTGGCCATGCAGTGATGCTTCTGCAAGGCAACCTTGCACGCACGCACACATCAGACTGCCAGCTGAGATTTGGCCACTTCTACCCCGACCTCCACGCTGCTTAGGGGAAGTCTCTGTGGACACAATGTAGTGATGCGTAAAAAGCTCCCAAAATAGCTCCAGAATGGGAGGCAAGTAGGCTGGAATACTGCTGAACCTGCTGGGAGGCTGCAGTGCTTTGCTGCAGCACTAAGGCTGCTTCCCTCACCTGAGAGCTCATCCAGAGCTCGAGTGGGCCCTGCACTGTGCTGTCCTCACTGCTGCACTTTGTCCTTGAGCTTGCATAGCACTGAGTAATCCAGGCCTTGTGAGAGGAGCTGAAAGAAAGCAAAGACCATCTGACATGCAAGTATTGATCTCCAAACTTTTGGGCACATTTGCCCTATTTACACCAACTTACTCTATTAAATTCACCATCAAAGGCATTTAGCCAAATGTGGATCTTCCCAATAGCACCAAAACCAGAAACTCACGTATCAGGCTTTCAGGCTACAAATATGCATGTGGATTTATTTGCAAATAGTTTCAAATCTTGTAAGGGTGACTCAGTGCAAATACATTTGTAGCACAACACGTTGTTAAAGTTATACCTTCTCCCTCCAACACTGCACAATGTAAAACATTGTGACTAGATTGTGCCATGAACCTCAATTCACCGATTCATCAAAGGACAAGTCTCCATACTGCTCCCAGTGTCTTTTAGGGTAAATGCTCTGACAGTGAAAAGAAAGAGATGTTTAGAATACGAAAAAAAAATGAAGCCACTAAAATGCAAATTTTATTCACAGTTGGCATGTTTATAAATATATATATTACATTCTTACAATCTACAGTACATTCTATATATAGAGGGAGTCAATCTAAGTGTTTGTGGGAGGGTGGGCGTGTATTAAACTGAGCAACCTAGATTCAGTGACAGGAGACTTCATAATAAAAAGAGGGCAAGGGCTCACTCTGGAAAATAAAGGAAAACTTCATTTTAGTTAGCGCTTTGGCACTTTGCCACTGGTCACCGGAGACTGCTTTTGGACCTCACAAAAATGTCACGGTTTTAGGGCTGGAGGGCACATTGGATTCAAAGAGTAATCACTGAAATCCCACCATATGTACATCCTTATCGGAGGAAAGCAAAAGATAATCATCACCTCTGGGAGAAACAAATGTTATCTACCAAGTTTAGCTGTTCAGGCTTCAATGTTGAATGTGCAGCACTCCTCTGCGACCTTTGAGTGCCCTCTAAATGTGCTGAGCAGGGGTCTAAAGAAGCATGAACAGAGGGAACAGAACAACCCGACCTCTCCTAGGGAAACGGACGGACAATGAGGCAGTTGACGTTGGTGTCTGAGTTCAGCACAAGTTACACTTACCCAAGACACTGGCCAACTTTGGTAAATGACAGCATATAAAGCAAGTACCAGCGTGGTATTAAGATGTCTGTGCTTGGCAAGAGCACACTGTGGAGAAGCAAGTGTGCATGGAAGGGAAGGAGGAAACCACGTGCTTCCAAAGTTGACTGATGCTAGTAAGTGCCCTCAGGATAACAGATGGGGAGTGCTCCAGGGAAATGGCTGGGAATACAAATTTGAAACAGAACAATCAAATAAAGTGGGCTTCTAAAAATAGTTTTTCTCTCAAACTTTCCAAACCAGGCCTTCCTTTATATGAGTGATATTCTGAGTAGAGATAACATCTTCTATTTTACAAATCAAGAAATACTGAAAATTGGCTGGCAAAGTTTATTACCTTGGCATCTACTTAAAAAGAGAGTTTCAGTTTTAACTGTATTTGTGTATCCATCCTCAGTGCTTGGGAGGCAAACATGCTGGTTTGTAAACAGCCCAGTTACTCCTTTTCCCCCTCCAGATTCTTTGGAAACTCCTGACTTTTCAGCTCTGGGAGCTGCTCTGCTCACACTGTTGTTTTTTTTTGTCAGCTTTAAATTCACGTTCATGGATGGTTATCCTCTGCATGTGGCTTGACTGACACGCTCTCTTTGTGGATCTATTTATTCTGAGACCAATTTTTTGCTTTTAACCAAAGCTTGCAATATTGAACAGTAGACCTGTGTGAACTGGTGTTTGTTATATTTATTGATTTCCTGGAAAAGCTCAGAGAATGAGACTGTATTATTTTGCTAAGGTTTTGTTTTTTCATGTTACCATGCGTAAACCCCCCCCCCCCACATCTCTCACTTCCATCTCTTAGCACAGAGAAGACTTGCATTTGAAGAGCTGTCCAAGATCTCTGCTCTCCCAGCTGCTTTTGGGTGGCTTCTTGGGGCTCCATTGAGTTATTATCCACCAGCTGATTCATGTTATCAATATATTTTGCCCCACTACCCAAAATTAAAGGCAGAAGGTGAGTGAAAAACAAACAAACAAACCAAACAAAAAGAGTCTTTCGTGTCCCACTACACATTTTCATGTAATCTCTCCATATAGTTTTTAAGTTCTTTGCACTCCCCCAGGTCCATATCCTGGCAGACCCATTTAATGTCATCCTCACTGCTCATCAAGACTGAGTTGACAGTTGGACACCCATCATCAGAGGAGATGGTGGTAAAGGTGGTGAATTTAACCCGTTTCCTCTTAGAGGTAGGAGAAGTAGTTGGTTCACTTTTCTGTTCTTTCCCTTCAGTGAATGTGGACTCAGTAGACCTGAAAGATTGTCCATTAATATTTTTGGTGGCATTTGTGTTGAGGAGATATTTACTCTCTTCATAGTCCACTTCTCTGTCAATGGCTGTGATACGTTCATCTTGTTGGGATGAGAAATTTATGTGGTTCTCCAGAAGTTCTGTCCTGTTGCTCAGCCCAACCCAGTCATGAGAGTGGCTCATGCCTTCTTGCTCTTCAAAGGGAACTTGTTTGTTTCTGTACTTCAAAGCAAAAGTGACACAATTAATAAGGAAAACCAGAATTGCCAGGCAAAAGACTCCCAGGAGAGCATACATCCCTATCTCCAGGTCACTGAGACCCCTAGGTGTCTGGACTAGGTCATTCTCTTCCAAGTCTCCATCGTTTCTTGGCAAATCCACCTGTGCAGGGAAGCTCGTGAAGTCTATCGGGATGTTCTGCAGGTGGCTGTCATCATCCAGGAGGCTTTCTCTGTCTTCTTTTTTACTTAGAATAGACCTTTGAGTGGTGGTTCCTTTGCCTTGCTCATGGCCCATTGAGGAGCTGTAATACTGGCCATCTCGTTCCCGAGAAGTAGTTTTCTGACGCCGGTCACTGGCATGATTTTCTAGGTGGACACCAGCACCTCTGTGTTTACTGTCATTGATGTTAGGGTTGGCGTCACTCTGCCCAAACTTGACTTTAATGCTACCACTTCCAACAGCTAGGATGCTCTTTCTTTTGGATTTCTGGCATGATTCACTGATCACCATCTCTACCTTCACCAGTGTCCCCTGGCCTTCTGTCTCAGCAGCAATCACAGGCCACTTGAATTTGGGGTCATGGTGAACGGAGACCACCTTCTCATCCAGAGATGTAGCTGACAAGGAGAAGTCTTTGGAGTCATAAATATCCAGGGGCATGACAGATCCATCACTGAACTGGATCCAGCAGCTGATGGTTGCTTCCTATAATATATAAAACAAATACAGGCATACCCAGAATAAACATCAAGGGAAATGTGTTCTGTCCTGGTCTATTCCCTCCTCCTTGCAAGATCCATATACCACTTATAACCAGAAAAGAAATAAAAAAGGAGAGCAGTAAAATTAATACCTTGCCAAGATGTGAAGAGAAATGCTAGCTTAAAACACTCATTGATAATAAGATTTGTTTCCTCAAAGGTGCTTAAAGGGGCTGTATCCCCTGGGCTCTGCAGAATCTACTTCAGCACCATAATAAATTGCATGTCAGAAAGCATTACCAGTGACTGAGATCATTTACTATTGTATATTCAAATGAATAAAAAAAAATTACATTATTTCTATACTGCTTAAAATACAAAGTCTCCTCTTATTACACACAACACACGTTAAAAAATACCTAATATAGCAAGTAGGTCTATGCATGGCTCCATACCTGCAGTCCTGGATTTTTGTCTCTCGAATTAAATAAGCCTTTTGTACAAGCAGGGGAAACCAGTCTTTAGGAAATAGCCAGGGTAATTTTCACGCTTGTTAGCAATTAAAAGCAATACAATAATGAGGTTTAATCTCGTGTCACAGCAATGCGGGCTGTGTATTTCAGAGTGTGTGGAGGCTTACTGAGTCCAAGTGGGTCAGACCTCAGTACTAATTACCTATTGCACATGTGTAATGGTGCAGCATTCCTGGGAACCTTGACTTTTGGTTTCTAACTTGAAACGTTTCAAAGTATTCTTAGATCTCAGAAAACAAGTGCTCACCCATTTCTGAAAACCAGGTCCCGTAAGGACTCTCAAATGGCCATCAAAATGGCCATTCAAAACTGACATATATACAGAGAATAAATATACAGTATTGTCTTTTAAACTGTTTCTAGCACATAGTCATTCACCTGTTCAGATCATGGAGAATAAGCCTCCAGTCTTTTGGGATTGTATTGTGCATAATCTATTGGCCTGATTCTGAAATCCTTACAGCCACAAAGCTCCCCATGCTTCAATAGGAGATTTGCTTCTGTCTCTATTTCAGGACAGAGCCCTAAGACTTTGCTGACACTGTTATAAATCCCAGCTTTGTGTTTATTAATCTTTGGATGTTTCTTGAAGGCCACAGAGAATTTGTGTCATCAACTTTCATCTTCCCACTGTGTTGCTTAAACCTGCATAATCATTTAATAATTTTGCTTTGCTTTGGTTATAGGGATTGTGCTTGGAAAATCATTTACTAAGTAATGGAAGGAATCAGATGCCTTTCAAAATGAAGTCAGTCCCTGAAGGGTGTAAGGCACAAATCTTCCTCGCTGGTGTAATTCTGATCCAATGTTGTTCTGTGTGTACCCCTGCATCCAGAGAGGGATTCATCTACACTCCATTTTTGGGAACTGAAATGTCAGTGCTGGGCAGCTTACTGGGACTAAATGCCATCAACCCCAGCTTTTGGGCTGATTTCAAGGTATTTTATTTAACTCCCCCTTGTCAGCAATGGATTAGCTCACTCATCTTATTTCTAGCTGCCTGGCATTGATTTTTTAACTCCCTGGAAGACTGTGGGAGCCTGATTTTTATCACCCTATAAAGACAGCAGCTCTGCATTATTTCTCACCCTGCTTCCCAAGGATAAGACCCTATGATGAATTAAACCATCTCAACAGTTGGCCAGATTTCAAATGTGCATGTCATGATCATTTACCTTTAAAGCTCGGAACATGTTTAAGTGTTAAGAGCCCAGTGCATCCTTGATGTACGTCCCAGACTGATGGATTTGGGTTGGAAAAAAAGTTAAAATTTCAAATGTAGACAGAAGCACAAAGACAAATATCAAGCAGGGACTGATGGGGACATTTCAAAGCCCAAAAGCCCTTGGTGACTGTTGGCTCCCTAGTACAGGAACTGAGAATAACACGGGGAAAAAAATTAGTTTATGAAATCACAAATCAGGAAATGAGTCAATGATGCTGATTCACATTCTAGTAATGGGTTGGAATGAAAGGGACATTCCCCAGCTTCTAAAAATGCTCACAAAAAGTAACTAATGGAGTTTGGCGTAAGGCATTACACTTCCTCACTTAAAGATGGACTTAAAGGATTGATTTGGATACCTGTGGTGGGAGGCTGAACTTGTCAACCCAGCTGCCTGTATGTCATGTGATCTAGTAGATGTTGGATGGGACAGAAAGGGGGTGTGTGTAAGGAGACTACTGTTGCTTAATTATGACACATCATTGAGTTTCATGCATTATTTATAGGATGCAGCCATGACAGATGGGGGATGCCTGTTTGTTGACTGGGGTTGTTTAGACATAGTGCCATTTTTCTGAGATCTTTGTTTTTCTGTAAGGGCACCTGGTGGCCTTAAATAATAAGTGCCCATAAGGAAAATGTTTTATTAGCACAGTATTAATAAAAATCTGCTTGATTCCATCAGCTTGTAAAGTCAGATATATTGAATCAGAGCGGTGTCTTCTCACAATACAATATATGTGGGCAATAGTACCTGCTTCGGAGACTGGAGCAGCTCTTGTGCTACTGCAGTAGCAAAGATGGCCTTATTGCTTCCTGGACTGAGCTGTAGAGAAAGCGACAATCCAGTCACCAGCTGCACTCCCAGGTCAGTTATTGTCACCTTCTCATCCAGAACTGTCACTGTCTTCTCAGCCAAGATAGCATCTGAAAGGGGGGACAGTATCTGAAAAGAAGAATCAAAGTTAGCAACAGCCATTTTGCTTAGCACCAAGCAAACCAGCTACACAGAGCTGCTGTAATACACATAACTGGTATATATGTTAATGGGCAGAATTACTCTTAGCAGACAGACATTATTAAAGTATAATTAAAAAATGACTAGTCACATTTTGTAATCTTCTGCAATAACAGGGTACCACGCATATTTGAGGCAGTTTAAAAGAAGCATTCTTTGAACGTAACTTTCTTTCAGGTTTTTTCCCTCCACAGCTTTATGTGCATCTGCTGGAGCACTGAAGACCCAGAGCTTTAGAAAGTCATTCAGAAAATCTTTATAGATTTTGCAGAAAGTCAAAAATCTCAAATCCCATTTCTCCAGCCCTGACAACCTCCATTATTGACAGCGTGGTGGCTGTTTTCTGGTTTGACAGTCGGAGGTGATGAGCATGTTTGGAGAGCTAGACTTTTTTTCCTTGTTCTGGTGCTTGTTAACACATTTTCTACTTTGTAACCTCCATCTTATTTTTAATCAATCTCTCTTATTTTTTCCTTCTCCTCTGGGACTCCCTTTTCTAGGCTACTATTTCTTTCCACAGCATGTGAAAAGCTGCCGATGAGATGATGCATAGGTGAGTTACTATGCATCGTAGTAACTCACTACGGGTGTTACTTCAGACACAACACCCATATGCCTGTGAGTTACTCCAGAGTGAGGGTGCTAAGGCACAGCCACATATACAGTGGTACTTGTAGGCCATAGTCTAAGCCATATAGGCTGAAACTGATGAAGCTAAATCTGCACCCCTGGAGAACATAATGTAGTTGTCACTCTCAGTCAGTGTTCTGAACATCATTCTAGAAATGCCAATTATTTATTGCTTTGTGCATATTCTGAAATATATCCTAATGTTTATATTCCGAAACACATGCCTTGAGCTTGCCAGGTGTGCAGGGATTTGATCCGAGGGGACTTATATTCCAGCCTCAGCCCAGAACTTGTTAATTTTTATTTTATCTTTGCTCTGTCAATGTAGGCTTTGAGAAGACTGAGCTGTTTCACCAGCTGCATTGTGATAGCCCATATACTGACTCCAGGTTCAGAAACACCCTTAGACAAAATTAACCAGAACTTCAGTCTACATTACTTTGGGGCACAAGATGAGAGAAAACCATCTCTGTGTCCCAGTCCTTGCTGCAATTCTGCTCCATTCTGTTGCTAATGCAAGAACCTGCTGTACACCTCAGCTCCCGAGGTGGTGGGTTAATGGAGGAGAAGGGATAAGTAATTAATTTTCCCTACCTGAATCGTTGTCATTCCAAGTTCCTGCCCCATCAAAACCTGTCCGTCCTGCAGCTTAGCAATTCTTGGCTCCTCCACCTGCATGAAGTCACTCACCAGGTCGGTAATGTCAATCTGCCAGTCAGAACCCAGTAAATAGTTCAGCTGGCCACCAGGGTCTGGGGCTTCAGCTACAAACTGCGTGAGGACTCGCACCATCGCATGTTGGTACTGAAGAGCACAGCCTCTTCCCTTACGTTCATCCTCTTCTTCATCATCGCTGTCCCTGGCTGGTCTGGTAGGACACCACAAATGAAAAAGTAATTTAAACTGGTGCTGGGAGTTGCTTCAACAAGGGGCCTTTGCCCGTTTTGGTCGCTCTGCTGAAGCTGCTTCCTTCAGTGCATTTCTGAAGTAAGCCAGGTTCCCCCACTTTAATCCTATTTTCCTTGTTCATAACTGAGACCTCCAAGCTGCCTAGATCTCCAAAACAGCTGCTGAAATCACCAACTGGCCTGTTAACTTTGGTACCATACTGTCCTCTCCAAATATCTCTCAGTATTTTCCATGTTGAGTCCTTACTTTCATGACCTTCTCACTTTTTTCTTTCTGGACCTTTTCATAAACATCTTTGTGTTGCCATGGAAATCTCCTCTTCCCATATGCCATTCAGGTTGAAATCATGTCTCCATCAAAATCCCCAACTCTTTGCTGTGATATTAACAGAAACCTGGTAATAAATGATGTCTTCATAGGTAGGTGGGAATAACAAGCACCTACTTTATCAATTTGTTCTTAATAACACTGACAACAGACATAAACAATCTAGATCTGCCTACATCCATCCTCTGCCTTGTCATCCACAAACCACTGACTTGTGGGCACGGACAGAATCTTTACAGCTCTAGTTACCAGTGTCCTGACTCCGGAACACTGATCAGTGCCACTGGACCTTACAGTGATACGAAACAAGTATGTACTAGTTGTGATCATTGACAATGAATAAATTAACTGGCACAACCTGTGAACCAGGCTGCAGATCAACCAGCCTTGCCAGAGCTGGTCCTTATTGATGTCTTCCTGCTGCCTGATGGCCGATCCTGCCGAACTTGACCAATTTGCTCTTCCCATCCTAGTCACTAGCACTACACGAGGAAATTGATTTCCAATGTAGGATCATGCAACCTGCATCTTCATTTCCCTCATAAGTCCACTGCAGGAGCCTATTGAATAAATGTCTGCTTGACCTTCAAATTTACACCGGAATTGCATTAATGCCAAATAAGCATGTTCAGATCTACTGGCCCTGACAGGACTTTGGCAAGTGCACATCCCAGAATGAACATCCTCTAATGAAACCTACCTCTTATTAGAAATGATGGGGACTCTCCACCCCTTGATCTGATTTAGTTCTGTGTCAGAGACCTCTATCTGCAGCGGGAGACGAGGAACCCAGACTGTCATTTCTAAAGGGGCACTCAGATGCTGGTAAGTGAAATTAACTATGACATTCACTTTGCCTTTCATTTCCTTCCCGTTGACAAAGACATAGTCACATCTGTCAGAAACCTGAAGAAAGGAGAAAGAATAAGAAATTAGTGAGTCTCTTCACAAATTATAAAGTACACCACACACTGGGAAAGTGAGTGGAAGAAAGAGAAAGGATACAGGTTTAAAGTAGTTCCAAGTTCAGAGGACATCTAGGGAAAACAAGAAAGGTGACTGGCATGACCCCTTAACAGCCTGTATAATCTGGCATCATTTTAAAAGGCAGGCTTTTTCTGCTATAAACATTTTCCAGTATAATTTAAGATAAAAGAACAGCTTCATTATGTTCTTAATTCCCACTCTAACACTAGAATAGTCCTCTCCCCATGGCTCAGACTCTATTCTCCTCCTCCTCCTCTACTTTGCGTGCAGTCCGAAGAATACCACATACCCGTGGGGAGGAACAGGTAACTGCCCATATACAAACCTGAGTAGGGAACAGATTTTTCTAGTCAACCCCAAATTGGGACAAAAGGTTCTTCAGGAGTCCCATTACATGTGCCAGGGCATGGGCTGGTCACATCTACCAAAAACCAATCACAGGGAAGAACTCACTGATGCCCAGTGGTGTTGTTCACTGGTGCAGAACACCATCTCAGCTGCAAGCCTGACACAAGTCTTACACAGTGTTCTGCTCAAGCTGGTCCTGATGTCATTTTATTTATTACCTGCAGTTTTGGACATCAATATTGCCAAGAGTTACTAAATCTCACTCAAGCAATTTAGCAGCTATTGCAAGGATCTAGGTGAGCTGGCAGGATCTGTTCATTACAGCTGGCTAAAATATATGAGTAAATGTACACGTCCAATAATTTATTAACTACCACTTTACTGTGCTGATGATCTGAAGGAATGATCTATTAAAACTCTGAACTCTTTCACAATCCATTACAATCCAAACCTTCTATTCCATTCTGTAGATGTATTTCATATTTCTAACTCCAGAATGCATAGTCTCATACCCATCTGAATTTAATGCCATTTTCTCCTTTTTTGTTTGAATGCTAAATGAATTTAAATAATATTTAAATATCATCAGCTTTCGTAGGATAATTTGCATTCCTAATATTATTATCTTTAAACAACAACAACAACCCCCCTTGCAGACAGATCCACAGCAAATCCATTTCCACCCTTGCTTGTTTGAGCACGTGATAACCAAAAAAGGTTATCATGACTTGCAATGTCTCTCTTTGGAAGCAATGGCTATTCTAAGGTCAAAATCTTATAGTAGCCATTGGTTTCAGCAGGAAGGTAAGGAGTTTATTCATAGGAAGAATTATGGTTTTGGGGATTTTCTCATGTTTAGCATGTTTTACATTCGCTCTTAACAGCTCCTGTGAGGATCCCATCTCATTGTGTTGCACAGAAATAAAACCTAGTTGCTATCAAAAAAGCCTCAGAGCATGGGGCTGTGCAACACAGGGAAAGGACCTCACAGGAGGCAGCTGAGGACAGACAAATCCTGCTCCAGCTGGGGCCTGTGGCACTGCTGTAATATCCACTTCATCATAGTGTTCATCCAAACTGGCCTAAGCTGAAGAAGAAGAGACTCTGCAAAACTCCAGGAGAAGCTTCATAAGCATAAGGCATAAGCATATTTCCCTTCTGGGAGCAGCATGTCTGGGCAGCAGAAGGAGAGCAGACGTTATTGGAGTATCCTTGCAGAAGGCACACTAATTTAAGTGTAGTCTTTTCCGGGTGAGAGCTACATCATACTTCCCACCTGCAAGGTCTAACAGTCTGTCTGATGGGCAGGAAGTCAGAAGACCTTCAGCCAATACCTGATACATTTTCTCCTCCCACCCCATGGGGTACCTTGGTAAGTGGAAATCGTCTATTCCTTGCTGGCACTGCATTTATCCCTGTTGCCTTTTTGTATTTTACGTGCTCTCTTCAGACCAGACAACTCACCAATGCACTATAACCCGTCTACTGCTTCCTACCTCTCCTGTTTCGCTGCAATGCCAGTGAGAATTAAAACTCGGCAAAGCCTCAAAGTGCTGATTCCCACCCAAGAGGCAACAGATCAAACCTGGAGGCAAAGTGGCCCTGAGGAAAACATTTTGCCTGGGAGCTGATTGCCCTGAGGTCCTTCACCTGTCTCTGTGCTCTGCAAGCTGCACCATACCTACAAGTGAAGGGCCTGAATACAGGGATTTACTTTAGCGGTACATGGGGCCAGGTAATAGCTTTCAGTGTGACTTCCTCATCACCTCTGCTTCCAGCTAGCAACACCTCATATTCTTGAATATTAGCTAGTTAACACATCAGGCAATTAAATGTCTCCATGGGTGATGAACCTAAGACTGAAACCATCTCCTAGTGATTTGAGGTAACAGGTAAACTGTGTCTTGCAGTAAGAAAACCATAGCTGGGGGATGTTTCCAAACACTGTAGAGAAGAGGGCTGAGCCCTGGGAGCCCTGTCCCCAACAGAGCCCTTCAGCCTCCCCTGCATGTCTCTGCTCTGCACTGAGCAGTGGCTTTTAAAGCATCCACCGACAGCACAGGGGGGATTTGGCTGTTGTTTTTATTAGACTGTGTGTGTGTGAAGAGCAGCACACAGGGACTGGAAAAAGGCTGAGACTCTCCCATGTAACAGAGGTAACTGCTGTATTATGCTAGCAAGAGATGGGAATCAGACTCTCAGATTTTCAATTCATTAAAGCTCAAGCAATAGCAAGAGACAGAAAATTTGGCAGGCAAACAGATCTCAGTTCCAATTTTATCAGGGTGTACTACAGAAAAAGAGAGTTAAAAAAAGAATCCATCCTTGAAAACCTACTATATGAATGATTCAATAAATAGCATGACCTTGTGCTTTCAGGATTATGATTTATAAAACAAACTGATGGTCAGGAAAAGAATGACTACACTTGGGATACCCATTTCTGCTGTTTTCCTTTCTGTAAGTGGAGACGGCAACAACTATGAGCTCATTCGGTTCCCAGCCAGCCCTTCACTCTTTGAATGAATAAGCATCACTGTTCACTGCAGTTTGCATGCAGTCCTAACAGAGAAACAGCAAAACATGGTGCAGAGTACAGTACATTCTCATAAATCAGGCCAAGACATTCAGTAACAGGTCATCAATAGAAAGGCAGATTAGCCATGTCCGTGTTACTACAGACATCCGAACAATTTATCTTCCAGCACAAGAGAAAGACTAAGAAGATGTAGAGAAAGAAGAAAAACTGAGTTTCTCCATCTCCTTTGAGTTTTCTAAGCTGTTTGTTGGAAATGAATGAATATTTATTGAAATGAGTTTGGTGGGACTCAGCTGAGCAGGACAGATTTGCACATGAGCACAGACCATCCATCGCAGCTCAGCAGCTGGCAACCTCTGGGCAGTCCTCAGGGCTGACACAGGGGGAGAGAGCGATGGTTCCCCCTCGCACACCTCCTCCATGTTAATGTTGATGGGGGCAGCATAGAGAAGCTTCTGCTGCCACTGCCTTTTCTGAGCCCACATCTCCTTTTCAACCTGTAACGGATTTCAATTCCTTGCTATGTCAAGCAGCTCCTTTTCTTTAGTGCTAATTCTCATAAACAGCCTTTAAGTACCAGCCCTCCTCTCTGCTCTCCAGTCCTCGCTTTCCACGCCTCACCACACACAACAGCAACGGCTGTGGTTCAACTTTATTAAACGCATGAATGGAGCCACTGCACATACCCTTGGATATGTGTGCGAGCCAAAGAGAGGGCCTGCACTAAATCAACAACAGCTCCCTGACTGTGAGCTATTAAGGGAATTATGGGGTTGCAAAAGCTTGGTCTCCACAGTGACAAATTTCAGAACACTATTAAACACATTATAAAATGCAGAAGGGGAACTACAAAGAGCTGGAGCAAGGTGGGTGATTTGTAGGGAAAAAAAAATCTGTTTTCTTTCCAAAATCCTGCAATTCCACGTATATCTCTTTTTCCTTTCCTCCTACCTTTGAGTATTGGCATCTCAGGGACAGCAACTTGGTTTTCAGTGAAGGTGATAAGCGTTCAAGAGCAAAAGAGTAGATTTTCCTTTACTGCTAATGTAGTGCTGGGATACACCTCTCTGTGTTATGACCACTATAATTCAAGGGCATTATAATGCCATTAAGCCCTTCTGGTGCTGTGTTCCCTTGCTGAAGCCTTTCTGGGCTTTCTGTCACTGGAGCTTTTCATACAACCACACTGAGCTGACTGCCATTAATTAAGGGAAGCTGTACTTAGTGCTCACAAGATGCTCTAGAAATCCTCTCAATACAGGGGACTTTTATCTCTTGAGGGAAGTGGGATTTGAATGGCTTTTTTTGGGCATGAACTTGGTGGGTTATAAAAGTGCTTTGGGTTTCATTTGGCTCCTGCAGCTCCACCTCTTTTTTGTTGAACAACTCAGACAGCTTTCTGAGTCACATACATGCATCTCACCTCCCTGCACCAGGGCAGCAGAGGGCAGAGGCCCATTCCTTACTGCCAACACAGCACAGAATTAGGAATTAGATTTCTAAGTGCGCCATGTCTGTACCAAACACGTGGCTTCTGGCAAGCTGGGTGTCGAGTTCAATCATCACTACTATAGAATGTGCAAAGTGGAGTATTTCAAATGCGCTCAGCATTGCATTTAATTCAAACCCTTAGTCCTATTGTCAGAAGAGGGAATAGAGTTAAGTCACTGCTGCCCCCTTCCACAAAATCCTCACTGTAAATTCCTTCAGCAACTCTCTACATGGGGTACCCCAAAACTGAGCCCAAAACTCAGCTGATCGTCCCGCAACTGTGCAAATGATGAGGCTGTGTCACTTTAACACAGGATTGTTTCCTTGGCAAACAAATACTGACAGAAAAGAAGTCGGGCATTGCTGGTCCAAGGCATATTTTTATAATAGAAAACTTTTTTTATAATAAAAAACTTTTTATTATAATTTTTTTATAATAAAACCCATTTTATAATAAAACTTTTAAATGTTTACTTTTAAAGCCTGTTTGTGTTATTTGAAAAGAAGTCAGCTCTGTCCTTTAAAGCATCCCACATTCTGTACGTTCTTCAGGTGCGATCACAAGCAACAGAAATTAGTTTTTATTGATTTCTCTTATTTTATTTCACCGTTTGCTAGACTACCTGTGGAACAAAACACCGAATGCTTTGAAGCCTTGTATTAGCGGGACTTCAGCCAGCCTAGGAAAAACATGGAAAGAAGCAGTAAGGCCCCTCATAAATCACACACAATCCATATCCTACTGACCCCCTGGCATCCAGTTCTCCAGTGAACATTATTCCCATCCCTTTCCTAAAAGGATTTTACTGCTTTTCCCATTACCCTTTTGCAGAGGCTGTATATGGTAGATATGAATCTGTGCGGCTGACTATTCCTTTGGTCCCATAAACCCCATGTTAGCTCTGGGCTGAATAGAATGCAAAGATCTAATGGGAGGGAGGGTAAGAGGAATGCACATCATAACTCCCAGAAGAGGTACCCAGCATTTCACTCTTAGCTCTCAGAAATAGCTTTTAATAGCCTTTTCACACCACATTATCATCATTAAATTCCCATGGGATAACGGTAAAACCCTCACAGGAAACTGCTTTTCTGCTACAGTAATTCTGTCGAACTCTTACAAAGTCACAGCTAATAAGCCTTTGAAAATAAGATGCACCTAGAGCAGTTCTGGTTTAGGCATTTCAAGGGTGGTCTATTAGGAAAGTGTCTGATATTTCCATGTAAAATCTGTATTTCAGAAACACTCTGGGACTCTAGTCCCCAGTGAATGTTCTGTCAGTGATCCTTCCCCCATACGAGCATTCTTCTTTTATAATATACGCTTCAAACAAAGCCCTGCCACCTTGGCAAGCTCATGGGATCTCCTCTGATTTAGCACTGCACACATTTTCCTTGGTCTACCAGCATAAATGGTGGTATTTAGTAATGTAAGTTATGTTAATGAGCCCTGCCTAAATCACTGCTGTCAGAAGAAGAATGGGGGAGTCTCTTATAACCATTAAAATCGAATGAGGAGGGAGATAAATAAGCAAAACCAGCTCATTTGAGCTATAAAAGACTCCAGAACACAAGCTGCGTACCAAGGCACAAAAGGATGAGGCCATTATTAGCTCTATAAGTCACTTATAAATGACTCAGGGGAGGCGGAGTCACCTTTAATCACCCGCGCTTAACCTGCAGCGCTGGAGTGAGATTCGTTACTATGATAACTGAATCCAGCCTGAAATGATGCAAGGCAAAGATAAATGACTATAACAAAGAAGCAACACAGGGGGTACATCAGCCCTAAGCCCACTATATGTCCCAAAAAGTGACCTAGGATTCTGTGAGGATCCCAAGTTTGAGAAATCTCTGTCCTCAGACCTGATGGCAGCAGCAGAGCCGTTAACTACCCTGGATGCTGCTGGAATTAGGAACAACCACTGAACAGCTGCTCTTGAGGAATAACTAAAGCACCTCCTGTGTTGCAGAGAAAAGGAGATTCTTATTTTCCTCCCCCAGGAAGAAACAGTAAAGGCAAATGGGTATTGCATCGAGTTTAGGGATGCTCTTCCCATTCCTCAGTCAGTGACTTGCATGTTCAGCAGGGTGAGCATCCCAAGCCAGGCTGCTCCACAGCTGCTGGAAGGAGAACGACTTGTCTTGAACCCTAACGTCTGGATTCCAGACAGACATTAAATCCAGCATCACCTTGACAGCTTTCCCCATGTGGGGGGATGTACACTGCATAAGGTCTTCTTAATTTTAAATATTTTGAATTTTGACTGTGAGTATTGAAGTATCTGCCAAAATAGTTGCTAAACGATGAGCTGTGTTCATAAGGCTTTATACCTCATCATCCCTTTATACTGCTTCTCTGCTCTGTGCAGAAAGGTTGTGTGTCCTTTACAGGAGGTGACAAGTGACACACCTGAAGTTACAGAGTCAGAAAAACCAGAGGGTGCTCTCAGATTTGAAAGTCCCCACCTTCAAAGTGTCCACACTTTCCTGCTGTGTTTTTCCTAATGCAGCATGGCACCAAAAAATGCTGTGATCCACATCTGTATCTGCTTTTTTACCCAGAGACAAATATCTCCCTTAGTTTCTAAGGGTCTTAAGAGCTTATTTCCTGCTAGGCATTTCCATAGTGTCATCATGGAAACACACCTAGCACTGCTCCAGAGGAAGTTCAGCAATAAACAGACACTAGCAGAGACCTGTGCAAATGAAAAATGGTTTTTTTTTACTGCACTTTTCCACCTGAAGCACATCACAGTGGATACTGATTGAGAGAACTCTGATACAAATTAATTTATATTAAATTCTTTAGTTTGTTCTACAGCTTTGTGGCAAACATCAATATATCACCCTCAGCAAAATGCACCTGAGTGCGATATGCAATGGCACGTTTTAAAAGGACTTACAATTCTGGACAAACATTCAATTCCAGCTGCAAGTTTAATACTGACTTTGTGAAGTTATGGGTCTGACACAACGTTTGCAGGGTGTTGGTGTTATCAACTGAGAAATCCCCTCATTGAAAGTCTCTCCTCAGGAATCACCTTCTGGTTTTTTTAAATCGAGATTTGGTGCATAAGATTTTGGTGGATTTTTCCCTTCCATATAGCTTTTGCACCCATTTCCACAGTAAGAACAGTTAAATTTATCTCTATGCAGTGGATATGCACAGAATCCATACATTTGTCAAGGATGTAGTAAGAGAAGAGCAGCCGCCATGCAGTCATCATGCAGACACATCACTAACGCCCCTTACACACCATGCCTAAGTACCTGCCTAAGGAATAACTGCAGTCTGGAAAGAGCTTCATCCTTGTCCCCAATCTGCCACGATGCACAGGACAGCCAGGAGCCACCTGGGATGACGTGTTCCCAGAGCACATGGGACTCTCCTATGGGACAGGCAGTAGAACCGCCTGGAGGATGAATGCTTCATTTCACGAGGGCTTTCAAGACACCTACATTTGGTTTAATTTTTGGGTCATGAAATGCAGTTTCATTTCAATTTCAAATGATTAGAATTATGTAAAGATATCATAACATCAAGATAAAATGTTATTTTAAAATGAAAAATCAAAACATTTCATTTTGGAAATGTCAA
Source organism: Ara ararauna (assembly GCA_028858755.1). NCBI lineage: Eukaryota > Metazoa > Chordata > Aves > Psittaciformes > Psittacidae > Ara > Ara ararauna. Next base: position 10,625,466 of record CM054387.1, on the reverse strand, counting down.
AACAAGATGTTTCTTTGACACAACAGGAACCTGCTAGCATCCTTTTCTTCCCTTTTCTGTCAGAGATTAAATTCCTGGGAAATCAGCATAATTTCATGAAGCCGTTTTACAGAGCTACAAATCTGACGGAATATATTGTGCCAAATTTTCCCCAATAAGCCATAATCAGCTGGGGCCAAAATCAAAACAAAACCTTCACAGTGAAACTCTGCTCAATTAAAATCCAATCACATGAAATCTGGAGTACCTTTAGCACAATGAACAGTGCTATTCTCATTTGCAGAAAGGAAAGTAAAGGCACAGAACAGGCTTCCTCAAAGTCTGGGATTAATTCCCAACTCCATCACACACTTACTAGGTGACTGTGTAATTTATTGAGATCCATATTCTCAAGGATATTGAAGTGTTATCTCCCACTAAACTCAAGGGGAGTTTGGTGCTTAAATCTCTTTAAGAATCTGGGCTTTAATCTCCCTTTGATGTATTTGTAAATTGAGGATACTATCCCCTTGTTTTACAGGGATTTTGCAAAGCTTAATCTAAAGGAAACAAGAGCAAGCTCAGGTGCTAGGGTTACACAAGTACATCTTTCTCTTGCTTGAAATTTGTCTGTAGTTAGAGGGCAGTCCTTCACTTTTTTCGCCTGCACCAGCACTCGATCACAGCCACACCAAGGGCACAATACAGTTCTGTGGCACATGGTGTTAAGGGTGAAGCTGTGTCTGTGGCAAGCAGGCAATGCAAAGAGAAACCAAATGGCTCTATTCACCCCTGCAGTTCTCCACTCCTTTTGCTGCTATGGCCATCCCTCATTTCCTGTTGGCTAGGCTGCAACTCCTGCTTTCCAGCTGGAAAAGGAAGGTGGTGACTTCCTGTCCACCTGCTGCTCTTGGTGTTCAGCAAGCAGGGATCCTGCCAGCACAGGATAAGCAGAAGAACAAGAGATGGCTTTGGTGTCTGTGCCTCTAAGTCAGTGAGACATGAGAATGTCAGCACTGTCATGCAGGAGAGCAGATAGGCAAGCACGGTCTGACATCTGGCCAGAAAGATACTGGACTCAACCCATCACCTCGTGCTTTAGATTTCAGAAGCCACAATTGTTTGTAATGAATGTGTCAACACCTTCTTGCCGATGCTAATTAAGCTACATCTCCCTGTTTCTCTCTTGATCGGAAAACCACAGGTACTCTGTAACACTCACTGTATCACTCACTGCAGGCATCCAAGCAAAGTAGGAGAAAAATAAACACATCCAGTACCCCAAGCTTTTTATTACTAAACTAAGAATGGCATTTCTCCCCTCCTTCCAGGAAAGCTTAAAGAGGAGCAACAACAATAGAACAACACTGCCTCACACTCAGGAAAAGAAAGAAGACACACAGGCTACTTGTTTGCGGGTAATAAATACCTGACTTCCAAGTGAAGCAGAGCATATCAATAATGTGACAAATCAGACAGACCAAACACTGTAACCACGCTGCAAAGGGGATGGTCAGTCTTCCTCAATTGTCAGATCCAGTCAGTGAAGCAACGTGGGAGAGAGGATGGTAACTGAGAGCACATAGCCTGAAACGGCCTGTTCCAAGGCCTGCTCATACTGTATGCCAAAGCCACGCCTTTGGGAGCAGCTGGGAGGAAAACAGGCAGAACTGTGTGCACAACAAATCTGACCGAACACATAGGAAGGCAAGGTATTTTATGGAATTCCTGTATTCAACCAGGGCAGCTGGAAGACCTCAGGAGATGCTGAATCTCCCCATTGCAAAAAGGACTGGTAAAGGAACCCTGGCAGTGCCAGTGTGAAGCAGTCCCACTGTTCCCAGCACACTGGAACACTTCAGAATCCAAACACTGATGTCAGACCCAGACTGTGAAACAAAAGAACCAGCAGCATTAACCTGCAGTCAGTAACTCTGATTTTGTCTATAATTACCATGACAGTAAAACTAGGTGTGCAAAGCATCTAACTGTCACATCTAGGATACTTTATACTCCCCTTGTCTATAGGAAACTAGAATCCCTGGCAACTCCTTTCTGTTCCACATGCGATCCCACCTGCAATTCAGCTGAAGCCATCAAGTCTCATTCACAAATGGCCAAAAATATTTATATTGGCTACCATAATACTGATTTTGCACTGCCTTGTCCTATATTAAGCAACAAATCTATATCTGGATGAATTTACCAGGTATGTGTGTTTTATTCCCTCATATGCTGATCGCAGAAAGTATGTGTGTAACTCTCTCTGGCATCCACCAGGTTATTCCTCAGTGAGGTATGGTTTCAGCAATGTGGAGATCACTCCCCTTTTACAATCATGAAGTCCACATACTGTAGCAACACTCTACAGTCAGAGACGAGACCCCTGCTACCCAGTGATGTTCCTTTCACACAGCTCTTACGACATCTAACCAAGGCAGGGAATCAGACTTCTATTTATTGTTTGAGATAGAGAGTTGAATCACACAGAGATCAGAACACATGCCTAAGGTTTCCCAGTACATGTGTGACTCAGCCCAGAAATGATTCCCAAAATCCTGGGCTCTCCTACCACAGTGCCCTGTTAAAGCAAACCAGGGCAGACTCTGCTGTGGCAGCGAGGAGTTCCCTTGACCCCACTACCTGTGGGAGCTCCACACTTCTGCTATTGGCACACACACTGCCTGCCATGCTCTTGGCATCTTGTGGCTCAGCAGCTGTGGTACCTGTTATCTTTTGGGTGATACCCTTGCAGGATCATCACATAGCAGATGTTAAGAATTGGACTGTCTGAATCTCTGCAATATTTGCTTAGAACATTGTTTTCATTGGCTATGTTGAATTTTCTTTTTTGGCACTGCCATCACATACATTACAATTACGTTAACAAGCTTGTCTTTCTAAAGAACTCCTGGTTTTCTCTTCATTACCCTGAGACACGTTTCCAGTCATTTCTCATCTATCCTTACGAGGTCATTTTTGATATACTGCACAAGTGCAAAGGAGAGCTCTCCTTCACCAGCAAATTCAAATGACTATTACATATACACTGCTTTTGAGGGTGTAGGTGGGATGGAAGTGAAGTATGCATGATGTGCCGAGTAGTGTGTACCACAGCTCCTCCGCACGCCCTGCTGCACAGCGTAAGATCCCATGGCTGGGCAAGCTCTGTGTTTCAGCTCCCCTAGCTCAGACTGGGCTCCTAACTCAGGAGGTCCCCAGCTCAATTCCCAGATTTGAGTACAAAAGGCCTCTGAAAGTCACTGATAACCTACAAACCATTCATATCGTATTCTGAGACTTGTGTCTGTTACTCAATTGAGAACACGGCATGATCTAACACTGACTCCAATTAAATGTATTTTCTCTCTGTTAGAAAAAAAAAGATCCTCTTTTACAGGGTTTTCACAATTTTATGGAAAACTACTAAAAAACTAGAAAATGAATAAAATATAGAAGTTCTTTTCAATCAACTGAAGCAAAATGAAATTACCACCCTTATTGTGGCTTTAAGCATGACTGCTATGAAACTTGCTGCTAGTTTGGTCCAGCAAAGAGAAGAGACATAAAGAAGGCAGCTTAAAAAACATTTTCTTTAAGGCTATAAGAGAAATGTAAACCTTTATAGACCATTTTTGACTTCTAAACTAGTTAGAAAAAGGCACTGGGCTGACATATTCTCTGCCTCTCTGGATTCACACAGCTTTCATCTCCATCACTGCACTGCAGGCTGGAAGCACTGCTATTTATTTTTTTTGGACAACATTCTCATTTTTCCAGTTCCCAAGAAATCTATAGACAGGGATTGTCAGTTCTAATTACACAGCTCGTGGTGCAGCGACAGGTGGTTACTGAAGACTCAGAAATGACACTTGGACATTTGCAAATGGATTATAAAGTTTGGCCTGTGTTCTTGACAAAAACAGTCATGAAGGAAGGAGAGCAGGGGAGTGGGGAAGGCTACTGCATGGGACTGGGAAGACCTGGTTATGTTGGTTCCTCTACCAATACCACATGTGCAATGTGCACCTGCACTATAGGCGTGCCAGTCCTCAAGATGGGAGATTGTAGAGATTTATAACATATCTAACCAGCTGAGCACTAAAAGCAATAGATACGTATGCACAGTGCTGTGGCCACGATTTTACCTTGTTCCATAGAGTACAGCACTGGGTAGACTCACTAGCTTGGGCATCTCTGTGCCATAGGCCATGGCATGCCATAGACATTGCAGGCATGTCTCTAGCCCTCCAGCAACAAACGGGATTGCATGGTCAACAATCCAATCTTTAGTAGAGTCATTTACTATCCATTAAGTGGAGACAATCACACTTCTCTATTTCATAGGACAATCTTTGTGATTGGAGCATCAAGGATGCAATATTTCTGCCGAAGGATTTCATCCAAACCTCAGGCTTTTCTCTGACTCTGGTAAGCTTTCATTCTGCCATAAAAGGGCCAGGACTTCTGCCCTCAGACAAGAAGTGTCCTACTCTTCTAATTTCTTTCCAAAAGAGTTATGGGTTATACATAAATTTTCATTAAGGACACCACTGAGAACTGATCTGACCTAAGCCATGTATGAGACCAGACCTCTGCAGACTTGAAGGAGGTGAGAGCCACACAGAAGTGAACAAAAAGACCCTGCAGTGAGAAGAGAATACCAAGATGAAAGGAGAGGAATTTGAACTCTTCACTGCTCTCAGACTTCAGTGTCCCACAGCCACAGATCTGCAGGCAACTCCTTCAGTTTAGCCATGTCTCAGCTAGTACTTAATAGAACAATGACCTATTGCTGCTGAAATTACCTGTGTAACTTACACACCATCCTGAGCGAGGGTACTGCATTTCAGTCACTCCAATGCCGGGAAAAGGAGATTACATATGTTTAGCAATGGCAGGCTTTACAGCTACAGGAACAAAGAGATTTCAATCTTGGTAACAGGATGACTTCAAAGAGTTTTAAAGATCCAGTGCTCTTTCTGATACTGAGTTTGTACAGGCAAAGCCTAATTCTGTTCCTCTGGCAAATATTCAGCAAGACATCCACCATTACCACTTAGAGGAAAACAGAGAAATCTGTTGCAATATACATACACTCATGCATGCATGCCAGGCTCTGGAAAGTTGGCCAGCACCTTGCAGTGACTGGAGAAAATAACGAAATAGCAAAGCATGAAAAATTTCTCAAAGAGACCTAAGCCTTTTTAAGCCAAAAATCACTTGCAGAGAAGCATATATCTAAGCAGGACTGTGCTCCAACAGCAGAGCAGCAGCCATAATAAACAAATGCCAGATGAAAGCTGGCATGAAGCAACATGGACAGGCCAAAATGCCAGGGAATGTTTTCCAAACACTTGCTGTCAAAGTGACTGCAAAGTTTGTATTGGAACAGGAGCACCCTTCCCAACTGGAGCAGTGGGCTGAGGTGCTGAGCAATGAGGGGATTTCTGTCCTCACTTGACTCACTAACACAACCGTCTCTTTCTCCAGTTGCCTATTTCTGAAGAACTGAAGATAAATGAGTTCCCAAGCTGGACTGCAGAATGGCACAGGGCTGTGAGCTCATCACCCCTCACACTAGTAAGCTGTGACACATGAAGGTCAGACTGTGACCATACTTGCATGAGCTGCAGAAGACTGGCATGGCTAGGGGGGTCCACTGCCTGATACACTTGCTTTTAACAAACTCCTCTCTGCACCTTGCTTGTTATCAACCAAGATCCAGACAGGGCTGTCTGTCTTCTCCCACTCTGCTAGGGACTTGCCCTCCTTGCACTCATTTAAGGAAGATGTCACACTCTCAATGCCTTCTGATTTCCTTTTAATGGGGAAACAGCAATGAATCAAGTGGTGCATGCATATGTGTGTGTATGCATGTGCGCATGCATATGTACACAAGGCCAAAGCTGGGAACAGGACAGGTATGATCCTGGCATTCCCAAGTATTCCACAGACTGGGTAGTAGTGCTGTTTCCGTCAGGCTAAAAAGAAAGTATTACCTTTATCATTCTAACATGTCTCCCACCATCTGCAAACACCACTGCTACTGCCGCTTACCTTTCATTTTAAATCTCTAAACAAGCCCCTCATGATGGCGCAGATCTAAACCCCTGCTCCTCCAGTGTCTCTCTGTGGACAGAAATAATCCAAAACCATTTGCTCCCCACTGTGAACAAAGGTCATTATTTTGACAAATTAGTTAAATCTCTCTCACTCAGCAATGATGACCCTGAATTATTCAGCATGCATCTGTCTTCTTGCTTACAAAAACGACCTGTAAAGCAATAAGTGTATTTTCCTTGAACCACTTCTTAAAGATGTAAGACAGTCTGGATTCACTCCAATGCCCCTTGAAGTCAATGGGAGTCTTTCAGTTAATTTTCATTTAATTAATTAAATTAAATTTGCAGATGATGCCAAGCTGGGAGGGGCTGTAAGTACACTGGAGAACTTCTTTAAAGTTCAAAATTACCTTAATAGAGTAGAAAATGGTCTGAAATAAATAGATGCAATTCGAGGAAGGCAAGAGCAAAGTATTAAGATGGATAAAAAAACTTGAACACAATATAGGATGGGGAAATATGGGAGAAGGGAAACACGCATTTCATCTTTGTTCCTCAGAGTCAATATTGATCACAAAAGCAAAAATATGTCCCGTTACACTGGAAAATATATTTTGCACACTAACAGACAGATCAATGCAACCCATGTGAAAGCCAACACTGAAAGCTCCTCTGAGCTTCTAGACAGGAGACAAAAGCAGACTGCGGTGTTTAGCACCCTTTCTGATGACCTGGAGTGAACTACGGTCTTTGTAGCAATGTCATTTATGTTGCTAGAATACAATTAAATAAGTTTGCAGTACACAAAGTAAACTTTCCTTCATGCTTTTCTTCTTTCTTTATAAGATGCGATAAAATGTTAAATATATTATCCTCACCTGTATTTACAGCAACAATGGTGATAATTTACCTAACTTTGTGAAGTGTTCTGATGAGCATGACAAGCCATTGCATAAAAATTGATTGCATTTCATTAAACTCAGAAAATTCAAGGAAAAAACATATTAAAAAGATGGGACAAAGGCATTCTGCTTTCCTCATATAGCTAAACAAAAGCCTGATTTAGAACTAGGTAAATTACTACGGATCAATATTGTTTCATTTCCGTGACTCTTCTTTTGTACAGTCAAATAAAATAATAACAATGGTGATAATGATGAACATTTTATATTCAAACTCTTACTACTATCTAATACTGTCTCATAATTTGTAAAGAATATATCTCCCAATAACACATTGTAAAGCACACCACTGTGAAGTCTCAGTGTCTCTGTATGCACTTTTTTCATAAAAATACTTGTTTATATAGTATAGTCATTATTATCCTCATTGTGCAAATGAAGGAATGAAATGTTTACACAGTTTTCCCATGGTCACAAAGTGCTGGGGAATCTCCAAATGCTACCTGGGGCTAGAAATGAAGTCTCATTACTCTGATAATAATCAACCAAACCATGAAAATATAGAATCATAGAATCATAGAATAGTTAGGGTTGGAAAGGACCTTAAGAACATCCAGTTCCAACCCCCCTGACATGGACAGGGACACCTCCCCCTAAACCATGCCACCCAAGGCTCTGTCCAATCCAACCTTGAATACCATCAGGGATGGAGCATTCACAACTTCCCTGGGCAACCCATTCCAGTTCCTCACCACCCTTACAGTAAAGAATTTCTTCCTTATATCCAGTCTAAACTTCCCCTGTTTAAGTTTGAACCCGTTACCCCTTGTCCTCTCACTACAGTCCCTAATGAAGAGTCCATCCCCAGCATCCTTATATGCCCCCTTCAGATATCGGAAGGCTGCTATGAGGTCTCCACGCAGCCTTCTCTTCTCCAGGCTGAACAGCCCCAACTTTCTCAGCCTATCTTCATATGGGAGGTGCTCCAGTCCCCTCATCATCCTCCTGGCCCTCCTTTGGACTTGTTCCAACAGTTCCATGTCCTTTTTATGCTGAGGACACCAGAACTGCACACAATACTCCACATGAGGTCTCACGAGAACAGAGTAGAAGGGCAGGATCACCTCCCTCGACCTGCTGGTCACGCTCCTTTTGATGCAGCCCAGGATATGGTTGGCTTTCTGGGCTGCAAGCGCACACTGCCAGCTTATGTTCACTTTTTCATCAACCAATGCCCCCAAGTCCTCTTCAGGGCTGCTCTGAATCTCTTCTCTGCCCAACCTGTAGCTGTGCCTGCGATTGCTCTGACCCAGGTGGAGGACCTTGCACTTGGCATGGTTAAACTCCATCAGGTTGGCATCAGCCCAGCTCACAAGCGTGTCAAGGTCCCTCTGGATGGCATACTTTCCCTGCAGCACATCAACCAAACCATACACTTGGCATGAATAGAAAAGCCAGGCCTGAAACTATTCCCTCTCACAGACATATTCTAGAAAAAATAATGAAAAAATAATGAAACAAAAAGCACACTCATTGAATGGATACAAGTCTAGGTGAGGACTGAAGAGATGCAGTTACTGCTTCACCTCTGCCATTTGACCTCAGGAAAGGTTTGTTTTCTGCTCATTTTGCTCATTCAATGATGTTTTATTCACAGCTGTTCAGATTGTGACATGACAGTCTCTGGCAGGGAACTGGAGCTCCTGGTCATTGATACTCTGTGCTCTTGGAATATGTAGGTGTTGTCCTAATATAAATGTACTAAAAGACACAATAATACACATGGAAAGAGCAATTGTCTGTCTTGTGTGTATAGCCCTTACAACACAGAAGAGAACAGACACATAAGATTTAGGCTATGATGTGCCTGGGGCTAATAGCAAAGTCAGTTCTTAAAACATACTCGGGGTCAGCATAAGATTAGAAAAACTTCAGCTTTTCCCACCATCACAAAAGAGAAAGCCAAATTGTGCTCTAGCTCTCAACCTGTCAGCTCCATTGCAGCTAATGGGGTTACATGGCAGAGCAGCCTAGGTGCCATTTGGCCTGTAAGTGAAAAGCAGTTGATCTTGCTGCTAACCTGAGACTACAGTTCCTCTGAGCTTCCTTCCACTTTCAAAGATATGACAAGAGGAACACATTCAATAAAACATTTCAAGAGCTGGTTTCAGTGAGGATGGGAAATCAAAGGTGGAGAATAATTTGAAATCATTTTGTAAGATTTTAGCAGCTTGCTCCCCATTGACTCTGATGGGAGTCATGCTGCTTTGATCTTCCTAATGCTTTCACACTCTCTCCATCTGACAAGCATCCATACCATCTATCTGTTTACTGTTAAATCAAGGTGAGCCCTGAACTTTGATTTCAGAACTATCTTCAAACAGAAAAGAAGAAAGAATAGCCAGATTACGGAAGAGACCACATCTGAAAGTATATAACCCTGTTGTATTGACACATCTTGCTTATTCTCAGTGTTTAGGAATTGATGATGTTAATAACAAAGCTGCATAACTGATCCAGAAGCCCCTGTGAAGCTGCATTTCATGTGAAGACACTAGAATGTGTCTATAGAAGTTACAGGAAAGAGCAGGCATGGGTCTGTGTACTCCACACCTGGATTTCTTCCAGCAAACTCCTATTTAAAGCCTGTGATGAACTCTGGACGGTTAACAGAAGAACTGTACCAGTTAGCAGCTTGTCTCTCCCAGCACAGCTTGAGAGAAGCAGAGCGGCCCCACGCATGCATTCCCCATGCATATATGCAGCAAAGGCATGAAGAGGAAAATAGAGGAAGCCACGATGAAATCTTTAACCTGGATTTGGCCTTGGAATTGAACAATGGTCTAATTAGTTAGCAAAATCTTCCAAATTCACATAACAATGCTTGGATTTCTAGGACACTAGACAGATTTCAGTGCTGAGGTCCCAAATGATCAGATATGGATATCAAATTCTGCTAGCTCATGCTGAAAATCCCTCTCTGGAAATCAGGCTTACATTACAAAGGATGGATGACTACTCATGTGTCTAATTCATTGCAGATTTTAAACTCAGAGGCATAAGCAAGGGACTTCAGAACACCAGGATTTGCACCAAGTTCTGCAGTACCATGGATTGACCTGCATCTCCTTTCAACAGATATATTCGCCTCCAGAGAAACACTTATGAAAACATGGAACAGAATTGTCGAGCAGCTGCTTCGCTTGCTCTTGCAGTGCTTAGAGACATGTTACACCTTCGCTAGTCCCTGAAAGAGTACCTGCTGTTACTCACAGAGGAGCTGGCAGAAAGGAGACCTCTAAAATAAAAGATCTCCTGAAAATAGCACATAGGGGAGTGGAAGAGTTTGACAGTCAGCTATTGTTATTTATTTGAATGAGGCAGGTGACAGAGCCTTAGTCCTGGACTGTCCCTCATTCTGCTACAACTCACACAAATACAAAGCCACAAGCCTAAGACCACTCAAAATATACAACAAAGCTGAGGCACCAACTCTTCTTTCTTGACTCTCATGTCTAAGCAAGCTCAGAATCAGGCCAGATCCATCAGACCAGGGTATGCTAACTGTTCCCAAAAGCAGTGCTTCCAGAAGTACTACCACAGCACCAGCTAAGCATCAGCACTTACCTTTGCAGATACTGCTCTCAGGGAAGGAATAAAGCTTGCAAGAAAGTGCATCTCATGAGGCTGGTGCTTTTTAGTTCGGCAACAAGTGCCCACATTTGTGAACTCTGTTAGAGGTTTGAGTCCCTCACATAGACCTAAATGGAAGAGCAGAGCTGTTCTGCTGACTTTTTAGCAGGATGCTAAGATGACTTTTTTTTCTTAAGCTTAAGAAATCCACCAGGAGGATGAGTGGAGCAGTTTTTATAACAAGGCTCTTCAGGAATTCCAGTTAGGTGGATATGTGTTTCACTTCTTTACAGGGTATGCAAGTGATAAGACAGTGCAGCCTGTCAGATCTTCTCTGCCATTTCACAGCCACACTTGCTCTTTTATAAAGACCTCATGGCCAAAACCCAGCAACACTCACGTATTTAGTGTCTCTGCTGTGCCAGATATACTCAGTCTTCAGTGCTTCACTTATGCTAATCTGCAAGTCCCCTGCATAAACATGCCCTGGCCCACCTTGCAGGCACCTAGAGCAGCCAGGCAGCTGCACCCTCTCCTCTTGGTTTCCAGACAATGTGAACAAACTGGACAGCTCAACTCTATGGAAAGTTCCTTGGGAAAATGCATATAATTAATGCCAAGCTCTCGACACAGTGAGCTAGCAGGAGCTCGCTCTGGTTTTATCCATCATACTCACCAGTGGGATGAGAAGACAGCTGATGACAAGGGCTAAATATTGCTGCGACTGAGCTCAACCTGGTGCATTATTCTGGCTGCTCGTAACCTTACATGTTTTATTTAGAACAGACTGGGCTCATTTGGTACCCTGTGCTTGCTAATCATGCACTTGTCACTGCGGTTTCAAAGCAGCAGATTGCAAGGTTTGTTGGCGTCCCATCACTCTCTTCCTATTTCCTGCTGGAAGCCCAACTGTGCCATCACTCAGCGCACCCAGTTTCAAGACCTACCACATATCTGATGACTGACACTCATCCATTACCCGGGAGAGTAAGACTCGGAAAGAGGGAACACTTTGTGTGGTACAGCAAATGGGCTCCACAAAGCCTTCTGAACTTCTCCAAGAATTACCTGTTGTGAGATTTTCAGGTGACATTAAATTCCTTATTTCCCCTCAGGTCAATAAGGGTTGTCTGCCTCAGGAAGATGCTATGAGGCACTTGCTAAGATTATCCTCACCATGCAAAATCATACTATAGAAAGAGAAAAGCTGATTACAGGATATGTACAGTTCCTCCTCCCTGCTGTGCCTCACCCAGTCTCTGTGTATGTATGTGTGTATTTCAGTGGGTTGAGATACAGCAGTAAAGAAGAGGTTCCCTAACTCTCTTCATTTGTTTGAAAAGCAGGACTCCATATAATGGAGGGAGAAGGAAAATGAAGTGCAGTATTTCCAGCAGAACTATGATTGATGCAAAATCTCAGTGTGTAGTTATTCATGCCTATAGGACTGCTTGGGACGAAGCTGCACTTCAAAGTTGTTGGTTCCAGGTTTTTTTGCACAAAGCAGTACTAAAAAAGAGTTGTTCTATCACCCTCAGAAACTGAGAGGAGATCTTAGCACAGTTTCATCTGGATCTTTGAGCCTGCATCCCTCAGACATGTGCAGACGAGGGAGATTTTAGGGTTTTTTGCACTTATAGATGGATATGCGTGAAACCTGAAAGGCATTCACGAGCTAAAATAAATCTTGCCACATTAGCAGACACTTAGATGGAGACATCACTCACGCGGCATCTGTGTCTGTCCTACCTGCTTTTTATGTACAAAAAAGCATCCACAGAATTAGCCTGGCTAACTCATTTCACAGAGAGTACTTTCTTCCAGATACTTATAGCTGGCTAGCATGTAAATGTTGCTATCTAAGCTCTTTGGATTACAACAATTTTTCTCATTCCCATAACTACTTGTAAACCTTCTCACAAAATTTACAGCAAAGATAATTTTCCAATGGATCAATGTAAGCTTCTTCCTCTTTTGCACAACTTCTTAATAGACTGTGTGTACTGCAGCTGCACGTTCCCTTGTAATATGTTACTCCTCATGCAATTTTAAAATTCATCTACTTTTAGTAAATCTGGCTGTTTCAGCTAACAGTTGTGTAGCCTTAGGGATTTTTATCAGACGAGCAGATGATCTTTTTAACACCTTGAGTTTCTGGCTTTCATATCTTTCATTAAATCTATCTCCCTTTCATGATTTATATTTATGCCAATGCCCAATTCTATTACAACACTCTCTTCTGCTTTCTCAATTTCCTCTATTATTCTTTTTTGTCTATAATATAATTTCAGTGGCTAACACGCGGACTGTCACTTCACATTTATGATCTGAAACATGAATGTGCATTATTACTTTATTTTTATGAAAATCCATGATAACTAATGCGCTGATTAAATTTCTACCAAGCAGCTTTATGTTCAGTTTCATGATATCTGGCCTCTAACCTCCTTCTCTCCAAACAAACTTTTACATCCATATTTACATATTGAGATCATTACAGTTCTTTTATCTCCCTGTCCTAATGAATTCAGAAGCTTATAATGGATTTAGGCAGGAGTTTAATTAGAAACTGCTCTTTTCTGTATTTCAGGCTACATTTCAAGTAAAAGAGAAAAATATGACTCTAACAAATGAAATACTTGATGTGACTTCCCAAAAGGCCAAGGCTAGATAGGTAAGTATTTATTGGAACAGACAAGTAGACAGTGGGAGATCATGGTGGTGCCCCATTCCGTAGGAAGCTAGCGTTCATTTTATACTGGTGTACATCTTTGTACGAAAACCACTCTCAGCAGTTTCCCTCTGGTTAACAAGGACACCAGTGCAGGCAGAATGGGATCACTCGCAGCAGGTTTTTTCCTTATTTTTCTTCTTTGATGAGCAGGGAGGATCTCCAGATATCCTCAGAGATATACTCTTTGGCCCACCTGCACTCCTGTCTTGCTGTGAAGACGAAAGAAAATATAAGAGGCTTTTCCACTTACACATAACTAGGCTGCTCACTGCAGTGTCAGCTTCGGATGGAAGAGCCAAGCTGGGGTTGTTCCCAGGATGAGAAAACATACCAAACTCCAAGAAAGCTTGCCTGAGTGATCATCTTATTATGACTTAGCTCATTAAAACTTGTTAAAACTTAGGGCAGCCCTGAAGCAACCATAAAATCTGCTAGCAGCAAACTGGTCTGCAAAGGGACTAGATTCCAGAAGACATAAACATGCTTCTCAGTTCCAACTTGTGTGCTGCAGGTACTAGGTGGGTCTGAACAGAAGGCTTTGCATCTAAAGGGAAATGTAGTGATAGCTGAGTAAAAAGTCTGAGGATTCAGCAAAATTTTCTATACTTACTGCAGCTGGCTGGTGGATGAGAGTGTTTCTGATTTTGGGTTGGTGGACATCACCTGCTTTCTGTCAGACCTTGCCAGAGGTAGTTCAGATTTCACCCTAATCATCTCTTGAATTATATTTTCCAATGAAACCTGAAGTTGAGTGCTCAACTCCCATTAGACTACACCAGGTCAGTGACCTTAAATCACATTGAAAACCTCAGCCTTACAATCTAGCTGTTTTTCTAACCCTTTCACTAAACAAAAAATAAATGACAGACCAGACAAAGCTAAAAATTACTAAATCTGGGGATAGCCATTGTAAAATAAGGAACACCTTATGGCTCTAAAGGATTGACATCATCTTGACATTAACCTCTTGCAAAAGTATATGATTAATTGCTTAAACTAGAAGTTTGTAAATCACTTCACCCTTGACAGTGTGTAAAGCAGGTAACTCATCTTTTGCTGATGACTGAATGGGAAAGAGACTAAAACTATTCCACAATGTATCCTCCCTCCAACAGCACAATACCAGATTATTTCTGCATTTGTTTCCTGTGCTGTTGAGTGAAGGAAGTCCTTGCCCAACTAATGTGCTTCTGCAACCATCTTTAAATGTGTCCTAGTAATTTCTGATTTAACTTTTCTCCAGTTTTTCTGGGTTGGGCACACTTCATGATATTTAACGTCTCATTTTATGCACTTAGTTTTCTCACAGCCTCAACAGCAACAAAACAACCAATCAGTCCATAAAGAAAACTCTTGCCAGTAATTAGCCCCGCTGGAGATCAGATGATAACTGTCAGACCTGGAGACTAAGAAGTACAGGATGAGGTTACTCATACCTACGTACAGCTTTCCTTGCAGCCTGAGCTCCAAAGACATAAATATCAGTGAATGCAGCCCGGCTTAATCTATTTAGAACAGAGCATGAGATGAGATTAGACACACACATTGTTTAACCTGGGAACAAAGGGCAGAATTTGGAAAGCTACTTGTCAAGGTGTCTTCAAAAATTAGTGTAGTTCATACAACTGTATTGCCAGAGGAGCTGTTTCTTCTCCTGTCTGCAGGCCTGTGTGAAATCCTTATGATGAAATTCTCAGCCCTAGGGAAACAGTTGCTATCAAGATTTGTTACAAGCTTGAAACTCAGCTCAGCATCATCAAAATGTGTGAAGAACTTTCAAGGAAACATGGGCTGACTTATGGCTATGGCACTGAAACAGCTAAAATTGGCTCTGGCTGATCTTTGCTTTCAGCATAAAGCTGATGCCAAACTAAACCATCCAGGGACAGTGAGAGCGGTGCTTAGACACAAAAAAAAATTCCCAATAAGGAATAGACTTTCTCTTCTTCTCATCAAAAAAAGTGCACAGCAATCCCGTTAACTGCACTGGGATAACTCTGGTTTTTCAGCAGTAGAAATCAGGTCTAATCATTACAGAAATTGTAGGTGTGCATGTGAGACTGGGCCTGATTTTTTCTGTTAGTGACAGTCAAGTGGAATTAATCCAGTGCTTACAGACGATGCCTAAAATGTAGTTCAGTACACATTCATTGTGCCTTTAGATGCTAAGTCACCAGGGCAAATGATACTTTCCTTCATTACTGAAGTTTCACTCTTCCCTCTCCGGCTGTTAGTGGAATGAAATGGAGCATGTAATGGAACGTCATATTCATAGGTTTCATCTTGGTATCAGCTCCAGGTCTGCACAGAATCTCAAACACTACCACAGCCTTTCTCGTACTCAGAAATGCTGAAAAAAATTGCTGAATCCTGAAGTCTAAAGAAGGTGCCCTAAATTTACTCAAACAAAACCTCTTTACAGTTGCAAAATAATTACCCACTTGCAAATAATCTGGTTATTTTAATAGTTATTATATGGAAGAGATTATGTAAGTTGAGAGAAAATACCAGCTTTCTATAATACCCACCTGCTCTAAATATACACGCTTTTAACTAAAATTGAAAAGCCATTAAGGCCAGTTTTTATAGGTGCTTAGGTTTCTAATTCCCAATTAAATTAATTGGATTTGAACGCCTAAATAGCTTCAGAAATCAGGCTTATCATCCAATAACCAGTTAAACAAGACAATGCTGCAAAACCACGCTGAAACAGGGAAGTTGTTCACCATTCCTATGGGTAGCTGATGTGGGAAAAATAATAGCACTAGTGTCTCCTACAAACAGATACAATACCCCAGCCACAGCCATAGAAAAGGCAGAAGACCAGATCCTGTCACATGTGTACAGCATTAGAGCTATTATAGATAACTATTTTTGATAATAAAGTGGATTCAGATAACTCTTTGTATTCTGACATCTCAAAGCACTTTTCAGATGTGTTTTACTTGTTTATCTTCTTATGCTCCCGGAAATCCTTCAGAAGTACTACATCAATTTGTAAGTAACAGCAGAGAGAGCAAGTAAATGGGTAGCCAAAAGTCATCACGGGAAACCAGGGAAGTGCTGAGAGCACAAGCCAGGACTATATTGCACTTGACAGAATGAAACAATACAAAAACATCTGCCTCAAAACATGCTCATTCTGAGTTATTTAAGGATAGAAATTGTTAAGATTTGATTATGCCACACCGAAAACATCTCTGGAAAAGAATAAATTGGTCTCTTATAAGATATATTTGTTTTGCCAAAGCTTACCTAGCTCTGCAAGTGGAAGTTGAGCACTTCTGCAAATGTTAAATGAGGAACTGTAGGATCTGGACATGCAGCAAATGGTGCTTATGAGACATTAGAGTACCACTAGATAATTTGTTGTCTCAAAGCTTTCAGAAAAGATTAGCAATGGGGCTGACAAAAGAAGGCTAAAAACTGGCAACCCAAAGGGTAAGTAAGGGCAGAAACACAGAGAAAAACATTTAAGATGCAGCAAGCACAGAAAAATAGCAAGAGCAGCAGCAACAGTGGCACAGCTGGAGAGCCACTACAGAAGAACTGCAGGAGGACTGAGAGATGAGGCTGAGCTGAGATGATGGGCGGGGTGGGTACCCACCTGAATGTTAGGGTACCCACCCAGCTGAATGATAGCAACAACAGCAGCTAACAGACAAGAACTGGAGAGAGAAGCCTATCCAAAGATGGACAAATAATTTCCCATGTATTGTCTTGACATTCATTTTCCTGCACATATATAGAAGGGAAGAGAGACATGAAAACCTGCTTTGTGGACAGAGATGTTTCACCATTAGAACTGTAGCAGGCCATTGATGTCTAAATGCCTGAATTTAGAAGTGCTCTGGACTGCACTCACAAATTCAAGTATCACTCTCCACCGTTTCAAAAGGAGCTGCTCACTCTCTAGATCTGTGTCTGCATTTCCTTACTCCTATTAATTAATGCTTGGTCTGGTAAACAGTAAGCATGATTACCTGCCTAAAGCAGAATAAGAAAGTATTTGCGATTCAACCACAAAGGTCTGAAACTTACCTTGCCTAAGTCAATTCATTTAGCCTGTGGCCCGATACACAAAGTTCTTGCCATTTAAGCTTCAGGCAAAGAGGATTACATGCTTGCCTCAACAAGGGCCCAGAAAGTAATGCAATATGGTTCAGACAGTGGATGAAAGGGAAGAAACCTTCAGTCAGCAGACCTGCACAGACTCTTTTGCATAAGAAATCTGGAAATATTTCTAAATCCTTACTCAGCCACTAATATTTTATCATGACAGTAATTTTTATGTGCTGTGATTAAGTTAAATTTAACAGGACTGCTTCCTTAAGAGTCTGTCTCTGTCCTAGTTAGAGTTATGTCTATTAGTAACAATCATAATGCTGATAGTATATTTCATATAAAGATCTCAAAGCATTTTTCAAGGCTTTAGTATTAATGCTCTCTATCTGTCAAGGCAATTCAGAACCATTATACATCTTTTGTATGTGTCTATGCTGAGACAGATCAAACAAATGACATGCCAATGTTCACAATAGCACATCGATGTCAGAGCTGAAAGCATACGCCAGAGTCCCCACTATAACCAGCATATTTCACTGCAGCATCTGAAAACCCATCCAATAAGTTATCTAACTGTTATCCAATTTTATTAAGGCAGATGCAAATGAAATGAAAATCAAGTGTCACACACTGTGTGCAGACTGAGCCCTTATTATAATCTGTGATGCCTAAATCCCAACCCAGGTTTAACCACTAGACCATGCCTCCTCCCTTCATTACCACTGAAGAGAGAACAGGCCATGATTACAGTCATGAGATCTAAGCATATTTAAATCAGCTGAAAATATCTTGTCACATATATTTTTGTTTTAATAAGACCATTCCCTTCCACAGCTAATACAATGCTGGGACAGTCTTCCAAATGATAAGCAAAAGCAAAGTCATTTTGTGGCTGAGACATCCAGAATGACCTCCATCTGTATATCAGACATCCAGAAAAATCCTAAATTGGGCTGAGAAGACAGTAATTTATATGGCATATTGTAACTTTTCACTGCATGGTAACAAAGCAACACAAAATTTTATGTCATGATCTGGAGGCTGCCTTACAGCAGGCACAAAGAGCTATAAATACCACATCTTCTAAAAGGAAGTGGCAGATGGTCACTGGAACTGAAGAACCCAAAGAGTTTTAAAGCTAAAGGGATCTTCTGAAGAGAAATAATCACAACTTACAAAGATCAGTGCAAGTTTTGGAGACTTTTGGAGGTGCTATTGGATGACGAGAGCCCAATTTAGCTTTCATTTCTATCAGTGTGACATCATGTGTTTCAATAATGCACTGCTGGCTTGGCCCAGTGGAAGAAAGAACTAATTTCCCTTTGCATTCAGCTTGTCTGTTCCTTACCTCCTTGGCACATTTTTTGCTAGCAATCAACCAATCCCTTTTCATTGAGATGATGGAGCACTTCTCAACACTGGCAGTAAAACTCCTAATCCTCTTTGGAAGGCAAGGTGGGTTTGACATTCCTACATGGGTATCTTTCACTGTACAAATCTGATGCTCAGAAACAGGGTGAGCCACGTGGAATACCTTCACAACAGCTCCTGAGCATCTTCACTGAGGAGATTCACAGCCAGAGCTAGGTAAGCCTTTTACGTGGATGGTAATGATGTGACAGCATGAGAGTGCCTGTGCAAAACCATAATTCACATGTCATCTAAGCAAATACATAAGAGAAAGAAGCACTCCTGACCATCTCTCACCCTCAGCTACCGATTCCTACTCTGATGTCACTTCTTTCCCAGTGCTGGCACAAGCACTGTGAGCATTTGAAATGAATTCAGTGAAGGAGCAGGGAGCTGAGCAGGCAGACAGCTCATCCAGAGAAAAAAAGAAGCAGTAGCAAAAGGAAAGATTAATTTTCACTCAGGTGCACTCACGGCCAGCAGAAAGACAGGGGTGGCAGCTCCATGTTAGTTCCTTTGAAACAGCCATAGATTTGCACCTTAGCAATGGTTTAACACATTAGGGACATTCATCAGCCCCTTTTGGGCTCATCAAATGATTAAATCTGCCCACTCAGATCTCCTTTGGCATTACTGACTGGATATTCTTTAGATTTTGCCTTATTCTTTTTACGAATATAGACATATTCCTCCCAATAAAGGAACAGAAATACCCAAAGAAAAAAGATTATTATCCCTGCCTCTACAAGAACATATATTCTTTCCCATTAAGCACAAAGAGACAGATTTCTTGGTATCTTCTGTATAATTTTGAGGAAGTCTTCAATCAGGAATTATTTGGATTTTTTGTGTTACAGAGAAAGTCTATATCTTATAAACTTATAGGCTTGCATAAATACAAAGAAACTGTAGACAGCAGCAACTGTGCAGTCACACTGGGATTTTCAGTATGGATGATTACAAAAAGGCTAACAACTCCACAAAACCCTTATTACTTGTCAAGATTCACATCCAAATGGTGAATAAGCAGTATGGAAAAGGGACAAACCCAGTAACTTCAACAGCTTTAGGTGAGTTTCAGTCGATTCCTGGGACATGTGGGACTGTTGTATCAGTTGTACATTCAGAACTCTCCTTTGCTATGTCTGTTCTTCATACCAGAAAGAGATTAAAACTGGTCCCGCTCCCTTTATAACCAACACTAACAGCACATGCATGGACAATTATTATTACAACTTTTCAGTTAGATACCACATTTTTCTGCGTTTTTGCTGTCTCCCAATTGCTAGAGCAGTTAGAAGAAGTATTTTGTTCTTCACAGTTGCTTCATTGTAAGGTGAAAAGTTCAGAAAGATTCTGATGTCAGGAATACTGAAACTGAGTTGAAATGACAGGACATGATTTCATCATTTTCTATCAGAATGAAATGTTTGGACACTGCAGAAAATAAAAACATCCATTTGCTGACTTAAATCAAATGTTTGTTTCAAGACAGATCAAAATTATTTGGGATGAAACAAGGCAGTTCAGCTGGTGAGAGAAAACACATTATAATGTGGAAAAACATGGCATGAACTTGATCTTCACTGAGCCCTCAAAGCAAAGATTTATTTTCCCATTACAAAATTCAGCCCTACACGACCATATTCCAGGCAAGTGTTCAATCTAGACGAAATACCATTTGCTGATGGGAAAGTATTTTCTTTGATATCATTCAACAAACTATGCTGATTACATCTGGCTTTTCCTTCTATTTGTGTCTTCCGAACACTGAGCAACCAAAACCCATGTGACAGCTTCACTTGAATGTGATGTTGCACATTCTGGTTAGCTGGTTTAATAGATTACTGCTTCTGAAACAGGGGCTTGCTTTTGCTCACTCTTCTTTGTCTCTCACTTTGCTTTGCCCCACTGCAGGATGCTTTCTGCTCCTTCTGTCCTTCTCCCTCCACCAAATCACTAGAGCAAGCCCCAGAGAAGGGTGACTATTTGGCTTCCCCCTTTGACTAGCTCAGCTGTCAGACTCCATCAGGCCATAACATACACCTCCAACCACTCTTAGCTGGGCTTAAACTCCAGAGGTCACAGGGAAACTGTGATTCTTCATACTCTCTTGTGTATCTTTGCAGTACCTCAATTTTGGGGCCCTATGCCTTTGACCTGCAGCCATGAGGGTTTTCTTTTCCAGTTAAAAGCTGCAACTGAAAACTTGTGAAATCACATGCATCTAAGAATGTGTTGTAAAAAGAATATCAAATGGACTGCCACTAGCAATATGGTTGTGAAATCGGCAGCACTGGAACTGTCAAGGCTAAACTAAGGAGCAGATAAAATCCTGAACTCAATTATCTCTTCCTCTTGATTTTTTACTCTGTCACTCCGCTAACTATAGAAGAATTCAACTTTTCCCTGAAGTGTAAGTAAGAAAAGAAACCAGTGTAAGGAAGAAAAGAAACAGCTGTTAAAAGTTTAATGTTTTAAAACACTGTCTGCTTCAGGCTATTTTAAATGCTCTGACACTTCAGTTTTCGTAAAGTCTGTCACTTGTTTAAAAAGAAGGCATTTTGGCACTGATAAAACCACACTAAGTGTTACTGAAAGATTTATTAGCCTGCAGTAATATTTTACAAGCTGCCAGGTGCATTGTTATCCCCTCTAATAGAGTCCAAAGTGAACAGAACAAAGTGGGTACCAACCCTTCGCTCCATCAGCAGTAGCTTCCTATCATGTAGGAGCAATCTGGCTTTGCAACTCTACAGCTGCTTGATAAACAGCAAGCAGGGATAAAACATCACTGCTTCAATCTTCATGCAAAGTCAGAAACATGAGATGCTGCAGAGGACAAGCAAAAATGCCTGCCAATTGTCCCAGAGCCAGAACTGGTTGTAGAGCTTTGGGAAATGGGAATTCAGAAGCAGAAACCACACCATAACATCCTGCACAGCCCTGTGGCTCACCATTAAGTCCCAAGTTGTGCAAGAGATACCAGAACCCTCCATTCACTCCTTCTGTCCCAGGAGTTTGCTTGTAATATAGACAGAAGTTAGCATGTCTGCTTCCTGTTTGCACCTTTATCTGAGATCTAAGAAAGGAAGAAGATGCTCTAGAAGGAAATAAGCT
Source organism: Ara ararauna (assembly GCA_028858755.1). Classification (NCBI taxonomy): domain Eukaryota; kingdom Metazoa; phylum Chordata; class Aves; order Psittaciformes; family Psittacidae; genus Ara; species Ara ararauna. The sequence continues at coordinate 10,603,558 of CM054387.1, read as the reverse complement.
AAAGGTATTTTGTTAGAAAATTACATAATTTTGGATAACACACAGATTTTGAATGGAATCCTCTACAAAATACACAGTGTATTACATAAAAGAGACAGAGAAACTGTATCCCGTTCCCAGTGTTGGCACCATTCACTACATTACTTCTGGCAAGTGGCTTCTGGACGGAGCTGAGAATAAATGGAATTTTTAGTTAACTGATCAAACAAAATGAACCTAAAGGAGTTTTCATTTCAGGGCAACCAAGATGCAGATTTTCAATTAACTTATCAAATTGGGAATCCAAAGCACTGGAAAGTGTTGCTTTGGAGACTTTTAGGCTTGGTTGAGCCTTGAAAACAAAGGCCATTTTGAAATGGGAATGTCTTTTCAAAATGACAGAATAAAAGATGTTGATTTTTCCTCTCTCCTCATTCTGGATTCAAATCATCTCCAGAATTTGATCCATATTAACAACTCAGCAAAAAAGTCTGCTCCCCAATCTCTTTTCCAGGAGGTCAGTAGGAGTTTTACATGTACTTCAATGTTCAGAATCTCTTCACAGCACTTTGAAATTCTCACTTTAACTTTTCTATGTCTCTGATTCCTCATTTGTGAAACAGAGCCCACAACATGCCCCCATGTTTTTTTGGTGTGGTTACTCTGTCATGATGGACCAAATAATTTCAGATAATGATTTGTCAATAAAAATATTGTTTCGATGGACTAAATTCTGTCCTGGCTTATTCAACCAAGTTTGGCAGGAAACAAGTCAGTGCAGAATTTGGTCCAGCTCTTTAAAGATCTTTGAAGTCTCAGATGAAAGAACTGAGTAATAAATGTGGTCCCTGAAACAAAAAGAAAAATGAGGTATCCTCATTCTGCAAGGAAAATGAGCTTAAACTCATCATTAATCAACACCAAGGAAATAGGAATAAAAGCTAAGCCACAAAGACGTAATCAATCTGTTGGATGCTACATGACAGATGCATTGAAAAACAGCAATGGGAAAGACATAAAAAATTTTAATCTTTCTTTATATTTCAATGGGCATCTTAAGCAGACTTTTTCTTCTGTTTTCTATTCACTACTCTGACGTCCAGAGAACAGAAACTACAATTACTGTTGCATGCTGAAGGCTGGCCAGTAATTATGTATCTTTATCTTCATTAGATGTCTGTGAATAAGGCTTGGAGTGAAATGGAGCAGGTAAACTGGAAACTCTGAGACACATTTTCAATTAAGGGCTCCCTTCAAACTCAAGTTAGTGCTGCTCAAACCTGCTTTCCTGCTGCAGAGCAGTGAACTCTAGACGTTGGTTGCAGAAGCCCAGAACATCTTGATTTCTGACTAGTGATTTCCTGTTTTGACATAGGGACTGTCATTAGCATCGTTGTGCAATGGTAAGCACACAAGCCTTTATTGGTATATTCAGGTACTTACAACCATTGCTATCTAATTGACTTCAGCAATATTACAACTTTAATTTCTTTGCCAGGGTTAGAGTTGAGCGTATTTATCCTACAGATTGTTGTCGATTCATATCAGACAAAACCGTTGCACAAACATCCGATGAACATGCTAAATAATTCTGATAAAACTCCAGAAAACAAAAGTGATTTTTCAAATATCTTCCAAATGATGTATTTGCTTTCAAATTCTTTTTATACAGTTAAAAAGTCAGCTAATGAGTGAGTTAGTGAGTGAAGACCTAGTCTACTAACTTCCACAGGGAAGACAAGGACCCCAATTAATTTCTTTCTGGTTTTAAACCTAGATTCAGTCTAAGAGTTTGCTATATTTGGTTGATCTATCAGGTTCAAAAGGGCTTCACAGAAGCAAAAAAACTGTCTCTTTTAAGACAGCTAGACAGACACATTTAATCAGAAAATACCAACATGGTGCCTGTTCAGAGAAATAGAAGCCCTGAGTAGATTCTAAAAGGGAAACATAAAAAATGCTGGACTTTGAAATTGCTTGGGTTCATCTTGTGTATAAGAAATTATCATGAAGAAATTACTTGAAGCAAGTCCAGTGAGCGTAAAAATTATATTTGAGAAAAAAAAACCATCTGTATAGAGAGTGTAAGAAAGATCATTTAAACCTGTACTGAGCTCTAATCTTCAATTACCCTCCTCAAAGTTATCACTCCCTCTGTGACATGAAGTTACTAAACCTGCATGTACGTCTTAACCCCCCAACAGTTTCCCATATGACAATAACAACCAAGCACCTACACCCATCTTTGCCTATAAAGCCAAAAAACGGTCACTAGACAGTCTTTTTCAGGTGATGAGGCCCAGAGAGGCTTGCTTTGAAGCTGAACACTACCCTCGGCTGTTTGAATTCAAATTAAAACGAACTACCATAGCAGGGAGAAAGCTTAGCAATCCAGTCAGCTTCAGGCTAAGGCAAATTTCACAAAGGCCAAGTCCTCAATATGGTGCAGTTCACAAAAACTAATGGGATAACAGGGATTTCCAGCAGCTGCAGGGGCAGCCTGTAGTATTTGTAATGGCTTTGCAATATGCTGGTTATGTTAAAAAACATTCAATTTTAACTTTCATTTGTAGCCATGTCTCTCACTTCCTCTTCTCAAGCAACAGCCACAGATGAGTTTGTGAAAAGATAAAAGCTGATGTAGACAAGCCACCATTTCTGTCACTATGCTGTAACACTTCCTACCACATCTCCCACAATCACCGCTGCTGACCATGTCCTTCCACTACCATTAAGGTATGTTAACCATTAACCAAGCTGAGCAGGAATGTGCAGGACTTCTTACAAGCTTTTAGTAGCAATATTGGTACAAGTTGAAAGTTCCAAGAAGCAGCAATCTTCCTGAGGATCCAGTCTGACCATATGATTTCAGTAATGAAAAGGCTCTTAAAGACACTCCTGCAAGCTCTCCCCTCATCACTGACTAGGAATGTACATACTCTGAGTCAGAACTAAGATCAGCAGTATCTTATTGCCTGTCATTTATATTTCAAGGAAGTTTAGGCTATAGTGCTGCTGTATAGAGTAAATCTACTGGTCAGATGTCTTATCCAGCAGTTCCCAGTCCAGGATTGGCAGTCAACATGTCTCCTGTGACACATCCTAGCAGCAACTGTGACCAAAGAAAATTCCAAATTTGAAGCTAATGTTTTCAATACAGTGATGGGTCAGGACCAAGAAAAGACCCAAACTTTGAGACATACAACTCCTGTTCCAATGTGGCAAAGCAACTTCAGAGGAACTACCTCCTTCTCTAGAACATCAGCTGACAACATTCCTATACAGCCCATATAGCTGAAAACTAAAAGGCAAAGGTAGAGTGAACTCCAAAAATACTTTAAAAGTGGGAAGTGACAGACAATTTCAAGTATTTGACATGCAGGATGAAAAATGTGTGATTTTGTGTTTGCTTTATTGCTCCACCGAACCAATCTGTACCTAACAGTGATAATAAACCTTCATCTTCCAGCAGTAGAACAGTTAGGAAGATGAAAGAACTTGTCACATTAGAGAACAGCACTGGTTTGCAGGGCCTCTGTCTTTGTGTAATGGGGGAGAGCACTATGATCCTACCTTAATGACATCTTCATCTGATGATCTGCACTCCACAGATTCCAGAAGATCATTCACAGTGCCATCATCTTCCACGGAGATCACTTTGACAGGGACAGCCACTGTTTTTCCAGTCAGAATAGCTGTATTCAGGATCTCTGCTTCCTAAGAGACAAGAATAAAAGCCTCTTTGGTTAATATATTTTGCTATTAATTCACTAGTACCACCTAGATTCAAATTAACTTTAATTTCTAATGGCTATGCCAATAACTGTTCCAAGTGCAGCAAGCAGGAAAGAAAAATTTCCTCCCTTCAATCCCTGAACCAAACTCCCAGTCCTGATTCAGGCCTGTTAAGGTATTTGTCATGCCCTAATTGCTATTTCATGAATCCTCATCAAGTATCAGAGTAACCAAACATTGGAGGAATGACCCTGCACCACATAAACAAGATGTACCTCGCATCTAGCAATAGTGAAATCTCCATCCTGAGTAGCTCACTAATAACCTCAATGATCACATAAAATTCATGTCTTAAGTCTTGCTGATTTACACACAAAACTGTTTTCGGAAAGGTTTTCTACAAATACTGAAATTCTGTGACACTATTGGACACATAATGTCAACGTTTAGACCAAAGAAATCCTGTATAATTGTTGGGGAACAAGTTTTGTTTGGGAACTAGGGAATTAGTTTAAGATTGCCACCATTTCAGTTAAATGGGAATCAGGCCCTGATCAGGTTTTCTAGGACCATCCTGGCTCTTGTTGGCTAATGGTGGGCAAGCACTTGTTCACAACCCTTTCTTTACCTGTAAATGACTCTTGTGCAAAACCATTATCTCAAAAAAAGGAAGGATGCTGAGACTCATTTAAACAAAGTGAGCTCTGCTGTGATCTGTGTCTCTGGTGCATCACTGTTGTGATGGCTACTGCAAAATGCATTCCTTCTATTTGATTTATCACTTAAAAGCACTGAGCTCTGATTATATGAAGATCATGAGACTGAACAGTGCTCTCAGTTACCTGGGTGACACATCAGTCTCACACAGCAGATGCCACTGGCTTGTTCCAAGACACACAGAGTGCACAAATTGGTGCTTGAATTCTTCGGCTCCTAATTGCAAGATACTGCTCATTCCTGGAAGGGTCTCTGAGCTACTCAGAACTGTGCCTCTGAACCATGGACTATCCCATAGAACAAGAGGCTCTTGACTTCAGTTGGTTCTTGTGAAATAAAAGCTTCCAAAGCCCCCCAAGTGCTAACTCCTTATTATCTAAATAGCTCACACTGTGAGCTCTGAGGCTGACCTGATTTTACTTGTGGAAGACAGCAAAGGGGGAGATTGAAACCAAGTTACCAGGAGAAGACGACTGCCCCTACTGCCTCCTGGGCTAAAAAGAAGCTGAGATTTCCCTCACGTAAAGGACACAGATCAAAAAGACCTTTTCCTATTACTTAAAGAAACAGAGGCACTTTATTCAGACTCAAAGCAATATGTAAAAAAAAAGGAAGGAAAAAAGGTCTTTTGATAGCTGTTTTGCTAAAGTTGCCCCATCCGCAACATGACTTTTAGGGGAGGGTGAAATAAGATTTCACAAAAAAGAGAGCATAAGAAGAAAATTCTCTCCCTCCCTCAGCACAAAAGCCCTTCAGATATTTTGATATCATAATTCATACAAAGGTGAGAATATCTGCCTGTACCATAAGGCCCTTCTGTCTCGAGTGCACATTTGTTCCCAGTGGAGAATAAATTATTCAGGCAACTGAGATCTAAGACAGATTTGCAATTAAGTTTCAGGTTCTTTTATTTGTTTCTCATTTGGGCTTTGCAGCAAAGTTACTATTTAGATACTTCGGCCACTCTCCTTTAGGCTCCGCAGAGCAGCAAATGGGAGCAGCTTCAGCTTAACAGAACAAGCGCTATTATGCATTCACTATAATTACAGAATCCTAGCATTAGGTCCTGATTTTAATGACATTTGGGCATGAATCTCATTTCATTGGGACTATCTGAGGCCATACCACATGCCTAGCTACTAACATCTTGTACTAACCTGAAAAAACCTGCTCCCCCACGCAGGAACAGCTTTCTTCCTCCACTGACACACTACAGTATGACCCTTGCAATTATTTTATAATGCAATAGGAAGTTTAATAATCAAGCCTTTGAAACAGTGTGATTAATGAGGTCTGCTTACAAAAGGCAAATGTAATTTCCCCTGGTAAGAGTTAGTAACTGAGAAGGTCTCTCACAAGCTCCACGAATTTCTTTCAAGTTTCTGAATTTTCCAAGTACTAGTTTTGGATATTCATAACACAGACTGCAGTCTAACATACCAGTTTCCCATCATTTTATGGCAACACATGCAAAATCAGGCTACTTAGGCCATCTGCTGCTTCACCACCACTACCCTGCTTTCCTTGTCTGTTACCTTCTAAAAACATGGGTACAGCACATCTAATCCACAGGCAATTCTGCATGTCCAGAGTCACAGCTGGCTTCAAAGCTCAGTAACATGGTCTCAAGTCCTGCCTCAGAGCTTTCTATCTGGGGCTGCAGTCTGGCAGATCTGTGCTTTACCCAATTGTGTGAGTAATCACAATTAACTTTAACAACAGTACTTAAATGCAAAGAGATGAGTGCATTCATACTTGATTCTAAGGTAAGGAAGCAAATTTATACGTTTTTTCTATCCAAAGTCAAAGGTTCCAAATTCAAAGTTTTGTAGTTTTTGTCTATTCTAGATCTATGTTCAGAAGCAGAGTGTTGCCAGAACTGCGCACAGTCCTTATCACATGTGACAGCATCGCTGATTCTTGGGCAGCCATAAAATTCTCCAAACCAGTCTTTGTCCCCTCTGTCCCCAAAAGAAATGAGGGCGGTGAGGGGCAAGAAGCAATGCCTGGAAGTCATACAAATTTCCTGACTTCCTATCAGCAAGTACTTGTTCGCTGTTAGGAAAACAAATCCACCCAATATCTCTTTACAGTAAAAGAAGGGGAAAGCAAGCTGGTGATGGTCCAAAGGTGTGCTAATCTACACTAGGGTAACTGAGCTGTGCATTCTGTTTGCAGTACTTCTGCATCTATGGATGTGGAGGATGATTTCTTTAGGCACCTGGTTTGCATCCCACCCTTCAACATCGAGGCATAATAACCATTTATACCTATTTACACAGCAGGAGCAGAGTAAAACACTTCTTCAGCCATTTGTTTAGTGGTTAGAAAGGGCTTTGTGTTCCCCTGCTGAATCCATACAAAAATTATTTCATTTTGAGGAAACAAACATGATACTTATTTAGCTACACAGAGATTCATAGCTCAGAGTCTCAGCATGTAAATGCTATAAATCTATATAGTTACTAATTTAAAACTGTTGCTTTTTGCTGCTTAAGAGATAAAGGAATCTCCTGAAGAAATATTATGTTCTTTATCCATAACTAACACAGATTATAGGAGATACGATGTCAGGGCACTGCAAGATAGGAATAGTTATGCTTTTGCAAAGCTACAGCCAAATATTCTATCAGCCAGAAGCTGATTCCCTGAGCCGTTATTAAAAAGATGCTGAACTTTCTTTAACTATTATGTAGCATATCTCTGTAATTTGATCCTCCCAAGTACTAAAATGAAATAAGAATCAGAGAAAAACATTTTTTTCCATGTAACAGAAATGGAAGCTCAGGTAATATTTATTCTCATATTGCTACCATGTTGAAAAAAATAGTAATAGTTTGAAGAAGATTCTGGAGTAAGTGTTCCTTACCTACTGAAGAGATTCATATTAAATAACTGAGCAGATTAAGCACTCCAGCAGAAACATATTCAGAAGATGTACACAGTAAGCATCTATTTAAGTAGAAATGCAGAAGTGAATACTTATTAGTTATTTTCAATTTTAATTTGTAGCTTCCCTGCAATTTAATTTCCCTTTGGACATATTTTGCCTTATAATTCCTGTGGTAAAAGAAAGGACCTTAACAATATCTTTACAAATCTTAAGGAATTTCTTTTTCCTCCCTTTGTTCTCTCTGTATTTACACAATATTTCCAAATGTTTGTATTAATAATGACATTTAAAAGAAAGAAATACATGACTAATTCATACTTAGCTCTGGAGCCCCAAAAAGACAAAGAAAAGTTTAGCACTAGCTGTTTGCACCCTTTTCCAAAAGCATTTTAGCATGATTCCACATCAGATAATCGGTAAATGAACTAGGAATACGCATACCGAAACTTTGAAATCTTAGCTAAGTGATACAAAGGATTAACTGCCCATATATAATCCTTTAGACATAAACCATTGACCTAGTCTGGATCCAGCCGCACTTAAATTCACCTCTGAGAAGTAGTTAGAACACAGGGGGTCCTTTCTGAACCTTGTGACTCAACGGGAGGGTGTTCCTGACAGTTTTGCCTGGCCTTGTTCTCTATGCAGTCAATACTCAAGTGTACTTTGCTGTTGGATCTTGTTAAACCACTCTTGCATTTACCATTGAGCTTTGTCATCTCACTGTCTTATCTCAATAAAATACATTTCTGCTTCTTTCTTGTGAGTGAAGTGCATCACTCCATCTGCAACACTTATACCCTTCAGAAGTACTTGTCCTACTACAATACAGAAGGAAAATATATTAAAAAGTCCCCACAATGCTGTAATACATGTTCTAGAGCACAGAGATCTCCACTTACATTTTTCATTGCAGCAGTGGAATGCATTTTGCAGGCAAAATATCTAACTTGTAAAATCAAGCATGTTACTTGTTTTCAAAAGGAATATGGCTTTTGGGTTTACTATGCACAGGCTGCAATCGGGAAGAGAATAAAATGCTCACTGAAATCCCCTGAAGTCCAGGGCATGCCACCAAATGGGAATGAATGGCTGCTTGAAAATCCATCCCATTTGGCAGTCATTAATATGTTCCATTTTACCATACTTTTTTCTTTTCTATTAATCAGCCTGTAGAACATTATTCCAGAGCACCACCTTCAATCCTTCTACTATTTATGTTAAAAAGGCCCAGATTTTCTTCCTCTTCAGCTAGCAGCCATCTTATTTATATCAGAGAATCCATGCTTCAGTCATGCATAACTAATTTCAAATCTTATTTAGCATCAAGTCTCAGAATTAAGAAGCTAAGTGACAGCTGTTTAATTAACTCCTTAAGCTGATTAGAAAGCATTACAGAAATCCCCCCAAGGAAGACTTTATAGCTGTCAAGAGAGCCTAAGGCCATGTTAATGCTTCTGTTTAAATTTAGTAAGCTTCTAAACCAATAAAGTCTAAATGCTTGACATCCTCATGGATGTGGTCAAATTCAGCTTTTTTCCTCATGTTGCCACTGCAAGGACAAGAAACAAAAATAACAACATAGGAGGGATTTGAAAAGGCAGAAAGCAGCAGCTGAACAATAAAGCCAGTAGATGCATCTCTCTGAAGGAGCTGCTGTGAGTTCACACCATCTTGACACTCGGTTACACTGGATTAGTACCCAACGCTGGAGTAAAGCTGAGCTTGCACTTTAGTTGCAGAGTCATCTCCCAGATTCTGGTTGCGAGTACAAAGGTTTGTTCATGGGTTCTTTAAACTTAAATCCACCTTTAATAATAAGATTATGGCAGCTGAAATACAAGTTTTAGAAGCAACTGGTGGGCTAGGTACATGGTGGTCCAGAGAAGCTGAAAATGCTCCAAAGCAGATTTCCTTGGTTGTAGAACAATATTGCCAGCTCTGAGCTTGCAAGCAGCTTGAAATAAATAAAATATAATTGCAATTTCTTTATTTGCCCTGTGGTTTCCAAGCCTTTAGGATGCTCAAAAAAAAAAGAAAAAAAAAGAAATAAAAATTGTCTGCAATTCTTCTGTGACTGCAAGAATAAAGGAACTGTGGCCAGAGATAACACAGAATAACTTGTGAGGCCTTTAACATAGACAGAAGAATTGCAAATACAAGTTGAAATACTGCAAAAGTATGAGAAATGATGGTGAAGCCTTAATGCAAAAATGTGAAAAGACAGACATGAACTTCAAAGTTAGCTGTTTAATGTGTGCACCTTTCATTATACAGAGTGAAATGTGAAGTCACTGGGAATGGGAGAGAGGAGGGAGATATAAAAGCAAATTAATCACGTTTCAATTAAGCACTTGCTACTTAATCAGTTTCCTTTTTCCTTGGTACAGGCAAGAGAGCTCCACAATCAGATGTGCTGACACAAGGTTAAAAAGGACCATCAACAGAACTCCAAATGTGTGTATCTTTGGAGAGATCTACCTGCTGACTCCTAGCCTTCCACACAGCTTGAAGGGAGGCAAAACCTGATTTTTTTAATAGCAAAATGTGATTGCAAACCCACTGTTTAGAAAGTAATGGGTGGCATAATAAGTGTCTCAATATATATTTCTTTCTTTCTTCTTCAGTCTGGGATTCCTTGGCAGCTCAGGCTGCCATGGGATGGGGGGAACTCACCTCTAGCTGTGCTCTTGCTCCTCCTCCACTGGGGCACAGTCTATGGAGTGAGCAGATTTGGCAAGGCTGAACAGTGAAACGAAAGCACAGACACATATAAAGCACAGCAATCACAAATTTCCAGTTAAAAACAGAGAAAAGCCAAAGGCTGTATTTTGCTGTAAGGAAAAAGCAACATGGGAAAATCACAGCGACTGTCTGCTCCTCCTACTGTCACACATGAGGCATTCAGGAAAAGATATCTAATTATATTTAATCTGAGAGTTAACTTTTGCAAAGCCTTTTAGCTATTTTATATTTTTACTAATGAACTTTCATCTCTGTATAGACAGAATCTAGCACTGCTAAGTTTGAGGAGGAGGAAAGAAGAGCTGACTGTGTAAGACATTGCTGTGTGTAGTAAACAGGGAAGAAGGGACAAATAACAGGAAAGTGTTGCAAAAGAAAAATGGGATCATTAATAAGTTGACCAGCAGTGAGAGGTCTCTCATTACACAGACAGTAACATTCAGTATAAAGCTCAAGAAGGAAAGAAATGCATCTTAAAAGCAAAATCGAGGTGCTGCTGTATCTGCCTCAGTGAAATCAGGCTGTGGCTCAGGCTTGTTTCACATCTGTATGGTGTCACAACTAGGCAATCCTGGCTTGTAGACACTGCCTGTTACTGTGGTCCACATCTTCAAGTGATGAAAAAGCCAGGAAATAAATCACTCTCCAAGGGAGAGAAAAATGTCTTTTCTTCCGTCGTGCCTCTTTTCCCTGCCTTTGTCTGTCTCATGTATCCGGACTGGCATTGCTCAAAACAGGGATCTTTTTTGGGCATTTGTGCAGTGTCCAGTTCACAGTTCAGAGCTGAGCTCCAGCTGCTGGACCAGCTAACATGAGGCAACGGTTTTCTTTAAGGTGAAACAGCAAGCACACAACAAATGCAAGAGAAAAGTCGGGGTGGTAGGACATTGCCCCTGGTTTTGGTGTTAGCTGTTCTTTACAGCCCTGCTGCTGGGATAATGGCACATGAGGTTTTACCATTTTCTGCAGTGACTTCCTGAAGCAGAAGTGCATCATTTTAAGGATGTACTGTCTTCTAAGGATTTCTGGGAGCCAGCACCACACACACAAACTGTCTAGAGAGGGTAATGAGCTATTTAGCAATGGGCAGTTTGTAATATTACCAGTAAGCTACTCAAGCTGTACTGGATTTCCTTGATGCTCAGATTGCTGAGGAACCAATTCCTCCCATGGGAGCTCACTTTCTTCTAGCTGTAGAGTCAATGCAAATTCTAATTTGTCTCAGGTTTAAAGTTCCTTTAATGCTTTGATGTCTAACATTTAGGGGTTGTGTTAGCATACTTTCGGCAAGTCCTTTAATGCTTTGATGTCTAACATTTAGGAGTTGTGTTAGCATACTTTTGGCAAGTTTTCCTTTGGTGCTTTGGTGGTTTGCAGCACTAAGTAGGCTACCATGATCCCAGGAACCTGTCATGTACGTTGTCAATTTATCAAAGTCAGAGAGCTATAAGTCTGTGAATTGTCAGGCTGCGGTTCTTCAGAGAAATTGCTAATTAATTCACAGGCTCCAAACTGTAACTCCATGAAGCTGCGTGTGCATACGTGATTTTGGTCTCCAGACTGCTTTAGCTGATAATCAACAAGGTTTGCTCTTAAAGGCAAACAAACAGACTCATGGAGGAGTTCTTTGTTTTTCCTAAGCAGGCTGCTTTTAGACATCGTTGCAGGAGGGAAAGGCATGCCTGATTGTCAAAGGAAGACCGTTCAGAGAAGCAGAGATGGGAGATCTGGCCTAAGGTACACGAATATGCTGTGTCTGATGCTGCTGAATTGCTGAGACTGGAGAGACTGGTAGGGACATGTCATGCAAAATTAGCTAAACCCAATCAGAATTTCACACATGCGGTCAGTATCAGCTCCTGGATTGATGTGCCAGCATGAAGGCTCTTTTGATTCTCAGGCCTGCAGTTAGAAAGCCTAATGCAGAGGTTTGGTGCCTGCAGGGGTTGTGGAGCTCTGTAAGGGGTGGACTATGGGATGTGATGTAGGAATTTCCAGCAACAAAATGAAAGCTCTAGGATATCACTTCAAAGAAAAGATGCCAATGAGACTCTAGCAATGCAATTTAGCAGAGCAAGTATTTGGTGCGATGTGTAGCAGAGCCAGAATGACTGGGGTCAAAGTGACTGAAACAGCTTTGCTTTCATGGAGAGACGCATGAAAAATCCCAAAACAAATCACTGCCTTGCATAATACATTGGAGTTTTAATTTTTTTTTTTCTGCTGTCACTCCCAGGCTGTACTATGAGCTGCACATGAATCCTCCCCATTTTCTACATCATGCTGTGAGCTTAGTGGTCTAAAGGGAATAATACTAAGGGACACAGTTGGGGAACCCTGTCCCCATCTGCCACACAGCTCCTTGGGGCCTGGCCAGCATGGAGCAGATTAGAGCAACCCTTGGGATGCAGAAGTATCCAGCAGAGACATTTGACAGGGGTTTTTTTTGTCATTCTTTGCTTCGCAGAGCCAGACAGCAATGACATCTGCATTCTTCCCTGTCTGCACACCCTGCTCCTCTCACCTCTTGTGGACACTGCTGCCCCTAGGGCGGGTGATCAGCAGGGTTCTATGCCACCAGGCCCTCCTTCCTGCCCCTGTCCTCACTGTCTGATCTGGCCACAAACAGTTCAGCGCTGTTATAGCCAGCAAGTGACAAGATGAAAGACAGCAGAGTCTGGAAGGGTGGAAGACAGGACAGGGAAGGAATCTGAGACAGATAACGGGGAAAGGAGTGAGAAAGGAGGGGGACTCACAGTTTCCCCAGAGCAGGTTAGCTGCTGAGTAAAGAAAATACAGGTAAAGTACTGTGCCCCTTGTTAAAGGGCTTGGCAAAATAAAGTACATGTAGCCAGTGTTGCACTGGATGCTAGGCACAGCTGAAGACTGAAGCTGTTTTAGCAGAGGCCTCCCTGGTCACATACGCTGCTTTCATGCTCTGTTATCTGCTCCCTTCCTCCCACATAATCACATGTGGGATGAAGCCTGTTTCTGCACTGACTGGAATTACTGATACTCTAGATTAGGAATGCATAAGTGACTCAATGATCACAGCAGCTACAGCAGCTCCCTTGGAAAAATACTAAGAAGTACACATCACAGAGGTGTAAATGATGTGTCTTTATGGTACTGGGGAACTAGCTTTCTGTAAAACGCTGTGTGGGAATCAGGCCCCACCAGAGTCACCTGAGACAAGAAAACAGATTGAATAAAAGGAGAGTCCATGTTTTATTTTCTCATTGAGTTTAGATTTTCTACTGTTTTACTAACAAACAAATTGACACCCGAAAACAACTTCAGTATCATCTTGTAATGTGTGATGATGCACCTGCTGAGCTCTGCCTGCCAGTGTTTTGTGCAGTTTTGCTCCTATATTGAAGCCCTCCTGTGAAACAGTCCATTATATTCACGTACCAAACTACCCCCAGGACCTGTCTTGGTGACTCACGTTTCCTTTGTTGGCCACATGTTTGCACTGACCTATCTGAAGTCTGGCTGATGTGGGCAGAGGCGCAGATGCAGCCATCCTTATTCTGGATCTCAACAGAAACCTCCCCTCCTCTGCTGCTTGCCAAGCATCAAGCACACAGCATCTTCACAGTCTTTTGGACTTGAGAATCTCTACAACTCAGGCAAACAACGCAAATACCTCATTTTCACCTCAAAGCCCGTGACGTTTTTGCCCCATCCTCGCTATATGCTCTGTTATCTCCAACAATTTTCCCAGCTTCTAATGTCTACCAGCCAGCTCTGTCACCAGCACATCTGTACTTTTTCCCAGCACACCTGCAGAGCTAGTTACTTCACAACCTTCTTTAATATTCAGCTCTCCCATAGGAACTACAGGATGTTGCAAGTCTTGAACAGGCACGTTTGTTCCTCTCCTCCCATCTCTCACAACTTTGGTTTAATTCTGTGAGGTCATGCAAGACTTGTCAGCAAAACAGGTAAATCAAGATGCACATATGGCATTCATAAATATATATGGAGATCCAGGTCCCTCCCCATCTACAAAGTACTTCTCTGACAGGAAAGCCATTTAGCACTGTCTACCACAACAACAAACCTAACACATTCATCAATTCTGACTTGTTTTCCCCATCATTTTAAAAGTTCTGCTGTCACTCTTGCAGTTTTCCAGAGGCAAAGCCTCAGAAGCAATAAGGTTAGGAGAGCTGCCCAAGCCACCCCAGAGCCAGCTGCAGAGCCAGGAGCACCTCTGAGCTCTGGCATCCCGTTCCCTTTGCTGGACATGGAAAACCCTGATAGTAACATAGATGATGTATCAAGCATGGTGGGCAGACAAGGAGAAAATGATGCAATGACAGTGAGAAAAAAGCAGATTTGTGAGGATGAAATCTGTCCCAATGTGGTAATTACTGTAAGCTTCCATGGCAGAGACAGAGAGCAAGGGCCAAACTATTTTTTCAGACTTCTAAAGAAATAAAGAGGTTTGTAAGGGATAAGAGAAGTCACTGTGTGGAAGAGAACCTATTAAGTTGCCTATTCCAAAGTTTCCTTCCAGATTGGCCTTGGTGGTTTTCGTAACACATTCATATTTAGTAATGTCAAGCAATAAGCAGTCTGAGCTAAATTGGGATCATCACAGGGGCCTGGAAACCTGCCCCAGAACGAAAAATTCATTCATGAGCAGACTAAGGGCGAGCAGCAGGGAAGCCTGCAGCCATTGGGCTCTGCTGGGTCAGTAATTAGCTCTTCATTTGAACTTTAAACAGAAACACAAAAATAAACACGAGGGACATTCAGAAAAAATATGATGTTCCAGCTCCCATATGGCAAACGGGGCCAAAGTCTGCTCTGAGACATGTGATCATGACCTTCGTGAGGATGTCATGATGCCCAGGACAGAATTTGGGTCACAGTATGTCCTTAGAAAAAATCCTTGACAGGGACTTGGTGAGGACGCTGGTCCCTGTCTGCAGCACCTGCAGAGGCTGCACCCTCCTGCCATTGTGGGTACACTCATCCCTTTGCTGGGTCACACCATGTGTTGACACTGCAATTCTAGGAGCAAAAGTTAGCACGCGCCTTTTATCCACACATACCTTTGGTTATAACACTGACATGTCTACAGGTGAGGAGCCCAAAAATGCATCTCTTCGCTTTTGATCTTGGTAAAGAGATATTATATATATATATTCATATGACACAGCAACTAAACTTTTATTTCCAAACCCTTCCCCAGTTACAAGTTCCATGCCCATTAAGGTATTTGGTGCCTGGATTTTAGTGGTACTACTGATTTAAAACTTTTTCTGTGTGATTAGCCTGTGACAACTGCTGCCAGACCCTTGCAGATATAAATGGGTGCAAATTTGCTGATCTTATACGTACTGACCCATACATTCATTTTCCTTGCCATATATAGAGGCTATAGTACTGGGCACCATAAGAATCTGAATGAAGATAGGATGTTTTTAGGCCTGATGAAGTAGGCAGAGATAGAAAGTAGTGAGCCCGCAAGCTCAGCTTTGATCATTTATCCTTCGCAGATTTGTGACAAATTGTTTTTTCTGCATGAATCTGAACTGATACAGATTTACATGAGTAGTTAAAAAGTAATACCAACTGGGAAATAAAATCCCTAACAGCACCACAGAAAAGCAATAAACTTAAGAAGTGGTTAGACAAGACAGAAGAGTGATCAGAAATGCTCTGCAATAGAAAAGAATTAATAACAGAGAAAAAGAGTGGTTGGACACTTGTAAAGCTGGTTGTGTCAGGCTGAAAGCAGAAAATCCAAAAAGCCATTAGAAAAAAGACATGAAGAGTCTTGTAATAATATCCTGGGGAACATGAATGCTGTTGATTCAATGCCTTTAAGACTATATTGTACATTCTACAACTGTTCATTAATGACTAATCCTTCTGGGATGATTGGTAGAGAACTTATGTTAGTGTCAGTCCAATGTCCTCAAGGAAATAAATCTCGACTTGACATAAAATTACATATTTTGTACCCAGGACATCTGAAGTATTTTCCTAATCCGATGTATGCAGAGATCTGCATCCAGTAATTCTTCTGATGTTATGCCCAGAGTAACAGCTTCCTTTTCTTCCTTCAGCTTCTTCTTATTTCAAGTATGAGAAAAAAAAGTCATACGAATGAAGTGCTAGTCACTCTATCATGATTATGAAGTTGTGAAGCTGAACAGTTTTAGGCTGCAACACCCATACTGACAATAAATGCGTTATTTGTAGTATCAGATGACTGCACAGGAGGCTGTTTTCAGGGTCAGGCATCTAGAAAGGACTGGGATTCATACTGTAGTTGGTAACTTCAACAGCAAAATTCTCACTGGTTTTAATGAGTGTAACCCTGATGACTAACAGATCATCTGTCTTACTGTGACATGATACTCCAAAATCTTAACCAAATGCAACTACAAGTAACTCAAGGTTCTGGCCTTTTTGTATGAATTTGAAAATTAAGAAAGAGATGCATGAGGAAGGAGTGTTTTCCAGATAACTTCTTCAGAGGCAAGTTTACTGTTAGGAAGCAAGGGGAAGGTACACAGCCTTTTAAGATTACAAAACTCTTGTCTGATAAATAACTGCCTCCAGATGCCAACATTGAGCCTGGTGTGATCATTTATCACCTGTTACCAGCTATATAGGCTGCCTCCAGACACTGGCTCCTGCAGGAGCCACGCTGATGAACGGCTGCAGTAGGCTCAGTACTGGCTTGTGACAAGCTTATTTACTGCGTTAAAAAAGAAGAAGAACATCTTCAGATGACAGCAATAAAAGCCTGGTTCTTCTTCAAGGTGCTGCCAGACACAGGGGACTGAAACAATCTGACTTTTGCTTTCATTTGCTTAGGTTTTCCTGTTTGTTTGGAATTTACTACAAGCCAGGGGCCCTGCAGCCAAAAGCTGCTCAAAGCTCCTGACCTACCTTGATAAAATGACAGTTTTGCTCAACAAAAGCCTGTTTCCAAGAATCAGAATTCCTGTGATGGCTTGCAGTGGCTTCAGTGAGATCTAGTCTGAGCTGCATTCATAGCTTATCAGTGGTTAGACGGTAACCACAGTATCGCCATCATTCAATGCTTCTTTTATGCTTTTCTGCTTTCTACATTAGGAATTTCCTTCACTGTCCCCAGCATTTCAATTCCCTCTTCAAAAAAGCAAATCATCCTTTTTGCTTTCCCTCTCTAACCTTTTAATTTTTTGCTGTTCATGTCTAGGACTAAAAGGGCTAAAAAGGTAATATAAGAAAAAAGGCTACAAGTGAGATCCACAGGATTATCAGTGATCTGGTGAAAGTGAGCCAAGACTGGAGAGTCATACTCTTGCATCACAAAAGAGGAAAATTACCAGATGGCAGAGCTCAAAGCAAACAGAAGATGATTTCCTTTCCACATAATGTAGCTAATAATGAAATTCCTTGCCACAGAAAACCAGAATGTTTGACTGGATTAAGCTCCATTGCAACTTAAAAGCAATCAAATAAATTAATGAAAGAAAGAAATAGATCACACTTCCAAATCACAAACATGCTGAGCTACACACACTTGGAAGCAGCTTCTTTTGCTCTTACCTTATTCCCATGGCATCTGCTATCAGCCCCTGTTGGACTTGGGGAAATGGATCAGAAAAATCTTTGTCCTTAGCCAGTGTGATTCTCTCGATAGAAACAGTACTCTTTACTGCAACTGAAGTTTAAAAGCAGAATTAAATTCCAAGATACACAGATTTGTTCATCTATTGTCCTGCTTTCAGGGACTCATTTTACAGATAGACTTGAAGAATGGTATTGGTTAATGGAATGGATTTTGGCATTAGTGGAAAATACAAGTCCTCAATATCAAATACTAAATTATTCCTGATTAATTCTTTTATAGGCTTGGACTTGCAACTGATTTAATACTCCTGAATAATTACTTCTATTATAACTGTGGCTTTGATTTTTAATTAACCATACAAAGTTTCTCATTCAAATCTAATATTACCTCTGTTAATACCACCAACTCCCTGTTTAGAGATTGTTCATATTAAACTCTGACGCTCAGACCTTAAAGTCTGCTTTTCCACAACTCTGTGAACAGATTCCATATGAGCCTTATTTATGCTACATCATCATCTACAAAAATACTGTCTCCAGTATCCTGAACACTGCTGTCTGACAAGTAACCCCATTCTCTTAGTACTACTGCTCTCACATCACCTCATCTAACTCACATGATTTCCCAATACTAATTTGATGGTCATTTTTCATATCCTGACTTTCAGCTACTTCACTGAAACTACTGACAATGTTTAAGTTAGGACATGCACAGAGCTTTGTCTTTTATTAGGGACAAGAACTTCATCTCTCTTCCTGACTAATGAAATTCTGGAATAGCTATCTCTACAGTACTTTATGATTATGCTGAGATAATGAATGATGCTGATACAGTGTATGATGACTGTATGTGTATGACGACTTCATTTTTGTTCTCTCTGGCCAGAGAGAAGCCTCTCCTGCAAGAAGCTTTATGATTAAAAATACCAATAACCTATTGACTATGTCTCTTTGGGAGCAGATGAGTGCTTAACCACACTGTGTCTGCAGCAGCATCACACATTTGTTGCAAGGTTACTGGACAAGCCAAAGCACAACATTCTCAAACTTGTGTGCCATTACTCACCTAAATCCGTATTTACAGACCTAATTAAGTGACTTTACTCCATTAAAATTCAATACAAGTGAGCTGCCTTGTAATTGTATGCTGACCACTTCCAGTGACCAAGCTCCTTATAATTCAGAGTCTGAATATGAATTTAGGTGGCATACTTGAACCATTTACATCATAATTTGATGCTTGCTTTGAAAATGTCAATTTCTACTTTAGCTTCCTTGTAATTAGATTCACATTTTCCTAAGGAGAGAGGATATTGACAGTACTTACAAATACCCTTTAAATCTTTGTTTGGATAACGGGGTGAGATAAAGTATGTACAATGCAAAGTGCCAGCATCACTTTGCAAACTATCACATTGTGACAAATAGATGTAATCTTGCATTTTTAAAACCCATGCCCTTGTTGTGTTTTAGGAATCCAATGAAGTCTTTGTTATTTTGTGCATTTTCTGCCTTCCTACAGTAAGTGTGACCGTAGCATCTCTGCCAGCCATTGCTGCTATTTCTAGAACAGCTTGCAGGGTGACCCAGAGCTCTTTTATCTTGGGGGTCAAGCACACCCCTCAGTGCTCTCAATCACAACAGGCCAGTAATGAGAATCTGAACTGAGTCTTGGATGAGCATCAGCCATCTGATAATTCATTTCACCACTGTAGCACAACCAGAGTGGCTATACAGGAGGCACATGTCTCTCTCCAACACACGTGGGTCTTATACCACCCTACACACCTGCTCTGACACAGGCTACCATCTCTTCCAGCCAGAAGTTAAACAGTCCCTGCAGAATTCCAAAAGCTGGTGATGGCCAGTTCTCACAGATGCTAAAGAATTTCTGAGAACAAAAGAAGATCAGGCAAGATTTCTAGAGATTTTGAAGCTTTCAACTATTTTTCCATTTGGATTCCTGAAGGAGTTCAACTAAGAATCAAAAGCTTTGCAGAAAAACATTTTAAAACAAAAACGAAGACAGAATGATGTGCTGCTGCTCTACTGGCTGGCACTTCAGTGAACTAAGATGGGGAACATCAGGTCTCAAGCTGTGCCCTGGTTCTGCCCAGTCACTGAGCTGCCTCTGCACCTGCCTGCACCCAGAGAAAAGATGCTATAACTTATTTCAATTCATGCTAACTTCCAATTATGTTAACAAAAACAAGAAAATGGAGCCTAAGAACTCAATTATGTTGTGCTTGAGGAAATATGGAAATAACCATGAGTTGCTGCATTTAACAGATTTTTTGAAATGAAATTATTTGTATTCAAATATGTGCAAAACCAATGATCATTTCTAGTTTTGATCAACTCAGCCTGTTCTTTGGGGAAATTAATTCGATGCTCTGGGTGTAAACATTCTTTCAAAGTGCTTACTGTAGAGCAATGTTTTCCTCCTGCTCTCCTTCGCACCAGAGCAATTTTCAAACCATTCCCGTTGATAACACAAATGAAAGAGAAAGACCACTTCATCAGGAGAACCAGAAATTGCAATCAGAGAAGTAATACTTAACACAGAATTTAATCTGTATTCACATCATCTCCTGGTCTTTTCCAGGGCATGTGTGGGTGGCATGCAGAGACTTTAAGCAGGAACAGGTATATTTATGATTGCTAAAGAATAGAGTAGACATGCAGCAGCTTTAGACAAAAGGTGGTTTGTTAAACTACATTACCAGACCAAAGAGAAAGCAAAGATCAGTGTGAGAAGCTCATTCACAATGAACAGATATCAACTATTTCTAATTAAGTCACAGGGACAAAGCATTTAAAATCTACTAGTACTTGTACCATCCTACCAGAACTTTGTACCAGGTCAAGATGCAGTACATTTAATGCCCTCTCAGGGAGTGCTGTTCAAAGAGGAGGGGAAGTTCATATTGGAGATGGATGTCTCTGAAAGCTGGCCATGATGAATGCTGGAGCTCAGCTTTGCTTCCTTGCAAGTAGAATGAATCTCACAAAACATTTCCATGTGCTGCAATGTGCAGAAGTGACAGCTGTAGTTAGAGCAGCACCATGCCAGAGGTTAGATGGGGCATTTTGTTCATGACTCCAGCCCCAGCATGCTGACAAGAACGCTTCATCAGGTCCATAGCAGTTCAGAGGATGGGAGGACAAAAACCTCACGGTTCATGATTTAGACAAGAAGCCATGAATTTGATATCCCTGCTGGGAAAGGGAGAAACATGAGCCAAGGATGGATGGCAGTGAATGAGCAGGCAGAGCTGAAGCCTGGGAGCACTTTTTCAGCAGAAACTACAGGATCACAGTTTTATGTTATTGACTGTGAAACAGGAACACAACACACCTTCCCTGAGGAATGCAAACCCTGGCTCCCACAGCCCTCTCCTCTCCTGCTTCTCAGCCCCTGCGCTGTTTGGTCTTGCTAAGATAGCAGAGTTAAGTGCATTTTAATGGGCTAGTTTTCTGCTGACTTAGCTGAAATGGCTCACCTTTGGGTTTCATGAGCGCTGAGCCACCAGACAGGACAGTTTGGGATGGAGATTCCTCATCAAGATGGCCAGGGAGGCACTAAGCAGTCAAATTAGACGAGCAGCTTGCAGAGAAATAGGAAGAGACATCTGAGCACTCGTATGACCTCTGAAGTGCTCAACACCAGCTCAGCACATCCCCATCTCCAAAACAGGTTCAGGATTGCCCAGCTCTTCCCTTTGCTAGATGAGGGGTCTAAGGAGGATGAAATAAGCCACTGCAGGGAAACAGAGCAAGGCCATTTCCTGTCCACCTTTAACTTCCAGAAAAGAAGGCAGAGTGGAATTTGAATTTCAGCCTCTCCCGTGTATCACAGGAGGACTTAATTTTCTTCCTAGCTGGTCTCTGATGCCCTGAATTATCAGTGTCAATATCCTCATTCATCTACCTTCACTTTCCTTCCACTCCTTCTGTAATTGCTTGGGAATACTAAGTTCTGCCAACTCAGGGGTCATTATTAACCCTGGCAAAATGTGCACTGGAAGACCACAAATCTCAATTCTTGTCTTGTTAACATAGTTATACCTAAGAGGTGACACTTGAATGCTGCCCTCAAGCTCTAAGTAAATGACGACTGATGAAGACTGAAAGAATCAGAAAATGAAATGACAGCAGTTGAAGAAGGGCAAACACACTCATGGTAAAAACTTAAGAAATTAAGGTCTGACTATCAATTTCTACAAACAACTTGTCATCACCCTGCCTAAACAGATCTGATGAGAGTATGGGCTTTCTGAACTGATGGAGCAGGAATTCCAGAGCTCCTCATTTTGAGAAGGAAAACAGTACATAACAGTTTTCCCTGATGCACTTGAAATTTCATTAATTCCACAAGAAACATAGACCCAATTCTGTAACTCATTTCCACACTGATAATGCACACTAAGGGTGTTTTTCTTCATGTGTAGTCTTCTTCCTCTGTTAAGGTAAGAGATCTAAGACTTTAGATTAGTAAGTAGAGCTTGCTTTACAAATCCACAGGTCTTCAAACCCATCTCTAGAAGTCATTCAAAGGTATTAATCCTTTTGAGTTTCATTAAAATGGCAATAAACTGCAAGGAATGTGTCTTAGTGACAAAACACATAATATCTGTGTTCTGAATTTCTACAGCTGGTGAAGAAGGGTGCAAAGGTTGACAAAGAGTTTTTTTCCTTCTATGTTCCACAGCTGAATTAAATGAGTGTTAACTAAAGCATGCCAGAACCAGGACTTAGATTAATCTGAGCACAACCATTGACACTCCATCTGCACTCTCTTTTTAGGTGTGACATATGTCACTTCTCTATTGTCATGGAGTGTTTCAAGCTAGACTAGACCCAAATTTCTAAAAATGAATAGGAAAGAAACTTTGAAATCAGGTACATTATTTAAAATACATTGCTAGCATGGAATAGATGGCCAGCCTCTGAAAAGAAGGCTCACAAAGTCGCTATGCAGAAGATGGAAGCTGCTGGATTATCTGTGTTTGAAGGACATTTTTTCCTGTCCTTTTTCTTTAGTTTTTTATTTTTTTTTAAATTAAAGATAAAGAAAAACAAAGAATGTATCAGGAAATTACGTCTCCTTTCACCTGACATTACCCTTCCTTTTGATGTGCCCAATTTCCCCGGATCCTATCTTCTCTCCACACAAACCAACCAGTCTCCTAGGTTTCTGAGGTGCATCTCAGTCTCTCACTTCAAGATTTTAACATTCAAAAATATGAGTAGGAAGAACTTACTCGAGTCCCAGATAAATCAGTCTGGAAAACATGCAACCCTACTAATTACAGAGTTCACCTTGTATGCTGAAGGAGGTTAGATCTGCATCCTAGGAAGTCTGTATTCTGCACAGATTCACATTCCACTATAGAGCAGGTCTTTTACACCATGTCTTACAGGAAAAAACATGGATGCAGCAAATCTGAAAAGCTGACCTGTCAATCTAGGCCCAGGGTGTTCATTTTTTTTGATAGCTTTCAAGGACATTTACTATAAATCTGTAAAAAGAGAGCTACTTACAGGTCTGGGATTTATAGAAAGTGCTGCCTATTTGTGCTCCATCTTTTGTCAATAGCGTTGAGATTTGCAGTTTGCACTGAATTATCCAATGACCTAAATCCTAGCAAGCTATCAAAATCTGTTTCCCAGATAAAGTCATAATAGAGTTTGATACATTTATCAGCGCCAGGCACACAGCAGTGCTTACAAGCATGGCTATTTCTCAAGTCTTCTTTAACAGCAGACAAAAGGCAGGTACAAATGAATTAAAACCTATTCACTCCAATGCTTTAAGATAATTATTAACCACTGGAAACACAGTAACACAATTCCTGCCTCTTGATTTCACACAAACTCCTGAGGATAATGAGACACTGTTTATTTACCTAAGGTATAGCAACCATGTTTTATGCTGACAACTCCAGAATGATTTACTGTTTCCCTCTATGCTAAATACTTGGGATATATAATGCCTCATTATACAAAATATAATCCATTGCCATTCAGCGGAATAAGACTTGATACAGGAGAGGCAGAGGGTTTGCTAATTGTCAATATAGCTTTATGGTGGCATATTCTTTCAGCATCAGGGTTGAAATCTTTGACATGGGAAACTTCACTCCTCTCCAGCATCAGAAGAATCTTCCTGAAGCTCCAGGAAAGTTAAGTGGGAGCTGGAAGCAGCACTTGAGTTTTTAAATTTATACAGCTCCTTTCTAACTCAAAGTGCTCTACAGATTACAGCCCTGAGCTCACAGGAGGCTTTAGGGAAAAACTCCCACCAGTCATGTCCTGTTAGGCAGGCTGCCCTGCCAGAAAAAGGAGCAGAGTAATGGGACTTCAACAAATGGATCAACTGGGCAGAGAATTTTTTCATACTCCTCAATTGCAATTTATTCTGGGATAAACTTTGCTTGCTGTTATTTCCTAAACAGAGGAATGCGTGTGAAGGTTGCTACCATAACCAACAAAACTGCTAGTGAACTATAGATCTCCTACACAAAAAGCTACAGCCATGTTCTCTAACACCAGCACCAACAGACTTCTACCATGTATAGGTCAGGCTCAGAAGACATCTATTACACATTCACCAGCAGATTGCACAACATGGTGGAGGACTTGGCTCACCTTGTAACAATGGCAAGGGAGAGTAAGGTCTCCTCTCCTGAACCTCCAGTTTACAACCTCTTTAAATTCACCAGAAGCTTGAATCCTCTCTGAGACAGTCTACTTTATACCCACACCTAAGATTTCTAATACATACTGTAATGGCTTCATTTTCTATCCAACTGCTCTCACATAGTCTGCCCTCAAAATTAAACAGTAAAGACACATCAGAGGGGTGACAGATTATGGCTATGGAAAGTGAGCAAGGCACAAACTTTAGAGCTCAGTTTGGAGTTACGGAAGCAAAGAAACAGAAATGGCTTTAGCATGCATGAGAAAGTGAAAGCCAAAATGAGACAGACACATCTCTGTTGTGATATTAAGAGGCTCCTCATATATTTTTCTCCTTCTGGCCAAATGCAATCTGTATTACAAAAGGCTCCCAACAATCTGAGGCCCTGGGAATGTCCATCTGGTAGCAGTGCAGGCACCGCTGAGCAGAGAGCGCACTATTAAACCCTTCAACAGATATAGCCTATTAAAGTAAAGCCACCAAAACTCCACCCAGCCTTCCTGAGAGACATCAGACCAAAGGCTGCTGCACACTCTGTGACTCATATGTAGGCCCTAAGGCTTTCACAAAGGTTGAAGAGCAAAGCTTCAAGTCGTGAAAATACCCATCTGTCGTGGTTTAAGCCTGTATAACCCACGCAGTTGCTCTCTCACTCCCCCCTCTTTCTTGCCCCCAGCTCCCGGGGGAATGGGGAGGAGAATCGAAAGAATGCAACTCCCACAGGTTGAGATAAGAGCAGTTTAGTAACTAAGGTATAACACAAATCACTACTGCTACCACCAATAATAATAATGACAAGGCAAATACAAGGAAAGAATACAATTCTCACCACCTATACCCAGCCCGACCACGCAGTGCATGCCCACCCTTCTGGGTCTCTGCTCTCTGTTTTACATCCTGGGCATGACGTGCTGTGGTATGGAATAACCTCTTTGGTCAGTTTGGGTCAGGCGCCCTGTCTCTGCTTCCTCCCAGCTTCCCCTCCTCCCTGGCAGAGCATGAGGCTCAGAAGGTCCTTGGTCAGACCAAAACATTACCAAGCAGTAACTAAAAACACTGGTGTTATCAGCGCTGTTCCCAGGCCCAAAATCAAAAACACAGCGCTGCACCAGCTACCAAGGAGGAGAAAAATGACTGCTGCTGCTGAACCCATGACACCATCTCACACCTGTTTCAGGGAAGGACTGTCACCCGGGTAGAGGAAATCGAGGAAAAGGAAGAGATTGCACTGAAAAAAATCCTGCACTGAGAATTTAACGTTTTTAAGTGCCAGTGAGAGATTCTGAACAGCATTTGGAGCTTTCTAAACTCTAAAGTCTGCCTTAAGCTAGGTTTATGTTGCATAAATATTTGCTTTCAAATTCATTACTATTATGGAAGATGCAACATGAACATAATAAATGATTGTGGTATTACAGCATATTTTACAACATCATCTTGAGTGCTGTTTTCTTTAATGCTCCACTTACATGACATGGAGGGATTTGCTCTGAAACTGCATTATGATGCAGAAAATTCAGTAGTGTTGCCCATAATATTTTTTTCTCTTATCTCTGAACAATTCCTAAAAGATGAAATACTGTGAAGAATACAACTTCAGTTCTGAAATAGAGACATGTGGCTTGCTACTTGCTGGAAAGGCGTTTTGAACCGGGGGGGAATCAGGTGCTAAAGATCCTGGCTATACTTTTATGTCCATGTCCTTCGGCTCATCCCTGAAATAGTTCACTTACAGAGCCAAAGCAGAAGCAGCACAGGTTAAGAAGTAGGCAAAAAGGCACTGAAGAGAAGAGGATTTCTATATAGTGGGAAATAAATTAATAAACTGGAGCTTGGCCAGAACACTCCTCTGGATCCAAGCTTTTGTCACTCCTCTGCTTTGTACATTGAGAGCAGCAGGAGCTGGGGCTGGCTGCGTTCCCTGCTAAGGGATGTGCTGGGCTTCTCAGACTGTCCCCTGGATGTGGCTGCTGCAAGCTACCAAATCTATCAGTTGTCATTTCAGCTGTGATCCCTGTAGCAGCATATTTAGCACAGAGCCAAAATAGGGCTCATGCTGCACTGTTTGTTTAGCAGTCTTATAAAACATAATTAGATAAACTTCTCAGTACTCCCGGGATGGAACAAGCATTATGATTTCCCTTGTCAGTACTGGTCACATTTTCCTACTGAATTGAGAGAAAACCTTTCTAAAGGAGATTACAGTTAGGAGGAAGAAACCTTTCAGCTCACATGAATGTAGACTTCAAATTGTATTCAAATGGACGGCTCTTGAAAGTACCAAGCAGAATTCTGGTGTTCAAAGATATTACACTTATTTCGATTCTTACTGTCCTCTATTTTTTCATCTCCTTTTTTTATTTTCATTTTAATAGTAGGAAAATAGAATACAATTTTCTAGGAATAGCATTATGAAATTGTGCAGCATGCCCATAATGTGCAATAATAATACATGACATCAGATAACAGAAAGACTGAGTAGTGCATGTTGCTACACACTCCCTGTTTCCCCCTGCTCCTCCCCCTAGTTAATCTGCCTCTGATTGCTGTAATGGTCCCTAGAGACAGCCAAATTGTTTTGGTTAACTGCAGCATGTACATTATTTTTTCATTTGTGGCTGTTTCAATTAGTAATGTCATCTATTTCCTAAAGCATTTTACTTTTAAATAATTAGGGCTTACCAAAGAGGTTAGCACAAAAAAAAGTATTTGAAATGCTAATCCAGTATTACAGTCAAAACTGTTCAATCAAATTTAAATCCTGTTGTTTCTTAAACATATTGTAAAATACGACAGTGTCCACTGAATACTGATAACCTCTGTGCAATACAAAAAGGTAGAGGCCAATGTATTACATATGACGGTTATTAAATGGAAATGCTGACAGACCCTTAAATATGATGAGACTGGGCACAGTGATTTAATGAGAGCGATAATGGGCAGGTGGGCTGAGCATCCCTGCTAAGATTAGACCCACAGCAGCAAATGTGTCTTTTGAAACTGTTTCTTAACACAATCTGTACACAGGACCAGGCTGTGTATTACAGGAAAAAGTGTCTTTTTTATGTTAACTTTATCAGCCAGGCCTCTTACAACCGTGTTACTAACACACACACACATACATATATATATATGAAATGCCATAGTGATTGGATTTTTTTTTAGAGTGTCTTTCTAACTACATTCAAAATAAGAAAATAGGATGAAATCTGTTGCTTTGATGCAGACTAGGTCTTATCACTGGAGTTAAATGCTTTTGCTCTTTTGCTTCATCTATTTCAGGCATTTGGGCCTAACTCTGTAAATCAAAGCTCAGCCTGAACAGCTGCATCCACTGAAAATTTGCTAAAATAAAGCAGCCGTGTTAAGCCTTTATTCTATGCCACATACCAAGTGGCTATTGTGCTTTTTGCCAAAATTGAACTAAGAACATACACTTTATATGACTCTATGGCTCATTCCCTTGGATAGCAGCAAGTCTGTGGGTTACCCTTCTGCTACTCCCAGGAAGGCACCTTGTGGCGCAGGTGCCAATTTCAAAGGCTTGAGCTGGCAGCCAGATGGAAACACAACTTCACTGTTTCCAAACCTACTAATGTTTTCCCTGTTTCCAAACCTACAAGAAGTTTTGCTTCCACATAGTGAAATCAGCAAGAGAGATTTCATCTCCTCCATTCCACTACTCTTACAGAGCACAAGATTTGATACCTGTCTTACACTTGGGAATGATTACAGTGCCCATCACCAGGTGTTCTTTTTCTCACCTACAGATTCCTTGGGATTTTACTTATGGATTCAACCTGAGTCCAAATAGGATCTTGTCTTCATATACACATTTCCACTAGGTGTTTGTGCTAGGTTAGTACCGTAATCCCCTCTTCTGAAACACGCAGGTGTTAATATGCCTTTTTTCCCCTATCCTATTTTCTCAGTTACATTAGAAGTCAGACCTCACTCCCACTCCTCAGACTAGTGGATACTCCTACGCAGCCCGAAGAGTAGGCAAGAGAAGGAAAGCATTACATGAGATACATCCCTCATGGCCTTTTCACATTTAACTCAATTATTACTCATTGTTGCACTGATTACCCTGTGATGACCCATCTACAGCTCACTTATATAAAAAAACCTGAAATCAGACCCTTGGTTGATTATAGCAGGCAATTAGCTGGTCCAAGACCAGCCTCTTGGCCTGAGTTAAACTCAACTAACTTATTTTATAGATTCCAAGCTTTGCTCACTGTGATAATTATCCAGGACAAAATGGACCTGAAAGTAGGTTGAGAAGGAAAAGTTTATCAATAAAAGATACTTTTGCATTAATGATAGTTCTGTGATTATTATTGTTTTCTTGCTCTAGAGGCAGGTGATGGATGTGGAAGTATTCTAAATGCCAAAACCAAAGACATATTGTCAGTTTACTCTGAATACTGATTTCATCCACATTCTGCAGAATCTACCAAACTCTGCTCTTGGGTACTCAAAGAATAGCAAACCCTCAAATTGATCACTTTCTATAGGGCTAGAATAACTGCTGCAGTGGGGCACTCAGCTCTGCAGAAGCAGAGGCTGGTGAAGGTGACCATTTGTGGTGTTACACTGCTCACTCCTGCTTCTGTGGTCTCTGGTGGAAAATGAAGTTAAAATTGCTGAGCTTTTCACTGTGGAAAAGTCCGATCTCTTCTAAAGGCATGTTTTTTCTGTAAGAACCAGTACATTTTGCTGTCATAATACAGTACTACTTGAGTTTATCTCCCTCTGCACACCTGGCATGCCTTCATTCTATCCCACTTATTTTTACAGTGTTACACAGGGAGGTTACTGATGTAAAAAGGTGCTCCCAATAGAGGGCAAAGCAAAGCTATAATCACACCGCAGCCTCTCTTCATCACCATGGTTATTATTGTTTCACATTTGCAGGTGCTAAAGGTTTGTCCATGGGGGATATAGAAGAACTGAAAAACAACAGCGAAACACTTGACTTCCACAGACATGCCTCAGGGTCAGATTGTGACTTTTGCAATCAGAACAAAAAATGAAGCATCAATGATTCACTCCTGGAAAAGATGGAAGATTTCAGAGGTCTGCTTTGCCACTTTCTGCTTTGGGAATGTGCTTTTGGGGTGGGCTGATGGAAGGGGAAGGGAGGTTCATTATCTCACTGTAATACCGTTTATGGTGATACATATCCAACAACTAGCTCAGGGCGTGGGTGAAGCACTGCCAACAGCAGCAGCAATCAGAGTAACTGCTAGAAAGAACCTGGAACAGTAATTGAATAGGAATTTACTTCTTATTTACGTTCTAGCATTTTCCACGGCAGGGACCTAGTCTCTCAGTGCTAGACCCAAATAACGTGAAGGATAAGAAGTGTTGTTCAGGGGCCAGAGAGAAGCTTAATAGGAGCTTTAGTATTATAGTGGGTGATGGAAAATGTAAGTTAAATGTAGGGAAATATTTCCTAACAAGCACCTGACTGAAAACCCCAGTGAAAGCAGAGAAGTCCCAGTCAGCATGGTCTAGATATTTAAATCAGAGTAGAGAACGTACTTTAATGCTCTGGTCCACCATATTTATGAAATGGTCTTCCTTATAGGCTGCTAAGGCACTAAAATATGCCCCAAACGTATGGCAAATGATTCCATAATTGTGCTACAATGGGTAGAACAGGCATTGTTGGTATTTCTGGGGGCAAAAAACTCAGATACAATTGCACAGCTGTAGTCTTTGAAGATAACATAGCTGACGGAAAGAAAGTCCAACTAAAAAAGGTTTTCTGGCTATCGTTCACATGTGGAGGGATGTAAACCTTGGCAAGTTTATGAGCAGCAGCTGCTCTGAAATGCTTTTTACATTCTGTCCTTTTCACAAAGTGCACGCACGTAAATACAATCCCATTTGTCAAGCACACCCACAACCAAACCGCATGACTTCATAAAGGACACGTTAGAGTTATCTTCTGTCATCAGATCGTTTCATTGTATTTGAAGTTAAGTACGTAAATGTATCATGAATTAATTTTCTTAGTGCTAAAGTGCAAACTGGGCTAATAAAAGTGACACATTGACTTTTTCCAGAAAATGATGTTCGGCTTACGGAGAATGGCGGCATAAATGAAAATTAGCCTCAAGACAATGTTAATTACATTTTATCCATTAGCAGGAGGGTAATTGAACCACTCATTTTCACTGCAAAGAAAACCCTTCTGGCTTCATAAAGGGAAACTATGTATCTGACGCACTAATTAAAGTCTAAAAATGTAAAAATATGCAATATAAAGAAAAGCATAATGCAGGTAATATGTGTCTATAGTGTACTGAATTACAATCTTGGACATAATATGTGTGACCATCTTGGACACAATACGTATTATTGCCCTCTTGCTGCGCTGAGAGGGACTTCAAAATACACATGATGCAGAACTCAAGCACCTGAAGAAGCACTCACGGAATACTGACATGAATATGAAAAATCCTTAAAGATGTGTATTCAAAATGAAACAAAGGCTTCATATAACCAAGTAAACTCTATACATATAACTGATAGTTATAATACTATTAGAACTAATACCACTAATACTCATAATACCAATTACAGGAAGTGGTCACTGCCAATTTCAAAACTTTCCCGTTTACTTCTGTTAGATTCATATGTGGCCAAAAAGCTATAATTTGCTTATTCTTAGATGAAAAATACCCCCAAACCAGCAAAGGCGTATGGGTAAAGGCTGGTCAATCTCTTGAAATAAGTAGGGAACCCATTCTTTTTCAGTAGCTATATCAACATGTTTTCTGGTATCTATGAATAGTGACATTAATGATTTTGGTTTTTATAAACACAGGATACTTTAACAAAAGAATGGATTGCTGGACTGCTGGAAAGATCTTGCAGTATGCCTACCTATATGCTATGATATCCTATTGCCTTTGGACCTCCCATGGTTAAAGAGAAAGATTTTGAGTTCTGAATATTAACCTGTCTTATAAAATTCATATTGCTCTATCAACAAGCTCTAACTTCTTTCTAATACTGTATATTATCTATTCTTGGCTTCACTGAGACACTAGAGAAAATTTATTTCTTGGATTTATTTTTAAAGGGAAGAAGTAAAACAAATAAATTAGGGAAGTGCAACCAGTCTTGTGCTGATGAAATCTGTTTGTGTACAGGTACCATAAAGAAATCCCAAAGGAACCATACCATCATTTTCATCAACCAGAAAAAGTATAGGGGGACAAGATCCAGTTGCAAAAAATGTTATGGAGTATCTGCCTACTGGGCTCAATAGAATCTGTATTACATCGCTAAACTTACTGACCCAGGAGCAGCATCTGGGCAGACTTACAGTGAATTCAGAATACTTGCTTCTGTGAAAGTCAAAAATACCTTTCCCTAATCAAAAATAATAATTTTTAAATCAACCTTTATCATAATATTACCATGAGCATTGAAAAGGATTACCTTATTACAAAAATGAAATGACTTAAATTTACC
This sequence comes from Ara ararauna, assembly GCA_028858755.1. Classification (NCBI taxonomy): domain Eukaryota; kingdom Metazoa; phylum Chordata; class Aves; order Psittaciformes; family Psittacidae; genus Ara; species Ara ararauna. The sequence goes on along the minus strand of CM054387.1, from coordinate 10,571,705 downwards.
CTCATCATTGTTTCACAGGGAAAAAAGAGGCTTTTTTTTATTTCTTTGTGGATGAAGCTGCTATTTGCATTTAAATGAAGGCATCTGAAGAAGAGGAGCTAGAAAGTTAGGGGTTTTTCCTTTTGAGGATGAGATTTCATTTCATTTCAGTATTCTCCTATGATGCGAACCTAACTCCACTTGCTGCTTCATTAAATAGTCAATCACAAGCTGCTGTCCAAAAATTGTCATAGAGAGTTAGACACTGATTATTCCCAGTTGAGGCTTTGTAATGATGTTAACAATACTGTGTTGGCACCCCTAAATATCAGCAAATAAATGAGGCACTTTCTCATTTGCTGTATAGCATGGAATTTTTTTGACTTACTGTAACAGACACATTTAAACAATCTACTTTCTTAATATTCTGCTCAGAAACAGGCTTTTATCAAAGGAATAGTTTACAACCTGTTCCAACGTATACATTTGAAAAGTACATAAACATATAAATATTTGTTCCAATGTTATAGATATTACAGAAATCAAGTAGAGTTCCCAACACCGCACCAACGTCATCTGTTGGATACCTGAATTTACCTAAATGGGAAAGAAGATGCCATGGAATGGGATTTCCCTTCTGCATTAAACTTTCATACCAAATTCCATTCCATTTTGAGCATTCATATCTAGCTACATACACAGGGGAGAAAACAGACCACTTTCAGACATTTCACCTTTCATAGGCAAAGCTGATTTTACTGACTAACAGGTACTGAAAAAGCCAAGGACATTGCAATGCCTGCTTCATCCCTGGAAGCATTTAAGGCCAGGTTGGATGGGGCTTTGAACAACCTAGTCTAGCGGAAGTGTCCCTGCCCATGGCATGGGGTTTGAGCTTTAGATGAGCTTTACCATTTTAAAGACGAGCTTTACAGTTTTTCATTGATGCCTACAGCTGAAAGCAGAGGTAAGTTTTAGCAGGGAAAGACAAGAAACATTGAAAAGTGAGGTTAACAGAAAAGGTTAACAGTGAGCAGTAATATAGAAAGCAAAGCAAGGGCTGTTTTTTTGAGTCAGCCTAGATGGGCAATAATTTAAGTCTTCAACAGAAACACTGAAGCACGAGCTGAAACTGGGACTGGAAACATCTCCTTTCTTTTTTCCTATCCTCACACTGAAATGGGAGGCACGACTGATGACAAAATATTTTTTGTATTACAGGTCCTCTAATTTTCTGAGTTTAAATTATGTACTTTAGAGACTGGTCATTAGAAACAATCATCTTTGCAAGATGAGATTAGCTTATCTCACACAGAGAGATGAACATTAATGCAAGACGACAGCATCACAGCCTAATGTGTCATAGGGAAGACCTCTGCTTACCCCATTATACCCTTAATAGAAGAGAAGAACTGGCCAGCTTACTCACCTGGCCATCTCACAGAATAAGAAAGATGGTTTGAGATAGGCACTGCAACTGGCAGCGGTAGGGCAGCAGTTGTTGATTGAAATGTTCATCAAACTGAACAAGACTAACAAGATCTCAAGCCTCGCTGGAGGTGGGGTTGCATCAAATCACACCAGTGGGAGTCAGTGGTTTAAAAAAATCAATCTCTCTTAGTCTGCCACCTGGCTCCAGCTGATTTGTTTCACTCAAGCATCAGGCTCTTTCTCATTATCTGGGTAGAGCCTAATATACAGATCCAGTGGCCAACAAAGATAAAAGGTTGATGCCCAAATTAATACATGGAACTCCTGCTTATTGTTAGAGATTTTAGGCAGGTTATCTATACTCAATGTCCATGTTCAGAAAAACACAATGTTCCTTTCAGTTGTAACTACACATGGCAGTTTCTAAAGCTACTGTTTCAGCTACCCGCCGAATACACAGGCATAAAATAAAAAGATTTATTTTATTATGGTAGGCATCTCATTTAAACGATTTTCAAGAATAAAGATTTCAAACTAAGCCATAAATTCCCCCAAGAAAATGCCTTTTAATGCAGCAATGCAGGAATATTTCCATTAGCTAAACCAAGAGAAGAAAAAATGTGCGAGCCAAGCAAGAAGCTGCAGAAAAGAAAGGAAATTCTAAGGATGAAATTCTTTTGTCAAATGTATTCATGCACAGCCCATCAAAGTCAACGGCAATTCTGTGTGCATATTCCAGGACAGAATTTGTTCTAAAGGGATAAATTTTCAAAGGATGCTGATTTTTTTCTTCCTCACACCCAGCATTTGCATAGACTCATTAGTATTTGTGAAATGGGTACCTGTGCCCTTAAACAGGCACTGCAGAGTGTAATTACCTATTCTTCCTGCATAAATGTAGGGGTTTGTTGGTGCAGTCTTTCACCATGGTCCATTTAAAGAACACTGAGGAAAAACAGTGTATTTATGGATATATTGTAGAAATGGGTTTTCACATTCAGGTGCTCTGAATCTTCCAATCTATTCTCCAGCTATGCTCAGGAAAAACATTCCACACGTTCATTTTTGCTTTTAGAAATAAATGATGCAAAGAAGTATATTTAAGCAATAAGGATGTTTTCAGGTCACAGTTCATGCCCTCCAAGTCTTCAATACGTGCATTCAGTTTTGCATATGCCAGACAGCACTGACTGGCTGTACTAACCTCTCATTGCTTCACTAATCAAATACTTTGCAGCCAAACTGAAGTTGTAACCCTTTAATGACATCCCACAGGGACTGTTACAGAAGCCTCATCTACAAAATGATCGTCCCAGAGGATGGGTTGCAAGTGCTGACTACCAGTACCTGAAAACATAACTAAAGCTGATTATAAAAATAATGCATGCAGTAGGATTGTTCTATAACTGAAAACACATAATAGTGATCCAAAGTTTTAAGGACATGAGAAGAAATACAAATACAAAACAGTACTGATATGATAAGGTATTTAGCAGGCAAGGACAGGTGCAGTAAAACTCAAACTCATATGAGAGGAAGACTATTAAATAACTCGCTAGTGCATGAATAGCATATAAGCATTTTAATGGACAATGCACTAACAACAGTTTTGCCTCTGGTGAGCAGTTAAAGCCAGAGCTACCAAGATATCACTCATATATATGTATATGTGTATATGTATATGTATATGTATGACTTCCTTTTTATTCCCTTTTCTATTCTCTGGCCCTCTCTGGATACACCTGTATGAAACTCATAGGTAACTATATGCCTTCTCCCTTTGCTGTATTCTCTGCATCTCTCAGTGTCCCTGTAGGCAAATGCATTCCTTTCCTTGGCCATTACCTTTTCTCCTTTACTTGGGACTCAAGCAAATTTTCCTCAAACCAAGGCTGGACCACAGTCTTTGTGCTTTGCAAGCATATTCAGAGAAATAATAAGCACTACTATCTCTCCTGGTTTTGTCTAAGAAATAGTAATAAAACTGCAACAAGCATATAGACACTTTTGAAACTGAGTTCATGTTTTCATATGGAATGCCACTGGCAAGAAACAATACACATAACACACCCAGGAGAAGAAAAATGCACCTTCAATCTTTAAAAATAATTTTCTCCTTCCATCAAACACATTCAGCCTCTACTAATTATATAGCTACCATTTTCTTGCACACTAGAAACTGCATTTTTACCCATTTACTGAGTTTTACAGATAAAGGCAATGGAAAAGCTGTGGTCATTACCTCTCAATTCAAATGTCTTTAACAACAGTTTTCATCAGATTCAGTGATGCTCACTGGAGATACAGTTACAAAAATCAAGCTGTACAATCTTCTTAAAGTGCTAGACCACTTCTGTTAGGGAAATAAAAGCCACATATATTTGCAACTTCCATGTTCCACGCTAAATGCCATGATTCTTAAGTGCTCTTTCTGGTCCTGCTTCTTACCTTGAAAATTTGAATCCTGCAAAAATCTAACTATACAAATGTATACCTCTTAAATAGAGTAGAGCAGAATAGAATATTGCAGTTGAAAGGTACCTACAACAATCATCTATTCCAAATAAAACATTCCTTATCGAGAGTTATAAAGAAGATTTGCAGAATACATAATATGGCTTCTGAATGTACTTTTAAGCAAGACAAGCAACTTTTCCATAGTGAGTCAGTGGAAGATGGAGGGAATTTGCCATCCCTTTAGAATAATGTTTTCCCAGCAATAGGGCTCTGATGCTTTTGATCACTACACCCATATGTGAGTCATACACATCTGAAAGCAGAAAATTCACACCTGAAGAAATGAAGGAATGGAAGAAGGAGGAATTATCTGTTGAGGGTGTGGTACCTGTGAGGATTTGGTGATGTGAGAGAGGACTGACTGATCTAGGCTGAGCTGAACTGGGGCTCCTGTGCTTGTGGGTGTGAGGGGAATCCCCAGGTAACACCAGTTAGACCTTTTACTACCCCCAAGGTCTTAATAGACAGTATCACTCGGCTCTTCTGCAGAGTAAAGAGTACCAAGAAGTTAAAAGAATAAAGCAGCACAAAAGAAGGTGAGCATCCTTTCCCAGGTTTGGGAAGTTCCTGGAAGACTGTCTATTAACCACCTATAGTTGTACAAGCACAAGCACATCCTTCTTGGGGCTGGTTGGTGCGGAAAGGCAACAAATAGCTCGCAGCTCTGCAAAGGCACAAGGGGCAGCTCAGGGCAGTACTAAACATTGCCTGTCCTAATTAATTTCTTCAGTGCTGACAATTTACAAATGGAAAAGTATTACTGATTAAAGATCATCTGATTATCTTTTTGTATCCATCTACACCCATATCTAGGGCAGAGGCAGGGCATCATCTTCTTCACACAAACACGAAATGGGAATGATTCTGACTTCAGTATAAGCAAGACAAAAAGCAAGCTGATAGTCCACTTACAGATATGTTCGGGTGGAAGAACAAGTCAATAGGCCTGTGGCTCACAGCTCTTATACTGATACATTCATTAATAAACTCATTTTCATTTCTTTCCTGTGAATTCTGAAAATCAATCCTTTTCTCTAATGCCTCATGAACAGCTTAGAGGAGGGCAGCTGCAAGTAATTTGTGCAGCCATAAAGAACTGTAGTCACATAGTAGTACGGCTCCCGTGGATCTCTTCTTACATAAATAATTATATTTGCTCAATGGTAGGGATTTTTCCAACAATATGAACCATTTATGCAAGCACGGTGTGATATGTTCACTTTGGCTTTCTCCCCCGAGTTCCAATCAAAAGGCAGAAACCTTATGTAGAAAGAGAATCAGACATACCTAAAAAGAAGCAACAAACCAAAAGCTGCTCTTTGGCCATAAAGAGACCTATCTTTCTTTAAATAAAGCCAATTGGAGCTTTAACTTGCATTATGTTAAATAGTGTATTTAATATACAGTTACATACATTAACATAGAGTTTTCTTCTTTCACAGGTTTCAAAGGTGCAGTGACAAGGTGAAGTGCTTGCACTAGGTACAGCCGGACCAACACTTGTTTTCCACAGCAGTTTTTCTTAAGCTGACATTTGAAGTTATTTGTCAAATGCCTCAAGTAAAACATGAAACCATAGACTAAACCAAAGCTACTGGTCTAAAACCTTGCATGCACTTAGAAAGCCACTGTCAGAGAAGGAATTAAAACTACTTCCTTCTGAATCTATACATAATGTTATCAAGATGTGCTTCCATACCAATGCTTTTCCCTTCCATTATCTAATTGGTCTTATCTAAAATCTGTGACAATCAGAAGTTTCAGGTAGTTTCTCAAAGATAATGTGCTGCTTTTTTTTACACTATTAAATCCATGTCACCAGTTATTTGAGTTTTCTATGTCACAGTTGTGACTGCATATAAACATCCTGGTTATTTTAAGGATAAATCTGTTGTTACTTTCTCTAAAACTGTGCAGTATTGGGATTATGAAGGACAGACCTGTACAACACTCTTCTGCAGATATGCTGCTCAACAGTATGAAAAGTAGCAAGAAGATCCTAGTGCCGCTCTACCCCAGCAGAAACTATGGCTGGTTTATACAGCCACACAGTTTTTTAATGACAAAGCTGCCTTCTCAGCTGGGGGAACAGCAAAAGGAGCATTTACTTCGTTATCTATAGACACAAACAAATAGCCCGTGAATCTACAGACATTTTGCCACAATGTGATACTGGCCTACTAACAGTTGGCATGTTGGTAATTTTTTTTATAGAAGATTCATGTTTACTAGCTGCTTTCAGACATCATCAACAAGAATTCTTACAATTAAGGTCTGCTCAACAAAGTCCTCACTGGAAAGAGAACAGAACCACTATCATGAACTCATTGAAGTTCCTCTACACCAGACACTCCAGAAAGTAACAAGAAATTCTGTAAATCCACAAAGAATATAAGCAGAAAATGAGCACAGGATCAGAGCACCACCACCTGCAGCATGTACACTGAAGACAGCAAGGTGGGTGACCTTGTTCTTCACAGTACTGGATCAAACTCAGCTCACAAAGGAGCAAGGGCACTTCTTGGCCAGCCAGATGTTGCAGAGGTGCTGTCCATCTGTTTACATAGGCATGCGGGACCATTCAGTGCAGCAGTCATAGGAAGGGTTGGTTTGCTGGCAATACAAAAGCAGAAAAAACCTGGCTATCAGGCAGCACAATACCCAGAGGGAATTTACTACACTGATGAAATCAGGTCAGCTCTCAAGGTCCCTGGAAAAGTGCTGGCTTCTGTTTTATTCAAGACTCTGCTTGCAACGGGACTGGGAAAGGTGATAGAGCTCCAGATAGAAACCTCAATGCCCATGATAAATGGCCAATGCAAGAAAAACAATTTCAATTCTCCCCTTACTCTAGTTTCTCTGCAGAGTACATTCTTCAGTGATGTTCCTGTGCAATTTTATCAGGAGAAACAGGAAAGCATATCCTCTTACCTTAATCTTTGAAGTCTTCTGGACTACGACAATCCCTAAGAGACATGTACAAGGCAGTAAAAGCTGCCTCCGCAGTCTCCTAAAAGATCCCTGACAATGCTTCCTATTTTGTTAATCTGGATTATGAAATATATCGAAGTGAAAGGAAGATTTTGTGCAGGGGTTTCCCAATCTTTTCCAGTTATGAGCCTAGTTCTTTATGATTTATAGTCCGAAACATTGAAAAATACTCAGTTTCTAGAGGGCTTAACCTATTCTTGGCTGCTGGGATGCCAGCAATTGGCATCTCAGTCTGCTCTGCAGAAACACTGCTTTCCTCGGCCTCTGGTCATTTGGCTGAGCTTATCCTGGAAGAAGAATCACTTCGTCCAGCTGCAAAACCTTTCTCTTTTTGTATCGTACTGCACTTTTAAATAGAAATGTCACAAAACCAGGCTATCTTGGCAGATCTCCCTTGTAAAATGAAAAAGGTAAAATTTGTGTCTGACAACTCGTCACGTTATGTTTTCCTTTCATGGTACAGATACTAGCAGACAATACAGAACAGCCTTGTGCTGGACCAGCATAAGGGCAACCAAAGCAACCTGAGCCCACAGATTTTTCAAAAGCAAAACAAAAATAATGCTCAGGCTGGATTCTATCACATTTCCATGGTGAAGAGAAAAAGTCAAATCTATTTTCAAGGACGGACTGGCTTTTTGGTTTTTCCCTGCATGTAAGTTAATTTCTCAGAATCCCAGGGACATGTTCTGCACACCAGGGCTCAGTCACAGACCTCTAAATTACATCTTCAAGTCCTCATGGAAAAACTGAGGAGGCAAACAACCTCTATTACTTGAGCTTGATCATATATTGTTCCTAGCACTATATTGTAGCCCGTCATATCCAACTGAAATCAGAGCCATGCTGTTACACACACTATATATACATAATGTATTTAAAGCAGTTGCTGCTTCAGAAAGCATACTATTTAATAAGGCTGTGGAGACACACGGAAAGGAAAACAGAAACAAGGAAAGGCAACACCTTCAAACTCACAGAATAGTCCACCTATATGCTGGCTAAATACCATCAGTACACTTTCTCATTCTTTACGTACATCTTCCCAGGTTAATATGGAAAAGTCACATTAGAAAATAAGATAACTGCAACTGTACTTTTTCTTTCTATTGAAAACCTTTCACTCATTCTAGAGAAGCCAGAAGAACACAGACTGGGGCTGGGACTGAAAAAGCTGAGAACTGCTTCAGAAAGCAAAGTTTTAAAGAAAAATGAAGTTTTTCAGAATAAAGAATGAATAAATCATTTAACAGAACATAGAACAAAACATGCCCCTAAACTACAACATTTGACACTAGCTTTTACTGCATCTGCTCAACCAAGTCTCCAAAGTAGAAGAGCCTTGGTTTTCTTGGATGCCAGCTGCAGTACAGATCTATTCTTCTCTGGTTTTGTTTATGACAAAATTAGATATATATTTTTACATATTTTTACATATGTTCAGTTTTTTCCTCTCTGTTTTAAATGTTGAAATGCTTTGTTTTTCCCCTCATATCTATGCTTTTTACTTTTTTTAGTGATTCTTGTTATCACCACATCAGCAAAGAGCTATATACATATATTAGCTTGTACCCAGTTATGACAAGGAAACTTAACTCTATTTTCTGACATCTTTTTAAGATCAAAGAGAAAATACATATGTGAAAACAACGCACCTTTATTCCACTGAAACAGGCAGAATTATTTTTAAATTCAAGGGTAATTTGCCTCACAAATATTACAAGCAGAATTTGGGATTTTTTGTATGAATTACAATGAAAAGACTTATCACTGTAGTGTATTGCTGTTCTTTGTGAAGCTGTGCTACTTTTCTATATATTTTAACACTTATTGTCTTTTACTCCTAGGTTGAACATTTGAAAGTCCTGCAATCTATTTTCAAATTGTCAGGACTGATTCTCATGCAAGGTATGGAGTGGCTTAAATACTTACTTTCTATTTGGAGCTGAGGGGTTTAGGAAATAGAAGTTTAGCACTGCAGAAAAAAGTCACTTTGAATTGTAACTACTGTATCTCCAGGGGAGTAATTTTGCAGAATCCCACTCCAGGGTAGCAATTCTGCTATTTTACGATAGAGCTACTAGTAAGTGGTATGAAAAAAAAAGAACCAGATTTTCTTTAATTTCACATTTACATTTCTTATATGCCTATAGTTTAGTCTCTTTAAATGTCAAGTTTTTTTAAATGAATGCTTTTCACATTTTGATGTTGTTGGTTTTTTTGTATTCTTCCCACAATTAGGAATGACATCAGTGATTATAAAACAACATCAGGTACTCTGAAATCTCAGCTACACAGATTTCCTGTTTTACTTTTTCCCCTCATCCCTTCTCTGAAGGTCACAATAAAAATGAAACAAACATACTCTTACAAATTTATTTCTCTACATTCAGTAAACATTAAATTCTGAGATCTTAATTCTGGGTGATTTGGGTCCATGTCATCTACCTTTAGGCAAGTCTCTACTGTTTTTCTTCCAAGGTGAACAGGACCACTCTTGTGGAGGCCATGTGCTTGTATTGCTCCTCCCGACAACACTTAGTAACACATAAAAATACACCTCTGCACAGCCCACAGTTTAAATTTCTCTCTAGGCACCGTGTAAGGTGCCGTATATCAGGAGGAGCCTTAGGAGGTACGATGAATGACTCAGACATCCATCTGAATCACAGCTGCCTGCTCTGCTTTATTCTTTCCTGTCTAAACAAAATTATTTCCCACTTGGAGCCCTCCTTTGCTGTTTGCTGTCCCACACAGAAAGCCATTCCAACAGCCAATGTGAAAGAAAGGAGGAAAAGGAGGTATAAGACTGAAGCTTATACATATGCCTTTAGGTTAAGAATCATCCTGCACATAAATCCAGATTGTCAAATTTGTTTTGCACTGCCCCAAAATCTCCACCAAGGCAACAGCTCCATTCCCTGTTCTTGGAGAGGACTGGCCAGAACCAAGTGCTTTTCCACCCTGTTCAGCTCTCTGTGTCCTATTCATGTATGACAAAGGGTCAAGCTTCCCTCCAGACCTTCTACGCTATTTGCTAGCATTTGTTCCTGAAGCTGTCAGTTCAGCAGCCATGCTGCCTGAAGCAGCTTCTGCCTATGACTTTTAAGCTGTTCTTTTGATTGTGCCACTGTTCCTTTTGTACAGGCAGGTGATGGAGCGAACTGCAGAACTGAGCTGGGTTCAGAACGCCCCAAAAAACCCAGAATGGTTATTTTTAGCCAAGCTCAGGTCCTCAGCCCAGCTCTGCAGCAGCTGCACAGGCACTTGTACCAGCCCAGCCAGGAGCGTTGGTGGGGAGGAGTAAGTGTTGCTTGACTTAGCAATGCTGCAGAAAAGCATCATCCTCATCTGACCAGGAACCTGTCCTCCTTTGCCGTCTGCCTCCAATGAATCAGCAGCTTTCTGGTCAAACGGATAACAAATCCCTCATAAAGTGAGTCAAAGTCACACCCAGAGCTGGTGGTCATTTCTTTTGAGTCCTGGCCCAGTGTTTAATCCACTGTCCCTCATCCTCTTTCTGGCATCCTGCCTCTGAGTTCATCTCACATAGAAAAAGGAATTCTTAATACCACTGGCTAGCAATTAAAGGAAGGATGGAAAAGTCAGAAAACAATTCTCTTAATTGACTATTTTTCTTACTACTTGTAATCTAGAGGAAATCTAATTAATTCTACATGAAGAATGACTATTCTGCAGAGAAGTGTAATTCCTGATCTCTGGAGCTTCAGCTTACCAGTTGTCAAATTATCCAATTACACACTTGTTAAAATCCATTTTGGGGAGATTTTCATGGCTCATAAATAAATAATTTCAAAAGCTTTAATCCTTAAAAGAAAACAAGAAAGAAAAAAGGGAAGCTCCTGACCCTCAAATGGTACCTCAGAATCAAAAAACTCATCTAAAAATAATGGCAAGAAGCTGAGAAGAGTGACCTGCACCTGGTTTGCAGCACCGCAGTGGTGATGATCTATTTCAGTAGAAAGAAATTTGCTGCTTCTTTTTCAGCTATGCTTTATTCAAATAACTAATCTGAAGGGAACCAATTAAGGCAGCATCCCTTTCATTGTGCCAAAAGGGAAAAATCTTTTCATAACCACATCAATTAAGAGGTGGGAATCCAAGGGAGGCAGTAGCTCAAGCCAAAGGTACTGACGCACTTGAGGCGAGGCCAGCATGGAGCCACCAACCTGGCTGGGGGCTGGAGCACACAATGTTCACAAGCAGCGAGATGGAGAGAGCTGGGCCTTAGGAAGAGAAGGCAAATGGGAGATCTTACTGCTTTCTACAGCTACCCCATCAGAGGATACATAGAAGATGAAGCCAAACTGTCCTCAGGCCTGTATGGCAATACGATGGGAGGCAAAAGGCACAAGTCAAAACATGGGAAATTCCATTTAGATGCATAGAAAACCAAATTACCATGAGGCTGAATCCAACACTGCAACAGTTTTCCCAGAGAGACTGTGGGCTCTCTATCTCTGGAAGCATTCAAGACTGAAGTAGACACAGCCCAGAGCAACAGGCTCTTTGAGCACAGCATGGGACTAGCTGGAGCCCTCTTCAATCTTGCCTGCTTTGTTACTTAACAACTCTTATAGAGAGACTCTCTGATTGAAGAGGGAGGGACACACAACACTTTCATCAGTATATGTTTGAAGGAACATTCTTAAACCAGCATAAACTCTGGATCCTGATGTGACCAGATTTGCCAAATCAGAGCATAAAGGAAGACTTTCTGTGGTTTTTTTGTATTCCAGTGAAAACAATTTAGCAGTCAGAATTAAAGACTGTTCTGCAATATTTACTTCTGTGCTGTATGGCAGCATTGTCTTACAAAATCCCGTGAGTGAAACTTGACATGAAACAAAAGAGGAACAGAAGGCAGTAATCTGTTTTCTAAAAACCCAGTCTGAGTGGATTTCAATACAAGTAAGCAAACACTATCCCTGATTTTTGTATTTCAGCAAAAAAAGTTTTGCAATGTTTTTAATATTAATTGAGTCTGATTAACTGAAAGATATAAAGGTATTGGAAAAATAACCCAAATTAGGTGATGCAATATCTGTAGTGATTACTGGTGCTTCTGGGCACCAATGTGAGACATCATGACTTTAAAGTCATTCAAAGCACTTGCTTACCGAAGACAAGGTCCCTTCCAGCTGGCTGAAACTGGCTGCACAAAAATCATCAGATTATCAATTATTTATGGGACCTTCATTCTGAAAATTCAATTCACTTGCATTTTTTTTCAGTTTTAAACCCATAATATTTTTCATATCTGTGGCTTCATAGCAGTGTGAAAACAGGCCAGCATTTCTAAATCCTGTGTCCACTGAGGCAGGTACAAGTTCTAAGTGAAAACTTGCTCTAAGTTCAGATCTGCCATGCTTCCCTGGGTCTTCTCCATCTCATATTATCATGCAGCTTCAGAGCAACACAGAAAGAGTGTCAGGGCTGAAGGATTTGGCTTGTTTCAACCCAGTTCAACTGCATGTGTCTAATCAAGAAAAACATATGTAAGGTGCACTTAAGGAAGAACAGCAGATGTTACACAAAGCCATTTTTCTTAGGCTTTAATGCATAAGAAAAATATCCTTGTGTTTGTTCCTGCCTCTCTAGGGAACCCAGCTCCACAGCAAATTGTGTGGCTGCAGCAGCTTTGCCAGCAGCCAGACCAAACTCTCATTACTCACTGCCCCACTCAGACAAAATCTTGGTGCCTGTTGCTTGCTGTTATTACAGGTGATTGTGGCATTAGTCAGCCAGCAACTGCAGCTCTGGACACAAAAACAATGCTTCTATCCTTTTGTCAACAACATCATCAAGATCTTTTTCCATAAGCCTCTAGAAACCTGCGGCAGAACAAGAATTGGATTAAACTGGAAGATCTGCCTGATGGTTTTCACTGCTTGGGAATTTAAGTAGCAAAATGTCTGCACTGATGTTGCAATGAACACAGTTACTGTTTCATTGCATGCTTCACAGGTCAACAAAATGTCTAATTGTAAAGGGAAAGAGCTATTTGTTATATCAAATGTTAAGAACCCCAGGGTTCTCATTAATTTTGGATGGAAAAATCCAAAGGATATGGCATTTTCTGGATTCTAGAGATTGCCAAGTGCTTGTATTATTTTCCCATTTCATTCCCTGTATACAAAACAAAATGCTATGTGCTAGTGACTCACGAATCTGTCAGTTTGGTGGTATTTAGACAATAAAGCCTGCCAGAGTAAGGCCAATGTTTAGCATAACAGTGATAATAATAGCTGAAGACCAAACCAAGCCTCTTTTAACAGTCAATTCTAATTGGAAAATAAATGAGCCCTACACATTAGCCCTGTACAATTGAGTACATTCACTTGTAGAGCCCAGTCACGTAGGAATATCAGAATAGTCACACCTGATGGGACTACTCAGATGCCTGGTCCATCATTTGGGTACAGACAGATGCCAATGTCTCATGCTCTAAAAAAGCATAAATATTTGACATCTACACATGGGAAAGTAGTTTCAGATACCTGTGATTCAATTAGTTTCTGAACCATAACTGATTATTATGTGTTTACTGCATGAAACTTTTCTTCTATTAGCTGCACAGACTCATCACAGTTACTGGAATGTGAAACAGAATCTGACTCATGCACTGCATAAAAGCTGATTAATGAGCTTCTGAATACAAAGTCCATCCTGTTGAAGTTGCCTGAACCACACAGAATCAATCCAGTAGCAGCCTTTTGGGTCCAGGCAAAGCTGTGAGATCAGCAGTCAGTAAGACTGGTACAGCAACAGCTCAGAATTAGCCTAGGGTCAATAATGACCCTGGAACAAGAAGAAACAGAGTACTAAACTTTGCCAACAGTTTCAGTTTGTGTGGCATGGTCAACACCAAAGGTTGAACTATTAAATAAGAAGCACCGGATAAACCCAAGGATTCAGGAATTAAAAAAAAAAAAGGAATGCAATGCAGTCCCACCGAGTGAAAGGTTTATCATAGGGACCAACAGCAAGAACTTCAGACAACAGGTAAGACTTATTCAACCTGAAACAAGAGAGCAAAAGAAAGATCTGGATATAATATTCAGCCACTGGATGAATGTATGCCATTGTTAAAACAAACCCTGACCAACCAACCAAAAACCCCCAACAACCAGAGCCAAAACCATGCATAGTATCCTTTCATAAGGAGAAAAAAAATATATGTCCAGACAGCAATGGTAAGAGACATTATCTGGAATCCTGTAGTCATCTTGGCTATCTATTTCCAAGAAAGATGAATTAAAATCAGATCTAGTAGTGCCAAGAGATTACAGAATCACAGAATACCAGGTTGGAAGGGACCTCAAGAATCATCTGGTCCAACCTTTCTTGGCAGAAGCACAGTCCAGACAAGACGGCCCAGCACCCTGTCCAGCTGGACAAGAAATGTTCAAGAAATTGTAAGGCCTTCTGTGACAAACTGTGTGACAAGAAATTGTAAGACCTTGATCTACCTAATTTTAGGAAGCAGTAGGATATATTTGTGAAAGGAAAATGGTTGCTTGCAATACCACCGAAATCCAAAGGTATCTCTCTTTCCCAGAGCAGATTTCATCTGTGATTCACTAATCATTTTGATTTAAAAGGTCCCTCTTCAGAAATGGGTAACATTTTAATTAAATATTTGAAAACTTGCCGAATTATTGTAATTGCAATTTAAAAGCTATGAATTAGGAAGGTAAAAGCTTTCAACTACTCTCTAGACATCTTTTCCTTTTTCATAAAGCTGACTGTCAGTGAAGTGTTTAGCAATATTCCCTTGTTAAAGCTGAGTAGTGCAGCTGATTCTGGCTGATGTGATCCAGCACATCTCAGCTGCCAGGCAGAACACAGGCCAGTGACAGCCAAAAGCAGATCCTCCCTGTAATCAATTTGTTCATCTATATCATATAAACTGATGGACATTCACATTTCAGCTCTCCCATAGAAAAGCATTAATTTAATCCAAAAGCACCCTAATCGTCAGCTTAGATGTCAAATAGCAAAGGCTGCAACAGCGTCTAATACTCCATTCCCCTACCCCAGCGTGGATCCCCACTGTATTCCTGAGCAGCTCCAGGCAGAAAACAGCAGCATTCTGCCAACCTGAGTAGCAAAGCACTGGAGCAGAAGAAGGGGCTTAAGGGAAAGGCAGGGAACGCCATGTTGTCTTTAGAGCTACATGTGAACTGTAAGCTCCAACAGTGACAGCACTTGCACAGCTAGGTCTGCATTTCCAGACCATGATCCACCCATTACATCCACTGTAATGGGAAAAAGAGCCAAACTGAAACTTTGATCTAGGAGAAGGCAGTCTGTGGACTTCAGGAGGAACTTGAGTGCACTGCCCATCCCCATCTCTTCTTCTGCAGGAAGGGACCAGTATTTTCTTCCTGTTTTTATCATTAGTCTTCTCTGGCTTCTAAGTTTTTCAGGGTGAGGCTACAGTTCAATGCAGCACTGAGCACTCTGGTCGCTAATTCTGAGCTATCTATTCTCAAACAGAACATATATAGCACTAGCTAAACAATTAATGTTTCAGATACCTGTATTTTTAAGGACATTAATACCCTCAGCATTTTTAAAATCCAGCAATGACTGGCACTGCCATGACAGCTGATTCCTGTAATTATTAGAAATAATTTTGATATGGAAAAGCTTCCTATATAATAGACTCTTTGCTGCAGCAACTGATTTTATTTATTTGATCTATTTATCCAGCTTCTTACAGTGATGGTATGTAGAACAGTTTACTTTCTGTCAACATTTTCATTACATTTTTATGAAGAACATCAGGAGCAAGTTGAAACAATAAATTACCTAAAAGGTATAATGTTAAACTGGTGTTCAGGTTTGGGATACAATTTATTTAATATGACTGCCATAAATACAACTTCTCACCAACCAAAATAGCTCTAATGGCTCTGAGGACAAGAGCATCTCCCATCTGCAGTGGGAGAACTGCTTTACAGTCCATGTTGCTTTGGTAACTTTGCTAGGATGTACCAAAACAGAGCTTTTAATAAAATATCATCTTAAACATGAAGTTTCCTCTATGCACTGCAATACAAAATATTTCTCTTCAACAAATAAAGACATTTCCTTTTTAAAGCTAGTTTATTAATCCGACCTTGTAAAATAAACACTCCACGTGTGTTTTGTACAATAGCAGCTGTGGAGACACAAACACTGCAAAAATGATCATGCTGGTTTAGAAGGTTTTCTAGCTCCAGTGCTACCAGTGACCCTTTCCTGGGGGGTACTAACCTTGTAAGTCAACTGAGATGAAGGATAACGTGATCTTTCTTTCTAACAGCTCACCTGAGTTTGTTTAAATGACCTTCACTTGAAGCTTAAAAATAGGTCAATTTGCTCTTCACCAAAGCAGCTTTCCTCTTCAAGAACCCCGGTGAGTGCTTCTGAGAGCAGGGACAGCTCAACAAGTTGGGACTCACTGGTAGGGTCAAACGAGTAGGAATAATTCTTTGCCTTCACTACAACATGTTTGTTGCAAAGTAATGAGCGGGACTTTGGTCAGTGACTCTGTTTAAGCCTGCCATAAATCAGGAGTCTCTTCTCAAGAGTTTTCTTCTACATGTGATTTAAATCTCTGTCTGCCTCACACCCCATTTGACTGTCTTGGAGGCCGATGTTGCACTGCTTGAGGATAATAAATAATGGACCAAAACCAGAGAGATAATGGCAGCTCAGTTGCTGATACAAGTCTGTAATTCACTGTAATTCACATGTTCACCACCCACCTTTGCCTGCTAAAACATGGCTGGGGGCAATGGAAGGTTGTCTTTGGAGATGTTTCCTCTGCCAAGCAGACTGCAACCTCACCACTGTACCATTAATCAAATTTCAAATCCCACCTTTTCTTCCTGCCCATTTCAGTTTTCCAATGATGAGGTTATTTTTTAGGTTGATGTTGACTATATTATAAGCATACCCAAGGGCTGTCCCATTGTATTCAGTAAGATGGAACGACAGGCTCTCCACCGGCATATGGGCATAAAACTCACCAAGACCCAAACGGGAGCTGAGTTTGATAAATACTGTAGGGACCCTGTCCTGCTTGGCCTTGGCAAGGTGAGACCTGCTAATTCAGCCCTAGTCCTGCCTGCCAGTAAGTCTGAGATTCTCTGGGCAGCAAGACAGTTCAACTACCAACCTCAAAATATCAATACCATGATAGGTATGAGGTAATCCTGGGCTACTCAGCCACTGCCACCATGACTCTGCTGTACTCAAGGATTCCTGCTCTGGAAGGCAAAACTTTTCTGCTGTTTCCCAGTTGCACAGATCATATGAGACAGTCTATTACCTTAAGATCAATTCATCTGAAAGGGTTGGGAGTCTCTCGAGAAAGCAATCCAGATTCACAGCTTTTTATACACAAGGCTTGCTCATCATCCAGTTGCCAGGCTACAGCATCATCTTCATATGTCCTACCATTACCTGAAACATCTTGTCCATGTCGGTATCTTTAAACCTAACAATGCCTTGAATATCAGGGCAACTACATTTGTGTGAGCCAGGCTGACTCTAATATTAACCTCCTGATTCACAAATTTAAAACACAACCTTTAATTTAAAATTTTAAACCTGCAACCTTTCCAAAGAATTTCTGAAGGGACACCAAGCATCCTGCAGATACTTTTTTTCTGTATTCTAGGAGAAACTGAAGTTAACACAGTGTATTTTCTAGTCAAAGGACTACTCTAATAATGGATTTATCAACACTGGGACCAACATCTCCCCCATAAGATTTGCAAAACAGGTGTTTTGCCCTGATTCCACATCAGATTATTAAATAAATGGAGGGCACAGATAGAATAGGTTTAGGGAATATACACAGCAAGACAGGTGATTTCCAGATCCAGAGCTGGTTCAGTTAAGAACCAGCCAGGTATTTTATTATTCACCATTTTTACTATTATTATTTACAGAAGAGATTTCAACTTATCCATTTACCAGCATGTTGTATCTGCCCTCTGCCTTTCTCAGTAGGAATTAGCTTGTATGTGCACAGTTGGCTACAGAGCTTGTCTGTATCTCATCCACACCTAATCATTAAGGCTCAACAAAAGGTGAACACCGTAATTATGAAAGAGCTGACAGAATGTTTGAAAAGCAACAATAATCAATAGCAGCAAGTGCACATTTTGAGTGATTAAAACTGCGCCATTCATCACCTAACAAAATGAGGGTGAAATAAAATAGGGAAGAAACACCTGAAAGAAGTCAAATAGAAATTGGAAGCTGATTCTTCAGGATGCTAATAAAAATAATTCATATTCTAGAAGATTCAGGCATATTATTCTCACTGACTGTCACACTACACTGCAAGTCCTCAACTCAAAAAGCCTCAGCAGTTTTGTGTATTCAAGACAGCTAATGAACAAATAGACCATATGCCTTTTTAATATCATATTTCAAAGGTCTGAACTGAAGAGGTGCTGGGTTTCTGCCTCAAAGGATACCCTGTTCAAGGTGAATGTTAAGAGAATGATGGTTAAAGAGAATCACAATGCATGTTAGTTGACAACAAATAACAACACAGAAGCCTTCTGCTTCTTCACTATTTACTTGTGATTACGTCTCACGCACCCCCCCCCCAAAGTATCATTTTTTCAGTAATTATCATGGAGTAATCATCTGGCATTCCTTGCTCAGCGTTCTCCATCTAGGAATAAAGCACTCTCTGTTTCTATAACCCCTGTACCAATCAGTGAATTCTTAAGACCCATCTTCTCCAGTTCCCCAGCCACACACTACCTGGAGACACAGACCTTGCAGTGAGAAAACTGGCAGTGAAATGGGAAGAGTTTTGAATCCTGCCCATGCAAGTAATGCACAAATTACAGTGTAAAACTGTGCTGGTGAAGAACTTCATACCATACAAATATCTGCCTCTTCCTTGGGGTTTAATGGATGGTTTAGTTTCTGTCAACAAGGTAAGACACTGCTGCGTGGCTATAAAAGCACTGCAAAGCGATCATGGTAAAGGCTAATAATTTTTTTATAACCCTGGATAAACATCTTTGTCTGTATTTCATCAGGCTTAAGGGAAAGCATCACACATAGCAAATATCCAAACAGGAGCTCACAGTTCTTACAATGCTCTCATATTAAATATCTTCTCCCATGCTATTCCCACTCCACTACCAAAGGCTGGCTGGGGTCCCACATACAGCTTACCAAGACAGGTTCTGCTACACTTTACAATTAGAAAAGGTGTTATTGAAGTACAAGGAGTATCAGCCTTTATGGTACGCACACAGCCATAAAACACACCCTACAGCCTTTCTCATCAATATCCTTGAGTGCCCTACTGTGACTTCTGTTGCCATTATTGGTGCAGGGCCCTTCAGGGGGCTCAAAAGCTGGAATGCTAATATGCTATAGGGAAAAGCAAGAATAGAAAAGAGCCCTGGAGAAAGGTAAGGTGAGTGCAGCAGGCACCCTAATAACTTCAGCAGAAGGCAGGCAGTTCCAGAATGTCCTGATGCCAATACACACACTTAAGTCTTTCCACTGCAGTGTTTTGTAACTCAAAAAAAGAAAACAGGAAGCTCTAAATTGGCCAATCTTCTGCTTTGCAATTTACAAATCCATAACAGCTAGTAGAAAAGACTGTGGAAAACAAGGATGGTGCAGAGGTGGTATGTGCTAGTCTATTAAAAAATCAAAGCTCTGCCTAAAGTTAAAGCAGTAAAATCATTCTTTTGAAAAATTAACCTGTAATTGAAATATTCAACATCATTTCTGTTTGGTGCTTCTACACATGAAATAACATGTTCTGCTAAGAAACCTAGGAAAACTGACCCATATTAACCCCAGAATCAGAAAAATAATATAACACTTTGTTTTCGTTGTGGTTCTTCCTAAATGGAAGAGTAGAATTAATTTATTTTTTTATTTTAAATTTTTAAATTACAAACTGGCTTTGCTAAGACCCCAGGGAAAGCTGAAGTACCAAGCTAATCTAAGTTAGACATCTTGAAAGGTCTGCACCTGCATCATAATATCCTAAGCAGAAAATGAAGTATGTCAAAGATCTGGAGATTTGTGATACCCCAGAGCTGCTACCCTGACGCCCCAGTTAATGCAAAGAAGGTTCAAACTATTCCCAGTTTGTCAGTAATTAGGGGACCCCTGTCATTTATCTTTGCTTTCTCTCTTACCTATATCCCAACACCTGTTGCCTCCTAAATGCCATCTACTAATAACTTTATAGACTTCATGTGACCTTTGAGCACAGAACTTTGAGCTTCTGGAAAATGACCTTCTTTTTATATTTTATGAAAATGAAGAGAATGAGTTGATTTGTAGCAACTGCCCAAGAATCTATCTTTGTTCTTATGAACTCGTTTTTGCCACTTATACCACTTGGTATACCACTGAAGGAATAATGGACATATATGAGAAGAACCAGTGTTTTCTGCAGCAACTAGAACTGCTAGAAATCTTTTATCTTCCCATTAAGGGATGGAACAAATAAACTCCCTACATTTCACATTATGTAAATCAGATCACTTCTACAGCCTTAACCCTCAACACTCCATAACTCATGTGACTGTGCATTAGGGTCCCATCTGCAGACCTGAAAGCCTCTTCTCTTATCAGCAGACGGCAGAGATGACCCAGCAGGAACTAGCCCATGAAAACAGTCACGCAAAACAAAGAGATTAGTCACACAACTCGGTTTTGTATGATGGCCACCATACCAGCTGGAAAGAGCTATTTCAACTGTGACATACACCTTGGTAATGAAAGCACGAACCATTAGAAATGAAATATTTTTGGTGAAATAAAGAATCACTACTGCTGAGTGGTTCTGAAGTTGGGAAATAACAGTAACAGCCAGCTCAGTGAGTTTGGAAGTGCAAAGAACACCTTCAGCCTTCAATAATGGCATAATTAACTGGCTCTCCCTAGGGAAACATCCAGGTTACATTTTTTAAAATGCTCTGAGATTGATTTCTGTTTTTAATTTCAGTGTTAAATAATAATGTGTCAATATTTTCTAATAGATTGTCTAAGAATGAAAATGGGGCACAGCCAGACCTTGGACAAGTACACTTCATCCCTAAGGATGAAGAAATGTAAAGGGGAGAGAAGCCAAAACAAAATTTCTGATTTTACTTAGAATCCGAGTATCCAACAGGTTTTTTTAGGTAAGAACAAGGCTAAAGGATCAGGTGTTTTCCAAGCCCTGTAGTTTGCACACTGTGACTTTAGTTCTCTTCTCACTCTCAAAAGAATATAGAATCAGAATTAAAAAACTGTGATTCGAGAAGTCCTTAAAAACTAGACCAAACGTAAGAGTACCTGTGATTCAAGTAAGGCATATACCAACTGGACTGAGTGTCCAACATTACCACTTCATTTAACAAGAAGAGAGAGCTCTGAATGCTGGAAATGGCATGAACTGATTT
Organism: Ara ararauna; assembly: GCA_028858755.1. Lineage (NCBI taxonomy): Eukaryota > Metazoa > Chordata > Aves > Psittaciformes > Psittacidae > Ara > Ara ararauna. Next base: position 10,550,325 of record CM054387.1, on the reverse strand, counting down.
CTGTCTCCAAGTCAAAGAGAGCACAACTGTGCCTGCCATTGGAAGCTGTGGTCACCTCTCATGCGGTTTCACTGTTGAATGAAGTCAGCATCTATTTTTCAAGGGGAAATATTCTGTTCCTCCCTCCCCTGTCAGCAGATTATTTGCATCTGTCAGACACCCAAGTTGGAAAGCAGTATTAAAAACTTGCAGAATGTGAGACAATTTCTTACCATAGCCAAAGGGAGAACTCCTACGAGGTCCTTCTGGCTTACATAGATCTTGGAGATTCCTAGATCAGATGTTGTATCTCCAGGATATTCTACCTGCCATGTGATGAGCTGGGTCCCGGGTAGGTCAGTTAGGTCTTCAATTTCAAAGTCAATCTGCATGATTTCAGAGGAAGGACCATCCGCACTGCAAGAAAGAAAGAAAAAGAAATGTTCCGTTCACATGACTGATAAGGCAGCAATATAATGACTTTTATATTAATATAACATTGGATTAAAGCTCTTCCAAAGAGATGATTTGGTGGGATGATGGATTTAATAATGAATTAATAATTTGCACTTAAGTTTTCAGGGTATTTCTCACACATTCAAGTGACTTAGAAACACTATGATATGGATCAGTAACCACTGCTCCATTTTACAGGTGGAGAAACAAAAACAAATCAAGGTAAATCTAAGGCTAAAGCTACAGCCTAAAACTCCTGACTCCAAGGCTTTCCTTTAACAAGCACATTGTATTTCCTCCCTGTTAAAGCAACACATAAGCAAATCTAAAGGGAGTCACTCCTTCAAATGGGAAATTACTGCACTGAAAGCATTTTCTGCTTTTTAAAGAGAGGGACATAGAAGAGAGGTCAAAGCTCAGGATGGGGTCTGTGAACCAGGGCACCAGGCAGCAGAGGACTGGAAAACTTGGAATTAATTTTTGGCTCTACTGCTTCCTTGCTGTGAATGTCTGTCTGAAGCTCCTTTTGTCCTTTGCTAAACTAGGAGTTACAGACAATTGAGCCTGTTGCAGGACAGGAGAGTTACAAAACCTGATTATTTAATATTGGCCAATACTGCCAGGATCCTTGAGTAAAAAACATTAGAAAAAACCAAAGAGTTATTAGATGTGATTCCCCAGGATACTCTGGCAACATCAGGGTAAATAATACCTTATCAATGCTACTTTGTCTTTACATGCTGTCCTTCCTAAGGATATATGGTTCACGTAAGTGAATACCACAAAGCAGAAACATAAAGAGGGAAAACTGGAATGATGTTTATTGGTACAATTCCTGCAAAGCTCCTTATAAAATCAGCTACTGTACAGAAAGCAATGCAGTGACATTTCTGCTGTGTATCTTGGCAAGGTGAGCTCCATAGTCTAGTGGCATTTATACAGAAAAGAAAATAATTTACTGTAAAATTGTTGAGGAATGCAGAATTCTGTAGCAGTACAGAAATCCAGGGGACACTGAGAAAGAGGGTGCATTTAACTCTGAAGCACTGAAGGGAACAGATCTTCAGTGCTTGTGTGGAGGGGAAAGAGAAGAACTTCTTTCTGTGGTATAATACTCAAGGGGAGAGAGGACAGCATGGCACTGAAAGGTCACAGGCCACTTATGTTGGAGAGTGCCACTAGAAGAATTGAGAATTGCAGCAACTGAATAAAGAATCCCAGAATGTGCCCCAAATCCAGCAGGTTTCCCAGCTGTTGTGGAGCAAGAGCTAAAACTGGGCATATCTTTTTATGAAGACCAGTTATCACAACAGCCCCGGTTTGGGATTCTTTCCAAAATACTCAAGAGGTTTTTATCATGCTGGCTAAATGCAATGCTTTGTCCAAAGCTACTGTTTGAAGGGTTTAATCCGACCATCTTTAAGGTCCAGGTTTTAATGGATGCAGTGAGATCTTGCTATCCTGGATGGGATTTCAAAGGAGCCTCTGTTTCCAAAATGGAACACATTGTGTTCAATTTCTCTCATTTCTTCATGCGAGAAAGAACAAAAAAAAAAAAAAACCCAAAAGAGCACAACTTCTAATCCAGCAGTGAATGCAGTCTTAGCTCACACTGACCTAGGTAGGATCAGAAAGCTGTTTTATGCAGCTGTGACTATTGAAACTCAGTTGCTTTAATTGTACAAGCAGGAATGGGCAATGCAATGCCTATAAATACCTGACAGTGATCCTGGTTTGTACAGTATGTTCTATCACAGTTTCTGTGTTTAAAAAACTAACTGAATCTTCATATAATGAACCTTGGGTTTGTGATTCTATTCAGGGTGCCTTCCTTTATTGTTGCATAGTCTGCTACTACCAGTCACTGGCTTTGCAGGATTGGTGCTGTCACCAGAAACATCTCCAAGGGACTGCTGCACAGGATGGGGCTGCAGGGCAGAATACCATGGAAAAATAAAATGGTTGTCAAAAAAGGCAACCAGCTTCATCTTTTCCAGGGATGTTGGTGATTGGGAAAAAAGGAATAAAGTGATCAGGGCACAAGGAAAAACAGGCGGCAGTGAAAGGCACTGGGAATGGGGAGAGAGAAGTGAAGCACGGTCCTTACATTCTTGGCACAACTACAGTAACCCCAAAAGAATGGAAATATTTCTTTTAATTTCTCCTTCAAAGCAGGTATTTTAATGTAGCATTTCTTGAAGCAAAAAAAACCTCCACTTTGCTACAAATGTGATCTTGACAGAAATTACTTGAACTACTTCCTCTTAGAAATACTAAATACCTCCAAATGACAAGATTACAAAGCACCTCAACAATCAGCAAGAATCTTACTATTTTTACTAAAGATGTATTAAAAACTTTTGAAAGCACCGAATGACCTATTACCAGACTCAGGCTGTCAGCACCAGGTCAGGAACTTCTGTTTAATTAGTTTACTCATCACTTACTATGATGATCCTTTCATGTGCAAGTCCTATGGATCTGCCCCCAATTTACAGCCTTCCTAAGTAGTATTTAGCAGTTGAAATATTTCAACAGAGAAGCAAGTGTGAAAGTTACCCTTCAGAAAATAATTTTAAAATGTAAATGGAGAAACTTGGACACAGAGTATTAATTACTGGAGCTCAGTCACAAACAATATTTGTGCCTTTTCTTTCAAAGTCAAGGCTAATGGTACAACAGGAATATTTCTATTGTGTAGCCAGCCACTGCTACTTGAAATGATGCACTGCCTAGTCCTCCTCAAGGCAGGCATACACTTTATGGTCACTGCAATGAAACAGTGTGTTCCCATTACCATTTTCCTAATAGTAAAACCATTATTGCTATCCTGAACACCACAACAGTGTCACTTACAATATGGGAGGCTACACGACTAGAAAGCGTCAGATGGACAAACTCACAGGTTCACAACAGACTAATCCAAGCTGAGCTGAAGACTGGTCAAAGCAAAATGGAATTTGTTACTTATTTAAAGTCAAAATCCTTCACACAGAGCTTTGCTGTTCGTAAACTGCACCGGAATTCACTGCGGTGCCAATAAACTCTCCTTGTGAATGCAGCTCTGCTGAGCTGTGTTAGACACATTTTTAAAGGTTTTCAGCCCAACCCGAAGACAGGGAAGCCGGAACACAAGGAAAACTACACTGGAACGGAGTAGCCCAGCCTTTCCTCCTGTCAGCCAGGACAGTGCAAGCATGTTCCTACTGTATTTCTTAATCTGCTTTTTATTTCTTGTCTAACAAAAGGTCAAGTAGCTCTGACAAATTAAAGAACAATGCGAAACTCTTTTCCCTAGAGGAGTGTTTCCTACCTCCGAGAGCCATTCTGCACTGGGTTCTTCTGACACACCCCTGTCTGAGGCAAATGACTTTGGTTTTCGATTTCTCTTCTGCCCTTTCAGCCCAGGAGTCCCTTCAAATCCAACAGGATGGTAGCAAAGCCCTTGGACAACTGCTAACACCTCTGCCAATGGTGAGAAACTTTCTAGAGAAAGAACCAGCCACCTTCTGGGTCTCTAGGGATGCTGTGCCCTGCAAGACACAGTTTTCAAGAGCAGACCCTGTAAAACCAAGAGAAGCTAGTGGATACTGGCAGTGTTAGTCCATCCAAGTATCCCATTCCTGATTTCATTAGGTGTGGTATCGGCTTCGATCTTTATACAATAAGATTCATTCTGAACCTCCTAAATGACTGCGCATGTAATGTTTCCTCATAATATGTCATATAAAGTTTTATCACCGTATTTAGAAGGCTGTATCAGACACAAGAAGCCTGAAGCCATGAATATGCTAAATGAGAAATATCCTAGGAATGTTAATGAAAGAGTCTTCAGGAGAAGAGAGCAAGAAAGTAATCTTTATTCTTTCCTACCTCCACATATGTACCCAGGTCTCCAGTACATCTCCTGTATAGAAGGAGTCTGTGGCCTGAGATGCTGCACAGGCCAGGCTAAGAGGTGGAACAGTAGTGATCAGAAGAGGGAGAAATGTTTCCAGGAATAACTGGAAAAGCTTTCCAGCATGAAAGAGGGGAGACAGCAGCACCCCGTGAGGCCTGAGGGAGTTTGTGAAAACTGTTATCCACATTTACAGGAGAGAAAATTAAACTGAAGATTACTTCCCCATAAAGAGGGATAAGATGATTTTTACATCACAAAGTGGCATTTCAGAAAGGAATTAATTCAAAAATAAGTAAAAATCATGGAGCACATAGGTACTTTGTGAGAAACGCCTAAAAATGCAGATGAATGGGACAGGGAGCCAGTGAAGACAATAGCCAAAAGAGAAAACACAGTTTCAAACTGCCTTCTCTGTTGGGTCGATCTTTCCACTTGTATTTAAAGTAGACAGGAAAGGATCTTGATAACTTTTTAGTTTATCTTCACCAAGAAAAGGTTGCCTGCTAGCCTTTGCTGAATCCTTAACAAATACCCACAACTCTTGTTTCACATAATTTTGTGAGGGTTTTTTGTTTCAAGAAGCCTTTACATGAGAGTCAAACTGTTGTGTTGTGGCAGGGGGACACATTTGCATTCCTCTCCATATCTGCCAGAGACAGCGATGACATCTCTTCTGCATAAACAGGTACTGGTAATGCAATAAACTACTTCTGCTTGGCATGTTTGCCAGCATCCTAGAAATTAAATGTATGGGTTATGTAACTAAAATGTGTGGGATCACAGACAAGGAGACTATACTACTGACATATGAGGAACAAAAAGGTCAGAATGAGAAAAGAACACTGGGTTATGGGAGGCCAATTTATTTGGGCTTTTCTTTGGCGCTCATCACTACACAATAAGCCATTGCTTTGGAAATGCTGGTAACTTCTTCCAATACAGCCAGCGGTCATTTAAAAATGCCTTTGCAAGAGATGATGATGGGTGTATACCTCACATGCACATTTAACCTCCTTTTTATGTGGTGTTTTTTTGGTGCATTTTATCTTTATCAATCAAAATGTGCTCCCTTTTGGTTTCCTACCCTAAACCAATGCATATAAACATGTCTGCTTCAGGCAGGATTTGAACTCCCCAATACAACGTAGGAGGACAAAGCTGGGAAAAGGGGTCCATTACCAACTGCAGTCCTTGGAAGCTTTATGTCTCTCTTGTACCCATAAGCTAAAGACCCTCAAAATAACCCTACAGGCAAAGCGACATCCTTTATTTTAATGAATCTCTTTGACTTTTCCTTCTGGCTTCTGAGCAAGAGTACACCCAATTAATATTTTCCACCTTTTTTTTTTTTTGGAAAAGCTTTTATACAGGATAAAATTCTCACAATTTCAGTGAACTATTTTATTCCTATAACTAGGATTTAAGGAAAAAATCAAATATGGCAAGATTTGACATTAAGCATAATAAGTTAACAGCATGATATTGCCTTTCACCAGCTGAGGAGCTGGCTTGGCTGCCGAACATGAGCTCAACACATCCAGTGCTCAATATCCCAAATCCATTCAGTAGGTATGGATCTAGCTGGCAAGGCCAGCATGCTTTCCACCCCTCCTTTGAATTTGAAAATAAAATGCTTAATTTTACCCAAAAAGTTAGAAATTTATTAAGTAAAACTGAAGAATATGGTGAATACCTGCACCACATGTTGCCAATGAACTAGCGTATATACACTCTGCACACCGATCCCTGGTCCTAGTCTAAGCAAATAATCAAAAGGAAGAAATACTGTGTACAAGACGAGGCATGAAGCACGGGTCTCTGACCTTTCTTTCAAGGTCAGAAAGGGTGTTCAATAAAATCAGTACCTATAGAACCTAACCCACTGCATTACAGCAAAGATCATTATTCACCATTGATATATCAAGACAAGGTGAGACATACAGCAAAATTTATTCATTGTCATCTTACTATTAAAAATTCAGTGATGGGTAGGCTAAAAAGTAATTTTTCTTCAGGAATCAGCATATGAAGTGAACCAACTAGCAAGAAAAATCACAAAAAATGACTCTGCTAATCATGGAATAAGATCATTTTTAAGAATGGCTCCATCTTCCTGGAGCATGACATCAGCAGTGCTGGTTGAGAAATATTCGCTGAATTATTTGACTTTTGTTTGCTATTTTCAAATGAATAATTCACTATACAATTTTCCAGCTGTTGATAGCACTTTTCCTAAATAACTCAAGCCATTCTAAAGTGGGTAAGAATTAGCAAGCCTTTTAATATAATATAAATTTAAACCATAATTTCCCACCAAGTGAGCATTTGAGTTCAGAACTACGATTCTGAGCATCTCTTAACATAGTAAATCCACTGATCATTTACCACATCATGCTAAGGGAATGGTAAATTAACATTGACTTTATTACATCCAGTCTAATCATCATTCAATAAATTATTCAACACAGTAGTGAGTAACCATCAAGTACTTTTGAAGCAGCCCAATCATGAGGCAACAGAAGAAAAAACCGCAGTTACTATGCAGGTGGGATTGAATTGCAGGGCTAAGAAAATGCTTCTACTGACAGTAAGAAGCCTAATAAACCACTGCAAATACACTGTCAATCTGGGCTTCTGTACCTGCTGGTTTTATTGTCCTCAGCATAAAAATAACAAGAAATATAACATTAGGCACATGTAAGTGTGATAAAACAGCAAAAGAGGAAACCAGGCATACAGCCACAAAAAATCACTGTCAATTGATAAAGTTTCTACAGGATCCATCTAAGGCTCAGGTTACACTGAACAAGACAACTGCAGAATGTGATGGCTGTTTTCTTAACTGACAAAAACAAACAACAGGAGAAGGATCACATAATAAGTCATTTTACACCTAGAAAGACCCAAGTATAAAGGCCTCAATTAAATAAAACTTCATGGAAGCAATGTGTTGACTCCACCCCCTTGGTTTGCCCAGTGTTGTCAGCACTATAGGAATTTGACTCTTACATCATGACCCCCAGATCTAAGCCTTTAGATCAATTCCTGAGTGTTCCTTAAAAAAGCCTTAGATATTTCATTCACATTATGATTTCCCAGACAGTTAACACGGTCACTATCACTTCACTGTCACCATCTCCTGAAAATTAAAGAAACCTTTTGCTGAGTGGCCCAAGTCGTGCAAGCGTAACACTGATTAGCAGAGAGTAAGACCCACTATTTTAATACTAAAATATTTTGGGGCCAGTGCTGTGAATATTTGCTATTGAGTAATCCCAGTGTACTAAATCATGAGATCAAGCACTGTGCTCAGTACACTACCCTGCAGCAAAATCCAGTCCTCAGATATTTATCCACCTAAAACCCCTTATATATATATGAACAGCAAATTTATACTTGTGCATGAACGTATGTGGGATTAGACTTGCTGAATTCGGGTTAAGTCTTTTTTTAGTATTATTTATCCCTGAAAGGCAACCATATAGATGAAGTTATCTATATGTGTGCTATACGAGCAAGCTTCCCCTGAGTTCAGGAATCCTGTTTAACAAAGGCTATTTGCTCCCGTGCTTACCACAAACAAGCCCAAGGGGCGTCCTTGGTTCATGTGAATGGATGTACCCATGCAGGAAGCACTTGCTGAGTCTGAGACTTAACTCAATACCTTGTTGCCAAGCTAGTCTACTATGGCGAGGCAAAAGAGAGGTGAACAAAGAGGTAATCCAGTTGTTGACTTTGGCCCTATGAAATCCACTTCCTGCAACAGGGAACATGCAGAATATGTATGAACAGCCTGAATTCTCTATAGAGTGCCCATCTGTCCAGGGTCCCCAGCAACATTTTCCAGGAAGTATCATAGGCCAGGATAAAAGCAATCGAAGGGGCTATGAGGTGCTAAAGGATAAAAATTTTACTCTACCTCCACCTGTTATTTCCTTTCATGATTGCATGCTCTCACCTGCAGGAGATCATGGACAACACACGCCAATTAATGGAATCAGGTGCTGACAATTTACTGTAACACAAGTGTCGCCTTTTATAGAAAGTTTCGAGCTACTAGAACATTCGGTGACAACTGATTGGTTAACGTCTCTTAGCTAAGTGTTAGTAACGGCTTAATGATTGCTTAACTATAACAGCATATGTTCCAAGGTCAATGCGTACCTGCCCAGCAGCCCTCTGTGCCAACCTCCTCAAACTTCTGCACGTACGTGTCCTCTAGTAACCTTCAGGCAAGGCTGCAAAGCCTTTGGTTCACTACCTCACTAACGTCAAGTAACTGGGTTGCTCACGTGGCCGTTCTCAGCCAAATAACTCTCCACACTCACCCGTCTTCTGAAATACACACGTAATAGATCTGTTATATAAACTTATCATGGCTACCTTTGATAGACTGATGATTTTTATTTTTCTAGCAAATACAACACATTTAAAAGGCTCAATCAAGGAATCACCAGCCTGAAAACATCGAGAAACTGCTTTAAAAGTGAATTCTAGAGCGAGTCTCCTTGAGAAGTGATAATTTGCCACGGTAAGATACTATTTTCGCATTCACATCAGAGACACAGCATTTTGCTGCTTTATTCCATGCTTCAGACATCAGCTGCTCTCCTTAATGCTCATGTTGGTCATTTAACTTTGGAATCCAAATGAGTTAAAAATTATGTCTCCTACCCATTTTTAAACAAATTTAATTGTAATCTTAAATCCAGAGTGGAAGATCCAGTTATCTTAGCATGTAGCTCCATTCATGTCTCCAAGGTGAGATCTATGACATATCTTTTATATGCCTTGCTTATTAGTGTCCATGCTGGTTCAACAAACGCAATTACATCATTACATTTCACTAGATGCAAGGCCTCAATATATTTCAAAATCAGTGGTTTCTTTGAAGACATCTGCCAAGGCATATCCAATATACGAGATAAGTATCCTCAACTACAGGAAGTTCCCCTGCTGTGAACTATTCAGCAAGTATTTTTGCTGAACTCATACATCTTGCAAAAGTGTAAAGTTCTTTTCAAATTGAAAAAAAAAAGATGTTTTCTTTACCCATATGTTCAGTATCTGCCAAGTCAAGAATTAAACCAGAAATGCTTTCCAGCTTCTTTACTATTAAAATTAAAAGAAGCTTCCAGAATCACTTTTCTTTCTTATTTTTAAGCAACAACGTGAAAAATCAACTAAAAAGAGGAAGGGGGAATATACACCCTGGCTCTCACGCCCCTTCCAGGTTTGTGAAAGAGCTTTAGGTGGAAATATATTTTTAAATCATAGAATTACAGGGTAATCATGGTTGGAAGGGACCTCTGAAAGCCATCTAATCTAATCTAATGCCTTTCTTAAAGCACGGCCAATTTCAGTGCTGGATAAAGTGTGAATGGTTCAAATTTTCTCATGTTTTTTCCAGAGGTGTATAATTTGGAGTCTTTTTTGTGATCCTATTGAGATACTGGGATAGCCTGAGCACTCAGACCATCAATTCATACACTAATACCAGTGTGTAAGGGACACAGGCATAAGAAGAGTCTTCTATCAGCTCTTGAAGATTTGAAACTTGGCCATGACCAAGTAACTAGAAGTACTCTTGATGTCTGTGAGGCTTCTGTTCTCTTCCACAAGTGATTTCACAAACTATTCTGTCAAAGTTAATTTTAAGGCACTGTTAATATGCAATGATAAGAAAGCTCCTTTCACAAATTCTCATTGTGAAAATAATAGATCTGGAAGCATGCTAAAAAAGGTGATGACAAGAGGCTACATTTACTAAACCCTGGAAATTAAACTAGACCACTCTTTGCCAGGCTATTTCCAAGACTGTCCTACAGCAAAGCAGTATCTGATCACCAGCTCTGCCACTTCTACTTTCAGACAAGCACCTTCCCAATCCCATTTGCCAGCTGCACAGCACTTGAGAGCTTCAGCACAACCAAGCTGCTTGAAATGCAGCATCTGTTTCAGCAATGTTATCAGCCTCTGCTGTGCTCCAAGGGGAAACAAGACCCTCATCAAAAAAGCATATAAAACACAAAAGGGCCTAAAGACCCTGTTGATAACATAAATACTAGAAGTTTCGTAAAACATAACTATTTTGGGAATTACATGGACAAAGAGAAAGCCATGTTGTTCTCTACCAGTTTTTGTCAATTGAAGACATGGAAATGTTGATCTCTGCTTTATATACTATACATTTTATAGCAGTAAGGAACAGGTATCTCTGGGTATACACTGCACTATGTATATTTGTTTTGCTTTATCCATGTATTTCAACCTTGACCTGGTGGGCTAAGAGGTACACTCATTAAATTACTTTGTCTGTCACGATCAAGGCACAGTACACCTTCCCTGCTCCAGCTAGGGTACAGTTTTAGTATCTGAGCAGACATTTCCCCTCTGTACACCTTGGGATAATCTGATAGCCATGATGAAATCATACAGACAGGATGATGATACAGGTCTGCAGCTGAGTCCTAGGTCCTGTCACATCAAATCATAGTTTTTGATATACTTGTGACACTAAAAATTGTGTGAGTTCAAAAGCTCACAGAACTCATGTTCTCACTGGCATGAACTGTTCCATTCAGTCCAGCAGTGTCATCAGTTTGGGTCTGGCTATGTCCAGCACTGATGCACCTGACTTTTCACCACTGTGAGCCTAAGGCAGAGGTATACCTGAGCTCAGGACTGGTGTCCTGGCAATCCTTGGGTACTGTCTGAGGAATTGCAATGAAGAAAATAATATGGGCAAGTTATTATGCTGCAGAGAATTATCAAATAGAAGGTGTACTGAGACCAGCAAAGTATAACGGTGCAGATAGCAGCAATTTGCAGTGACGTATGAGTACAGGCAGTCCCTTGGTGAGGTTTAGCTTTTCTATCTGACCATCAGCAATCGCTTATCAAACAATCTTAATCTTATTTATGCGAATGGTCCAGAGCTACTAATGCAAACACAAACTGTCCGTATGAAAGCTATGATCATTCATTCTAGATGAAAAAATTCAGCACAGGAAGGAAGGCAGAGCTGCATTTATGTGCTGGTCTGGACAGGAAGAGATCTTGGTCCATATGGATAGCTCCCTGTTACAGCAACCACCACATCATGTAAGCTCTTCATAAACTTATCAAGCTCCATTTTAAAAGCACTTAGGGATTTTAGATCCCTATTTCCCTGAAAGGCTGTTCCAGAACCTGATTATCCTAATGGTTAAAGCAGTCTGAGGAGCCACCCTGGCTGGAAATGAAGCCTTCTATGAGCCATTGCTCAAAGGGACCGGACCATAGCACACTTCTGGCATTGAAATGGACAGCATGGCCCAATGCAGCTTCACTTCCCACAACAAGTGCTCATAACAAAATATTAAGTAACTCTGCAGACCTTCTGGAAGCATGTAATGGCAGATAATAGCTCCCTTGTTTAAAATTATACTTTCCATATTTCTGTGCCCTCAAATCACCCGCAGACAAACAACTCCTTCCCTACCCAATACAGCTGTAAACAAAAGAATTACATTACTGCAGACAAATTTAAGCGGACTTTAAATATTCACCAATCTAAGTCGGCAAGCTGAGAAATGGCAGGTTCTCACTACCTTATCTCCATACGCTGTCAGGATATGAATACAGTTGTTTGTAATTTCCAAAAGTAAAGAAATCTTTCAGTAAAATTAATATCATCAAACTCATAAACTAGAAAACTGGAGGAGAGAGGTAAATAGGCATGGCATGAATTAGGGAAATGCTTTGTGAATACAAAAGAAACTAACTGGTATGAATAAGAAATATCACCTAACAAGAGTGAGGCTCTCATTGTCATCAGCTTATGCGATGGACTTACCACATCACAAACTTCCTTACTATGTGGTAGACTTCCATGCAATGTAATTTGGTCTTTAAAGCTACTTTTATTGATATGTTTGAAGATAGTAATATTGGATCTTAAAAGAAGATTCTGTGGAAAACAAACCACCAACTCTAGGGCCGAGCAGCAGCACAAAATACATTGCTTCTACTTGTACAAATCTCAGGACAGTACTTAGAAATCTTTGTAATTGACTGTGGAAAGATGTACATCTAGTCCTTTAAAAAGACATATTGATTTTATTGAACTGGAGGCAAGGTAATAGAGACCCTAATTATTATAATTATGAATTCAGTAATGCTAGTAATCATTAATAGTTTCAACAGCTTCATAAATCATTCACATAACAGGGAAAAGCTGTAAGTTAAGATCAATTTCTACTCAAGCAGTATTCCATCTCATGACAGGCTCCTAAATATCAGATAGCTTGAATTCCTGACTTTTCTTTGGTTTATACTTACTGCTATTGCACTCTAGTTTCATAGTATAATTTTTAGCCTTAATGACTTCATTGAATGTAAACTCTCTTTATTTGCATGGCAAGCCTGAAACCATTGCAAATATACACACTATTCTTCTTTCATTGCAATGGAAAATCCTCAAGGGTGTACTAAATGGAAGACACAATCACCAAAAAATGTAGTCATAAATACCTTCTCCAAGCAAGCAAGATGGAAAATTCAGATAGGCAACATACTTCAAACCTCACAACTAGGAATGTGTGTGGAGAAAACCAACAGGTGGCTGTTATGAGTAATAAAAGCAACCAAACAACAAGCAAAATTAAAACATAGCACTGCCAAAATTATCACTACAGTCTATGAATATAAACAGATTTTTAGGCATGGCTTTCAATTCAAGCTGCTTGCCTTCAGTCATGCTTTCATTGCACAGCAGGATAAAGTACAAATAAGAGCCACAATGACTGAGGGAAATGGACAAGTAATTCTAAAAAACAGTAGAAGAACTAATCTGCCAGATTTTCAGAGGGCCTCAATGTGCAATACTTGAAGTCAGATCAAGAAGAGCAGAAGGTAGGTTGGTGATTTGCTGTAAAAAACAGTAGGTGAGGTTTAAAAAGCAGAAGAAACAGAAAGTGCTAACTTTTCACAAATATTTCAAGGATTTGAGCGTCAAGGAGAGAAAATTGCTGGAGCAGGTAGGCAGGAGAGTATAATTAGAAACAACAGGAAACACAGACCAAATTCAAAACAAAAGGACAGCGGAAGAGTCACAAAAGGAAATGGTCAAAAAAATAACTGGAAACATTTAAAATTAGATAGAATAAAATGCTTAGAAATAAATATTTTTTGCAGTGGCAGATATGGCTGTAACAAGCCTTTTCTAGTTTTTGCCTAGTTCCTGAATAAAGGATTATGCAATCAGCGCATCTGTGTGTCTGTCATTCCCTCCAGTAACATTAGACTAATTTCAACAAACCCAGGCAGGGGATAGAGGTTAAGAATTATTAAGTTTTTCCAAAGCACACAGACAGCAGAAGAGACTGAGCGATTAACCCCTATGCCAGAAAAGATGCAGTATATTCCCTATGAATCCATGTACACACTCATTCCTAAGAAGCAAGCACACAGAAACCAGGGTTCTATCTTTTGGCTGCTCACCAAAATACTCCGTAAGTTTTATGGCTTCCCGATTTTCTTTAAAGTTCCAGTTCAGAAGCTGACCCCTGCTCAGCAAAGCACTGAAGCAAGCTCCTTCAGTCTTCTGGGACTCAATCTCATTTTATAAGTTAAGCATATGTGTAAGTACTCTGCTAAATAGGAATGAATTTAAATACTCTGCTGAGCTAGGCTCTCATTTATCAGCAAAATCACCAGTTCAACTCAATAAATTCACCAAATTATATACGGAGAGAATTACTCTTGACCCTTGTTCAATGCTGTATGAAAATGACCCCTGTAGGAATATAGAACCCCTGAACCAGGTCTCCCACGTAATTAAGAGCATGACCTACACTTTTGCTCCAGACATCCTGACTAAAGCAGTAAACCAAAATTCATAATGTTATCACGAACAAATGAGTCTTACTCTCATTACTAAGCTTCCCAGCATTGAGTACACTTGATATCTGCTAGGTTGCTTATGATCAGTAGCACAAATTATTATCTATATCACAGCATCCTAAGACATACAATGAGCAGCAGTAACTCTGAAATGTAAGGAAAGGAAAAGAATCAACTATCTTTCATGCTAAAACCATGCAGTAACATGAATAATATTTCTCTTTGACAATTCCAAAGGAAAAGAGCTACCAAATATGTCTCTCTCTTATTTCCGTATTTAATAATTTAGAACTCTATTGTTCACAAAAGAGCCATCATGTTCTGCAAAATCTATGCAGGTGTAAAACAAGAAGCAACAAATTCATATCTAAATCTCTGGTGCACACTTTTCCAATGCTAAGGAACAAAATATTCTCAAATAAGAAACAGTCAAGGATTGATGACAAAGTTTTTACATAAATGTGAGAAGTGGGCAGATGAATTGTGTGGAGAAAAAATGAAACAACTTGGAAACCATTTCTGTAAGAAAGGGAAATGAAGAGGACTGAAGCACTTAGCAGTTCCATAGGAGATATTTCTTCCACAGGTATGAAAAAAGTGACATCTCCATCAGTATTGATGAGTGGAAATTAAGTGCGCTTCTCTTTTCAGAAAGTCGTATGTTGAAAATATGCTGATCCTTTGCTTCTCTCATCTATCTCATAAAACACAGCTAAATTCATAGCTGGTGGAGGGAGAAACTTCCACTTATCCTATGCCACTGCTGAAGTTCCAGGCAGTACATGCATCAGAGTGGAATACCTCTAACAATGGTAAGTTTTTCTGTATCATACCTTTCTGGACTCCATGAGCTGCAAAGCCCATGGTAGTCCATGACAGAGAGATGAAGAGTTACATTTCAAAAACTGAGTTCCTTTCAAGCTAGATTATTCCACTCCATTGCATTCAAATGTGTAATCTGTCACTGGAAAAATGGCCTTCTGGTCAGTGTTTCAAATAAAGATATTAAATCCTTCATTAGCTTGTTTTGAAGCCCTTCAAACCCGGGGGCTGTTTAGGCAGCAATACACCAATGCAGTGATTCCAAAAGATTCAGCGGGGAAAGATGAAAAACAAAAGCAGTAGCTGATCAGTTTTCTAAATGACCAGAGATCTAAGCTGTCTATTTAAAGAAGTCAAGTTCAGTGGCATATCACTTTGTAACTAGATTAGGTTAGCAGCACTAACGTACAATATCAGCTACCCCTGCTCTCCCTAAAACTACAACAGAGATAATTTTTTGCTGTGCTTTGTATTCCTAGACAATACAAAGCCCCCAGTCCTATGAACGCTGCTGGCTTTATGAAGATATACATCATTATGATGTGGCTAAAGCAACCCCAGCGAGGAGCCTGTGCCAACTGGACGTCCCTTCCTTCCTTCAGTTAACATCCATCACTCACAGAGGCACACTGTAACACACAGTGACACACACACAACAGACAGAGCAGAAGCAAGCTTTCAAAGCATTTAAGCTCTTCTTTTACAAAGCATAAACACAGGACACTGAATTCAGTCACAGCAGACTTTCCAGTGTTTGACAACAGAATCCACTCTCTGCAACTGAAATATTTATTCAGGCACAATTACCATACAAGATTAATATTTTAATCAAGGGTAATTTGCTTTCATTATTGCTCTTATTTCTTTTTAAACAACAGTTAAGATTATAAACTGGATTAGATGACTTATTCTTAAAGCGGATCTTTAACATTCTGCATTTATTAACACCAGTATGAAATGCTCAGTCATTGATCAAACTCAGTATGTTCCAGAGTGATGACTTGAAAAAAAACCCTAGCCCCTGAGCTCTGGATTTTACAGCCATTACTGTCAATTATACACCCCACTGCAGGAGCAAAAGAAATCTTCATACATGCCAGCTGCAGCCTTATCCCTGAGTTTTGCAGAGTTGATTGTTATTTCAAACACTGAAGAGGGGAGAGAGAGAAGAGGGAAAAAAACAAACCGGCTGTAATGCAGGCAATTGAGATTCTACCCATATGCTGAGAGACCTTGGCATATGAGCCTGAAACTTCTTTGGAGAGAATACATTTTGATAGTTGTAATAGTAACCATAACACTGAGGTCTCTCTAGTCTCTTTCATGCTGAGATCTTCAACCATTTCATAAAGATGCCGGTATAGCAACACGCATTTCACACATTACAGAAAGTATAAAACTCAGAACTGCAGTGACACAAACAAGATGATTTGAGGAGCCCAGCAGCGGAGCAGGGTGCAGCACCTACACCCCTGGGCTGCCGGGGCCTGTCTGCCTCCAAGGGCAGAGCAGCAGAGGTCCGCAGAGCATCCCTGCCTGGCACCTCACTAATGTCATGTGTTACTCTGCAGACAGGAGTTCGTAGCTCTGCATGGTGTTGTGCTGATCTATCAGCATGACCGCTGCTGGCCTGGCAGTCTGCACAGCAATCCATTTGATGGAATGGAGGCGCCAGAGTAGATTACTAGAAGAGGTAAGAAAAGAGGTAAAACCCAGTCCCCGGCTGAAATAAACGGGGATTTTACCATTTCAGTGAGGAACGCAGTCTCCACTGTAATAGTCTTGACTACCTGGACTATTGTCATATCCATCAGACCGTGCTACAGAGGCTGTCAGGATGAAGTTTGAACTCACTGTCACCCTAAAGAAAAGCAGTTCTCACGTCTCATGATTCCATACCAGTTCTTCACATCCTCACCCAATATTTTTGGGTCATTTCCATACATAAAAAATACAACATCACAATTCCATGTACCTCTTCACTTTGCCTTCTCTCCTTGTACCTCAACGTTAATTAGCAAAAACATGCAGCACTTCAAAACAAGAAAATAAATTGCTGCAAGTTTGCCTGCCTGCTGTAAGTGAGGAAGGGACCCACTGGAGATATTCTTGCATAAAGCTGAATAAAGCTGTAGGGACTTACACCTAAGATTATCCTTTCCCCTGCCACTCACTCCTCTCCCCTTTCCTTATGTGTTTTCTACCAGGAGGCTTTTGTGTGATAATGCAGCAAGTTTTTGTCCAAGTGGAAGAATGGATAATCAGAAACCTCCTTGGGCTTCCTGAACCCCATTAGATCTGCGTTAATTCCAGCCATCACTTCCAAATGCTGCAGGGCTCACTGCACAGGCTGGGAAACTATCAGCTGGACTCTTCATTCTAGAGCCTTAAGATGATGGAAATACCTCAGTGACTGTGTTAACATGATGATCTCTGACACAACTTACCTCTAATTATCTACTGAAAATAGAAGATATACAGCTTGGAAGACCAGGGATAAAAAAGGCAAAAATTAATACTGTAAGGTGGCTATTACAGTACTCAGCTGTTATCTCACATCTCCTTGGTTTGTGTACTGAAATAGTGATGCTTCTTTACAATTCCTCATACACAAGAGTTTAAAGAATGCATGGCTTGCATACATATATATATGTCTTTAACTTCAATTTTTAATATAACTTCATGATAAGAAATACTGCAAAATTTATTAACATTCTTCCTTTCCCTTTTATATTTTTCTCTTGGAAATTACACCAATTCTAAAACCATCCAGGTATAAGAAATGCTGCGTGTTTCAGTTTCAAGGACTGATTTTTGTGTGCTCTTAGCTTCTCAAGAGCTATTGCAAAACTCTTGGAGGCTCTTTAATCCCCCCTCAGAGCTGCTGGTTGAGAACAGATGAGAGTTAAATCTGAATGCCTTTAAAACACTGCCCATGGGTGTACAAGAAGGAATTCCATCACAGGCCTTGAGGGTCATACGCCTGCTACATGCTTATATGCGCTCTTCCCTGTACTTCATATTTTGTTGTTGCCTCCCAAAGAACTGGAGGAGAAAAGGAAATAAAAGCCTTATAATTTATAGGAAATGTATATACTACATGTTGCTAGGAGGAAATGTCAAGGGAGAAAAATAAATGCTTTCTGACAATTGCTAGTCATTTTGTGCCAGCAGCTAAACAACATGAGAGCTACGCTTTCCCTCCTCGAACACAAGAGCACACTGTAGATGAATCACTCCACTGAATTATCACTTTCAATAATTTGTGGTGGTAAATTGTCACTGACATCACAAAAACAACGTGTAAGCTTCAGATTTTATTAACAGATACTGAAACATTGCTGAACTGCACTGCACTAAAGAGCATCCTATGTAAAGCTCATCTGGCCTCTCAGTATATGTCAAACTACAAACACTGAGCTGAACTCTCAGTCTCTTAAGATTCACTTCTTTTTAGAAAATACATGATTTTTTATTCCTAGCAGAACATGAAGCATCACTGTAAATTATAGGAACTAAATGGCAACCAGGAAAATATCAGCACATGAGACATTTATGTGACACTACCTTTGCTTGGTTTATATGTGTGTTTGGTAACCTGTTCAACTGTTTGCAACAGGCTTATGCAAGATGTGCCCCAGGTATTCAGAGCTGCTAAGCCTCAGTAAGGCAGCAATACCTACAGGGTGCTCCATGTCACACGGGTGTGTACTCAGCATGGGTCAGAGATGTTCTCTGGATGCAGAAATCTGCTCCTCTGGAGCCTGCATTGTGTCCTGCCACTGCTCCCTTGCAAGCACTGAGAGAAACCAAAAGCCTCTCCACAGAGAACAAAGTATTCAATGACTGACAAAGTCCTTTGTTGAGCTGTCAACCCTTTTGTGAGGCAGTCCTGTCACATACAGGGACCTTCAACATCACTGAGCTTCTAAACCTAATCGCTCTAGGCCCAGCAGATGTGTGGGTGTTTTGTTTTCCAAGCATTTTCAGGGAGACTGAAATCAAAGTACAAGTTCCTGATAGTGAGGTAATTTTATTTATTTTTAAGAAAAAAGAACCCAGATTCACTGTCAAGTGCAGCATCTTAAAAAACAGTCTCATAGTTTGAACAATGATGGAGAAGAAACCATGTAGAAACAAAGAGCAACATAATGTTTAGGCATGTAAATGTTCCATACCATGCTCCACACCGGGGTGCTTTTTGCCATATCCTGAAAAAATAAGTGTGATATTTACCACAGACTAGACTAGAAGCTGTTAGCCATGTTGATCTTTCTTCAAGACATGATTGATTCCTCGAAGATCCACAGCAGGTATGCCAGCCTGCAGATGGTTTGCTTGTGGGGCACACACCTCTCTTTTCTGCCCTGTCTTTTTAATAAACTATGTTAATAAACCTTAGGGTATGAGTAGGGCAAGTTCTATTTTGAATGACAATTAAGCAGCATGAGCACACCCATGCACACAGAAGGAATGCAGATTCCTTTATAAGCAATCCCATTGTGGAGCTGCCTTTATAAGAGGAATTACTTTCACCTTGTGGGTGAAGCTTGAGATCAATCTTCCTCAAGCCTCTTTTAAAATAACGCAACCACATGTGGCACCTTCCCTGCTGTGTAACTGTTTTCTTTCCTATAGCCCTGCGAAGAAGCAATGTGATGCTGTGAAACAGGCTGCTGAGACTACCCAGAGGAAACATTGTCAGTGCTTAACTGTTGAGGAAAATATCCCCAAAAGAGACACTGCTCTCGGTTAGTCACAAAATGAAACTTCTAAAACAATCACCAGGAGACTGAAATGGACAGTAGAAACCCAGGATGGTAGCAGGTAACACACAGCCCCAATGAATCCTTCTCCAATGCTGGGCTTTCTCAGAGTTCACACATAATCAGGGCACAGTCAGAAGAGCAGCAGTGTGTGTACCTTCTGTCAAAGCAGCACAGACTACAGACATTAGGTAACAAATAGGTAAATGACATAGCCTTGTAAATCACCTTCTCATTTTTGTGTCCAAAATGCAATTACACATTACTACCTACTGCAAGGTAGACTATTTAGACAGATTATTGCAACCTGAGATCCCTTTTTTCTCATGAATCACAAAGTAAGGTGAACTGGTCACCAGCTGCAGAGATATTTTTAACTCTGAATATTTCTCTCAATAAAGTATGCTGTGGTTTTGGTTTTGTTCATGGAATTGGTTTTTTTTTTTTTTGTAGGTTTTTTCTTGGGGGGCTACTCTCCACAGCAACAACAGCCAAATGACAAACCTACAAAAGAAACCACTCCTTCCTTAGCACAGTAGTGCCGTATGAGACTTGATTTTTATGACATTTTATACAAGCAAAGCCTTTACTTAAGCACAGTTAAGCTTTCAAAAAAATGTTTTTTCAATATAGTGATTTCACTGTGTGAACAGTTTTAAGCCACTAGGGACAAAGCATTCTGTCTGCTTAACCTGCATCAACATTTACAGGGAAACATGGGCCTCAGGTGTTAAGGTTCAGGACCATTTCAGGTCAGGAACCGAAAGGAAGAGACTAAAAAGGAATGAGCAAATGGAGGATTTTCTGCCTCCCAGCAAGACCTTGGCACCCATCAGAGCAAAGCAATGCCTAAAGTGCCTACAGGTCTATGCCAATTGTCGCTGTTGTAGAAAAGAAGTTTGATCAGTAACACCCTCTGAAAGGAGGTCGACTGTTCACTGTATAGACTTGTTCATGTGCCAGCGAAGGGGAAGCCTAAACGCTCTGCAGTGATGAGGTGCCAAGTTTTCTTTCGCCTCCATAAGGAAGGGGAAATCACGTCTAAGTAGAGGAATGTGAGTCAGCAGAAAGGGGTCCTGCTCCAGGCCCTGACACCAACCTCCTGCGTCACCTTCAACATATGACCCGATGCCAAATTCTCTTCCATTTGCTATGCAGAAAAGCATAAAGATAGCAAAGATTTTCAGCAAGTATTTAAACCCTGTAAATCATTTCAACTTAAGATGACATAAATGCACAAAGTAGTTTAAAGTTACATCCTTTAAACCTATCTCCACTTGGAAAAGCACCTTCCTATGGTTAAGCCCATTTTCACGTTGGAGTTGTGTACAACAAGCCTGAGTGTGACTGCACTGAAGCGAGGCTGAGCCTGCAGCAGTCAAAAAGGACTTACATTATTAGGTACAGCAACTAGTGAACTTTCCTCATCTCAGCATTTCTATGTGCAAACACGGCAATGTCTAATTTGTATCAGAGATTACCAGAAATCTCAGCTGTACTGAAATAATAGTGTCAGATATACAGTCATTACCAAAACATACAGGTAAATTATAAAGTGCCCACAACAATTGCACTGCAATCAGAGGGGAGAGAAGGAAGCACTCAAAAATACCTTTCAAACTCATCAGAGTAAACAGCAAAAACCCGTCATGATAGAAATGGGACATCACCACAGCCAGCTCCTGTCAGCTGATGCACTGAGAGGAGTGGGTGTTGAAAATGCAGTAAGTACCACAAAATCATACTTTCGCAAACAATATGTAGAAAGTCTGCAGAGCAGTTTACAGCTCTTCACTTCTGCAGCAGCTGTACACTAGAGGGAACCCAGCCTCTTATTTTCCCATTTGCAGCAGCCCATTAAGATCATGGAAGAATGAGACAAATTGAGCACATAAGATGGAGACTCCAGTGGAACATACAACTCCATGATACCCAAAGATATTCCTGTAATTACTCTCTGATAGCATTACAAGTATATCTTTTCTAGAAGGCCACATTAAAGTAGTTTAAAAATCACATGCTTAATTTCTTGTCCACAATTGCAAAATATAATTGGTTAATCTACTGCATTATGCATTTGATCTTTCGCAGTTTTCTCTGCGGAGTGGGCCACTGCCTTGCACTTCAAAAACCATTTTTGTCCTTGAAAATGGAGCCAGTAACTGAACAATACATATGGATTCCTGAAAATCTAGTATTAGAGGGTCAGTACTAAAAGCAGAAGTGTTCTAGAAGGGGCATTAAATCTAGGAATCTTTAGATCAGCAATCCTGGGGTCTGCTGTAAGTCACTGCATCATTCTGTTACTAAATCAATAAATCCAAGATTTCCTATGACAGTGGACAAATCACGGAGTCTTTCTGGGTCTCATCTCCCCATTTCTGCTTCCCTACCTGACAAAGACGTTACAGTGATAACCGCATGAAACATTACGTGCTGCTCCGATAATCGGATAATAAGGAACACACAGCGTGTGTGAAAAAGAAAAACTTCAGTACAGGAAACTCAGTGTTTTAACAGAAATGCAAACATATGATGGGAAACCAGAAAGACTAATTAGCATCACACTACCACATCTACACTGCTTCTGGTCCCATCATTAACCCATTCAACACTAACTCAAATATCATGCAATCTCAAGGGACAATTATGCCATCTGTGACTTAGCCAGTGTACACTCTATTTTCCATAGGGGTCCTTCACAATTAAGTTCCCAGTTGAGCCCCCAAATCCTTACAGCAACAGTGATGGGGGAAGCTGGATCCTCTTCCAACATTCTCATTTCAAGGAAGTTTCAAGTCCAATATTGTACCTGAACAATATTTTCAATGTACCCTTGTCAGCTGTTCTTTAGCATCACTCTACCACAGCTGTGATATTGGGTAAAATGCCCTCATGCCCTTCTTTACTTGCTGTCTGGTTTCAATCTTCTTTGGAATTAATAAAGATCACTTTTGAGCTCCTTATCTTTTAAAGGATTTGTGATAAAAACTGTTTCCATCAACGCACAGAAACACAAGAGTAAGTAAAGCCCAGCAAGAAACATTAAGAAAGTATCAGGAGAGAGAGAGAAGGAGCAGATGGCTGAGCATAAGCATTTGAATTTCTAGTTAAGACAATGACAATTTATGTTCATGGCAGATGAGACATTTTATAGGGTTTTTTTTACATATTTCAAATATTAATACCTCTTTTGTCAGGGTCAAGGTCCGAGTGGTGGAATGGGAAGTGTGTATTAGCACAGACACAGTTATTCAGGCTGCTGAAGTTGCAGACAGGAGTCTAGGGGTACAATAGCAGACAGGCAGACTCCTCACCTAACTCCCACTGACATGTACCAAGGACTGGAATCAATAGTGCTCAGGGACAATTTTTAAGCCTTTTAAGATAAAGGCTATGTACCTGAGAACCTGACAGTAAAGCAGGAGAGAAGCAGATTACTCTCCAGGCGGCTTTGGTGGAGATGCCTGGAATTTCACAGTTACTGTCCAAGCACAAAATTACTACAAATTACACTGGCAGGTGGAATGTGCTCATCCTTAGGTTTTTTGGCTTTCTCAGGCCCTAACTCAATCTTTCAACAAATTATCTCTGTTTGCTTTTCTATTTAGATTGGTTAGCGTATTAGAAGTATGTCCTGTAAGGAAAAATACTACAATGGTCTAGAAATGGTCTAAACTGGATGAGATTCATATCTGGTTGTAATCAGTTGCTAGAAGCTAAGTTACATCTTTACCCATAAAAGATATTCACATACAGGAAAAAAGTTCATACATAATTACAATTATTTAAAATTAAGACTTTGATTTAGCTTAAACAGGTTAAAAACATATTCTTGAAACAATCCACATAAATACTACCGCACAGTAGATAGAAATAAACTTGTCTGCACGATGCCATATACTAAAAATTAACAGATGAGGCTGCAAAAATAGCAAATAACCATGAAGTGCGTAAACTAGTGATGATTTCCACTGTCTGAGGCAAATATTTTGCTCTGCAGAAAAGGATTGCAAACTGCTGCAAAAAGTGTTCAGAATCACTGCAATATATATGTCAAGAAATAAATTACTCTGATGTTTGCTGCCCTGCCCTGGTTTAAAGAGTTACATAAATCAGCAAATTTCTCACTTCCACTAAAATACTAATTAAAATAAAGCATGAAGAACATTATCATTTTCCATGGAAAACTTGCCCTGGCCCCAGAGAGTTGCAATATTTCAGAAAGCACAGTGACAACATATACTGGAATTCACCAAGGCAATAAAATAAGGTACTACAGCTGCTCTCAAACAGGAAAGTTATCCACCCTTCGGAGTGCCTGCTCACTGGTGGACATCTCTATGCACTAACGGGTAAAATAGCCTCTTGCCATTGAAGATGTTCTTTACTTGGCTTTTCCCGCATTTAAAGCCAATCCTCCACGTCAATTAATTATTACAGAGAATCACTATATGAACTGGCATAGCTCAAATGGCATGAACAGATACAGAGAGGTAGGTGTGAAGTGCATTCAAGCCCACATCATGGCTCAAAGGTGTCCTAAGGAATCTGAGAGCTACCATCACCACGTCAAAAGGCTTGGTTGTGTTGAGCTGGGACTTGTTTTCCAGTTGAAGTACATTACAGGTTCGATCCAAACTCTCCAAGTTTAAGGAAAGACATAAGTGGACTTTTCCTCAGGGTTGTGAAGGTTAAGGAGTAATAGAAAGAGGGATGGAAATACCTTCAGCTTCCTTTGTAGGATTGAAATCTTTTCCTGTCTTATCTGGTAGAGATGTCCCTCATGTCACTGCCAGAATACTCCATTACATTTTCCTTTCCTGACCTACTTTGCATTCCTCTGTGGTTCATCTTTGACTCTCACAATGAAGTTTATTCCTGTCTATCACCATATTCATTTGCAAAAAATCTGCAAAATGTCAGAAGTCAAGGAAATGTAAAAACATGAACTCAAAGGAGAGGAAGAAAATCAATGCCTCTGTGTCAAATGTCAACTTGCCCATTTCAAAAAGCACTCCACTGGATTTTATACTTTGAAAGAAGCTGTGGCCCTCGGCTCACACATGTACTCAGATCTCCTGATATCTCCACTGCTGAAACAACACAAAGTCAACAATGTGGAACATTCAGCTACAGCACTTCTGCTCTGGGGCTCAGGAACCTGTTGGGACCTCGGCAAAGTTTCTCAGTCTGCAAACGCTCTCACTATTCGATACAGAAAAGCTGTAAATCTCTGAAATCTCTCTTTAAAGCAGGGATTTAAACATCAAAGGGTAGGAAAAGCTCAGCACAGACATACACACACAAACCACTATGTTGAATCTAACCAGCCACAGAAGCTACATATGCTGTGTATGTTCACATTATACACACCAGCTGACCAAAGTTGTACTTTACATACCACATAAGAGTAACAGTTTGCAGATCACAGGTGTGCTACAGCATCTGGCATGTATTTTTGACTCATAGGAAGAATATGGATGATCCAATCTAAAGGGAATGTATAAAGCCTAAATTTGTTTTGAAGATATGCAATAATGACTGATGTAAAAGAAAAATCAGGTATTCTGGCAAACTAGGAATCATACCCAACCATTCCAAGAGCTAACCACACTGCTTGATACCATTAACTCAATGCCATCTGTAAAGAGATTTGAGGCTCCTGAGTCACAGTTTGCTGAACAGAAACAGCAGCTCTGCTTCTAACAAGACCTCTTTGATTTGTATTGTACCCACTTAATGAAGCACTAATTTTAATTTAGTCTGACACTTGGATATATTCATAGATGTAATTTTTGCACCTTTTGTACACAACTTGAGATGCATTGCAGGGTGCTAAAGCATGCACGCTAAAAAAACACTTGCTTATATAGACTGTTGGAGCACATGTATAAAGGTTCATCCAGAGGAAGAGGTCATTAGCACAGAAAACAGGTCTACCTGTGGATGCAAAGATGACTTCAAATAGACAATCCGCCAGTTCTTTAAGCTTCATTGAAACAGGCATTTGCCAAAAGGCATATATTTTAATGGTAAGATTTTCAAGGTTACTAGTGTCTGTCTGCTGCATTCACATCTGAGGTACATCAATCTTTGTGCATTACACAGAGTATTTGGACAGTACAACTTTATTATGAAGTTATCTGGAAATGATTGAAGTACTCTTTGATCATAAATATGCAGCAGCAGCAGAGGCAGCCAAGAGTTCGCTTGGAAAGTAGTAAGTATCATGTGGGAGACAGACTTTTGGATAATTCATATGCTATTTTCCTTGGTCCCTATGCAGCTTCACAGTAAAAGGAAGACAGAAACATGGGATGGGGCGGACAATAAATATTGCTATAGTTTATGAAGCTAGCTTGTCCTATGCAGCACTTAATTTCCACATCACTTATTTTAAGGTAAATAATGACCTAATAAGTGATGGATGAATATGATAAAGCCAAAGGTAAATTAACACCAAATACAGTCATTCACGACACCAAGATTAGAAGCATTGCAAACCATCTGATGAATGTTGCTCATAAAATTTTTCTCATCAATACACACTCCCAGGAGGATGCCCAAGTGATGGAGTTAACTCAGTTCTGCACTCCTGGACACACACATACTTAATTATTCCTTTTTTCAGCAGAGGTCATGCAGAACATGACAGAGGCAACAGACTCTAGTACTTGTGGGAGCAAACACAGCGCAACATATGGCTCCTGACCCCAGAAGACTGCAACATGCTTATAGAAGAACAGAGTAAGACTGTACACAGACACCTAGGGAAGCACAGGGATGATACAAGGTGTGGGTCTAGACATCCCAAAGCAGATTAGGGTAAAACAGGTATGGGAGTATCTTTTAAAACACTGATTTAGTGTTTTAAAAGAAACTAAAGAAATAGTGTTTTAAAAGAACCTACATAAATAGGTTCTGAGCCCATTTGAAACTTTAAGCCTTTGAAATAACATTACACTGAATAATGTTACAGTAATAAAATACTTGGAAAATCTCAGATTAAAAGTGCTACAAATGGGTTCAGAATTAATACTGTTGTGCAATTAACCTAGTTTCCATTGTAATATGATAAGGATTAATTAAATGATGCCTGATGTCTAATTTAGCTAAAGGTATGGACATAAAGTACCCTTTAATCTCTGGACTGTGAAAGTCAACTCCAGTATTCATATCTTGCCTTTCCATTCCCATACGTAGTCACTTTGGTGGATGCTGGTGTCCTTCAGAGCTCAGCTTGGAGGCGTGGGACTATTTTTGTAGAGCCAGTGTGGATCAGGGTTTGGCAATAAACACTGAGCAGTGGTTCACATGCAAAGTAATGCATGAAGGATGAAAATTATGAAGCTTCCACTGGGAAATCTACAACACAAGTAAGACTGGAAAATCTGAGTCAATCAGCCCATTAGAAGGTCTAGAATAAATGTGCCATCGGATTATTTTATTGCAACTGTGGCAAGGCATTCTCCATAGGCTCTCCATCCTCTTCTAATAAAATTTTTCATTAGTTAACCTCTGCACGTTCCTAATTTCCGGGCACTCAGGTAAATGATGGGTAATGAATATATTACCAGTATTATTGTTTTATATGTTCCAGTGGTGGCAAAAGCTGAGCACTAGTGATTAAATGTAGGAAATTAAAAACTGCTGTCAACAGTTTCTTTCTCTCTCTAAGGGTTTTATTTCTTCACCATTCTTGCCCTTGTTGCTTTAAGTAGGAAAAATGCTGTAGTAGTGATTTCTTTATTAGAAATGTCAATAGGGTCTGCCAAACTTTAATCAACTCGCTTGGCTATTAGACCAGACTGACATAAGCTTTCTTTACGAAATAAATGACTGCCTTATTGAGCTTACTATGAAAATACTGCAAATACCACCAATATGTTGAATGCAGCATTATCTAACTATCAGTTTCAATCTCAAATACGTTAATCCCCAGAGATGGAGAACCACTGCTGTCAAAGATTTCAGCCAGTGGGCAAGATGTTTTCCCCTACTATGTTTATACATTTAAAGCTCCTATGTCCACTAATTCAAAACCAGCTGCAGGTAACCTGCCGATCAGTAACCTCTAAGAACTGCTAAGAAAGCTGTCCATTCACAACTTTGAAGTTGACTGATCCACTTTCTTAGTGTGAGCCCAGCGGTATTAACTCCTCAGTGAGAAAGTCTGCCACAATAGTCTGGCCTAGGACTTGGCAGATTTATCTCCTATTGGTCACTTTGGAAGCAGATAAAAAACAGGGAGAAAATTTTCTTCTCTTTGTTCTGTACCAGCACTGCTGAACAGCAGTGAAAGGAGAAACTGAAGAAAGCATAGAAAAAAGGGAGAGAGATTTTAATTCCATTTGGTCAAGACCG
Organism: Ara ararauna; assembly: GCA_028858755.1. Taxonomy (NCBI): domain Eukaryota; kingdom Metazoa; phylum Chordata; class Aves; order Psittaciformes; family Psittacidae; genus Ara; species Ara ararauna. Next base: position 10,522,149 of record CM054387.1, on the reverse strand, counting down.
TTAAAGAAATAATGGTGTATGTGCCTGACTGGGGATACTGAGACTGAACTTTTTATCCCTGGCTCTGAAGATAGTATTGAAACATTTCTGAAAATCAAATCTTCGTTCAGTTTCTAATTTGCAAACTTCAAATTTGATGCAGTCAAAATCACAACTCACTTTAGAATATCTTTGTCTTGTTTATTATAAAGACCCTGCATTATTATAATGCTCCAGGCCTATCTATCAAAATGGCACTGGTCTTAAGAGCAGCCCAACCCAAAGCATGTGCAAGTCCAGAGGAACCCACTGACGCAGCTGGTATTTTATCTAGTCTTTTCTATAAATTAGTGTTATCCTATTAAGCAATGGATGGCCAATGTCTTACCCTAGCTAAAGATCCTTACCAGTATCTCTTGTCATAAAGTCCTAATAGCCAGGATTCCATAGCTTGCATTTTGTACTTGTTCTTTATTCAATTTGCCCCCGTCTTGAAACATGCTCTTAAATCCATCCCTCCAATGGATTAATTTAAAATAAATTTTTCAAGAAAGTACCACTGCTGAATTTCAAGCAAGTGTTCAAGTCTCACTGATGCCAGTAAGATTTAAGACTAGACTTAAATAGTTCAGTGAATCAAGAGCTGGGGAAGGAATATAGTGTGTGTTGTAGGTCAGCCTTACAGAGGTAGGTTACCAAGGTCTGAAGATAGCAGTATAGTAACTCCACACTTCTAAATCTTCCTGTAGAGCAAAACGAGGTCTCTCTTCTTGGCTAACCCCACCAGTCTGTGGTGCTCTGTGAAGGGCATTCACTTTTCTTTCTTTAGCTTTACCACAGTTTTAACTATTACCTACAAGATGAACATTAGTTACACTGACTGACCTCCCCCCTCTTGTGTTGTAGCAAGAGTAATCAAGAGGAGACTAAGTATGTGCATACTAATGAAGTGCAAGTAAATAAATGGTGCCAATGCTAACTGAAGTGGTACGTTTTTCTATCTGAAGACAAAAAAGAACAGAAGACCCAAAAGCTTATGGGACTTTAAAACAAAACAACAGAGGCAAAGAGAAAGAAGTTGCGAATTTCACCATATCAGCTTTATTGCTTGAGACTGGGTTCTTTCAGGTCGAGCTAAAAAAAGGAAATGCCATCTTTCAGCCTGGGTATATTCTTCCTAGCTACTCATTTCCTCCAAGACACTAAGAAGGAATCATGACAGATGACTCCTCTGCACTATCCGTTTGCCTCAGTTTTACAGCAGAGATCAGAAAATTTATTGGATTTTGCCTGAGAAAGAGACAGCGTGTAATAACCTTGTCTAGGGAGGATAAATAACATGCTGAATGGGGGTAGAAAAGCACCTTATCTGTTAATTGTAAGGAAAACTGTAAAATCAATATGAATATAACAAACCAGTCAAAGCAAGTTTCAAATTTCTGTTCATGTGTGAGCAATGGAACAGTGCCCATTTCCAAGAAAGAGATCACTCCTGTCACATTCCATGGCGACAGTGAACTGCTGGCTAGTCCTCTCTCCTACCTTTTCATTCTGTGGCTAATTTGTGCAATGATTTTTCTCCGTTGTCCCCAGTGGTACCAGCTACAGCATCTCAGGTGTGTTGATCCTGGTTCCCTGGCATTCACCACCATACTGGGTTACATATATCTTTGTATATCAGTTTTACTCATATACAAAGAGAACCACTTCTTGTTTCAGGCAGCCAGTTCAGGGTAGCAGAAAAAGGAATAAAAAAAGAAGCATCTAAATTCTTATAAAAAACCTCAGTCTCTTAATTCGAAGCAACCAAAGCAGTAACAGTTCCGTACCTCCACTGTTTCACTCTCTCCCCAGAGAACCCCAAACTCCAATGCAGCTGGATAACTGTGTTCCAAAACTCTCAGATTCAAGAGTACTTCTTGTCTCCACTGCTCAATACTCCATTTAGCAATTTCCACAGCAGGGAAGTACCTTAGTTCCTTTATGCAACACTGCTAGACCTAAGGCAAAGGAACTGCTATTGGTGGCCCCCAGAAAAGAGATGATCTGAGAGTGAACTTATTGCCCAAGGTGTAGGTAGCATCGCATTCAACATGCTTTTCATATAATGTTACAAATTGACACTTGTGGTTTATTCAGTACTAAGCTCTCTAAACCTGTAGAGAACAGGAGAACACATGAATATACCATCAGAGTCATTAAAGAGCTTCCAATGCATATAGCAACGTGACAACATAAGCACCCATATCAGCAACACATTTCCATTAAAGGCCTTGAAAAAGCTCTTGCAATTTTGGACAAGCAGAAAGTAAGCACATAGCTCCCACTGAGAATACATGGCTATTGTATATAATGGTATGGTATACGTATATAATACATAGCTCATTAAATGTTATTTCTTCGTCCAAAAAAAAAGAAGTTCAAATTTAATCTAATGCAGTTAATATAGTTAATTACCTGACAAGGAATTTAGATACTGCCCAAAGAGAAGAGGAAATAGAATGTTCTAAATAAAACATGAGTATAAATGGGGTGGAAATCACAACTTTCCCTAGATATAAGAGATGTTTCTTTTGCTAGGATTTATCTAAGAGAAGTGGGAAATTGTATAAATTCTAAATTAAGCACTGGAGGCTATTCACACGGTCCTTTACATAAACACCCACTCACAGCTTTAGCAAACAAATTAATGTTACAAGCGAACAGCAAAATGTTTTTTTAAGAGCTCTGCGTCTTGATCTACATAGAAGAAAGGGGGATGGTTCGGTTTGGGGTGGACACACAACTTCTTTGTACTCAGAAATCACAATCAAAAATAAGTTAGACCAGACAAGGTTTTCCTGAGGTTTTTAGCTTTAAGAGTACACTCCATGTCAATCTGCCCCACCATTTAACATTATATTCAGCTTAGCAAAAATGTATGATTAAAGAAAGCCACACATAGAGCTGATCACATGTATTTTTTTTCAGGTGCATTATAGGTGCAGTTTCCATTTTCAAACTAGGCTAATCACAAATATCAAAGCAACTGGACTACCACTGATCCAAAGACCTGATGTACACCAAAACTGCCATTAATATAGTCACAGTGATGATAAAGAAAACATTTTAACTATTCTGTTTATTCAATCATTATGGGATGTAAAGCCGACCAAAGATAAATCTTATTCATTAAACGACAGCACTAATTATTCTTTTTTAAATGGAAAATTCCTGCATACACAACAGTCTTCAAAATGAAATTACTTAATTCCCACTAACTATGAGGTGGCACAAAATAATTCCTTTGACCTAGCTGCTGTTATTTAAATTAATTACACATCTAATTTCTATTAAAAGAAGTTAGGGAAGAATAAACAGATTTTATGTGATTATGCTAACAAATAAAACACTACTAAAATGTAGGTGTGGTTTTCAGCCTTTGGGCAATAAAGGATTTTGAAACTGTCACTTGCACAACTTGCCCCTAAGTCTGAGCCATGTCTTGATGCCAGTTTATTACAGGGTCAAAACAATACAGAACAGGATCTGTGACAGATAAAAATGCTTGTTACTAAATCATTTCACACAAATGAAGAAACTCAAGGCATCTGCTGTTGGCTTCTCTCTAGAGAACAAAAATGAGAGGCAAGGGAAACCAGTTAGATTTCCCACACAGAACACGACAAGAAAAATGCTGCACTGGCTGCTGGGACACATTAGCAATTATCCAAACTAACCGTTTTTTTGGAAATGCCAGCAACTGTATCATAAAATGTCCTTCCTCTCATTTAAAGTTTGCTGTTTCATCAACCAAAATTCAATGATGTAATTTCTTTTTTAAATTCATTTTTCATTGTTACAAGTCCATCTTCCATTTATTTGCCTAAATTAAGATTGCCGCTACTTAAACACTCCAGATAACAAGCGCTAAGCATTTTTGTTAGGTAATGTTCTCCCTTTGTTTCAGACCTTTTCCATCTGTTTGATTATTTATTGACAGAGGAAACCAATTTCAAGGCAGACAGCAATACTGGACTGACTATATTTTTGCATTCTGTGTTTTTTTCTCTTCCATGTCTTTACCAAATTGTGAATTTGTTCAGCTATGGTTTAAAGGTAGCAAGAGGGCAGGGCCTTTTGTTATTATTTGAATACTACTCAGAAATTAGTTTAATATAAAAATCTTGTTTAATATAGAAACCTTTGGCAGAGCTCCATCACAAAGTAATAAGATTTAGTCTCCCAATCCTTGTTCAAGCAAATTCATAATCAGACCCAAAAAGAACAAGACAAGTCTTTCATACTTCATACCTAACTGCCTCCTGTGTTTGTTCAATAAATGAGGACTCCAAAGTCAGCAAGGTAGCATCCATACTAATAATAGAAGGACTTGTCTGTACAAATATCTCAACCACCTTTCTTTCTGACTTCTGCTTCTCTTTTTTCCTTCTTAGTCTACTGAATGCATAGACCTCTTTGGCTCCATTTATTTATGGCATTGTCCACTATCAGCTAGGGGGGACTCAATAAACTTTCCTTATCATAAAGAACAAGAACAGCTAGATGGTTCTGTTCTATTTTAACCTGGTTTTCCCATGGAAATAATCATACAGAGGCAAATTATCTGTCTATTTACCTGTCAGGCCCATCCTGTCAATTTGACAAGAGATGTTGCCCACTTGTTTTGCTTGTAATGAAGGAACATGGGAAGGAGCTGGGAATTCCTGAAGGAGGAGGATGTTCGCAATGTACAATACCAGCGGCACTGCAGAAGAGTATGAAGATGAAAAACTGTAAGACAAATCTATAACAAACCAAGTTTCTGAAGTTCTGCTGCTTCCAGAAGAACCAGTTTACTTTTCCCAGGGAGAATAAACCACTATGCGGTCACACTTCTCACCTTAAAATATTATGTGTGAATCATTCTACAGGATGAAATTCTTTGAGATAGAAAGACTCAAAATAGTGTGTTTTCAATCCCAGAACCTACATTAGTATGCATTTTTGCTAATATCATGCAAAACATGATTTTTGGATGTCACCAATATGCTACTTCTACAGTCATCTGGGAATAAAAAGTTACAAAGTTCATTCTTTCCTGCTGTCCATCTTGCATTTAACCAGTAATGTGATTTTCATTTCCCTCCCGTAATGCTTTATCATCTGTTCTTTCCTCTTCTCCAAATGACTGAAAAATAGTACTGAACCAAGTTTAGTAGCTATCAACAAAAACAAGTTTGCTATCCCATTTGGGGGAATACTTTTCATGTAGCTCTCTTTCTCACTCTTCCCTTCCTAAGGCATTTGGAAAGCTTATTTTATAGGCTTCTTTGCCAGACAGACAACTTAATCACATGGAATGTCTCAATTTCTGCTGGATTTTATTTAGTTTTTATGATCCTCTAAATGAATTCGAATGTTACCTTGTAAAACAAGAATTCCTTATTGCCAGGATGGGTACCATACTTTTTGGCTTATGCATTCTGGTAGAAATTTGACAAAGTCACAGACAATATACATCAAGTTCTATTCCAGTAACCCATTAAAAACAGCACAGGAAATTTCCTCTTAATCTCATATCCAAACCACTTTACAAAGTATTTGTGCAAAACGCTTTACCATTCAACTTGCCATGTTGACATCTGTGCAGCATTTTAACCAGAACAACTTTTGATCTCTGCCTTTCAACCTGAGATTGAAAACATTTCCCACTCCCACCCCTGTCGGCAGGCTCGGTCTCCATGGAGACCAGAGGACTATCACTTTTTTCTCTTTTTTTTTTTTTTTTTTTTTAATTAACGCCATGGCCATATGCCACTTGAGTGCAAATGCAGTGAAATTTTCATGGGCTTTCCACTCCATTTCAGTAGGATTATAGGTCAGTGAACCTTGAACAGGGAGAGCTAAACACGGTGCTTCCTGATAGATGATGAAAGCAAAGTTAATGTGCCTAAGGAAAAGGGTTCAGCGAAAGCCAATCCTTATGTGCAGGACTTTAAGAATGATGTTCACTCTCTCTATAGATTTGTTTTTTATAAGCCTTCCATCCAAGGTTTTCAAAAGGTTTTATATACACTAAGCATGTAATGCTTAATATTATCACCTCAGTCTTAGGATCTAGACAGTACTATTGTCCCTACTATCACATGTGAAAAAACTAAGCTATAATGTATTATCACTAGTCTAAGATCACCCTGAGAGTGGTACTGCTGCTGGGCTGTACCTGTTGACTTGTCATGTTAGCTGGGATTTTCAATAAGCCATTTCGGGATACTAACTTTATGTTTCTATAGCATTGGCTATAGAAACTGTAATCGTATAATCCCTGTAAGGTCAGGTCACAAAGGAGAAGCAACATATAAATACAGCAATACTTACAGCTGGTAATTGAATATATACAATAAAATAGCCCAGCCACTATTTTTGATTTCCATTGGAAATCATTATGTCCAGCAAACTCCCTCACAACAATATATGCAAGAACTTCATTTTCCTGTAGAACAGTCTGCCTTCTCTGACTGGTGCAATGGGAGCAGCCCATGACACTGGCTGCTGGCCTAAAGTGCCTCATGAGATTCCACAGTTGCAGTGGGCCAGCAGTCTTTTGTTATCTCACACTCCTCTTTCCCCCATCTTCATTTAAAAAAACCCAATAAAACACTGAAGGGCGAAAGCTAACAGCACTGCCTCAATACCTTTTGTTTAAGGAGCCAAGAAAAGTTTGGAATTAAAATCAGATTTTTCTACCAGGGAAAGGCCGCAACACCAAAACATGTTCCTCCCCTCTGCCCTTCGTAACATCAATTGCGGTTGTACTCTCAAGTGCTTGCAGAAATGCACAGGGGAAAAAGCTATTGACTATATGATTTTGAAGAGGGATGAGGTGATAGCGTTTTGCTTTGTATACTGTATGTGAATCAACCCAAGATCTATACAGCAGAAGCAGCGGGGCTGATCAATCTTTATTCGTAGGCAATCAAGCAAAGCTGCATCTTCAAGTCCCTTTACTGACAGCTCATAAAATGATGGTATTGATCACAATGCCTGAATTTGTAGGTTTAACAATAAAAGCAATTTGTTTAGGGAAGAAAGTAGCTCTATGAGGTGAATGCCTGTGGTTTATTAACTTTAAAAAATAATTCAGAGCAATAATGTGAAAGGTTAGACAGAACTTTTTAACCTTGAAGATTTGACTTCCATTTTCCATACTAACATATTTTCCACTTGAGAAAATTTATAGTTTAGATTTTGGAGTCAGAGAAAAGTAGCAGGGTGTGCCTCCATGCCACAGCTCCTGTCTGATGCACCTCAGAGTGAACAGTATTATGTACAGCACAGCTCAGGTGAAACTGCAGGGTTCAGACAACAGTAACCTCTGAAGGGCTCATTCTGCCTGGTCTTTTCTCTTGCTCTCAGGCAGAACCAAGTACAGCTGCTAGAACCAAAAGGCACTTAACCAACCCCGTTCTTCTCGAACTCCAGATACGTCACCCTGCTTTCACATCCTCCTGAGAAATTGAGCAAGTAGCAAACAGAGGTGTAAGCACGAAACTTGCTCACCTGAGAGGAACAGGGAATAGCAATTATCACTGCTTGTCCTAACCCCATACACCTCCTCTGCCCTAAACCTCTTCACCCAGGGTCTTTTCTTAGTAGGATTATACTGAACCATGTTTTACCAGCTCTCAGCTGTGAGTGCGCTACAAGGAGACATGCATTTATAAACAAGTCTAATTCACGGGAAAATGAAGAAAGGATAAAAAAGGCAGCTGCACCCTGAAGATACCTCCCTTGCATTCCAGTGAAACAGAACTTTTACAACTGGCTTCCAGAGCCATGGTGTTCAGCTTTTTCCCCATCCCTCCTCCTGTACAGCGTACCTCACTGACTGAAACGACAGACCTGTGGTCACAGGTCTCAGCTAAGACACAGCTCCTCCAAAGAGGGGCTACAGCGCGCTGTGTCTGCGGGGAGCCTCCTGTGACAAGGTGGATCTCTGGACCCCTGTACAACACACAGCAGCAGCTTCCAGGGCACACACCTCCCTGCTCTCCCATAGGCATCTCTTGCCTGCTTCTGTGACTGTTCTCTACCCAATTCCTTGTCTCCAGCATTCCGCATTCCCAGCTGTGCTTGGAAAAGATAACACACTGCAGGATTCACTAGGACTGTTAGCATTCCAGCAGAGATGACCCAGCTCAGGAAGAGAACCTGGTGACAAAAAGTCTGGGAGATTTGGGAGCACTTAAATTAAAACACAAGAATAATAACTATTAATCTAGGTCAAAGGCTCCACTCAGATACAAAAGCTTTACACCATTACCATTTTGGTTTGGCATTTTAGGCTGATAACTCCTCCTTCCTCCTTTTAAGATATATCAGAAGTGGATTTTTTACTCAACTCCAAATCCATCCTATCTTATTTTCAACAAAGGGCCCCTTCAATATTACAGCACACTGTCAGCTGTTATGCACTGAAGCCAGGTCTGCACTACAGAGGCAAGATTTTCTGGAAATTACATAAGCATGAGCAAGAAGCTCCATAACGATGGAGTTTCCTACAGAGATCTGTCTCACAGTTGATTGATTCTCGTGTCCAAGAAAGTACAAGCTCTTATTGAAGATCTTGCCATAACTGGCTATTGATAAGAATTCAGCTGCCTGGGGATTCTCTAATGTCTTTTTCTTCTATTTCCTGCATATTTTGATGAAATGTGTAAGAGTATAACCATCTCTGAGCCAGCTCTGCTGCTGTCAAATTTCAAACACCACATGCACAGGCAGCACTATAACATAAGGCTCCTTTCCTTGGAAAGCCTGGATAAAGTCCTCCTTTTTCCCACAAAGAAAAAACAATTAAATTCAGGAAAAATTGACCCAGTTGCAGTTACTTGCTTTATTTACTTCATTAAAAATGATGAATGTAGTCTTGAGTTAGCCCATGCATAGTACTGCTAGCTGGATTTATGACATAAATAAGCATAAATTCTATATGCTAGAAAAAAGCATCATACCCCTATTATTAGTGATGGATCTGCACAGCATGCTAAAGTACTTGAATATATGCATTTGCCTGTTGACATCTTTCTAAAATAGGAATATTATAATGTCAAAAATAGAAAGCATGAATATTGTTGATGTATAAACAAAAACGTAATATCCACAGAGTGCAGAAACAGTATGTAAATTAAGATCTAATGTAGCTACAGAAAAAAAACGGGGATTTTAGGAGACGAAAGCTTGAAAAATTAACTTGACAACTTTATGCACGTTCACTGAGATGTGGTTAGCACAGCACAATTTTCAGGTAAATTTAATCTGCGATATATGGAAATTGCAATCACCTAATAATGCATACATGTACGTAACTTAATTGGAATTATTTATTAGCTATAGAAATAATTCGTAAGGCTTGATATGCAGCCGTACTACTTTCTTTTTAGATTGCTACCCAGACCCTCGGGGGTAAAACCCAGCAGAAGGTGCGTGCACTTCTTTACAGCTAAGTCACGTTTTTTCCATCAAAGTTTCTGAAACTTTCCAAATCCTCATATCTCCAGCCTCAAGTTTTGTGGAAGACTATGGGAATTCAGGCTGCTTATAGTTAGCACCTTCACATCTACTTAATACCTCCCTGAGCAACCCTTTGCAATGACATTTGCTTCTACTATAAGAAAAAACACAGAGATTCTCACATACCTACAGTAATGCTAAACCCATCCCAAGCACTATCCATAGAAAATCAAAAGCATTACATTAGTGTTTTTTTTTCTAGGTCTATACTACATGAAAGACCTCCCTCTGCATTCCTGTTCTCCAGTAACACCTTCCTCTACAGTAACAGCACCTTTTAACAGAGCACACGACTCTGTTAACTTTAATGTCTTAGTTTTGTGGCAATTAAGAAAAAGATATTCAGCAAAATAAATTAAAACTTGACACGGTAGGCTGAAGTGCCTTTTATCTTCTGGATGACTTTAAAAGTTCAGCTGGTTATTTCATTTAGAGATCAGACCAAAGCAACTCTCTCTTTCCCCTTCTCTTTTTCCTCTTGTAAAATAACTGTGACAGTCTGGAGAAATATTGTCTACGCTGGTTCCAGCCACTGCCCTGAAGGTGTAAAGCTATAGATGAGCTCAATACAGCTCATTTCATTGCTAATTTCAGAGGGCATGTAGAGCTTCTTGTTCCCCTGGCTTAACAGACAAATTGACTTTCTAATTTTAGACCAGGAGAGTTCTGCACACTCACAGACCAAAAATGCTACTTTTCTGAAGGATTTAAGTACAAATTTTTGCTACTGAAAACCAAAGCATCTGAGTGACTTAGATCTTGCCATGAAAAACAGTATTTAGGAATGCTGCCCCACAGGCAGATGTTTAAACAACAAGCTTCAGATTGCTTGTTCCTTGGGAGGTGACTGTTTAAAATAGCTCTGGGTAACCTTCCCCACAGCACGCCACAGTGCAGAGGGTAATTGCCCTGGTTTTAGAGGAAGGCAGCAGGCAGCTCGTCACAGCCCATGTGCTGTCACCAGGACATCAGTGCTCACAGCTTGGCCAGGAGGGTCAGGCGTGCTGTGGTACTGAGCCAAGGCCCAACCTGAATGCCCCTTGTGCCATCAGAAAGGCAGTGTTCCCTTCCCTTTACTGCTTAGTTTCCCTCTCCAGCAGTGTTCCGGCAATGCTTCATTAGCACCCAGCACACAGCTGCTCTGATAATGTCCCACCTCTGGCTCAGCTCTGCAGAAAAGGTAAATACAGAAAAAGAGAAACAAACAAAGGCTCAGACATACACAGTTCTGCTCTGCCTATATGTGAGTGAATGCCCACATATCTGCCTTAGTTTTTGGGAATCCCTTTCTGGCACCTCAGCTTCAGGAGCCATCTTCAGGAGGAACGCTCCTGAAGAGTAGGAAGGGCAGAGCATCCATAGCTCTACAGAAGTGGGCAACCTGGCCAAACACCACAGCATGAATATCCATCACTGAAGTGCTGCAACTGTTATTACCAAATCTTTAAGTGGGATTTACAGACTAATCTAACTGGCAATATAGAAAAACAAATGCATTTATTAAAACTACATTAAAAGAATGTCAGCATGGCAAATGAAGTAATGTAATTTAGTCCTTCCTTTGTTAGCATTGCAATGATCTTCATAATACACACACTGCTTTTTCTTTTAGTCTTCATGTAAATATTTGTTTTCTTTACTGTGGCCCCTAACAAAATTCTTCCTTCTCTGCTTTCAAAAGTTCTATTTATTGTACTTTTTTGTTATGGAAAAATAAATCCTCAGTCCCTCAAGAGAAATGGGGACAAGAGCATCATCTTCCAACCCAGCTGGCCAGCAGATCCAGATACACAGCAGTGTGCTTACCAGTAAGTAATTCCCCTAAGAGTTTTCACCTGTCTGGTAATTGCGCATTCCTTGATAACTTAATTCTTCTGATGCAAGCATCTGGATTATCAGTAGCAGTTCATTAGGACTTACTCAACATATTTACAGGTAGCGATTACAATTGCAGAGTAAAATCTTTATTTGTGGTTTATCCAAGTAGCAGAAGCAGCATTTCTTTTCATAAACAAGATTAATCCCTTAAACCCCTAAATGGAGATATTTTACTAGAGAGTTACATAAGCATGATGAGAGTGCCAAAACTAGAAACCTAAAGTATAGAGCAAAAAACTGCTTGTACAAAACAATTGCCAATTCCCATCATCTCAAAGGCTTGATCGAAGGCTGCATTTCTGGAACTGTACATTTATCCCCATGCACTACAGCCAGCTAAATCCTTGATCATCTGCTGCTTAGAGCTGCTGAAAACAAGATTTAGGTTCTTGTCATTTATAAGAAAAGTCTTGATTTTTTAATAAATGGTAATTTTTCATCAAGACATTGCAATTCTCTTTGAGACTCTTAAAGACTAAGTCAGGGGTTAATCTCAATAAAATACATAAACCAAATATAGAACACACCCACAACCCCTCTCTTCCAGAGTTGTTGATATTGAATGCGCATAAAATCAGACCTAATTCAATCTATTAGAACTGAAAAAAGAATTGCAATGTAGACAGTATGCCTGCATTGAGCTGTGTAAGTGCACCTCTAACATAAAGATATCAGTGAGAGTATGGGAATGTATCATTTGTGGATCTGACAGATACAACTGTAACTAAGACCATTCAAAATCATTTGCACAGTCCTGAATATCTTGCCAAAAATGAAGCTACTCAGATATAAATTTTTGTGTCAGGGGATGCCTTGATTGAAACTTTTGGGGAAAACCATTGCAGCCATTTCGGCATGCGCAGTAGGGTTCAGGAGAATGGCACTGTCTGTTCATTTTAAAAGATGTTCAGAATTGCAAATAAGCATTTCAAAAATAAAAGAACATTGTGATGTTTCTTATGCTCTCAAGTGAGGACTTAAAATCTGGCAAGGGACGTATTGTTTGGATATTTGGATGAACTTTGGATTTTGTATCCAAGATGCAAAACTGCACTTTGTTTTCACTATAAAAGTCTTCCCACATTTTTCCAAACTGTAAGTCTCAGTGGGTGACAGGGTGGGGGGAGATGTTATCTTGACAAATACAACATATAGAGACTTGTCAGAGTTTGTCTGCCAAATTCTCCTCTGCCCATAATCCCATGGAAGAAGTACCATGTGTTCTTGTAAGAAAGACCAGCTTTAATGAATATGCATGAAAGATTAATTCTAAGATGTCCTAATTTCTGCTTTGAAATTTTGAAAGCTTCTCAATTACGGATGCTGACAAAAGTATAACGTATGTACAACATATATAACACACTGTACATGCATTATATTTATTAATTCTGTGTTAATATTTTATTATTGCCTTTTGTTCTCTTGTATGCGCCTTTTGCTTTGCCTGCCTTCACTACTTCATGCAAAGATCTGCACGTGTCTGTAAGAAAATTAATTGCTTCAAGAATTAACAAGAAAATGTATCTCAGAGGAAACACTTCATAATCGATCTGCTTCCAGGTACAATATTTGCCATTTAGGAATAGATTAATTGGATTGAAAATTATTCAGTCTAATTATTTGCTTTCCAGTATAAATTAAACAGAAGATTCAAATAAACTGAAAATGAAGAAGTTCCACTCAGTACTTTACATTCTCATGAACTCACAGTGATATGCCATGTATGATACAATACATAGGCCTGTTTTCTAAGAGGCTGCACAGTGTCACAATCATGTTGGCAATTTTATCTTCACATGGCATTACTCTGTGCCACACAGACTTCCATTTCTTGGTCTCTTGGTATGATGACTTCATCTTTAATATGGCGTAAGAGTACATCTGCACTTGCCAATGCTGTTATAAACAAACCTATGGAGACTCCAGTTCATTAAGGGAATTACATAAATATCAGAATCAGATGTTCTGGGATTGATTTTACAGGTGATTTAGAAAGGCAGCATAAGAAGATGAAAGTAATAAAGTCTCACTTTCAGTGGTATAAATTGAATAGCTATCCTGTTCCACATACCCCATGCTAAAGTTCACAGAACTTGGACTTCGGAAAGCTTGCAGAACATTAAGACTTTAAAAAATATAGTATCTTGTTAATATTGAAGGTATTTTACAAGCATTTCAGTTAAAGCTGAGGAAAAGGCAGGCACGTGCTCTTGCAAGATGCAGGAGAAAAAATTATGTCAAGAAAGGATGGAGATAGTAGTCATCTATTCAACTAATTGTACATTTGAATATTAGCTTCAGGTGATACCTGAAACAAAGAATAATATTAACATATTTACATAAGTCCAGGCAGTCCCTCAGCTACCCCCTAACAATGAATTTCAACTACAGAGACATCAGAGGCAACCGATCCCTTTGTCTTTTTTGTACCATCAACAGGAGTGCACAGTAAGTGGTAGACAGGCTCTGTATCAGCTACATCAGGACCAGCCAAGGCTGGGCCTATATAAAAGGCAAAACAGCACAGCTGTCAGTTACTCAGATTTTAAAGTGTACCAAATACAAAGTCGTATTTGTGCTTCTTGCATTGAAATGCTCTCAGGGTTCCTGAGTAACAAATGGAAATGTAGCCTGTAATGGTCCCTGTACTCTTCCAAGGAATTGTGCAACAAGCCAGGCTTGCTGGCTCCCTTATTTGCCGTAGAAGGTACAGCCTGGCTCCCCACTCCTACACACTCTGAAATGTAGTTTTGTCTAACATCTTACATAACATCTTCTCTATGCATGCCTATGCTCACTTTTGTGTCAAGCTACCATACAAAAAACACATGATTCATAAACTTACACAGGGAGGATGGATTTCAAATTGAAAAATTCCGAGGTGCAAATTGAAAGTGTATTGAACATTAAAACAGCTCTATATAACGCTAAAAATTTGTTCTCCAGATTACATCCTAGGTTGGCAAATGTTTGCAGAAGGAGGAGTGTGTTGGTAGAGGTGGAAGTACTGCTTGTTGTTGCAGATTGCCATGCAGAGGGAGGAATGAATCACATTACACACTCCTTCTGTGTAACCCAAAATATCCAGTGATCACATAGACAGCTCTGCCTATGGAATCTTATACCTCAGTTTTCAGTCCTGTTGCTGATTTTTATATATGTCTGTGTGTATGTATGGTGGAATCAATGCTGCCCACAAAGACAAGGCACCCTACTATCCTAACAGAGCCCAATTTCTTCTATTGGTAGGGAAGCCAACAGAAAGTCTTCAAAAAGAAGTTAACTCACACTATCAGCTCCTGGCAGTAGAATGGGAAGGCTTTTCCTGACTAGAAAAAAAGCAAGCAGCCTTTGGTGCTAGCTGACTCTCAAGGGACTAGTTAGCACATGAGAAGACACACTTCCCTATGTGACACGAGTTATTAGGGCTTGAACAGTTACAAGGAGTCATAAAACAATCCACCACTGACTTCTGCATTGCCTTAGTGACAGCTCAGAGCAGCTCCTGCTATGTACCCCATTTCACTGCGTGCACATAAACACTAATAGATGATGTGGTGTATTACTGTCAGTATACAGCCTTAAGGATTAGCCCATATCCCCTCTGTACCTTTATGAAGCTGGGGCAGCAGCATTTTCTTACCTCATTAGAGCTGGTTAAAAGGCCAAGAGGTGACTAAGGCAAAATAATTAGAGGATGATTTATATCTGCATCATCAGTTTGTATAAACTAACCATAGATTTTTAATATTGCAATCCTGACTCATCCATGTCATCAATAAATCTATACATTAAGCCATAAAATAACTCAAATACCCAGTGAACTTCAGCTTTGTACTTGCAGATGCAATTTAGTTAGGATTAATTTTACTATTTACATGTATGCGCAATTGTATAACATCATTCTGTTAACCTTCCAATCCACACTTTGCTGTCTGTTGACTTGTATGTGTTAGCTAGATTTAATTACCTTTTTCATTCAAAACATAGGAACCCCATGCCTCAACAGCAACAGGCATATTTTCAGCTCAGCTCATATTTAAAGTCATCCACTCACTTTCCAACTCTCTCAGTAATCAGTATTACTTCTTACAAGATTTCCTCCAAGGAAAAGAAAATCAACTGCACCATCAGAGATACTTTCACAAGGCACACTTTTGCATTTAATATTAGATTTTTAATAGACAGGAGATTACTCACCTGTGATCTATTTTGTGATAGATAGCAAACTGGGTTTGTCCCACTAGAATTGTTATTTTGAGCTTTGGGACTACTAAAGTTTAAGGACAACAAACACGGAGCAAGCATGATGATGAAACCTTAAGATTCTTAAGGGAAACCATTGCTCCTCAAGTTTAAAATTATGTTTATCACATTGGATCACACCAGGATAAAAATAAATACAGATTGAAGGGCATCTCCCCTACAATGGAGGTGGCAGAAGTACCCATAAAACACCTACGTATCACCCAACAAGAGAGAAGAGAGGACAAAACCATCCCAACGTGTCTGTGAACGATCAGCTCACTCTGACTTCAGTCAGCAAAGCACTTAGTGTTAGACTTTCTCTCAAATTATTTCATTTCCAGTTCTGCACACCAAGAACACTCAATAAATGGGGATTAAACTCCTAAACTCATTTACTGTTTGCAGATTTTAGAGAGAGATTACTTAATCTGAATGATAACAGTATCTTCAGAAGGCAGCCTCTAGACAACTCCTTCGAACACAGTGATGCGACTCAGTCCTGTTGCGAACTAAGACATATTAAGTTACTTTTCCTAGAATCATAGAATAGTTAGAGTTGGAAAGGACCTTAAGATCATGCAGTTCCAACCCCCCTGCCAGGGGCAGGGACACCTCACACTAAACCATGCCACCCAAAGCTCTGTCCAATGTGGCCTTCAACACCGCCAGGGATGGAGCATTCACAACTTCCCTGGGCAACCCATTCCAGTGCCTCACCACCCTCACAGTAAAGAATTTCTTCCTTATATCCAATCTAAACTTCCCCTGTTTAAGTTTTAATCCATTACTCCTTGTCCTGTCGCTACATTCCCTAATGAAGAGTCCCTCCCAAGCATCCCTATAGGCCCCCTTCACATATTGGAAGGCTGCTCTGAGGTCTCCATGCAGCCTTCTCTTCTCCAGGCTGAACAGCCCCAACTTTCTCAGCCTATCTTCATATGGGAGGTGCTCCAGTTCCCTGATCATACTTGTGATCATCCTTTTCAGGGGTACTTCCCTTTAACCACTTTCCTTAAGATGATATGCATGCAGCAATGATGCAGCCCTGAGCATCACCAACTGCAAGCCAATAGGAGATGGTAAATGCTGTCTTGACTGCATATCGATATTTCTAAAGAATAATCCCCAAATGAGGGAATTACTGTTTTACTTTATTTTATTTTTAACAGCTTCAAAAGGCAGCGTCAACAATTCAGTGCTAATTGTCACTTTTCCCATTTCCAGTAACATGCTCACAAAGAAAAGAACACAGGAATAGCCTTGTTCTCTAAGGAGAACCCTAAAATTCAGCTGAGATAAAAGGCAATCTTCTCCACAATGACAGCTGAATTGCCCTGTAGCATCTCCTTCATGTAAATGTCAGAGACAGAGGAGCAGAGTCCACCCTTAAGATGCCAGACGGCTATCAGCATGACTTTGAAGTGCCTTCCTGCAAGACTTTTGTTTTTAAATGAATGAGTCTCTTTCAAACAGGTGGAAAAGTTGGCTAATAATACCTTTATCTAAAAGTTGTCGGTTAATATTTCATCTCTTTTGTTTGGATTTGGTTCAAGATGATAACCGTAAACCTTTTTTCTTGTCTATTAGCATTGAGCAGGATAGTTTCAAGAGAGATTCTGCATATCTTGATAAATAAAATAGTTCTCTTCTTAAAAAAAATGAAAAAAGTGGGTCAGCATGTGAAAGAATGATGCACTGATGCTTGGCTCACACCAATTTACTTTGCCTCAGGATCTCAAAGGGTTCTCTCTCAGAAGGCATATTTAAGTTTAAAAATGAGAAACAAGAAACGGAAGTTTGTGACTAATTGCTTTTAAACAGCGGGATGTAAACATGACTTCTGAGATGTTTAGTACTCTCATATCACCATAACATAAAAACTCTTAGAACCCAAGAGGTTTCGAATAACACAAGAAAAACCTGTGAAAGAAAAACCCAAATGGCACACAGTATAAAACACTAAAGCTACCCAGGATAAATACATTTGCATCTGATCATTACCCATATGCCTTGGAAGTATCAGCCTAACCCAACCCTTCACCCCCTCTGCCTGTTCAGCCTTTTGATATCATACTTGAATATATCCTACCAGAAAGCATGTATTGCTGAGGTGACTGTCTCGAGAGGGGAAGCCTGCAGCGCCTGATCTGGGGGAGGCTCTGTGTCCAGGAGCTTCAACTCGGAGCAGCAACAGGCATCGAGGGAGCCCCAAGTCCTCGACAGGGCTTACCCGGGAGCCAGCAGCTCAGCGGACTCGAGGAGCTGACTCAGAAGGGGCGGTGCCAGGAGGAGCGGCGGCCGATTCAACCCGGGCATCATCGGCCATTTCCGGCCCATTGCTGAGGTGACTGTCTCGAGAGGGGACGCCTGCAGCGCCCGATCGGGGGGAGGCTCTGTCCAGGAGCTTCAACTCGGAGCAGCAACAGGCACCGAGGGAGCCCCAAGTCCTCGACTGGGCTTACGCGGGAGCCGGCAGCTCAGAGGACGCGAGGAGCTGACTCAGAGGGGACGGCGCCAGGAGGAGCGGTACCAGCCCTGAGGGAGCGCGAGCGACGGCCAAGGAGCGCGAGCGACGGCGCGAGGCAGTTTGCGCGGGCAGGCGAGCGGGATGGTGAGCGCTCGCCGTATGAGCAGGGCTCGCTCTGGGAGCTCTGCTCCGGCTGCCCCTGCAGTGGCCAGTGTAGGCACCCAGACAGAGCCGATGAGAGGGGAGGCTGCAGTGCAGAGCTTGGGGTGTAGAGAGCGTCTGCACTGCTCTCCTGAGAGGGGGGTGCACAATGGGCAGGGCTGCACTCTGTGCTCCCTGGTGGAGGTCCTCCTGCAGCAGGGGCTGAGCTGTGGGATGCTGTTACTAGGCTGAAAGGTGTCAGGGAAGCTGAGGGGAAACAGCACTGCTTGCTCCAGGACCAGACTGTGCAGGGGCCTCAAGAGTCTACTGTCGCTCATGCGGGAAAGGAGGCCGCTAACCCAGGAAGCTGGGAGACAGTAACAGAAAAAAACAAGAAGAAAAGGAGGAAGAGGACAATTAAAAGCAAGGGGCTTCTTCCTAAATCTGATGTCCCTACCCAGAACCGCTTTGCTGTCCTGCAGGGGGCTGATGAGGAAACACACTCCCACCAGGAACAACCGGCTGATCCACTGGTAAAGATCATTCAGAGCAATGTAGAGATATTGCAGCTGCTCCAGCCAATGAGCCAGCTTCAACTGGAGCTCGGCTCAGATGTCTCTATACAAATGCCCATAGCACAGAGAACAAACAAGAGGAATTAGAGATGTGTGCACATCTACGGGCGTATGATATCATAGGCATCACAGAAGCATGGTGGGATGGCTCCCATGACTGGTGTGTTGGAACAGAAGGTTACAGGCTCTTTAGGAAAGACAGGCCCGGTAGGCGGGGAGAGGGAGTTGCTATTTATGCTAGGGATAGGCTGGAGAGTATGGAACTGTGCCTGGGGACAGGTGAGCAGTTGACAGAGTTTGTGGGTCAGGGTTAAAGGGAGAACAGCGATGGGAGACATTATTATGGGGACCTGTTACAGACCTCCTGATCAAGAGGATTCTGTGGATGAATCACTCTATAGACAGATAGGAACAACCTCACACTCGCAGGCCCTTGTTCTCATGGGGGACTTCAACCACCCTGATATCTGTTGGAGGGACGGCACAGCCCGGCACAAGCAATCCAGGAAGCTCCTCAATTGTGTGGAAGACAGCTTCCTTCTGCAAGTAATAGAGGAGCCGACAAGGAGAGGTGCCATGCTTGACCTCGTCCTCACCAACATGGAAGGGCTGGTTGGAAATGTGACACTCCAGGGCAGCCTTGATTGCAGCAATCATGAGATGGTCGAATTCGAAATCCTCAGGACAGTGAGAAGAGCATGCAGCAAGCTCACTGCCCTGGACTTCAAGAGAGCAGACTTTGGCCTCTTCAGGAACCTGCTCAGTAAGGTTCCATGGGATATAGCCCTAGAGGGCAGGGGGGCCCAAGACTCTTGGTTGATATTCAAGGATCACTTGCTGCAAGCTCAGGAGCGATACATCCCTACCAGAAGGAAGTGCTGCAGGAGGGCCAGGAGACCTCCTTGGACGAATAAGGAGCTGCTGAGGAAAATTCAAAGGAAAAAAGAGGCTTATAAAAGGTGGAAGCAAGGACAGGCGGCCTGGGAAGAATACAGGGATGTTGTCCAGGAAGCTAGGGATCAGGTTAGGAAAGCTAAGGCCCAGTTAGAATTAAACTTGGCTAGGGATGTTAAGGATAACAGGAAGGGATTCTATAGGTTCATAGTGAATAAAAGACAGACTAGGGACAACGTGGGCCCTCTCCAGAAGCTATTGGGAGAACTGGCTACCCTGGATTTGGAGAAGGCTGAGGTTCTTAATGACTTCTTTGCCTCAGTCTTCACCGGAAAATGCTCTGACCATACCACCCAAGTCTTGGAAGGCAAATGCAGGAACAGTGAGAATAAAGACCCTGGGCCCACTGTAGGACAGGATTTGGTTTGAGACCATCTTAAGAACCTGAACGTATACAAGCCCATGGGACCTGATGAAATCCATCCACGGGTCCTGAAGGAGCTGGCAAATGAAGTTGCTAAGCCACTGTCCATCATATTTGAAAAATTATGGCAGTCAGGTGAAGTTCCCGACGACTGGAAAAAGGGAAATATAACCCCCATTTTCAAGAAGGGCAAAATGGATGAGCGGGGGAACTGCAGACCAGACAGCCTCACCTCTGTGCCTGGCAAAATCTTGGAGCGGATTCTCCCGGAAGACATGCTGAGGCACATGAAGAACAACAAGGTGCTTGGTGACAGCCAGCATGGCTTCACTAAGGGGAAGTCCTGCCAGACCAATCTGTGGCCTTCTATGATGGGGCTACGGAACTGATGGACAGGGGTAGAGCAGTTGATATCATCTACCTGGACTTGTGCAAAGCATTTGACACTGTCCCACATGACATCCCTGTCTCTAAGTTGGAGAGACATCAATTTGATAGGTGGACCACTTGGTGGATAAAGAACTGGCTGGCTGCACGCAAAGAGTTGTGCTCAATGTCCAGCTGGAGACCAGTAACGAGTGGTGTCCCTCAGGGATGGGTGTTGGGACCGGTCTTGTTCAACATCTTTGTCGGTGACATGGACAGTGGGATTGAGTGTGCCCTCAGCAAGTTTGCTGATGACACCAAGCTGTGTGGTTTGGTTGATACACTGGAGGGAAGGAATGCCATCCAGAGGGACCTTGACACGCTTGTGAGGTGGGCTGATGCCAACCTGATGAAGTTTAACCATGCCAAGTGCAAGGTCCTCCACCTGGGTCGGAGCAATCCCAGGCACAGCTACAGGTTGGGCAGAGAAGAGTTTCAGAGCAGCCCTGTGGAGAAGGACTTGGGGGTTTTGGTTGATGAGAAAATGAACATGAGCCAGCAGTGTGCACTTACAGCCCAGAAAGCCAACCATATCCTGGGCTGCATCAAAAGGAGCGTGACCAGCAGGTCGAGGGAGGTGATCCTCCTGCCCCTCTACTCTGCTCTTGTGAGACCTCACTTGGAGTATTATGCGCAGTTCTGGTGTCCTCAACATAAAAAGGACATGGAACTGTTGGAACAAGTCCAAAGGAGGGCCACGAGGATGATGAGGGGACTGGAGCACCTCCCATATGAAGATAGGCTGAGAAAGTTGGGGCTGTTCAGCCTGGAGAAGAGAAGGCTGCATGGAGACCTCATAGCAGCCTTCCAATATGTGAAGGGGGCCTATAGGGATGCTGGGGAGGGACTCTTCATTAGGGACTGTAGTGATAGGACAAGGGGTAACGGGTTCAAACTTAAACAGGGGAAGTTTAGACTGGATATAAGGAAGAAATTCTTTACTGTAAGGATGGTGAGGCAGCACTGGAATGGGTTGCCCAGGGAAGCCATGAATGCTCCATCCCTGGCGGTGTTGAAGGCCAGGTTGGACAGAGCCTTGGGTGGCATGGTTTAGTGTGAGGTGTCCCTGCCCCTGGCAGGGGGGGTGGAACTAGATGATCTTAAGGTCCTTTCCAACCCTAACTATTCTATGATTCTATGTATGATGTCTACGGTCTTTTCCTTGCTTTGGTATCATCACGATAAAATAAAGCTCATGGGAATCACGCATGATGTGATGGGACAAAATATACTGGGAATTATTTTTGCTACATCACGTATTTTTTCTGTAATTCCATTGAGCAGAAAATTTTCTTTCCTAGCAATAACATACCTCTAGTTGCTAAAGTCACATGAGCGCAGAAACAGCAAGGGAAAAAATTAATGGTGATCTAAACCATAAAACTATTTTTATGAAGCATTTTGATGAACACCGGCAAGAGACATAATGTAATTATTGTGGCTATTAGGCTGTTATTTATGTCAAATTTGTTGCTTTTGTTGTTTCAGAAGCGTTTTAGGATTAGAGCACTCTTGAGAGTCTATCAAATGTACTGGCAGATGCAACAAGTGAGAGAATGAGGCAGTAGCTTGCTGCTGTTACAACATGAAAAGTAAATGTTAAATAACTAGATTTGAAAATGAGAAATGTAGGGCACTAAGGATAATGTTATAAATGTAATAAAAAGAATGTATTGTAAAGGAAAATCAAAGACAATGCTGTCACAGGCTTTCCTGCCCCTGTTATTATCTAATATTGAGTTAAGTCCTTGTATTATAAAATTGTTAAGAAAATTAAGCCTTAAAATACGGTACCATAAAAAATGAAACACAGACGAAAAATGAGGGATACAGCCCAGAAAATACTGTCATTGTCTCTTACCGTGTCAATATTAATCACAGACTGATTCAGCCGCTCATAGTTCAAAATGAAAATAAGTTTCTCTGCAAAGAGCCATACCAACATCTGGTTTCAGGCAGCATAAGCCAGCAACTCCTTCAATGCTATTAAAACTGTACCTCAAAAGCCAAGTGGGAAACTATCAAAGAAATGCTATCTTGGTAACATTTCCAACAACGAGCATAGGGAAAAGGAAATTGCCAAGCAAAGCTTACCCATCGCATAATTCAAATACATCTGGAGATGAGACAGTAAATGGTCATATCAAGACATTAAGGTTCTACCCAGAGATGGCCAAGTTTTGTCTAGAATTATTTTGCACTTGCTTGGATCAAGCCTCATTCCTGCCTTAAGCACAGAAACAATAATGTATTCTTTAATGGAATAACAAACTTTTGCACACAAAAATACAAACATGTAAAAGTATTTCAAGAGGACTGTGACTACATTAGTATCATATCAGAACAGATGCACATCAGAACAGATCCAGTATATCTGCATCTTTAGCCACTTGAGTAATTTTCCAAACCTATCCCACCTAGGATGCTTCCCATCCAACAGGAAACACAGGTTTCCCAGATCTTCCACTTTTGGCTGTTCTCAGTCATCACTAGTGCATCAGAGATGCTCAATTTCAGGTACCAAGAGAAAAAGCACCAACCCAAGAAAACATTCAGAAAATGCAGGACTCCTTTAATCTCATCTTTCTAGTGTATTCACCTCATTACATGAGGAATCAAGAAAGATCAGCCAACTTCCAAGGGAGTAAGTGGCACATATCAGGATGTATCTACCTGATTCACTGTTCAGCATTTCCCAAGCCACATTTCTGAGCCACTGGTTAATTCCCATCATATCTTTTTCTATTTGGATATTTTTGGTCATCTGCATGAAAACAGCAGGATGGAAGACAGATGCTTCACTGAGGAGTAGCACTTACAGATGCCACAAGAAGTAAGCCCATCTAATGATCTCATGGGTCAGGATTCAGAGTGTTACAAAATGATTACTGCCTGTAAATGAAACCAGAAGAATTGTGGAGAACTTTATAATTGCTTCACCATTAATCTGGAACACTGTTGCAAGCCCATAATAAGGAAGGCACTGAGAACTTCAAATCATATTTGACAGATGGGCTTAATTAGTTATTCTCACCCAGACTCACAATATTTGCTGTTAATATTCATTCTAAAACACCCTGCTGGCTGTGATAATATTTGTATAGTAATCCTGTTACGATAAGCTTGTGGTGCCAAAACCTCTCCAATCAAAATGACGGATATATTTCAAACTCCAATAGAGAAATGCTCAGGCATCTTGGTTGACTTGTCACTTGCACAAGTGCCTCCTTAACCCATGAAATTACACCTGTCACAGTAAGTTAGCTTTATTAACACTATTTTCTGATCCATGTAAAACTATCAGAAGCACGAAGGTATCGAATCTTTACTTAATTAACATTGCCACCTTTGCATTCACATGATCAGATCACTTGATTTTTAGGAGTAATTACACAACATACAGACAGAGTTTGTCGAGTTCCTAATTGAACTATGGAAGCAAACAATTTGGTAAGAGACATCAATATTTAGCTGCCATTCATTGTGCAAATATAGTGACAACAAACATATCTAGATAAGAAAAAGAAGTTTTCCTCAAAACACTGAGCACACTCCCCTTCCCCATATAATGCTTCATCTTTTTACAGTGAATAGCAAAACAGATGCGACTAAAGTTAATGAGGAAAACAAAACATTGAATGATACAGTACAAATATTTATGTTTGCTTACAAACAATGAGGAAGAAGTTCTTGAATGTGAGAAAACCACAAATCTCAACTTGAAACTCAGATGGAACAACTCACACCAGAATTTCTACATATACCTTGTCTTCATTCAATTTTCTTTCCAGTAAAATCTTATATGAGTATATATTTCTTTTAATAAACATGAAGCAATGCTCATACTAGGCACACGAAACTGCACAGAATCCACAAATACTGCATGACAGGTGACATCATAATTTACTTTTTTGTGTAAAAGGAAACATTTTGAAGACTTGACAATGAATGCTGAAAACTGAAGGGAAATAAGTTGCCAAGCTTCAATTCACCCATGAGGCTGCATTGTATTTTCCTGATGAGGAAGAGAAATCAGGCAAACGCACTGCAGGGACCCAACCAGATAAAGTGTGATGGAAAACTCATTGCTGAAGTAATCTTTGGTTTTGATCCAGTGCCCATCTCAGTCAATGAAAATATTCACACTGTCTTCAAATAGCTTTGAACTGGGATTTTAAAGAATCTGTCTGACAGATTGTGCGAGACAGTAGGAAGCTCTGACCTTGGCATAGCTTCTTTGACCAATAAAATTCAGTCAGGTATGAGATAATATATGGCTTTGATGGGAAAATACAAGATACTATAGCAGAGAAAATGTGTAAAATCTGAGTTATAATAAGGAAAAAGTGATTAATGTCATGATTTTGAAGGGAAATGCTTCCCTTCCTCCTTTTCCCATATACCCAGATTGCAAAGATATGAAACTTCCTAGTTATTAGGTTCAAAGGGTATTTGTTTAAAAATTCTACACCACATAATAAATTCACAAGGCCTCTAAGATTTTGTCAAATTCCAGAAGTAAATCACAGCACAAAACTCCATGTTATATGGCAAGTTTTCTAACAGCAATGCCAAGCACAATATATAGGCAGGCAGAGCCTTATAAATATGCACTTGACATACAGTTCCAGAAACAACAAACAAGAAGCAGCAAATGATACAGAAATGCATTCATTAAAGCAATCAGTTGTGACTGGAGAAGGAACATCCACCTGCCAGATGAAGGCTGTTTAAGACAGGTCAGTGTCCTATCTAAGCTGTCGCACAATGGAAATGGAAAATCTATTCCTTTCTGCAGATTAGAAGTTCCTGTCAAACTCACAATCAAGGGTTTGATACTTGGAGTACATTTTAGTTTCCTCTAGATTAGAAAAAACAAATAGACAAAAATCCCCAAGCCAAAACAAAACAAAAACCATTCTATAATTCTGTGACCAAATACCAAAAATATACCCAAATACCTCAAGCAAGAACTACAAAAAAAAAAAAAAAAACCAAAATAAAAACCCCACCAAAACCAGCCCTATATAATTACTCTTTACTATAATGCAAATCATTGGAAAAGATTAAACAAATCACAAACAAATTCTAAGATATGAAACACTCTGTGGAAACAATATTTCCTGCTAGCTTTAACTTCCTTTGAATATTAGGATGGAATAACATTTTTTTGTGAATCGTATGTGGTAGAATTAGCAATGCATTCCAAGATACAGACACAGCTTCTCCAAAAGCATTTTCAGCATGCATTATAATAAAACTGATTAAAATCATGGCAAAATGCTCTAAAAAGGAAAAACAGCCATTGGGTTGTTAAAAGATAGGCTGCTGTGACCTACCTGTTTTCAGAGGCAGCAGATTTCCTTTGGCAAACAATAACAGCTGGTGCATATTTCCCAGTATAATCCACGCTCTCTCTGATGTCCCACAAGTATGGGCTGCTGGCTCTGACACTGAAAATGTTCACACCTTTCTTCACCTTTGCCCTGGGAGGAAAGAGAGGATATTTCACCAATTAGATACAGAATGTCAGCTCGACCTGTTACTTATTTCTTCATTATTTTCTCATTACTGCCCCACAGAAAATGCTACCACTCATTAGAGTTCAACAGCATTACAAGGAAAAGAGATGAGAGAATTAATTAAGAATTCCATATTTTGAAGAAATGTTATCAAGATAGAAATCTTATTGAACGATGGTAACTACAGCTTTAGTCATAGCTAAATTAAGGAGTAGATAGGTTCTGGAGCACGCTCGTCACTGCTGTGCTTCCATTACCAACACTGTGTGCACCATGGGACACGTTATGGCTCTCCCTTAATTAGAAGTTATTGTACTGGCCAGGGAAGTATTTGTCACATTGACCATTTTTGTCACAAAAGAAGTCAGGTTGTTGCTGGGGCATAAATCCGGATTAAGGAGTCATTGCTAGGTCTCACATTACAAGCAAAATTTGCCTTCTTTTCTCTCCCTCCCCGGATTACATGAAGATGACATTTCATATCTTTGCTCCATCTTTCATCATCTGAGTCCACAACATCTTCATTTCCTTTTAATACTGTTGGGTTTAACTCTTCTATCAGCCCTGATATTAAAAATAAGCAGAAAAAATCTGTTTTTGTCCAAAAGTAACCGGTTTCCTTGGAAGTCTGTTTCTATGGATGAGGTTAAACAACAAGAAAAGCTGTGTGACAAAATGTTACAGTCATGACAACTGAACTGGCTCCTACTGAGAAGTATTTTTTGGTTCTCATGTGTTAGCACAGTGCTTCTGGGTTTGAATGGAGAAGATGGAACTATACATATATACACATATATATTTCAATGTGGTTTATTTACTCTCAGCAGGTGTTGCATTCCTTAATTCTTTTCTTCCCTCTCCCACAGCTATCTATCATTAGCCAACTTACTGAATTAGGAGAGTTTCTGCTGGTGTTAACTTTTGGGTTGTGAATGTGTTTACAAAACCAAAAAGTCCATTGTGGTCAAACAACCTCATATATGAGCTGTCAAGAAATGACAGTTTAATTATATTTGTTGAAAATCTCATCCACAAAATCCATTCGGTGTTACGGCAAGTTCTCAATTCTGGGCAAAAAACCAAGAAGGTATGTGATTTTTTTGTATAAACAGCTGCTGCCATGCAGAGATGCTAATATCAGTAAAACAAGCACAATCAGCTCTGCCTCCGCACAAAATTACTGGAGAAATCTTTGAAGGACAACACCCACACAGATGTTTTCAGAATAAAAAACCAACGGATTCCTTTCAACTGTCTTGGACAAAAAGGGTTATATCTCATTTCTCCTACCACTAACTCAATAGCAGTGGCTGCAATTTCCTTCGCACACCTGGAAGGATTAATACATGAAGGCTGCCAATTTGTGCTCAAGTTCCTCTTTGCTGATTTCACAAAATGTACTTGAAGCAGGTGCAGTTACTGCTGCCACACCACAAACATCCCTCAGGACTGGAGATCAATGGCTGAAGAAAAGTGGAAATTGAACTGCATTCCTGGCATCTTGGAGAAAGAGAGGGACACAGAAAAAGGCTGGACCATATATGTGAAATGTTTTTTGGTGTATGTCTTTTGCTATTCTCAGTGACCAGCATCTGCCCTTCCCTTTCTGTCCACCTCAAGAAAGGAAAACTGCCAACCAAGATCAATGACACAAAAATCATTCCCATTCACAGGGAAATGAGGGTGGCTCAGATCTTTGCAAATTAAGCTGGCCATAATTAAGAAACTCATATGCCCCCTTCAAGCTCTCTAATGTGGTCACTGTCTCTCCAGCAGTTTATCATGGCTGATGAGAAGGCACCACGTGGGATTTGGGTCACCTAGCTGAGCTTATGTGTTTGAGAAGTCAGCTGTCTCAATGGAGCCAAGTCACTGTGCTGAGCTCTAGCACAGGACAGCAACCAAAGTGCTCAAAGCCAGGGATGGGTTGCGAGGGAGCAGCTGATTTCATTTCACAAAGCCATATATGCCTGGAGCTCATGCTGTACAGTTGGCTCTTCAGGTTTTGTCCTGGACTTCCAAGTCCCAGACAAAGAGATTTGTCCCCTAACTTTTCCTGGGCAAGACTTCATGGCAGGAGGGGGTAAAGAGTATACATCCTAGAAAACACAAACAGGCAGTAGCCTTACATAAAAGTAACCATTTTCCCATGACTAGAGGTTAAAAGCAACTAGCATATTACAATTCATACCTAAGAACACACAGCAGACTGTATTGACTATACAACAGTTATGTCTTTATGTGTTTTATTAACAAAACTGGTGAGGAATCGAGAAAAAAGCAGCCTTAGACCATAGCACAGTCTACCCTGCTCTGCTGGCACATATGCAATAGCTTTACTGTGACGGAAAGCTGTGCAGGGTCTCAGTACTGCTACATAGACAGTCACACACTGAAAACAGTAAATTTCTCAGTTATGTTTTAAACAGCGTTAAAAACTAGATTAAAACAAGCGCACAAACACAGACACAAAACTGATAGCATCCCCTTATTTTCTGTCTGGGTTTCTTTAAATTCCAGAGTGACGAGGTAAACCAGAAAAAAGGACACAAAACCAGTGAGGCAAGCTGAGGTTTTTTTATTCCTGACGTTCACTTTATCCAACAACAAACTGCCATCCTGCACTGACTTCTGATGTTTCCAAACAAATGCAGATTCTTGTATATACTCCTTGGGGTAATTGCAGTCTATGGATCAGGACTTCTTAGAAGAGCTTTTGATAAGGTCTAATTTAGTCATCTATTAAAAGTCCCAAACCCCTAATTTTCCTGAAAACAATAACATGACAAGATTGTTGTTTTCTACAGAATTAAGAGGTTAGGAACTGCTTTTGAAGAATCAGTTAAATATACTTCTATAATTAGCACAAAAGCTTCAACTCCACGATCCCAGGAAATCCTTTTTTGTTTAGCATACATCAAAGCTGTGTTGGCCACTGCTGGGGAATGGCAGAATTTTATTCACATCAATTATAATGGCAGCAGCACCTCATAATTACCAGAAAATGACCTGGATGAAACAGGGCTAATAATAATTGCAGGTATGTTATTTGTCAACAGGTAAACCTGAAGATCCCCAAGGTGAAAGCACTATGGCTGCTGTCAGGGCTCAATTACTCCTTGCAAATCTGCTTTATTGAACTGCCTGGCTGTCACAGTTAGGTAAGCTGCATCTTTGACCCTTCAGATGCTCCAGAGTGCTCCTGAGACAATCCCTTGGTTCAGCCACAGTTCAGCCTACTGAGATTTCTCAATTGCAATACACCAAAAAGCATATGCCAAAGCCTCTTCATACATTTGCTCAGCTAACAGGCTAAGTAGAACAGATTGTACCTTTGCTTAAAACACTGTACCTGGGCCACAAGTGAAGTTGTTTGAGCATTTTGGGCCTATCACTTCACTTTGGGCCAGATTCTACTTTGGAAAAGAAGAGGAAAGAAAGGGCTTATTAAACATTTCAATCACGGTTTAGTTTGGGTTTTTCAAACAAGGAGCTGGTCCAACTGAACACTTCCACAGTTATTTCTAGAAGCTCCTACTTACCCCTGGATCACTGCTCATAGTGCAGCACATCAGTTACTAGACTCATAAGTAGCTCATCCCTTGCACCAAATCAATCATGGCAAACAAAGCACTTGGGAGCCCTCAGTCCCTGAAAACCCGTCAGTGCTGACAGGGTACAAATGAAGGAAGGGAGAAAGAAAAAGAACATAGAAGGAACACCTAGAATCAATACATCACACCTGAAATCAAGGAAATAGATTTCCTAAGTGCAAAAAGGTAGCAATTCCCAATTCTATCCCAGGACCCACTAAACACTGTGTTTACTCTGATGATAAAAGAGGCTTCAACATGACCAATTAAGATGCAGGCAACGTCCTCTCTCATTTATCAAAGTGTCTGTTTTAGCATCTCCCAGGTTTTGCAGTTTACAACCAGCCAGCGCTCAGCTTTCAACCCATGTCATTACTGCAGGCTGGTAACGGCTGTGAAATCGTTACTTAAGTGTTGTATAAAGTGGAACAGCTGGCTGGTGAGAAATAACAGTGCTACAGCACGTGTGCTGCTAAGTGCCACAGTACAATGTCAACAGAGTGTCTGGTTTGAACACTGCAGGGAAGGCAAAGACAGAGAGAGCACGAGTGCAAATTCACCCTCAGGATGTGCAAGAAATCAAAGGGAAGGAGCGTGCAGACCTGCAGATAGCCTGCCACAGGCAGGGCTCCCCAAGCCGTGTTTTACTCCTGACAATGTCCTGCACGCAGCATACAAATACCACCCATCCCTGCATTCCAAAGCAAAGTGTAAATAAACAGGTATCTAACCCCTAAACAGCTCCAAATAAAGATGTTTTAAACCTGTGACATTGCATCTAGTTCTTTTCTGCTGTGAGTGCTGAGGGCAAAGATCTGTGGGAACCTTTCATGCTCCTTCCAAACAAGTAAGCTCCTTTCAACATCAAAGGAATGACAAGCAAAGGGAGGCTGTTAACACAGGTGCCTACCATGGTTATCATCTTGTTACCAGTGGTGACTAGAAGGTGCTGGATTGTGTGCAGAGGGGTGGGCACATTTTTGAGAGCTTCTGGGCACGTATCATGCATGGCAGTGGCGTATGAATGTCACTGCATCTCCCCAAAGCACCTCAGAAATAACTCGAGGAGGTTTCTATTCCTGTTTATCTTTAGTGTTTTTTCCTAACCAGGACCTAATCTTAATCCTGCAATGGAGAGAGATCACAGCAGTGTTTATCTGTACAGGATGGTAATCTTCACTAACATTCCCCACCTGTGGACAGCAGTGACAGGAGTGGGAGAGGCCTTTCCCTCACCAGTCCTTTGCAAGCCAAAGACAAGCAAAATGTGAGTGAAAATGACTCTTCAAGTCATAAGATAAAGAAATCGGGTCCATTTCCATCCACCAGAAAGTCTAATGCACTGACAACAGCAGCAAAGTGCTCCCTCCAAGAAACCTTGAAAAGTGTTCAGGGTCCCAAACTGCTGGAGGTGGAAGCATCCAGTCTGTGCTCCACTGATGGCAGCTTTGAAGAGGCTGAAGAGCTACAACAGCCATCTTCCAGACTGAGCCGACAGACGTCATCAGGGATTTTCTAAAGACCAGAATTAAATGTCATAGCTTGAGAATCAGGTAGTAGGGAACCGGATGCTCCCATGGGATCTAAAACATAGTGAGCAGTTTTGGCATGACTCATCAAAGGATTTCCAGGTAGCTGTCTCTTGCTGGTGAGTCACTAGGAGCAGAATGATCACTGCCTCAAAAGCTAACACTTTGAGTATATTAAGAGTCATCCTCTGCAGTATCTTGAGGTCACTTTGTTGCTGCATATTGCATAAATGAGACCATTTTGACACCACAACACTTCAGTAAGACATCTGCATCCTGATGTTTCACCCCCTGCAAACAATATCAGTTTGTAAATGCCAGAAAAGCTAGCAAGCTAATGAACAGCACTGGAATAAGAATTAAGTATGTTAGCTAGAAAGCACACCAGACATAACAAAAGTAAAAGAGGAGCAAGCTTCCTAGTGAGAGCAAAAACCAGTGGTAATTCAGTGGTCAGCAGGCTCTTAATTGGGGCAGGCTCTCCACCGGTTTGATAAGCCCTCAATAGATTAGAGATTCTTGGTAACACTTCTTCAACCCAGTGGAAGTGGTGTTACTGTGGGGCAGTGAGGAATAAGAGCAAATGAGGAATCAGAATAAACACTTTCATCAGCAGAATCCCAGTCACTTCCTTTTACAAAGGTCTTTTTATTCTACTGGCTTCTACCAGAGCTGATCAAATTAACCACTCCACAGTGCAAGGAGGACTGGTTGGAATTTGCCTTCCCAGCATTTCCACCTCTAATTTTACGTACAACATCAGGGTGATGCTAAATTCATACACTTTAAGGCCATACCCTTCTTTTGCCTCCCCCTGCAGTTTCATTGCTTTTTATGGCGGAAGCTAATATAGGACAGAATTTGAGCCTGAAAGAGAATTATCTCTTTGAACATCAGTCAAAAATAAAACGTGCCTGTCATTGAGAAAACAGGCAGAACTCAGAATGGTTTTGTTAGACTTAAGGCTTATTTGCAGCAAGCTGATGAAAACCAAGTGTACAGAGGCTTTCTGAATTTCTCCCTATCACAAACCCCTGAAGAAATAAAGATCATTAACAGGAACAAACCTGCATATTTGAAACTCTTTCAATGGAAGGGACTGTAGTTGAGAGGGGCCCATTTAAACAAATCGGCTTAGAACTGACTAAACAAAATTAACCAGATGATCTTTCATGTCCCTTCCAACCTAAACCATTCTATGATTCTAAAACTGCAGGCTTCTCAGGGCAACAGGAATGACCTATCACAAAATAAAGTCATTTAGTAAAACAATTCAATATAACCATCTCAACATCTGGCTTTTAATATCATGATCAATTCTGGCATGGCTTATAAAAGGTAGGATTTGGATGCTAGGATTTTACGTGCAGAGCTGGGTTCTGTAAGGCTTTCTTTTGTTTTATTTTCCCCATTGAACACTTGCTGTACAAACCAGTGTTGTCAGTTGTTTTAAGAGCCTCCAAGTTTCTTCAGATAACACTAATACTTTCACTGATTGAAAATCCACAGCAGAAGAGAATCGGGACTCCTTGAGATACTGATGGAGTTAGAATAATTTATAGAGAGTGGTCTAGCACAACATAAGCTATTTAAAGCTGTATAATATACCCACAAACTCTTATTAAAGTCTGTGGTTTTCAGCCCTGTGAGACAGAAACCAGTTATCATTATGCATCACCATGAAAGCAGATTAAAATTAAATCAATCTGTTTATCTATGGGCTTGCAATGCAGCTTTTCCAAAGCATAACATGTTCTCCATCTAATTAACATTTCAGGAGGAAAAACCATTCCACCCAGACACTAAACCAACCTCATTCAAATGGAGAGAGTACAGAAATACAGCCCAGGTGGATTTATAACAAAATTTAATTAGCAAAAGGGCACAAGACCTATTTAAGCTTCAAAAGTGGAATTGTGCATAACAGGAGTTAAATAAAATAGATCCCTTTGTAATATGCATCTCTCAGACTTGCCTCAACCGCCTATTGTGCTTACAGTTTATGGGCATGCACGCAATTGCATGTATACGTATACATGGAATCATTACACACAGATTAGGATCTTATCCCTGTGGCTTTCAAAAAGAAAGTCCTTGTGAAAAATATGTTTTGCAAGATGTAAACCGCACAAGTCCCTGGAGAGTTAAAAGGAAAGAATGCATACAAATCAATTTAAAGCAGAAGCAAACACACAGTTTGCAACTCTGACCTCTATTCACTTACTAAACAAACCATGAGAGGGCCTAATCCTCAGTGGGATCCAGAACCCTTCATGGCCTGCAGAACTGCACCTTCTTGATTTAGAAAGCCCCTAAATTATTGCTCAGGAAGCAAACCATGGGAGTTATATGGATAATAAGAATAGCACTGTGCCTACCCAGGGACCCAGCAGCAGTCATCCTGGGACTCTCAACATGATGGGAAAGTCAGAAACAGGTCTTTCATCAATGCTATGTCTGTGTCAGCCAGCAGCCTGGCTGGTGCACCCTCCTAATTTCACCACGTGGACTGTTCGTGATACCAAATAAGTGGCAAAGCAGTGAAGAAGGGGAAAACAGCAGCATTATAACCTGAAGTAACACTACAGAAACGTACACTACTAGCAGGCAAAATCTCAGTAAGATGACAGGTAAGACACCACTGTTACAACTGATAAGGTTACTGTTTGCTTTGTTCGAAGGAGGTATTGTGTTAAGGGACGGAGGCTGGTACTCCTGCACATAGCCATATCTCAAGAGGAGTTACAAAACAAGCACAGAGATGCTTAGGAGGAAATACAGTCACAAGGTTGGTAGCTGGAGGTCAAGGCAAGGAGGTAACCCATCATCTCTTTTTACACTGAATTGCTCAGCAAGGGTAGTGCTGTGACCTAACACTGACTTACTGTCACCTCTACCAGCTGCCGGGCACTTTCTCCCACAGGAATGGATAATCTGGCAATAATGAGCAACAACACTAAACAAAACAAAATATTTATGTATTCAAGGGTGTGAAGGAAGGTGTTTGTTTACTGCAATGAAAGACAAAGACAAATAGTGCTGCCTGCTGATTTAAAGTGGTTGGGAGCCCTGCGGACTGTTTCCAGCTACTGTTTCCAAATTAAATCCAAAATTTGATGTAGAGTCTGAAATATATCTTTCTAAAGTCCTTTTAAAAAGAAAACACTGCAACACATCCCTTCCCATCCTGCCCAAACATCAGCAAAGCCACTAACAGCACCGCCTGTGCAACCAGCAATTCATTAAAATTCGATTAAAGAAATGGTAGAAAAACCTAAGCCTAATATTGTGGTCTCTGTGCAGAGAAAATAAAGTGCCATTTGCCCCATTTCACAGATGAAAAACAGGGTAAGAAACAGCTGCCACACTTCAAGCATG
The DNA here is from genome assembly GCA_028858755.1 of Ara ararauna. NCBI lineage: Eukaryota > Metazoa > Chordata > Aves > Psittaciformes > Psittacidae > Ara > Ara ararauna. The sequence goes on along the minus strand of CM054387.1, from coordinate 10,487,540 downwards.
TGAGAGAAGTTGGTGAAAAAATGAACATGAGCCAGCAGTGTGCACTTGCAGCCCAGAAAGCCAACCATATCCTGGGCTGCATCAAAAGGAGCGTGACCAGCAGGTCGAGGAAGGTGATCCTGCCCCTCTACTCTGCTCTGGTGAGACCTCACTTGGAGTATTGTGTGCAGTTCTGGTGTCCTCAACATAAAAAGGACATGGAACTGTTGGAATAAGTCCAAAGGAGGGCCACGAGGATGATGAGGGGACTGGAGCACCTCCCGTATGAAGATAGGCTGAGAAAGTTGGGGCTGTTCAGCCTGGAGAAGAGAAGGCTGCATGGAGACCTCATAGCAGCCTTCCAATATGTGAAGGGGGCCTATAGGGATGCTGGGGAGGGACTCTTCATTAGGGACTGTAGTGACAGGACAAGGGGTAACAGGTTCAAACTTAAACAGGGGAAGTTTAGACTGGATATGAGGAAGAAATTCTTTACTGTAAGGATGGTGAGGCACTGGAATGGGTTGTCCAGGGAAGCCATGAATGCTCCATCCCTGGCAGTGTTGAAGGCCGGGTTGGACAGAGCCTTGGGTGGCATGGTTTAGTGTGAGGTGTCCCTGCCCCTGGCAGGGGGGGTGGAACTAGATGATCTTAAGGTCCTTTCCAACCCTAACTATTCTATGATTCTACGATTCTATGAGGGTAAAGAAGGATTCCCCAGTTACCTGTTGCAGATGGAGTAAAACAGAACATAGAACAACAATGAAACAGGTTTTTAAGCGCTGTAGGGACATTTGTAAGTTTGTGTTTGTGCATGTATACATGTATTTTTATGCTGAATGGGCAAGCAACAAGTGGAGGAATTCTTCTGTATTCACTTAAATTGGCTGAGAACATTAGATCAGTGAAGGAAGACAACAAGGCTGGTGAACTGTGCAGCACAAGTCATCCAAAACAAAGAGCTGCTGACATAGGAGTAGAGCTATATATTCTCTATAATACCGAGAAACACTCTCGGTGAAGGGTTTGCTCCTTGAAGGTGATCTAACAAAGGTTCTTTGGCAGAAAGTTTATTTCAAATTCTATAAGCAGGACACTGCTGAGGTATTTCAAAATCACATCTTAATGCAAAATGAAATGGCAGTATCACTGAGCAACAGTGATATTAACAGAAGCGAATATTACCTTGACAGTGTTAACAAAGACCTATCAGTGAAAATGAGTTAGCGCTGTTCCCTAGCAACTTCTCACAGCTGCAGATAAAATCATTTTCTGGACATCACGGAAGCTGTGAATACTTAGTTCTCTTACACAGGAATTCTCTCATCCATTGCCTATATGCAGCCCCCTCTAGGAGGTAACACAGGAGCAATTTGCGACAAGCTGTACCATTACATTCACTTGTCCAAAAATTTAGTAAAAGACCCATGGGTCCACGTGGACTGTGTTTGTCCTTCATTCAATGACATGTATGTCAGATGTTCAAAGAATAGCATCAGAGAGACAGAAACACAACATCTAACAGTCTTCACTGCAAATATCCGGAGCCTGCAAACCCTTTTTCACAAAGGTCTTTCCTCACCCCTGGGAGCAATTCCACTGCTTCCTGGTGACATTACTTAAGGTTTACAGAATCAGATCTACAGTAAAGAAAATCTAAGGAAGTGTATAAATAAAGGGTTCAGGTTCTTTAATGGAAAAAAAGCATCGCTCCAGAAAGTTGCTGTTGGCATAAAATAGGTATTCACTAAGCAATACAAATACCTAGTTCTGGTTTATACGCAGAATCTCAGGCTGAACACTATACCCCTATGCTGACATATTTAACCACCTTTCTGTCATCTGCACGAGTGGCTACCAAAGCAACATTTGCTAAATAGCAGCAAGGATGTCTGCTGCAGGCAAGCCCTAATAGCTCAGTGAAGCCACTGATGCAGAAGGGAGTTCAATTAATACAAAAATGACACTGCCCAAAATTATTCTGTGTCCTTAATGTAGGGTACACGCAACGCTGCCCGTGTCCAGCTGCAGCAGTTAACCTTTGTGCATGTCTGAGTGCACGTATGGCTATGGCTTTAATACTGGAAGAGCCATAGAAGAGGGCCTGGCTGATCCAAGCAAGCAGCAGCAGAGAGCACTTGGAATTATACAAAACCCTCCCTGTCGATTGCTCTCCAAGACAGAGCTATTTTGCAAGGCACACAAAGGCAGCTGGTAATCCTCTCTACATAGAAACCCTGAAAAACCAATAATTTCATCTCCTCTCAGCCTCAAATTTCATGCATATCATTGGACTGTTTTATTGTATTTGTGAGTTTTAATATCAGAAAGATAAGATGGAGTTAGAGACTTCTCCTCACAGCATACAATTGTTTTAACTATCCTACTGTGGAATTCAAATGTGTGAGAACCCCCTATTGCCCACCAATTGGTGGTCAAAGTTAAATATCATAAAACAGAATATGGGAACTTGTAATACAGACTGAGCAAGAATTAGAAACCTTTATAGCTTTAGGCACCAGATTTAAAGTGTCACAATTTTTTGGAAGCAGATTGCTCTTTTGAAAATAGAGGATTTTTAAACAGTTTTAGTGAACTGACATACAGAAATCTTACTTGTGGCAATGACATTTTTTCCTTCTGCAGCAAAAGCCCAGCAGCAATCAGCCAAAAGCATTAACACTAAATTATTTACCACTTTTTAGGCAGAGGTGACCATAAGGCAGTTGATTTTGAAAGTAAAAAGTTGTGTCCTTGGCTACCAGCTGGTAGGAGAAAACCTGCTACGAGCTAGTTTATCAGGCAACAAAAGCATCAACACACTGGCTGAAATGGCTAGATGATGAAGTGCTGAGAGTGATGGAGTGCATGTAGGCTGGAGAAATCGTGATGGAGAGAGAAAAATTGCAGAAAGGGAGCCCAGGAACATAATTTAAACCATAAGTTTATCAGACATTGACTTTCCCTCATTCTTTAAACTACAAGAAATGTGAGCTATCATTTCAGGAATCCCCATGCTCCTGTTACACAGTAAGGATTTTACAACACAGCATCACACTACCATCCAGCACGGAAACCCACACAGTTTTAGTAAGAAGGAAATTAATAGTCTGCCCAGGGATTAAGGCATTGCTTGGACTCAGTGAAACCCCAGTGCTGAGCTTTGCCTTGCATCAATCAACTCCTTTTGCTCTTGCCAAGTGGATGTGCACTCACAAACTCAAATCTATTTGTGGGGGCTGACAGCGTTGATAGACTTGTGGTCACAGTTAACATGCAAATAAGATTCTCTGTTCCAGCCACACACAGCAATCCTTTCCTGACCGTGCACTTAAGCAAGTCTGGGCCATGCACTGTCACCTCTGAACCTGGGTAGGGAGACCAGATAGGAGCCACAACACAATCCAGGTACACCATTAGTCAGATCTCAGCAAGCACAGGTCATCAGCATGAACGCATCTAGTGCTGGTGTAGACCTGGCACCCAAGCTCAAGCCACTTGCTGTTCTGGCGTGGGACTGCTGCAACCCTCAAACACACAGAGACGGTGCAGCTTGCCTGTCTGAGTTACAGCAGACCTTGCAGGCTTTCCTGTGGGCTGCAGCACTGGAGATACACTTCACTCCTTTCACACATGCCATGCACTGCCTTTAGGACCAGAGTCTATACGGAAGACTTGGAGAGTTGTCCATAATGCAAGAGGAGACTATGTACAGCGTGAAATGATACAGAGGACACCATCACAGAATCACAGAACAGTTAGGGTTGGAAAAGACCTTAAGATGATCAAGTTTCAATCCCCCTCCCATGGGCAGGGATATCTCCCACTAAACCATGCCCCCCAAGGCTCTGTCCAACCTGGCCTTGAACACCACCAAGGACGGAGCATTCACAACTTCCCTGGGCAGCCCATTCCAGTGCCGCACCATCCTCACAGTAAAGAACTTCTTCCATGTATCTAATCTAAACTTCCCCTCTCTACGCTATAGAAGACTGAGTAGCTCTACCTGCTGCTGGCCCAGCCTGGTTTTGTGGTTTGATATTCCTTTAGCTGATGGAGTGTGTTAGGTGACTACACCTTCTGGTTTAGCTTCATTGGGAAGGAATCTAACTTGTGTACTTCACAACTGCTCTGTATTATGAATCAAAGCACAGTAGGTGAGGACAAATAACAGACTCTAAAAGTATGCATAGGATGCAAACTGAACAGTAATGTTTACATTCCAAGTAACACTGCAGGATGGAAGAGATAAAAATCTATCACCAAAAAGTGGATGTGACTGAATATCATCCTTTAAAAATCCTCACTTGTTCAAATAAGATGCCAGTAGCAGCAGAGGCCTCTCTGGTGGTGAACGCTTCACCCTCCCTTTCTGAGCCATGGTCTTCTTTTGAATATCTGCCTTCATAGTAACTACTCTGAGACATTCAGACTGTTCTATTCCCATGAAAGGCATTGTAGAATCCACAACCTAGCTTTATAACCCACTGAAATATCACAGGCAACGGAGGTTGGCAGAATAGAATATATGTTGGTGTTTTGATAAATGGGTTAAATTTCTCAGTATTGAAAAATCTGCAAAACCTACTTGAGCTAACACAACAGACAGAAGTTAACAGCAGATAAAGTTCCACAGATGACAATGGGGCAACAGAGCCATGCTGGTTTGAAAGGAAAGTAACCTCATCCATAGGAACCCTGATACAACACAAATCTCTGAAGATTTCTAGTACAAGAGCAGAGCTGCCCCATTCCGACTCAGCTTTTAAATCAAGGTATTTTGTCATGGTTTGACCTCAGCTGACAATTCAGCCCCACTCAGCCAATCACTCACTTCCCCCCGCAGGCGGGATGGAGGAAAGAACTGGAAAAGGGAGAAAGCTCACGAGTTGAGAAAAAGGCATTTTAATAGGTAAAGCAAAAGCCGCGTGCAAGCAAAGCAAGGAATTCCTTCACCACTTCCCATGGGTGGGCAGGTGTTCAGCCATCTCCAGGAAGGCTCCATCAATTGTAACAGTAAGTTGGGAAGACAAACACCATCACTCTAAATGTCCCTTCCTTCTTCTTCCCCAGCTTTACTGACCATGACATCCTCTGATCTGGAACATCCCTGAGATCAGTCGGGGTCAGCTGTCCCGGCTGTGTCCCCCCAACTCCTTGTGCACCCCATCCTCCTCGCTGCTGGGGTGAGGTCAGAGGCAGAAAAGGCCTTGTCTCTGTGTAAGTGCTGCACAGCAGTAATGAAAACATCCCTGTGTGGTCAACTCTGTTACCAGCACAAACCCCAAACACAGCCCCATGCCAGCTACTATGGAGAAAATTAACTCTGCTCAAGCCCAGACCAGCACACATTTCTTGGCAACTGGCGAAAAGCAAAGTCACAGATCCCACTCTCACCTTTTAGATTGCTTTAGGGATTTTTTTGAGGTTTTAATGAGTTTTAAGACAAGTGAAAGGTAGACGTCTGTTTCATAAAGAACATTTTTCCAGCCATAGCTGGAATTTCTCCTGCACAAATTGTGCACACAGTGATGTTGTTCTGAGAATCACACTGTTTTATTCCCAAATTGCAGAGAGGTAAATGATGAATCAATAAACATGGCAATGAAGAATTCAGTCCACGGTTCATTCAACTGCATTGAAATTAGCACTTCATGAGCTATTTTGCACACAGATTCTTTATACAGAAAAGTTTTCTTTGAAGACCTATTTCAAGCCCACAATAAAGGTAGCTCTGTGTGTGTCACACTCTACTGCATGTCCCTTTGAACAACTGCCTGCACAACTCAAGGCAGTTTGTAGAGACTAATTAAACAGCAGCCCCTGCCATCACAGGCCCTGCTGCGAGGACACTGGTGATGCCATGACACACGTGCTGCAAGCAAAGGGCACAGTCGAAGCATCAAAATAACCATGCATGCCAAAGGGGCAGGGGGAGGAAGGAGCAGTTGATTTAAGCATTTAAATCCATTCTTTATCAGTGTGTGGTAGTCGGAGTGTATAAAGAGCCCTGAGACCAGGGACTCTGAGGTGACTATGCAGAGTTGCAGAAGGTCAGCATGGGGCTGGGGAAATAAAGATGTTGCAGCACAGATGGTTATAAAAAGACAGATATAAAAACCACTCCTCTTGTGGTTACAAAGGTTCCCTTGGAACTGCTTTTCTCAGTCAGGAAATATGGGAAAACCAGTATAATATGTTATTAAAAAACCCCAACCTTTGCTGTTGGCAGAAGAGCTGGCTGCTGATAACAGACTGAAAATCTCTGGTTTTCTGTTGACTTATTCCTTTTGCTTAAAAGATATGAAACAAATGTCTTAAAAAAGAAAGATGCCAGGGGTAAATATTTTAGTAATCTCAGTCACAAACCTGTCGTATTATAAGGATTACAGTCCATTAGGATTTCATAAAATACATGGCAAAGCTTGTAATGCAGCTATATCTCAATGACAAAAGCCTCCTTACTGTGTTTTAGGAATCAATAATATTGAAAACATTACCAAGAGCTACTTGTAACAGGGCTAGTTTGGGGAAAGATGGCATAAATGCACCAGTCACCACATGTAACATCCCACTATGCCCCATCCATGGGGATGAGTAACCCGCGAGTAGCCTCCTTGGGAAAGGCTGTTTCCTGAGCAAAAAACCCTGATGTCACATTTGCTTTGGAAGTTCTGTGCTCTAATGTTGAAAAACAGATGTTGGGGTCAGCTAGAACAGCAGCGGTCATGGGCATATCAGGTCCCTCGTGCAAGACCTGGCATACAGCCCTATTCCCTGCACAGAAACCAGTCAAGTAGAGATGGAGTTGTTGGTACAAGGGGCAATAAATAAGTCCCAAGGTTTTGCTAAATAAAGAATTTTTTCCTCTTCCAAAAATATCTGCCCAGAAGTCAGAGGGTGACTGCTGGAAGAGATGTACCAAAATGGTACATGGAAAAAAAATAACATAAAATAGGGAATTCTGACAGGCCCTTCTGAAGGCTAATTTGAAGACCTTCCCTCCAGGAAACTGCTTCTGACAGAGCTATCACTATACATATGTATGTACTGCAACAGCGTAGAGGGTATGCTAATTAGCTTTCACTCTACCTAGCCAAAAAATACCATTCTGAAGGGAAGCAAAGCCATGAACAGCATTGGAGAGTCAACTACTAGGTAGTGCTGTTAGTAAACCCTATTTGTATCAGCAGGTAGGCAATAGATCTGGTATATGCAGTTAGAATGCATCAACTGATGTCAAATGTTCATTAAGTTTGTCCTTGAAGAAGGGCAAAGTTAGACTGAAATTTGGAAACTGGGTCACTCAGTATGATATCAGAAGCATTATCATATTTGGTTATGTGTTGACTGATCAGTGCCATAACACTGTCTTGAGATGTGCTCTGCTTGGAATAATGGATTAATTAGAATAGAAGCTAAATGCTACTGACACTGGTGATGCAGGAAAAGACTATTACCTGGTGAAAAACAAAGAGAGTTAAATGCTACATTAGACAAGACACAAACTCATAGTAAAATACCATTTAAAGAAACAGAATCAAATTTAAAATGAGATTTTAGTCCATTATTTCGACAATTCATACTCATCTTCTCAAAGGTAAAAACAAACTGTCTTCAAAATGTTATTTTCAATACATACTCAAACTAATGATAGCATAGCAATATGATAGATTCACATTTTCAGATGTTCATCAATTTCCCAGCACACCTATTTGCCCCATGATACAATGGGATATTTTTAGTTCTGAATAATTGGACTCGAGCAAACAAGAGAGACAGAAAGAACTAAGGATTCAGAATTTCTTGGATTTTACCTGTGCTCAGAGACTGAGGACACACACTCCATGTGGATTTTAAAAACTCTTCTACATACCCTCTCCAAATTGCCATGTCTATGCAAATTGCTGGCTCTCACCTGCACTGTCTGATTTGAATCAAATTGGCTCTAAGTCAGCTCAGAATTAATTTGAGCAAGATATTAGAAATGTTCTTCTTACTAGTTTCATGTTCTGTGAAGTCACTTTGAAAGCAAAGAAGCTACAAGTTCCGCCAGGGTATTATACTACCAAAGGTCAAAAATGAAGTTTCATCAAGCCAAAGAAAATTCATCAGCCTTAGGTGGGTAGCTTAAGCTAGGTGGCCTTCCTTTTGACTCACTCACACTGGCTTGGCTCCTGCAACCATTTCACCCTGCAGTCATGACACTGTTTTTTTACTGGCATCATAGCAGAGAATTTCCCCTCAACTAGAACAGAGGAAGGCGAGAAAACGAGCTCTTCTGTCCTCAGTATGCCACATTCCTGCAACAATATTATCACTCGCTTTGGGGAGATAAATAGAGAAACTGCGATCACTTCACCAAACCTCACTGTACGCCAAGTAAGTGACTATTACAGTGACATAAGGCAGGATGCCAGCAAGGCTCCAAGAAAAATGACGTTCCTGTACTTCTCCTTGGAATGAAATATTTATGGGATATATATGTGTCTTTATATATTAGCTGTACCATCCTGTGCAAAGCAAGCGCCATAGGCGGTTTGGGTGAGACCATACACCAGAAATAGAAATCAGTTACTAGCAGGTCTCCTATCCTGTCACATACTTTACAGGAAAAAAAAGTGGAGTCAGTCAAGTTTGACTACGGTGCTCTGGTGTCTAACATCCAGGAATGGCATTTTCTTCAAAAGGTGCTACAAGCTACAGCTCCAGACTTGTCTTTCACAGAAATACACTCCAGAACGAGACACTCAGGATGAATGTTCACATTTGCAAACATGTGTCTTGAATTCAGCTTCTCATGGGTAAGACCACAGCAGACCACAGATTAGATGGAACCCCCGTGAAGTTTATTCAGTTTCATAGCAACCCTCAAGTTCTGTAATGCATTCATTGTAGCTTTTCAGGAATTATCCAAATCCCTTTTCCCTCAACATAGAAAAATACTTTTTCTGTGTGTTCTTGGCTGCTCAGAAATTTGTAAGTCTCATTCTCCCTTTTATCCCTAAGGAGCTCTCCAAACCATCTCTATTCCATGTTTGTAATTTCTTGCCTCTCTTTTCTGGTCTTGTCCTTTTACCATTCACCCAATAAAACCACACTATTTACTTATAATCAAGGTACTTCACAGTCCATTAATTTCTTCCTGGCCTCCTTAGAAATCCCTTCAGAACTTCTGGCTGTTGCCACTGACACTAACTGGAGCTGCTTCAAAACTGTGCTAGCTTGAGATGAGAAAGCAGCCCCTTGCAAAATAAGTTCTAGGAGCAGAAGAACAGAACAAGGCTTTTACGGGAGAGCACGGAACTGTAAATCTGCCATTGCTATTGCTAGAAAAGTGCCCATTGATTTCATTGGCCACTAAGGATTGCTCAGGCTCACTGCATGTAAGTTTATTTTAAGACACTGGTGAAACAGCAATACTTTGCAAAGCTGTATTAAATCACATAGCTTTGCTCAGTAAGGGCTGTTTGGAAATCAAAGGGTGTAATATACATATTTGCTCCTGTTCTGCACAATAAATTATTTACTATGTCTGCATCTCATGTCAAGATTCCTAGACAGGTAGTTAAAAGTATGTGAAATGATTTATTCAAGGTTGGGAACACTTGCAGCATCCATAATGTATCTCAAAACAAGCCATGTTGCTTCCAGAACGTACTTAATTTTCACCAGTAGTTGAGACACCTATAAAACTTCTGAGCAATTTAATAAATCTTCTCAAAACTAGATGGGCATGGGTGATCTTATAAATTTCCCACACAAACAGGAGGCACCATTCATTTTTAAGCCCTGAGAGGTACCACGTCTATCAGTGTTTGTAAGGTACTAAAAGCTTCTCAAAGTACACTCATCTAGATAAAGATTTTATACTTTGATTTGCTTTTGTGTAACTACCTCCCCCCCCCCCCCCCCCCCCCAGCTCACCTACTAAACACATGAATCTATCCTTGTCAATTCTGTATTTCCCTTCTCAGGAAGGGGTTTCTGGCAGTTCGGTACCTTCACAGCAACAGTGTGTTTTTAAGGCCTTTGTATTCCATGACAATGTTCACAGGCTGTCTCCAGTTTGCCCTCCAGAGAAAAGGACCTTTTCTAATACTATTGCCCAATCTTCCCTGCATTGTTACCGGCCCATTAAAGATAGGACTTTGCCATGTAGTTACTAATTACTGCTTATTAAAGATAAGTACAACTTTTGACAATGCACAGTAGTACATAATTTACATAAGATAAAAAGGGGGCACTTAGCATACACAAAGGAATGTAGAAGAGATGGCACTACATCTATTATGAATAAGCATATTATTATTCTACATTTATTTTCACTCCACTAAATTAATCTTTCCCATTATGAACCTATTTTTAAACCCCTATCACTAAATAGAGATGCTCTAGTTTTGGATTCTGCTTGAAACAGACTACTTATTAATAGCTGAATATAGATAACATGTATGTAAGACTAATTATGTCACATAAGTAGAAGGTTTTTTGCGATTCCAAGGATATTTGATACTTAGCGTCTTTGTGTTACTATGATGTATTTTATCAGCTTGAGCCCCACTTAACCTGATTTGTTACTGAGGTTTCTACTGCAACAACTCCTAGACTATGAATAAGTGCCATTGCTGATAACATTTTCCTGGTTGCCTCTGTTAAATAATAACTACACATTTGTACATTTTTCTAAATTATTGGTTAAATCTTTGAAAGAATTTCCCATTTTACAAAGATTTATTGAGATATTGAGATGTAAAGCACATGCATACAGCTCCTCACCAAATGGGGCCCTATGCTGGCTCTGTGACAACCTGAGTAATCAGACTTATAGCTGTGCAGTCCTTTGTCAGTAACCTTCAAGGCCAGAAAGATCTGTACAAATAACTACTCCCAGCTTTGCAGTCTCCGCCCCAAGACGTACCTTTCCCATAACACAATGTCAAGAGCTTTTAAACACAGTGGGGACACAGCACCATTAGCAATCAACAGGACCAAAGGCTACAGTTACCTGGGTGCTGCAAAGCGCTCGGAAAGCCTTACCCATCAATTAAAAAGGGGAAAAAAAAAAAATATCCCAAACCCATAATCTAAAAATGCATTCAGATGCCAAATCCACATCATATCCCTTTGAGTCAGGCTGCAACCGACCCTGAAGACTTTCATTTACAAAGCAAGTGCGATAGGAACAGAATAAGGTCTCATTTTTTACCTTAGCACAACACCAATTTTCCTGAGACTGTATTAAGATTTGAGACAATCAGTTCTTTTGTCTTAGTAAGTTCAGTTATCAGCTTCAAAGAAATACATAGCAATTCTGACGCATATCTGAAATGAAGTCCATTTTATTGGAATTGGAATACACACATATATTGTCTTCTCTCACTGTTCATATCTATTTTTTTTTACTTCAAGCCAATCTTTCCCTATGAACTACAAGATTTAGTGGTAGCTTGCTGAGTTTCCTATGGCAGCTGGCCAGGTTTTAATTCCCCCAATCTGCTTACAACATATTCTTCAAAGATAAATCACTGTATCACAGGAGCATTGTACCCAGCCCCTAGTTTTAGACTGGCTGAGCCAAAGGAAAGTCCAACATCTGAGCAACTTGCTTCTGTTTCATCCTCTAAAATACCGATGCCAGTAAGAGGAAATAAGAGACAGTGTATTATAAGGTACATGAAACAATTTTCTGTAAATCTCCAACCTTTAAACTATAATCATTGTGAAGGAAAGGTAATGCCTCTCCTAAAGATTCTGAATGCTGCCTCCTCTACTCTGTCACTGGACAAATCTGAATCTAAATGGCTGCTCTCTTAACACCCACAGGATATAAATGGCCCAGCTGAGTTTATAACAGTAATAAAGAACAGACTTTCAAACTGAGTGTGGACTGAAATATGCAAAGTGCAAAATAAACATGCTAAAGCTGCTACATAATTCTGTCAAGCATATGGTAAAGTTATGATTTTATTTAGTGAACAGATTGTAAGAGTGAAGTGATGACAGATTAGGGTATATTGGTCAGTCATAAATAAGAGATTATTCTAATAGGAACTGGGATTGTTACTGCTCATGCTGCCATGCAGATCTAGTAAGATCTAATCACTTACAAAATACAGCTTCTTAAATACATATTGCAGCTCATTTGCAACTTCAGGTTGCTCAGCTGAAAAATCCATGAGCATTACCTTGCTGCACCCAACTTCAAAGAAAGTGATGGGGGACTTTACATTCACAGACACAATTAGACATCCTTGTTCCTTGTAAAAGGGTCGAGTTACTCCCTTCAGAATGGCATTCTCTTCACAGAGTCCTCTACATCCAGACGACTAAGCCAGACAAAAGGAAACACTGAGGTCAATCTGAAATCCTTTTTCTGACCCTGATTGCTCTACAGCATTCAGATAGGCATCACTAGCTATGTCAAAACGAAGAGACCAGGGAGAACATTCTAAATTCCTACTTCTGTGTGCTCCATCCGCGCTTGAATTTCTTCTGGGACAAGACCTAGGTAGATACTAGCTCGCTCCACTCCTGAAATCTGTGCTGAAACCAGCTTCATCAAAGCATTATTTCTTCTGAGTGCGTCATCTACCCGGAAACCTTCTTAGACTGTAAATCCAGTACCATGCAAAAAAATCCCATCAGTGCTTGTTCAACAATTCACATCTCTTAGTAATGATCAGAAATACTGTGAGCACAGAACTCAAAACATTTATGGTTTATAATTCCTCCTGTCATTTCCTATTAGTCCCAGAAGTTATTGCCAAAAGAATTAAGCTGGATCACCTATTGGTGTTTTTTCCCCCTCAAAATCAAAGTGGTTACAGTTCCGAGTATATGCAAAAGCTGTCAGGTGCCAAAGTCACTTTATATTTTAAACTCTAGGCAACTATGAACCTCCTTGTAGCTATAAAGTCAAGCAGGGGGATTTTGGATTTCTACCTAAATCTCTGAGACCAAGCATTTCTGAGACCCAGGTAACTCCTCTGTTAGGTTTGCTTTCACTGTACTTCTTGTAATGCAACTCATTTCCAAAGAGCAGAGAAAGTCAAATAATGCTAAAGAACTGGAAATGTTCACACATGACTTTATGAGAAGACATAAAAATTATGCTATGGGAGTATATGAGCTGTCTAAGAAGACATACAGCAATTTGTGAAGGTAACTTTTTAAGAGCAAAAAGACACTGGTGGAAATGAATCTCCTGCACAGCAGAGAAACACCGACATGAAGCCCCAGACAGCTCCTCTGTGGCAGGTATTACACATCCATCAGTGAGTGCCTGCCAAAGCCATGCATTGCTGAGGCTGACACGCCTGCTCCTCCCAAATAATGCTCCATGGGACTTCCATTCACTTCCAGTGTTCAAATTGAAGTGATGTCTCTGACTTTTCTTTGTATTTTCAAAGTCAGGAAGGAATTTCACACATGTCAGAATGCCACTCGGCCCCAGGTAGATCACTGCAGCCCCAGAAATGTCTGCAAAAGCAAATTCTAACTTCTCTTTTCCTAAACCCCTCACGGATGTAGCTTCAAGGTGAGGAAACCTGACCTAAAAGTAATGGCATTGCTGTTTTATCACCAACTCACTTGTCATTAAGAGCTTAGGTACCTAAAGACGCAAACAGGTCTCAAGGGAAATTTATTTACAAATACTCTAAAGCAAATTATCCATTAAACTTCTTTGGAATATCATGCACAGCCCTAATTATGTTCAATTATATGACCAGGCTAGGACGGGTGGCAAAAGAAAACTGCAGTACAAGTCTTGCTTGGGGAATATGCCAAAGCACATCTCATCCAACTGGAAGAGAAGCCACTGCCCAGTGTTACAAATACGTGAAGTATCAGCACTGTAGCAGCAAAGAATCTCAAACATGAAACTCACTTTGACAACACTGGTCTATCAGCAGTGATAGTTACTGAAAGCTGGTGCTCATGTTTCAGCCTAATCTGAGTTGCTCTTGCCAGCAGAAGCTCTAATACGTTTCAGTTGAAGGGGGTCTCCCACTCTCCAGCTATGCTATGCAGGAGCTCCATCCTTGTTCCAGCTTACTGTGGGGCCACCACTGATGCTAACAAATGCACCATCGCTACTTAGGACAAGGAGAAGAAAATAAGAGTGACAGTTATGAACTTCTGAGTGGGAATGGACCCGGTGTAAGACCCACTCATGCCTAGCCCCAAACCTACACTCAGACTCAGGCATCCCCCAGGCACAGGGTGCTTCTGGAAAAAGTCTTTACTTGGGGAACATCTCTGAGCCCCACCTTCTGCACTCTTGATGAAAGCACATACTATGAAACATACCATATACTGTTGCATGATTCCCAGCTCCAGCCACTAGAGTTAGCTGTTCCAAATGGCTTTATCATCAGCACTCTTGCCTAGTGCAGGTAAGGAACCAGATGACTCGTCTCTTTGCTGTTCTCTTACTTTTTTAACTTTTGTTGTTTTTAACAAATCTGACACTAATGAACTTTTATTAATTATTTTTCTTGTTTTACATGATGTTTCTTTTGTGTACGAGCTCATGAAGGTCAGAAACAGATGGCTGCATCCTCTATCAACCAGAACGTGCCCTGTGCTCTTCCAACATTTTTGCTTGTGTGACACATGCAGTATTAAAAGCCTGTCATTGCTGCTACACATGTAGGACCACAGGTGGATCAAATGCTAAATTTTGGCTATTAACATCGTTATGTATTCAAAGCAGCATATTCCAAATGGTATTCACAGGGCACTGAAAATGGCCAAATACGTTCCATTTCTATGGTTCTATGGTAAGAACAAGCTACACAAAGCTGTCACTGGCTCACACTAAGATGTCTCAGGGTGGCGCATTCCTACTACTGAAAACAATTATATGAGAGAGCAGACAAACAACTGATAATTAGTAGGCTTTACATGGCACTTAGGTTAAGTATTCTTGGAAGTATATTCATCTGGCATCACATTTGCATTCTGATAGCAGATGAGAGAAACTGGATATTAAATTTATTGGTTCCATTAGAGGGCAAAGAGAGCAAAAGAGCCTATTATATCACAAAAGGAGAAAAAAATTCCTAGCTATTCCCCACATATTGTCTGACTTATCTTCAAAGCCTGCTAGTGTGTTTAATATACCAAACAGAAAGGCTGCAAGGCACCCTGGTACTGTGTAAAAGGAAAATAATCAACTCCCTTGTTGACTTGACACTGAGCAACTCAGCCTCACATTTCTTTCTTGATTCAGCTCACAGCCGGCAAAATGGAGTCAGATTTTTCTAAACAACTATGAAACCTCAAGATGAATCTTATAAATGCAAAAGTCCTTTTTATCTATTATTATTCATTTGGGAGGGGCTTAGCATTTATGCTAGTCTTAAGCAACACAAAGCATCTCATAATGCCATGCTATTAATTTCTAGTTTTTCCAAAGCTTCCTAATATGTTCAGCAGTGTATTCATTAGGGTTCTGCAAAAAAGCATTTTTTAGTTTGACTCCCAAGGGCCTAGAAGTTTCTTGTCAGCACCTCTGTGAATGTATTATATGCTTCATACACGCATAGGTTGCTTTTTCAAGTGACATCCAGACCCATCAGGAGACGCCCGACATGATTTCAAAGTTACTGGTACCTGACTTTCACACAGTACTGCAGTCACCTATGGAAACAAATACTCTATCAGTAGCAAGCTTGTGATGCAAATGAATTACCAAATCATCTTCCTCTTCATGGAGATGTCAATCACCTGCAGACTCTGACAGTGCCAATGATGCACGAAAGGGCACGCATTACATTTAAGCTGTTTATTTCAAGCTTGAGCAAAATGCCTCACCAGAGTAGATAGCTTTTGTTTTAGCCGAGCTGTCTTTCCAGGCTCCAGCAAATCCACTTCAGCTTCTAGAAAAAGCCACTACAATACAAAGATGAGAAGTTTGCCATAAATTTAAAAGATTTTGCAAGCACTGCCTTAAGAAACAAATGCTCAGGCAATCTTACAGTGCCTTACAGAAACAGGGATACCAAAAAGCATATTGCACCCAACAGGTTTCTGCCTTACAAGACTATTGTAATATGTGCCAGGTGCTGTGTTTTACAATTTTTTCTCAAGATAAGTGGGAAAGAAACCCAAACAAACTAACGTCAAGCCTATTCAGGAGCAGATACTCCAAAGAAAGACTGCTAAATCCGAGTACATGATACCTGCCTGGTCTGAAAACACAGAGAAACACCTGAATGAAACCAGAAGGGGCACAAAATATAGAGGATTATTTCCATGCTTGAATGCACTCATTCAAGTTCAAAGGCTAAAGACTGCCTACCTGACAATGACTTAATAAATGGCTTACATCTTTGAGTAGCCACTGGAAGAGTCTTTCACTGCATTTAGATGTAGTCTTGAAGGAAATTCCAGAGGGATTCTAGACACTTGTTATGGATAAACGGCTGTAGAAAATTCAGTCTGCTCAAAGTGGCCAATACTCCTATGCTCATAACAAGAAGCATGAAGCAGCTACCTATACAATTCTACACAGGACAGATTCTCAGGTCACACAGCTGAACACCTTCAAGGTCACCCATTCTACAATGTTGGACAGGGACAAACATTGGGTGCCAGTACTGTAAGCTGCAAGCTCTGGAAATAATGTTCTCTTTATGGGTTCAGGATTTACACCAATGTAACCTGACTATCATAACAGCTCCTGACAAAGACAGGAGATACCTATCTATATCTACTGGAGATAGCTGTAAGTCTGTATTTCTTTGCTGCAGTTGCACAATAGGCCAATGCCACAAGTGGAATAACCTAGCACAGCTTCACTGACTAAAGAGCAATGGGCACCATACTAAGTCTCAAAACCAACCCCAACTGCTTTGCTTTGTTCCCAACTCTCAGACAGCTTGGCTCAGAAACCATAAAGCTTAATTCAGCCTTCCTCTACTTCCAGTTCTCCATCTGTAAATAAGGATGGTGACATCGACCATTCTGTAGAGATGCCTCAGCATCTGTAAATGAAAATACTATATCAAAGTTTGTTGCTGTAGTTATTGTTGAAGTAGGCTGATTTACAGGAGGCATTATGGGTTTGGTCCTCAGGGTTTTTTTTAATCATATAGATAAACAGTAATACACAGTAGAAAAAAAAAGAACACATTAAGTACACTAAGTGGAATGCAGTGAAGGAGCATGAGATCGGCTCTAAGTAGGCTGCTGTCCTGTGTGAACCTTCCTTTTGATTGTTATTTATCAAATCAACAGCACTTAGTCCCACATTCAAAGAGCCTGAGAACACTCAGTACAAAAGCTTTGGTAACTCACTCCTCTTGAAATTATTCTGAGCCACTAGAGTCATAATTAGAGTGTCATAATGAAGACAAAAAAAAAAAAACCCTTCTAACAACTAAATTCTTGTTGTAAATTGCATTATGAAAGTGGTAATTCCCTCTGAAGTAGACATCATCATGTCTTACTGCCCACGCCAGTTCATTATGGTGCCTCCGTGATCCCGGTGGAGCTTTCGCTTAGTAAATGAATGTTTTGGGATGATATTGCCAACTCGAGACTTATTACTTAGTTGAATATGGAAACATTTAGGCCATTAGCATACATTTAGAAGTGTCTTATTTCACAGATGTTAATTTATCTTGGGGGATGCCCTTCTTTCTTCCCTCCTCCTTTCCCTCTTACAATTCTTTCCCTGCAGGCAACTTACGTATTCGGTTAGGTCCTAGTCCATCCATTTGCAAGTTTATGAACAGCTTCCTACTTTAAAACATTCCTGAACTGACATTTGGAGTCTATTTTCCAAAACATGTGAAGATCCAAGGCACTACCTATCTTCCCTCACAGCTGAAAAGTATCACCAACTCCAGATGATTAAGAAAGTCTAAACCTGTTCAGCTAAATAATGAGATTTTTCAGGTATTCCAAATTGTTTAATTCATCTAATTATTACAAGATTTCAAAGCCACACATATAGCATTTCTCCACAGATACCTGGCTTAGAGAATTTTTAACTGAAAGCTAATATATTCCCTCTATCAAAAGGGTCAAGAAGCTAGAATAATACAATGATGGAAATTCCCCCTATCCCCTCATTATTAATATACATTGGAAAAATGAAAATAAATTAATACAGATTCCTGCATGTCCTAAAGTAAGCTCCCAGTCATGACAGCTGAGTGAAGTCCTGGGGTTTGGTTTCTTTATCATGAGCCAGCAAAGACGGCACATCTGTACGGTTGTGTATATATGTCACCAGTTGGTAGGAAGCCCTGCTCTCCAGTTGACACACCATGCGCGAGAACTACTGAGGGTCTCCAAAAGCCTGAAAAACTGCATAACACTAGAGCAAGATGTGTTATTTACACGGATTTCCCGGGTGTATTTCTAGCAGCACAAGCTATCTCAACTGTGTCATTCGTTTAGAGCTCAGAGAGTAGAAAAGTCTCTGACCATTCCTTAGGCAGCAAGTAGTAAAATACTGAATGCCTCAGTAAACCAGAAATCTGTTTGCACAGCCAGTTCTGCACCAGCTCCATATCAGTATCATCTCTCAAAAACCCAAAAATATGCAAATATTTAAAAGCAAGAGGTAACTGAAATTCTTGCAACCTGACTTATCCCTGTGTCATTCCCAAATCACACAACCTCATCAGTGAGTATGTACAGGTATTTTCACAGGTCATCTCAATTTGCTTCCATGAATTTGCAAGTGTGCATCAAAACCAGTACACTTATATGGGCATGTGCTATGACACGCTGTCCCAAACAAAATCAGTCCTCTGAAACTATCTGCTTTCTACTGATTTCAGGTCATTGCTATATGGTACAGGAAGTTGTTTTGCTGCCCAGATTTGAATTCCACCTTGGACTCTGAGGCCTAGCAAGTGACTGCTGGGTTCCCAAAACATTGAGTGTTCATTGAAATGAAATGAAAGTTCATTGCTACTGCAAACCTTCCACAGCTCCTGTGAACAGCACTTTGAAATCAATATATTTCTCAAAAATGCTGTAAATCAAATGGTTGCAGCCTTTCCAGACAGACACTGGAAACAGCCATCCCCTGTAAAGCACTGTCGTGGTTTAAGCCTCTCTTCAGCCACACAGTTTTCCTCACCCACTCCCCCCTCTATCTTGCCCCCCACTCCCGGAGGGATGGGAAGGAGAATAGAAAAGAATGCAACTCCCACAGGTTGAGATAAGAACAGTTTAGTAACTAAAGTATAACACAAATCACTACTGCTACCACCAATAATAATAATGACAAGGCGAATACAAGGAAAGAATACAATTTCTCACCACCTAAAACCAAGCCCGACCACGCAGTGCACCCCCCACCCTTCTGGGTCTCTCCTCTCCGTCCTCCATCTTGGGCATGACGTGCTGTGGTATGGAATAACCTCTTTTGTCAGTTTGGGTCAGGTGTCCTGTCTCTGCTTCCTCCCGGCTTCCCCTCCTCCCTGGCAGAGCATGAAACTCAGAAAGTCCTTGGCCAGACCAAAACATCACTAAGCAGTAACCGAAACACTGGTGTTATCAGCGCTGTTCCTAGGCCCAAAATCAAAAACACAGTGCTGCACCAGCTACCAAGAAGCAGAAAAAATGACTGCTGCTGCTGAACCCATGACATTATCCACCCCTTATTCCATACCATTCACGTCATGCTCAGATCCCACATTTTCAATATACCATCACATGTATATATATACATAAGAGAGTTTCCCCAAGCCTGGACAGCCAGGAGTGGACATACACACACAGAGAGAGGGAGAGAGATCATCCCTCAGTGCATAAACCAATCCCTACAAAGCTGCTGAGTCCATTCGATCCGTGACGTCAAGCTCCATCTTCTGTAACAGCCTTTTAGAGCAGGAGAGGCTGTGTGCAGAGTTCACACTCGTCAGTAACCTGGGCCACAGTGTCCATTGCCAAGTCCACCCCTCGATCATAAGTCCATCTGTATGCTGCATCTCTGCCCTGATGGCCTGAGGTGTCATGGGCCCACCAGGCTCAAAGTAATTCACTCTCCCCTCCAGCAGTTTCTGCAGCTTGTCACTGGGGACTCCATACAGCTGCCTTCCATCTCCAATGCTTCCAAAGCACTGGAGGGGCCCAGTGGACAAGATACTCGCCCATACTGTCCCACACACTCTGCCACTCATGACTGCCCAGCTGCAGGGAAAATCTCTTGGTCATCCTGCATTGCAGACTAACCCCAGACAAGGCCCACACCCCACTCTGCTTAACTCTGGGGACCAGACAAAATGGTTGTGGGTAAAACACACTGTGTATGCATGCCACCATGCTGATCCCCATCACAATCAGCAGGCAGGTCTCAAGGGTACTCAAAGGCCACTCAAACCCTTCAGAGCTCTCAAATGAGGCTGCTGTGCTTGTCACTGGGGCTGGTGTAGCTGCTGCGCTTGCCGGCTCTCTCACCACCAGCTGCTCTTTGTCTGAGTCCAGAGCTTCCTCCTCTGCCTTGCTGGGAAGTGCTGAGGGGTCTCCTGCGTTCTCCTGCGGCTCCGCGGGCAGCTGCCGGGGAATGCTCTCGGCCGCCACGAGGCTGGGCTCGGCCACGGGACTCTGTTCAGCCTCGGGGCCCGGCTTCTCTGCCGTCTCCTCCTGCCGCTCGGTAGCCTCCCCCTCCCGCGGCTCGGCAGCCGCCGGGCTGGGCTCAGTCGGGGGGCTCACCCCTTCTGCTACCTCCTTCCTCTGCTCGGCAGCCGTCGGGTTGGGCTCGGTGGGGGGGCTCGGCTCCTGCTCCCCGGGTCCGCTCCCCCGGGCCGTTTCGGCAGCCGGCGGCTCCCGAGGCAGCCCCCCCTCGGCTCTCCACAGCCTCGCCAGGACGGTGAAGAGCAGCCGAACTGCCAGGTGCACATTCGCCCCCCACGGCTTCTCGAGCCCGCCCGTATCACAAGCCATTCCAATAAAGTATAATAAAACAAGAACCTTAAACCAAAACCCATATTTGAAACATGCTAAGATAAGAAATACCGGCTGTAAGTAAGGTACAACAGGCTGAAACCATGAACGCAGGAGAACCAAAAGCAACAACTTAAAGAGCCAATAAATCAGCATTGTGACGAGTGGCTATTAATCCTGTCGTTATCTCAACCCTTCGTGCCCCACGTTGGGCGCCAAAAAGAACTGTCGTGGTTTAAGCCTCTCTTCAGCCACACAGTTTTCCTCACCCACTCCCCCCTCTATCTTGCCCCCCACTCCCGGAGGGATGGGAAGGAGAATAGAAAAGAATGCAACTCCCACAGGTTGAGATAAGAACAGTTTAGTAACTAAAGTATAACACAAATCACTACTGCTACCACCAATAATAATAATGACAAGGCGAATACAAGGAAAGAATACAATTTCTCACCACCTAAAACCAAGCCCGACCACGCAGTGCACCCCCCACCCTTCTGGGTCTCTCCTCTCCGTCCTCCATCTTGGGCATGACGTGCTGTGGTATGGAATAACCTCTTTTGTCAGTTTGGGTCAGGTGTCCTGTCTCTGCTTCCTCCCGGCTTCCCCTCCTCCCTGGCAGAGCATGAAACTCAGAAAGTCCTTGGCCAGACCAAAACATCACTAAGCAGTAACCGAAACACTGGTGTTATCAGCGCTGTTCCTAGGCCCAAAATCAAAAACACAGTGCTGCACCAGCTACCAAGAAGCAGAAAAAATGACTGCTGCTGCTGAACCCATGACAAGCACACACCAACTCTCTTTGGCCTGGAGGTTGAGCATCCCTTAGAATATGGCCCTTGTAGTGCTGAATCTGGCACTTGTCTGAACTCTAGGAAAGAAGGGCTGCTTTCTGCTTTTCCAGCACCTGTGCAAGAGATGGAAATGATACTGGAGGAGAAACAGCATTACCACAAGAAGTGTTTTAGTAAAGGGAGCCAGGATATATGAAAGAGGCTAATACAATAGCTGCTTTTGCTGAAACTCTATTACAAGTTTATATTATTCCTTCCAGCAGCTTTATGTTTATTCTCATCATTGTAGCTCCTTTCTCTCTTAGGAATGCACATACCTATAGCTCACCTTCCTCCCCCTTCCATTTAAGCAGTGGAAGCCTTATTTAAACTTCTCTCTGAACGAGAGTGGTAATGCTAAAAATTGACTTTCCCTTTCTGGGTTTGAATTTGTCCACACACAATTGCTTCAGCTGGTGGCAACTGACATTTTTCTTTCAGGTTTTACAGATTGCTCCAACCTACAGACTGGCAAAGCAATTACTGTCTGCAAAATCTAGATCCCAGGCACATTTTTAAAAGGGTATTTTAACACAGAAGTTGTTGGGCTTTTTTAGTTTTACATTGCTAAATCAGTGCCAATTAGCATTTCTAGAGGCAGAGAAAAAAAAAAGGCTTCATACATGGACTCTAAAAGTTCGAGAACTGGAGGCAAGCAATCCCATCCCTTAAACAAAATAATAAACAAAGCAAGCAAGCAAGAAAAAACCCACCAGATGATTTAAAGGCATTTTCAGTACC
Source organism: Ara ararauna (assembly GCA_028858755.1). Lineage (NCBI taxonomy): Eukaryota > Metazoa > Chordata > Aves > Psittaciformes > Psittacidae > Ara > Ara ararauna. The sequence goes on along the minus strand of CM054387.1, from coordinate 10,465,074 downwards.
TGTTAGCTTGAGTAATGAATACTTAAAACAGGCAATTCCTCAAAAAGAAGACAACCCTTAAACCCAAACACTTCAGAGCTTTTAGGTATTGCATCCAAAGATTTGTAAAGAGATATCCTTTTGTTGATAAGCTTTTACAAAACGTGTTGCACCAATGTTCACAGGACACATTTGAGAAAGGAATGGGAAGACCACAATTTAAAAACAGGTAGGAAAATCAAGTTTCACTACAGCTTGTATGGTACCAAAACCACTGCACATCCTTGTTAGAACACAGGGAGAATTGCCCCCCTTTTTCTTAAGAACATGAAAAAAGTTTTTACTCACAGAGCATGTGACAAAAAATAATTAATGCAAACAAAATAATAATCAGACTTGGTCACAGGGTCCAAATATATCAACTTCTATCAAAATACTGAACATAAACTCTATACTAATGGAATACAGGCTGAACTAAGTGTTCAAGAGCATTATCAATTTGGGCAATAATACTAGATAGCTTATCTCAGGGTTTGAAGTCTTTAATATCCTTGAGGCAATACTTCCGCTGTTGACAGCCAGTATTTAGTTTCATCATCTTAAATTAACTTTTACAGATTTAGATCAGATTACAGCTACTATAATACTCCTGATCAACTGTTTTGTGCAATGGAATATCTACTATAGGCTATTACTATCGACATTCTTTGTGATGGAGTTAAATAAATCGTTTCGCATAGATATTGATTTCACAACAGCAGCTCCACTCTTTACACTTTGAAAAATTTCTTCCCTGTGAGGGCGCTGAGGCCCTGGTCCAAGGTGCCCAGAGAAGCTGTGGCTGCCCCATCCCTGGCAGTGTTCCAGGCCAGGAGGGATGGGGCTTGGAGCAACCTGCTCTAGTGGAAGGCGCCCCTGCCAGTGGCAGGGGGGTGGGGCTGGATGAGCTTAGGATCCCTCCCAGCACAAATCAGTCTGTGATTTCCACACCAGGGGAAGTGGGTGTTGATATGGTAGCCAGAAAAAAAGATGGGAAAGTCATAGCAGAGCGATAGGCTGGGAAAGGCCACCAAAATGGAAGCAGGATAGAGAGGTGCAGAACAAGTATACTGCAAGAGATGCCGTTAGGATGAGTCTGACTGAGCTCACTGCAGGCTTCAGGGTATGATGCTGTAAAGCAAGATCCTACTTAGGACTGTAAATGTAACAGCAGGATGGGGCTCCATGCAGGACTAAGAAACTTGCCAGTGCATGAACTCACTAAAGGAGAAAGGAGTGGTCAGGCTGACATGACTCTCCTGCACAGAATGGCACTCTGGCTACACCAGCAGCAAAAATGGCATAAGGACCTCAGAGGACACAGGGGAGCCACCCAACAAAAAAAGTCAAGAAGATTAAAGGGTTTTTCCTATGAAAATTTACCTTTATAAGGCTCTGCTGAATGTGGAGGAGTAGAAACAAAAGCTGTTGAATTTCTGTTCTGCTGTTGAATTTTTGATCAGGAAAATAATATTTTTAGGAGTAAAATTTCCTAGAAAGTCCAGGAACCAATCACGTCCCTGAAATAAAGGAAAATAAAACAACTCAATGGATACAAAAAGCAATTGCCTCAGATGTAACATTTGACAAAACTGGAAAGTGCAAAGGAACAATAGATGGTAGCAACAATAAAACTGTATAAATAAGGTCAGGTAGAAAAATACACAGATCACTGGTTTGAAAGTAGTTAATGCTGAGAACAGATGAAGGTATCATTCCCAGCAGTGGTGGTGGCAGGAATAGGAAGACATCTCAGTGACACCGTTTGCATGCAGCAAGGCAGCACAGCAACAAGGAAAAGAGAGAGAAAACTGATCTGAGAAGTGACTGATGCTGTGAAAACAGCAGGAGGAGAAGAAAGAGAAAGCAGCTCCTCAGGAAGCAGAGCAAGGCAGATTGAGATGGAACAACTCCGCCTGAGATGTGACAGCACAAAGACTGTCCCCAGCTCCCTCAGGTCCTGGGGTGATTCAAAGTCAAATGAACACCAGCAGAGGAAACAGTGTTTTGGGACCTTGCTGCTGTACCAGTTTATAACCCCCATATCCACCTGGTTGAGGAAGTGCTTGTTGGGAGAGGATCTCCAGGCAGCATTCAGGACACTTGGAGAGGTCAGCTTCCAACATTCAACATGGAGAACAGGGAAGGGCTGTGAAGCAGATAATACTGATTTTCAAATTGTACTCACTTTGTTCGATTTTCGCCACTGCTCTGTGTAGAGTGAAGCTCAGCATTCACTGCTCAGTGCTGTATTTCAACAACGAGCAAGAAGAGATGGGTGGATTTTATGACTTTTGCAGACATGAAAAGAGTTTTTGTTTGGAAACTGGGTATCTGTGAATAAGTGGAATTTGATAAAGTACCAAGATGACCGATAGAATATACCATGGCTTTACACAGGTATTACAAGGACATGTCAAATCTGTTCCATCTGGATGGAACTTTATGTTTTACCAGGATATTAGAAGAAGAAAAAAGAAATTCATTGACCCAAAGTTTTACATGAATGTTTTACATATTTGGCTACCTAGATTAAGACAAAAAAAGAGAGCAATAACCAGATAGCTTTATGTGAATATAGACATAATTGGGCATTCTGCAAGAATACAGGAAGAGTATACCAATCCCAATATCCAGTTCCTAAACTTGTTAGTAATAACTAAGGGAATACAAGAAACTGGAATGGACACTATCACCCCAATGACTTGAGCTGGCGAAGGGTTCTCAACAGACTGTTGAGGATGATAAAATACTTCTATGACTTCTTGCCAATGTGTGACTTCATGTAGCGGGTGGTGCACATCACAGCTAGAAAGAAAGTTTGCACTGGGTTTTCCACAAGCCTTGCTTTAGAAACAGACGTCCAAACTAGACATGAACTCAGCACTGTAACTGCCTCTGGACTTTCTCAAGGGGCCTAGTTCCCTGTTCCTCAACAGCAGCATTAAACTGTTTTACTCTCAAGGAAGTGGAAGGCAGGTTGGCAGTGACCTCCTGTGAGGGCTGTCCCTGGCCCCAAGCTCAGAATCAGCATTGGTGCAAGATATATAATCCCCTGGTCCTGACAATGCAATTAGAAATCCTTGCACAGATCAAACAGCATTGAGGGAGCATGTGCACAGCAAAATACTTTGTATCTTATCTCAAAACACAATGTTTGATGCTTGTTTATCTGTGATAACAGACCTTAAAGTCACACTGTTCCCAGTACGATGCCCTCACCCAAACCCTTCTTCCTGTTGGCTTCACTTTACCAGTCATTTGGGGATTTAAGAACATCACAGTGACATCTCCCATTATTAGGTGAAAGTGTGATGGATGACAGGAGCAGCACCTGCAAACAAGGCAGCTCACACCTTGTCAGTGCCAATCACACTTACCATCTGTCTTCCATTTATCTAGCACCGACCTGACAGCCGCCTTTCATATTGTTTCATTTCTTACCACAAAGGAGACTCTAATGTTTTCTCCATTGAGAACTCAGAAGTTCTATAGGAAGAAAATCATACCCAAAGACATCAATTTCAGAAATTTAACTTGTAGTAATACAAATCTCCCCAGTCCTAAAGAAAAAAGAAAAACCAAACCATCACAAAATAACAAACCAAAACAAACTTGTATTTCCCAGATGTTCATGTTCTTCATCTCCCTAAATTAATAAACTAAATTAAACCCATAGTTTTCCCTAACTAAATCCCCCCCCAGTATCTCCATAATTTAGCAGGACAAGCAAAATAAAGCTACCTAGTCTATAACTGCATGGAAAGAGAAGTGACCCTACAGCCCACTCTGACTCCTGGGAGCACATCTGTACACAGCAGCACTGGGACTACCCAGTGCAAGCAGCACAGTTATCCTGGTATTTGTTAGCTGAACATTAATGTACTGATCACACAGCTTCACATTTATTGATGGTCCAACCAATGGCCCTTACTCCTTGCAAAGGCTAGAAGTTGGTCTTGAGTATGGCTGTAACTCTGAGGTACTACTGCAAAGCAACAGGCTGTAACAACAACAGTCAGCTATAATGACCGCTCATGGAGTAATGGTTGGCTTCATGTGACCCTCACTTTTTGACATCTGCTTGGTCAACATGACTTTGATTCTCAGTACAGGGGATCTTAACTAGAACAATTTTAACTGAAAGAACCATTTCCTTAATGCAATCTGTCAGTGCAACAGGAGGTAATAGAGCACCCTAGAACTCAACAGTTCTTAAGTACTTGCCTCCATACTGCTACTGACAATCCTGGCGCCATTAGCGAGTCACTTCAAAATGTAGGAAAGCTATTTTCCCATCTAGAAGATGAGGGAAATTGTATTTGCTTGACTAGCTCATAAACAGGCTGTGAAAGTTAATTCATACTTGTACAGGATGCTGAACACAGCAGAAAAAAAGAGAGAAGTCTTGAGTGAAGCCTTTAACCAGCCAGTAGCAGAGGTGTGACTTCCCCTTAGCACTACTTTAGAAAGGCCATCACTGTACAAGCTTATATTAGGAAATAACATTTATTACAATGAAATGATAAAGACACAAGACTGCCATCTTCTAGGTGCCAGCATATAACTCCCACTTACTTGAACGTGTCACTCTGTTTATGCCACTGAATACAAACTGACTAAAGTGTCAGCCCAGAAGACATCGAGTGTGATTCACCTTGTTAAAGGCCACCTTTACAAAAAGGGCAAACCGAGCTGCGAGGCCTGGGAACCTTGAGGATACTGTGAGCTTGCTGTTTAAAATGACAAGGTGCCGTTAAATAGCATCAGGCATTGTTGCCTCTCCTAAACAGTCACTTTTCCTTTAGTCTGTGTAAAAAAAGGCTCAGACTGCTGTATCTTTTATCCTCTTTTCTCTCTGAAGGATTAGGAGGGTTTTAAGTTTTCAGATTTCCTTAGCACCAGAAGCTGTCTTTAGGTCATTCATTTCACCAAAGACATTTGCCAAGCTTTGACAAGGGGGAGAGGTGAGAAGAGGGAAGAAAGCTCAGATCTTCTTAAGTTACCTTAAATGCACTTTTTTATGCCTTCTAAAAATCAGACTCATATTCAGTCACTAACATAAGATGCATGAGTTCTAGGAGTTGCTATAATCAGAGACAGACTTCCTAATCCGCCAAAGTCGCATTGCCAAGAGAAACTTCCTTTTGCCTATGGTACCATCCCTTAGTAAAGAGATTATAGTAAAAGCTCCAAAAAAGTGACAAGGCAAGGGAAACAAGACAGGCTGAGGAGCTAATGCTTGCTGAGGGTCTGTGTATTTCCAGTTCAGTAGCATGCTACTGCTGGGCAAGATCAGGACGTGGTGACCATCAGTCAGGTAACCAACTCAGTGATCTGGGGTCTTTTTTAAAACTGAAGAAGTAACCATCAACAGAAACTTTTCCATACTCTACCCTGTTCTTTGCAAGGACAAAGAACCCAGGCAAAGCATTAAATTCATTTTTACACCAAGACTGAGCAGTGGAACAGCTGAAATTCAGAGCTGCTTGAACCAGAACATGCGAAGGGATGTTTAAGTAATAGAACAAACTGAAGCTATAGAAGGATGAAAGTGAAAACACACATTCAGATTCTTTTTGCTCTGGAAGAAGAGGTACAAATTCAGGGTTGGGATACCATGAAATAGCCACATAATCCTAGGCCTAGAGAAAAGCCCACCTCATTACAGAGTTTTATGTGGCTAGTAACCTTCCTGATCACCACTTACTGCCTGATTGTTTCTACCACTAGAATATGATTTAGTTCAGCACCAAGGACAAAATTTGAGTTAGCTTAGCACTAGAAGAGCACACAGGCAATTGGATAAAATATCAGCCTTGTTCAAATTCTTTTGCTGTATAAATTGAGTGCTAATGATCTTGACTCTGCTCCCCTCATGTATTTATGCAGCCTTTTTCATGCTTGCTGGATTATCATTTATTGATTGTCAGATAAAATGACAAATTAGAGAAGTTCATGTAACCTAAACTCTAAAGGCCTTTCAGAGAAAGTTTTCCTGATTATCAATGAACATCCTTTATTCACTACCACAATTTCACACTAATTACTGTATTACCACAATTACCATCGGAAAGGTGACATTAGAAATACCATGGAGAGACCATAAATGCTCTCATCGGTTTATAAAAGTGGTACCTACATATCTCTGACCCCCAAGTTTGGTTTACAAATGCAGACATACCATAGATACAGTTTATACAAAAATCTCACCTATCTCACAGTATCAGAGCTTTACAAGTTTCCGTTACAACCTTCAGTCATTTCCTAAGAATAATGGTATTTTACACTTTTTATATTTTTCCTACATAAATCTGATGATGGAGTTTGACTGTGAAACCCCAAACTATATATACAGGTTAGGATCAACTTAACGGCATAAAATTGGGACGTTTCCTTGAGCTAGTGAAGCCAAACTGGATTTTCTCCAAATGAAAAGATTTTCCAAAAGCCACTCACTCAGCAGCAACAGCTAAAGGTAGCATTTAAGGCCACAATGATACGAACCTGAAGGAATAGGCAGGATTCTTTAACTGGAAAACCAATCTGGATCTCTTTCACTTAAGTGTTTCTTCTGCTTGATAATTTTTAATGTTGATTGAGAAAATATATGTACCAAGAAGATTCTATGAAATGTTAAAAAATTCAGCACTGTTCCAATTCATTGCTGATAAAATATGTTTCTCTCTCAAATACAAACAGAAAACAAACCAATAAGCAGATCAATACATACTGAAGAAGTGAGCTAACAGATGACCTGTGGGGTTTGGTGAATTTTTAACTGTCTTTTATATTTACTGCATATCTCCTAACCAAGGATCTCAGATTAGTTCATTCATCTCTGAGAAATAAGACATTTTTACCCAGATACATATTACTAATGTCTTCTTAGCAGGTGAGGAAAGCAAAGACTGGGACTTCATTTTTCAAAACCTGGGGCTGCATTTATTTTTATTACAAGTTTCTTTTGGCCGCAGCCATGATGCCCAAAGGTTCTCTTGTCTTCCAATTCACCATGCCCCAGCAGGCTCTCCACTGGCCCTACCACCTCACAGGCCATAGGTTGCAAGTCCTCTGAAAGTTAATTTCAGATATCAGCATATCCATAAAATATGCAGTGATTTCCACATGGGATGCAAAGGAAACCAGAATTTTTCTTTGATGAATTCCAGTGCTTACCTTCAAAGGATCTAAATTTTAAGATTATCTGTGTAGATCTGTCCAGACAAAGTCAGCAGGAAATATCAGAGAGCCATGTCTACTCCAAGGCCCACATTTTAGTAGATGCCACTACAGCATTGGCTATTAGGTTGCTTTTATAACCTGTGTGCCTGGGCAAATGGAGAGTCCTGCTGAACTGCTCACTTGAATTCAGATAACTAAGTTCTATTTCCGTGTGATTTTGGAGCACGGAGTTATTTTTTAGATTGGTCTTGGACTTCCATGTCACAATTAAAAGTCTATGAGAGAGGCAGAAATAGCAAAGCTGGTGTCTCTGCTTCCAATCATTTCTGTCAATCACAAGATTTTCTTTCTTCTCTGGGAGTTTATTTTTCTACTGAAGCAGAATCTCCTGAATGCATTAGGTCACATATATAAAGGAAAAAGCAGAGCTAAGCAGACAGCTCAATCAACTAATTTTCTCTCTTTAGATCTTCATATAAACCTATTGCAATTTCTGGCAATAGAACGCCGGTGAAAAGGTTCTCTCTTCAAAACACATAACTCCCACACCCTTTTGCACTCCTACACGTCCTCTGCTGCAAATATATGTTTTCACTTCTTACCATCATCTCCCATACTTAGTGAGGTCATCATATATTATAATACAAATTTAGCTGATCTTGGCAGGGCAGAAAGCACATTCCCAGGAAGGAGAAAAGAATGAAAGCCCCAGGTAGGTACATGAGCAAAAAAGAACTGTTTGCAAGGTATGTATTTTGCATATAAATCTACTTGCCATAGGAGTGCAAAACAGTAGGAGCACCTTCACTCTGCAGGCACTTTGGTCAGCCCACTGCAAGCTCACTTCAAGCCTAACCCTGCTGCACCTTGGGCTGCAGTAGCACTAGAGGAACATTCTACCCTCAGATATCACCCAACAGAACAAACAGCTGCCATGAAGCCACATCCCCGTCTTGAGCCAATGCGCGAGCAACTCTGGAGAGATCCCATGAAGGTATGAGGCTTATGAAGCCTAAAAATCTCAGTATTGTTACATGGCAATATCCAAATTCCTCTTACCAACCAGTTCTTAGCAGCCCTTTCTGGAGAGCTCAGCACTTAGATGCAATGAAGCTCTACTACTGGAGGACATGAGTGTAGGAATTACAATAAGGCAGTGCATGCTGTAGGCTCTGCTGCAGGGAGAGGTGAAGCTATTGGATGCTTGGTGCAAAGTCTAATCACTACAATGCTTCTGCTGCAGATACTTCTGGCACAGCAGATGAACTCGTGGAAAACAAACAAAACCAAAAACAAACCCCAAAACAAGCCGCAGTGGAGCTGGGCTCCACCAGATAATCAGAGGATACATCTCTCCCCTCATACACTAACCAGTAAAGGACATGCAAGAATAGCAACACAAACTACATTACAGCATAAATAAAACTAGAATGCAAATCAGAAATGGGAGCTGCATCAGATCCTGCATCCCTCCCTGTGCACCAGGATGCTTCCTGCTGTCCCGACACACCAGCACACTATATCATGCTGTCTCTTTCTGATAAAGTCCACATCACAGTGTGAAAAGAGATGGATGCAACAAAGGCACATTTCTAAATGTCCTGGTAAATTGTTATAAGTTAGTACACAGGATTTGCTAAGTAATAATAAACTGAATAGCTTTCAAAAGAAAAAAGCGCTACAACTTATATATCTATGCCTGACATTAAGTACCTGCAGTCAATTCCATCTCTATCATTTCTTTGTTGAGTCGTCTCCAGAAACAAGAAAACAAATTTAAAAGGTTGCAAGCAGAAAGTACCAATACTGCCAACTTCTAAACAAAAAGAAAGGCTATATTTAGCCTTTATTTTAGCATTAGCAACAACAAACGAACGAAAAATAACTGGCTCTACACTGTAGATTCAGAAAACTCATGTTCCTCAGTTTGGAAAACTATGGCATCCCTACATATATTAATTGTAATCTATGTAACACAGCACAGTGTTAATAACCAGCAGTAATTTGTGCTTGCAGCAAACAGGAATTGCAATTGCATAACACTGGAAGCTTTGAAGCATTAAATACCAAAAGCATTCTAAAGGACTGACATGAAATAGTACTTACACGCTTTCTCTCCTCAGCAGAACATTTCAGATAAAGACTGCCCTCAACTGCCATTTCCAGTATACATATCTTGAAATTTGGAGAGAAACAGTAAACCAAAATAGACTAGAATACTTCCCACAAACTTTAGGGATCTTTTAATACCTTTTGATGGGAATGATAGCGTCTTTAGCCTGCCCTCGTCATCCACATATGAAAAGATGACAGAACAGGTATTGCACAGGCTGTGTCCAGGGTTGGTTACTGGTAGGGGCCTTTGAGGCTTGCCTTTGATCACAGAGCCCTGCTATGGGCTCTACAGCAGCTTTCTTTGGGCTAGGATGTACAATTCTATTTGTGCCTCTACACTCAACCCTCTCAGGGGGCCAGTTACAAAGAATACAATGAATAATTAATTTGCATTCAAAATGAGAGAAGATAATAGGATAAAAGCACAGGACATTCAATCACTTTATAAAGGCATTTAATAATGCTTCATTGGGAAGCTAGAATTGCTCAATGCTTGTATATTACATGTCATATTCAAGTAATTGCTGATATTAGCACTGATAAAATGGCTTCAGAGAGGTTAAGTGACTTGGCCAAGACCAAAGAGGAAGCAAGTGTGTGAATTAAGATCACAAATCAGTCAGTTTCATAAGGCTTAGTGCTCCAAGCTTACAACCAGGTGCTTACAGCAGTATTCCATCATTGCCCGTCATTTAGGTTTTATCCCCTTCCTTCCTTTCCTCTCACACCCATAAAGAGTCAAGATAAATATTTTTAATTTCTCTAGTTCATTAAAAAACAAAACCTAAACCTTGGCCCTTATGGTCCAACTCTTCCACAAAATTAAAACCGTCCATTAGGTTCATGCTCAGGACTCTAAATCTTCCCCTGCACACAACAGCATGAGAAAAATAATCACAAAGGCACCTTTCCCCGTATATTTTACTATTTAGCAGTTTCTAGAAGGTGCCCCTCAGAGACAATTTCCCATTAGAAAGGGGATACAGTTTACTCTAAATATAACCATTTTCAAACAAAATATTCAGCAGTGATAAGTAATTTTTGCCTTTCGGTTGTTTTGCATGGCTGTTTCCTCTTTTTTGACTTGTCTATCCTATATTTTCCATCTGTTCAAGCCATGATTTCCAGTCCACTGGAGCAAAAGCAATGGTAAAAGCATTTTGCCAGCAGCCCTTGGCCTCACTTCATGAATACAGTTCCAAGTCTCGCTGTCACTCAAGGTAGGACTTCTAAAAATATGGGACTTTCAAAATAAAAATTAATACCGTTTTCTCATAGAAGAGTTATATTGGGGGGGGTCAGGGGCTTTCCTCTATCAGAGAGGAGCTCAGAGTGCAAGGAGACCAGACAGATGCTGCACAAACTGGCTGATTGGTATTTACAAACTGGGAGCAGAAACCATAAAGACCAATACCCATTACAGTGCCCACAGCCACCAGCACAGCACTTTCTGTCCAAAGGAGCTCTTCCTCTCTTTGTCTCCCCATTCCTGTCTGAGGTCTGTTATCCTTTCCTATGTATTATAACCAATCATTTTACTGATTATTTACACAAATGGGTCATTTCTGCTCCTTTTTGCTCCATCTTAACTTCCAGGACAGAGGACCTTTTGTATGTCTGTTCAAGCCCCTGTATTTACATGTTTTAATAGGATGAAGTTTCTTCCCATCTATCTTGATGCAATCCCTTTAATGCAAACCAAGAGAATTTAGAGTTTATGAAGACTTAAAACTCAATCAGGTCACAGAAGAGGTCTCTGATGGCTTTTACAAAAAGCCAGCTAGAGATTCTTTTCTAAAATCAGAACAGGCAGCATATCTCAAATGAGTCTTTTGTATAGTTGACCATGTTAAAACAGAACCTACATAATGTAATCATAGAATGGTTTGGGTTGGAATGGACCTTTAAAGACCATTTAGCTACGAAAAATAGATATATTAGACTAACATAAGATTGTAAATCCTGAAACAGAGCCTTACTTCAGTTAGATGCTACCTCAATATCCAATCATTTGGAGAGATGTTTACTATAAAAGAGAAGGCCAAGAAAGAGGCTTTAGCATCTTGTCTGACACTGGGTTACAGGAGATGCCAGAGTAAAAAGAATTTTTTAAGCCAAAGCATTTAATAAAGCTCAGGTTTTGTTCTTACCTGGTACTCGCTTTTCCCCCTCACAGAAGATGATGTTTATAAATTAGTAACCACTGAAAGCTGAATTAGCTGTGTACATGTCTTGGAGAGATGAATGCAGAACATGGACACTACAATTCTGACCAAGAAAACAGCCAAACAAACACTCAGACATGCTGTAGCTAGATCAAACACAGACAGGCAACAGTGCTTTAGAAGCAGAGCAAAACAGATACTATAATTACTCTGATATTGCAGCAGATCGCAGTCTAAAAGCCAGTTACTGGTAGGAAAACAGGTCAAGAGAAATCAAAACTCAAGAAAGCGACATAAGTAACAGCAAGCTGTTACAGGAGCTTATATAGTAAAAGGTAACAGTAAACTGATGGTTTTGAAGAAGAAAATGCCACATTTTCCATTTTGAACCAATTTCTGCTATCTATTTTAACCTTTTCTTGTTGTGGTGCGATACCTTAGATCTCAAAATAAAAAGCTAAAATTCAAACACGTTGTTTCCTTTTTGTTCCAGAAAATTAGTTTTAGCAGCAGTCAATTAAAAGTTTGGGTGTTCAGTTTTCATCCCAATTTAAACAAAGCAGGAGTTCTGAAAATGTTATAAACCTACAAGTAATATAATTATCATTGTTATAACTAGCTCTACTTTAACTGATAACAGCTCATAGAAATACAGATGCTTTGAAGTCATATTTCTAAGACACAAGACTTCACAGAGTAAAAACAACGAGCAGTTTTTACCTTAGCTCTCTCCTAGACAGAAAAGGGCTTTAATGCTAATATTTCAACCAATTTTCATGTATAGCAGAAGTTTCCATGCATGTCTGAAGTAATATACATTTAAAGTCATTAGTACAAAGAAAGAAAGAAAGACAGACATCCCTGAATGCTTACTACAAGGAATCACATTGTCTGTCTTGAAATTATCAGTTGGGAAACAACTTAAATCTCAGCCAGATTGACTCAGAAAATGGAAATTTGGTATGTTAAGGAGGGTAGATATTGTACTGGTGTTTGTCCTGACCAGAGAAGGAGGAAATAAGAGTCCTCAATTCAGTACCCAAGTGCTGTGGTTATTCAGTTTATATCTCACACATTTGCAAAGGAAAAATGACCGGATTTGATAGCAAACCACTTCCCACAGGGATCCCCCGCAAATCTCCCTGGAGGAAAGGGGTAGGAGGGAAACAAACCATACCTAGGTGACTTCAGCCAGAGATTTTTGGTCTTAGAGAGAGCTTCCCACCGTAATGCCCCAATGCCTGGAAAACCATGGAGTAAATGAACGAGGCACTTGACGTTACATTCAAAAAACACCCACCACCATCGTTCAAATACATTCAAACACAACCACCATCTATTATTTTTTGTTTCCAGAAATGGCTTTGCTATATCAAATATCCTATATTTGGATAAAAGCAGCACCAGGTTTATAACAAGTTGGGAAGAGATGTTCGAGCATATAAACCCTACTTAGATGCCTAATTCTTGCTCACTTCCTATAAATACCTTTGTGGATTTGAGATGTACTAATCTTAACATGAGTTCAGTGAGAGATTAGGAGAACTGTAAACTCCAGCTCAGGAGACTAAATGTTATCTCCGATTAGCACATAGATAGGTCCCAGCTCTACTATTTCAATTTTTGTAAGTACTCCTCAAAGGACAACCTCAAGAAAAGGCCTTTCTCACTCAGAGATCACATCTCAGACAATTCATAACATATTATACTGAACAACAAGAGAAATACCAAGTCAACCAACTGCAATACCATTTCTGAAGAGCAGCAATTGAAGGAGTGTTACGCAATTTATACATGTGAAATTGACTTCCCATACCAAGAGTAGAAAAACAAAAACTAAGGTACCAAAGAAACACAAAACAGCCTTACCTCAGTGTGAACTGATCTTCTGTTGAATTTTTTGCAACAGACACAAGGAAAGTCAAAATGTCACCTTGCTTGACAGTCTTTGGTGCATACTGGATGGCAATATTATTATCCAATCTCATTTCATTTAAAGAAGGGACAGCATGTGTCTGGTAAAGGAAAACACTCCCAATCCTCTGCAAGGGAGGTCCTGACTCATCAATGTCATTGCGCCCCAGTCGGATCCCATTACTTTTCCTTACATCCTCCTTGGTGCATTCCCCTTTCTCATCTCCTGGTTGTATAGCATAGTAAAGCTCCACAGGGCTCCCTTCAGACTGATCCATGGATTTCTTACGGCCAGCAACAACCGTGGGAGGGTTAAACCAGCTTGGCAGGAGCTCCAGCTCTGCCACACACAGCCCCAGGTCCCCTTTCAGCCTGCAGCTGCCTCTGACTTCCCGCGTCTCTCGGAAGGCAAACACCCGCAGGCAGGGCAGCCGCTCCGTGGTGCTATAGTCATCCCAGTCCCTGCCCACGATGTAGAACAGCACCTGCACTTTGGGCTTGCTCAGGTAAATTTTGTCACTCATGATGAAGGCCTTAAGCTTCCAATTAAAAGAGAACTTGTTAGTAGATCCAAATGGATTTGAAGACAACATTAGGTCCTGGGGCACTACCTGTTCAATGGAAAAAGGTCCATAGCTGGCATTTAACACAGGTGGCCTCTTGGATTTGTAGATCAGGAAGGATTCCACTCTGGACTGCAAGCTAGAATTCCTCATAATATCCTGGTTGGCTTCCTTAAGAAAGAAGGAAACATCCGCATTGTGGATACGATAGGTCACAGGTAAGTAAGTTGGCAGTAAAGAAAATCTCTGTATGCTCTCCAGGATCCCTCGACTCTCAGTCACTGTTGGAAAGAAAGGAGAGTTTAAAAATGAGACCTCCAAGTCATACTGTGATATAACCTCACTGACTTCACTGAGGGGATTGACAGTGCTATGGTTGGTATTAGGGGCAACAAAAAGCATCATCAATCCATGTAGAATTCACCTAGGTAGATGAGGATGTGTCTCATTAGCTTAGAAAACAACTGGTTATGACATGGTCTACATGGCAGCTAGATTAAAAGAAGTAGCTTATATAGGTTTACTCATGCCCAAAGGTCACATCTTCACTTGCAATATGCATTTACTGCTGGAGAGCAAAATTACTCCATCAGCATCTGCAATGTAAGATCACTGCACAAGCACATTTAAAAAGCTGTGACCACTAAGGCAATCTGCACCTGTACAGGAAACCAATGCAATGGTTTTACATCAAATGCTGCACATGGACCACTTAGAGCTCACTTCAACCTTTTTTTTTTAGCACTCTCAAGCAATACATGGCCCTTAAGTGGTTTCCTGCACAAGGCTGAATTTCCCTTTAAGAACAGTTAGCACAATAGCCATTTACACAAAAGCTTCTTTACAACACTCTGGTACTAGAGGATTTCAAAAGGAGCTTTATTTGCATCCAATTTATAGTCCCTTCCATCTCACTTCATCTATGAAAAGAAGGTTTTTCTCCTGTAAATATCAGGATTCATGCCACTGTTGTTGCCTAACCCTACATTGTTCCTTAATACAGCTGCATTATCTGTAGCCTGTGCATCACTGCACACTGAAAGAACATTTTCAATGACACTGAGCCTCTCTTACTGCAAGATAACTATTTTAACTGTGCCATCGAGCAATTACCTGAGGCAGGCTATCATATTAAAGAATAAGCTCTCCATCCTTTCTAGGAACTGTCAGTCCCAAAGAGCATACACATACTCTCAAAAAATACGGATGCAAATACAGAATGACCTTTGGAACACCTGACTTTCATGTTTATGTCTTCACAACCTAGTTGTGAAATAAAGATCTTTTTTTCCATAGCAAATTCAAATCCTTGCCCTCATTCAGAAGAGTGACAAAGGGTTACCACAGATGGCATTCAGAGGCAACCCAGTTTCCAAGCTCTACTTCACAAATGCTTTACTAGTCCATATTTTTTGTTTGACATCTGACCTAAATATTTATTTGTTCAGTAACTACTGCAGGGGCCTAAACTGATGTCAGTTACTCCCAACCACCAACCTTCAGTTTATGTACTGTAATTCACTGCAAATCCTAGAACAGGATGGAAGAGGCTTGTTATCTTCAAACCCTATGGGAAGGTATTGTTAGTTGCTAAAACTCTCCAAGTTCAGACCACAAGTGTTCCCTGAAAATGATCTGGTAAATACCTCTCACAGCAAAGACCACCTTACCTCCCTATGGGCTGTAGAACTCAAATGGGGAATTCATTTTTGCCACAAAGGAAGTCTCACTGATGATACCCATAACTGACACATCAGGCAGGGCACCCCCACAACAAAGCAGTTAGTGCAGGGAATCTCACTCTGCCATAGACTTTTGGACACAATGATCTTTTTTCTTTTTCCAACCTAGTTGATTTTAGGATTCCTGTGATCCTGATCTATATCCATTTCCCCTCACCCTTTGTGTAGACTGCAAATGTGACAGACTTACCTTACTACTTATGTAAGAGCATCACCTACAACAGCAAGGCTGTGATCTCAGCTAAGGTCTCCAGGCACTAACACAATGCAAAAAATAAACTAGAAAACTGAAGCAAAGAACTTTCTATATGGAAAAGCAAAACCAGGCAGCTATCAAAACCAAAATAAAAACCCACAGAAACAAACCAATACCAAACCCTAGATAAGAATGGGCATCACTCAGCTGTAAGACAGAGGGAACAAATCTCAGCATGAAAGAGGTCAGGAAGAAATGACTGCAGAGAAGAGTTTCACAGTTATGCAAATCTTTCAATCTTGAAAACCTGAAATGCCTCACCCAATAAGTAATTAAAATGAAAAACCTTACTTTTAAAAGTTTAATTAATGTCAACTCCAAAACCCCACCTGGAATTAGAAATAAAATGCATCTAAAGAATCAGGAAAATGGCCTCAGCACACATCCTCGTGTGAGACTGCAAACTGCAACAGCAATAAAAGGCTGAAATCCTACGATCCCTGGAGGTGGAAAATTCAGGTTGGATCTTGTTTGAATATAGAGGAAGTTCCATCCAAGGCTTTCTGCTTGTTTTCAGTCAAGAGTAAACTGCAGAGATTCTTTGCATACAAGAACACCCTTTATTTTAGTCATGGTCTTCTCAGCATTCAGCTCCCACACTTTCCCCAGATACTAACTGAGAGCAGATGAAGTTTTTAAAGACCTTTTTTGAGATAATCCCCCAACAAAGATTTCTAACAACTCTAAATGGCTTTGCTAGTACTTAGAGTTGCAGGGATGCATCTCTTATATCCAGCCCTAAGGCAAAATCTGTTCTGTTGTTGTACTCCTCAGATCCCCCAGCCCACAACATCCTTCCTCCATCTAATGTCCCATTTAGAAATTCCACACTCATTTTGTACTCCTCCCAACAGCCTAGCAAAGCACCATTAAACATAGTGAGGCATCAAGGAGACAACTTACAGAGAGGCGAAAAAAGCTCAGGGTATTCAATTTTTTATTTCCCTCATTTTGATTGCAGCTCCCTCCCTTGTGTTCCACAGGGAGAAGTACATTATTTTTATATTAAAGCTAACAGTGTTTCGCCTCATAATTTTTTAATCATTTATTTTAGTGCTTAATTATCTAAGGGATTAAATATCTTCCTTATGTATTCTCCATCTCCACAGGACAATGTTCCTCAGAGTTTGTAAATCAATGACTCTTTGGAACAGCAGAACACCACAAATGGAAACACACAGGCAAACTGCCTATTACAAAAAGGAAACCATCTCACCAGCCAGAGCAGGGCCCACTGGGTTTTAGATTTTGGAGCAATAGCAAACTGGTCTGCTGGCTATTGCACTTCCCACTACCATCAAGCTGTGGATGTGCACGGAATATGAATTGGCTTTTGTTGGAAGCAGACAGCAGCTTTCCAAACAGCCAAAGGCCAAAAATTCAACCAATTTTACACTTTTATCTGGGGAGAGTTATAATCAGCACAAACAGGAAAAAAAAGAAAACCCTCAAAACCTACACTGAGCTCTGCAGTACCATCTGGATTTTGACCGTGAAAGTTTATTAAAGATTCTGAAGATAGGAAATTAAAAACAAAAACAACTATCAGCGGTCTGAATTGCAACCATGACTACTTGGGTAAAAATAATGCCTTTTTTTTTCTTTTTACAACGGCAGATTAGCGTAAGATTAGAATTCCTGTGAGTTGTTGGGTAAGGCCCAGCATGAAAGTGGAGTTTTAAAGATTTCAGTCATATCATCTACCCTAAATACTGTATCAGATCTGTACCATCATAATACAGGTATAACCCACTTGAATAAACAAGACAAGAACCACACAATGTCTCAGCTTAAATGTGTCAAACAAAATAAAAGATGGGTGACCGAAGTGCTGTTAGAGAAAAAACATTAAGAAAAAAAATACAGAGTTAAACTCAGGAACTGCAATTTATCTTTACTGTACCACTATATCTGAAGGTTTGTGTACATGGGGAGCTCGGCAGCAGAATAACCAAGTGCAAGAGTGCAGAACATTAACTCGCCTGACTAGTTCCATGTGTGGATGTATGGCACAGAGCACACCATATTCTGGGTTGATAGAAAAAGGTGTGCTATCAGACTGAAACAGACTTTGAGTTTCATCAGTTCACATAAGGATAGATTCCTAAAAACCACAGAGATTCACTCAACTTTGAATTGATTAGTTGTGGCAAGATGTAACATCAGTTTATCTTAAGCCAAGACACTGCAGAGGAAAAAGCAGCTTCTTGCAGAGGACCGCACCCAGCAAGATCTCACAGTGCTATAGAATCTTGAGGGGCAGACCCTCAACTGGAATAAGCTGCTTCACTACAAGGTCTGGTGAAGACAATCTACTGCAACTGCAGGGTGGTGGTATGGCATTCCGGATTCAGGAGATGCGCCCCAACAGCTTGAAACAAACCAATAAAATCTAATTTTGATGCTGCACTTATGCCAGGAGCTATTATTTCTCAATCCCTTACAACAGCATCTGTGTTTGACCTCTCCTGCTGTGAACAGTTTGTTGAGGATTTCAATCAGTGGCCACCTGGGAAGAGATGATGTAGTAGGGCGGTTTTCCCTCCTCTCTCCTTAGTAAATCTTCCCCTGACTGACACTGTTTTAAAAATACTTGTCATTGATGGAAGAAGCAAACTCTTTGCAGGTCAGTGAATATGAAAAAAAAAAAAAACCAAGAAAAAAGCAGCGTGATCAGTCTCCTCCCTCACAACCAAAGCTTGTGCGTATGATACACCCCTGAACACAGCATTGAAAACCTGCTGCATTTACCTTCCAAAAGGTCATACTGCTTTCTTCATTAGGCTATTAATTTCATGCTGCAGTCTGGCTAAAAATCTTCAATCTTTATTTCTTTAATATCATGTAACAGCAGCTCTCAGTCAGTGACAAACACACTATTCATAGCTCAGTTTTATTGCAAAGTTATTGACCATTGCCTCAGAAAATTGAAGAAATCTCCCAGACCACTAACTCTGTTCTATATTGCTACATCCTTGGGACTTCATTGCCCAAACAGTTACTTTATTGTTAAAGCTGTTCAATCACCAATCATCCAGCATTCATGAGAAATAAAACACTCTTCCAATCAATTATATAATGCTACTAGGAAAAAAAGCCTTTTTCTTGTAGGTTGAGGGGAACAACTCCTTAGGAAAACTGCCTTACCAGCTGCAAGCTCAGATGGGCAATGCAACAGATGAAGCTTGTTACTGTACTTTGAGGACTGAGATAAGTGCTTCTTTTCAGTCTGACCAGAAATTTTATTTAGTTTCAGCTGTTCTTGAATCTTCTGAACACTTTTCCTCTCCTAAGTTTGTTGGGAATTCAAACTGGTTTTTAGCCAAGCTTTAGGAAAACAACCCCAACCAAATATCAGTCTGGTAATGTGATCTATTTCCAGAGCTGCAATCCAATGCCACAGGGATACATATTACAATAAAACTTTTTGTCTTAAAAGGATGCTGGGAAGGGACTCTAGTGACAGAACAAGGCGCAATGGGTTTAAACTTAAACAGGGGAAGTTTAAGTTCAATATAAGGAAGAAGTTCTTTACTGTGAGGGTGATGAGGCACTGGAATGGGTTGCCAAAGGAAGTTGCGAATGCTCCATCCCTGTCAGTGTTCAAGGCCAGGTTGGATAGAGTCTTGGGTGACATAGTTTAGTGTGAGGTGTCCCTGCCCATGGCAGGGGGGTTGGAACTAGATGATCTTAAGGTTCTTTCCAACCCTATCTATTCTGTGTTTCTAAGACATTCTGGTCTCAACCTGGTTAGGTAGCTGAATTCACCAGTGACCCTGTTTAAAAAAAGGCTATAATCATAGTGAATACCATCCCATCCCCAGGCATATCTCAGTCAGTTTGTGACAGAGGGATGATCTACCCTGCCAGGATGTATCACTTACTATGGCCCCATTTCTTACAAGTAATTATTTCCTTATGAAGACATTACGATATGTAAAAATGTTCAGTGATCACATTCTCTACACAGCTGTGTAACAAGACTGAAATACCGATTGATGTGATATTATCACTATTCACACTGGAGCATTGATTTCCCATCATTCTTCTCCTGCTTGCTTGGAAGAGGATTATCAGCGTCTATCTTCCATACCAGCGGAAATAAAAGATTCCACCCTATCTGGCAGCAGGAATCCTAATCTTTCGTCCTAGTGGTGTCACACCATTAGAAAACGGTTTTCCAAATGAAACTCACGCTTTGGTAACAAACACCATCATTCTAAAGGACAAGTACCAACAGAACAGCGATAAGGCTAAATCAAAGTGTCACAAATAGGAAAACAAAAATAGAACTCTGGAACCCAAGAGTCACACATTTATCTGTAGCAAACTAAAAATGCCTTCAAAGCCAAAAGTCACGAATTTCTTTTTAAGTCCTTTCCCTCTCAGCATTTCAGGACTGCTCTGCCTGCTTCATTTGATAATGCCCTCTGGAACTGTTCCATCTTTGTAGGAAATTATCATTCCTCCAGAATAATGCTGTCCCCAACCAGCCAACATCCCGCCTTCCACCAAGTTATTACAACTCTTGTTCCAGTTCTGCATGCCTGTGTGCAGCTTGTTACAAAGCAAGGGAAAGACTCCTTGAACATCAAGGCCATATCGCAACAGAATTTCAAAGAAGTTGCAGTTCTGTTGGAGAGTGCAATGTACGTTGACAGTGAAGTAGATATGAATAAAGCAAATTAAACTTTGCAGAGATACAGACAAATCCTTTGGATCATCATTTCTAAGAGGAATACACACTTGCAAACCATTCTATGAAAATTATCAAGAATTGCTACTACAGTCAGAAACGGGAAGAATTTTTAAGTGTTGGGTCCTGCAAAGAAGGAAGTACTTTGATAGAATGTGCTTAAACTCCATGCAAATGTTCAGTGCAGAAAGACAAAATAGTTAATGCTTTGCTGAAACAGAGGCTGGAAGCCTTTGCAAGAGGCAATATTAAAGCCTGTCCATCAACACACATCTTAGCCTCTCTTTCTTCAATCATGCTACGTTGCTCCTCTTGAGCAATCTTTTAATCCATCTTGCAATTTCTCCGTTAACTCCACAATGAAGTTTCCATGACCCGAGTAGGAAAGGAAGAAAACCTCATTAAATACAGTACAAAATTCATCCCAGAAGGGTCTCCAAATACAATGCTGGATCAGAAAACAAGAAACACATCTGCAGAGCAATTCTCAGTTAAGAAGTATGCTCCCTCTTCAGGGGTGAACCACTTGGACTAACTCAAAGAATTGTCACACAAGGGTTTCAAGGACTCACACTTCTGATTTTACCTACAGTAGGGCAGCAAATCTGGACAAAAGACTTTGTACCCACTATCATCATATCCCACAGCAGGTACACACTGATCAGCGTACGACTGGACTATTCGCCTGCTGTGACCAGTACAGGGGTATTTATGCTGTCAATCAGATGTTACTAGACCACAGTGACTTTATCATATGGTCACTTCACACAAGATCTTTCACACAGGAACAAAATGTTTAATTTTACAGAAAAATTTAGAACTTGCAAACATTCAGAAAATGGTCTTCTAGAAAGGGAGCTCTTGTTCCACCAAAGCAACTGGCACCACAGAAACATGTTCTCAGTCTTAACATGAGCCACTATCAGAACCTTCAAAAGCAGGGTAATAAACTAAACCCAAAATGAATCTATCCATTCCACAAGCCTGCCTGTCAGCAGCCCCTTGTGATCTACCATAAATGGTAAGTCTGAAAGTTGAATCATGACATCAAAAGACTTCCACATCTGCAGTGAGAACAGGCATCTGATCTTGGCATGCTTAATCTTATAGGCATGACTTCAAGGATCATTGTAGGTCATATATTCATCCAGCACTTTTCATACTTTAACTGTTATTTGACTTGATGGGTTTGTAAGTGCTCATCCCCGATACACGCTTCTGGATGCAGACTGTACTCCCAGTTGCTGTATCAATCCAGTTGATGAATGGGCCTGATTATCGGTCAGATAAGGTCCTTTTCACAGCAGCGCTATAGCCTGATGACACAATATTTTCTATGAATATCCCATTTACTGAAGTTTAAAGAAACTTTTATAAATTAATCATTGATGTCAGAACAGACTACACCTCATCAGTGGAGAGAGATGAACAATCCTGAAGTTATTTTATTATTCATATTGACAGACAGATAAAGAAATAATTAAAATAAAAGGGCTGCAGAGGAACACGTACACCTTTACAGTACCAAGTGATACAGAAATGATCAGAGAAAGAGCATATAACAAAGGCAAGTTCCCACCTGAAAAGGAAGTAATAATTACAGAGAAAATTATTAAGATAAAAGGCATTGTTTCACACAAGATCTGATGTCAGCCTGAACATGAAAGAGCAAAGCAGTGATGGGCACCACAGAGTCAAGAAAGCAGGAAAAAAAAACCCCCAACCCACAGTTACATTAACTAGTGGGGAACAGGGAAGGAGTAGGAAGGTTCTTCTGACACTCCAGATGCAAAGCACCAATAATCACACAGGGGGCTGCCCCCAAACCATCAGCTGCGTGTGATGCAAGAAGTAAAAGGTACTAGACATGGTAAGATGCATCACTCCATCGAGTGTGCCATTGCTTACAGCAGTGAGCTTTTGT
Organism: Ara ararauna; assembly: GCA_028858755.1. Classification (NCBI taxonomy): domain Eukaryota; kingdom Metazoa; phylum Chordata; class Aves; order Psittaciformes; family Psittacidae; genus Ara; species Ara ararauna. The sequence goes on along the minus strand of CM054387.1, from coordinate 10,442,496 downwards.
CTCTAACTCACTGGGCCATCTTGACACACTCCATCTCTTTGCTTTTTCTGGAGTTTTGATGCATTTATTTAATGAACCATTAAAAGACAGAATAGTACTAGGCCAGGTGCTGTCCACTATGGCTCAAGGAACCCCTATGGTCAAAGGGCTAAGAGCCAAGAGCTTCCGTTTCTAACATACTGAAAGATTTCTCAGACTTTCGATGGCAATAGTTTGCATCCTCCCTCCCCTCCTATGCCTCTAATTGCGGAGAAAGAAAGGAATTATGATTTCAAATATTTAAAGAACAAAACCCACAAACTTAGAAAGCTGAAATTCTTGCCAAGAGCATCTTAACTTAAATACCATTTCTGGTGAAATTATGCTCAGGAACCAACAAAAGGAAAGTAAAGTGGGGTAGTGGGTGAGTGCAGAGCGTGCCAGTAGCCTGACATCAATTGTCAAATTCCTCACAAGAGGCACAGAAATACAGGACTGTGCAGTACAGAATAGCCTTATACTGCTTAAATATACAATCAGAAAGTCGACCAGATTCTGCCTCACATATTTGCCTAATCCCCCCTTCATTTTCTGCAAGGATACCCAGCCATTATCTATGGGAGGAAAAAATTTCTAAGCATTAAATTAACACCTGACTCAGCAGAAGTAATAGGCCAGTTTCTGCCGCCAGTCTTTCATGAGACAAGTCATGTCTATAGATGCTAATCCAATACCAGTGGAATGTGAACTGCAGCACAAAAGTGTTTGTGGCTGCTGGCTGATCATTTTCCTCCTCCAGAGTAAGTTCCTTTAAAATGAATTTTAAAATCTGTAAATCCATTTTGTGCCTCTACATCTTGCTGCAGTCTCTATCCTTAACACTGAATTTGTATGGCCAACAATCACAGTATTGATCGTCTATTGCTACATTCACTAATAAGAGAAAGATTTATTTTTTATAAGTCTTATTTAAAGAACACCACAGTGAAGGTACATGCAGTATATTTCTGGGAATGTCAATAAAGCAAGTAGTATTTCACTAAACACATACCCATTTTGGATTCTTAAAAGAAAGTGCAACTTACAAATATTTAAGTGTGTTCTCAGAAAGAAGTAAAGATATTAATCCCTGCCCATGGCAGGGGGGTTGGAACTAAATGATCCCCATAACAACTTTTTTCCCTATGCAGGCAAACTCCGAGGGATGTGAACTCCTGAACTTACCCAGCATTCATTCAACTAAATCTAGAGAAAGTTCTTAGATTATACAGATCTCCAAAGTCATTCAGAAACTGATTACACCTTTTCAGATCACCTTCTTTCTCTTCCTTCTCATACCGATTTAAAAGTGGTTTATAGATAAGCTGATACTGATAGAGATGTGACAGTGTTTGACACTCTGTAAACACCTAAAAATAGAAAGATAAACAAGACCTTTTTTTTTCCTTTTTGTGCCTGACAGTTTCCAGTGTTTTTTCTTTGGCACTTCTTTGGGAGTTAATTCTGTCAATTTTGAGCCAGTTGCACATCTCCTTGCAGATTCTAAAGGTCATATTAATGTCTGCCTCAACTAAATACATTGTTTTCTTGAAGTCTGACTAGAAATTGGAATGTTATACCTGGGTGTCACAGTCAGAATCCCCTGAGGAGGATGCCATGACATGTGGAGCCAAAAACTCGGGCTATTTAATTGCAGTAAAGTTTCTCCTGAAAATGTGGAGGATATTTGAAATTCAGCAGCAATAAAGACAGCAGGGGAGCTGTACAAGAAGCACTGAGAGCTCAACATTATTTTCCCCTACCCTGCAATTATCCTGGATACTTAAAAATCCCTGCTACTTGGACATGAATAGTTTTGCATTCTAGTCCCACTGAGAAGCTTTGAACAAAAGATTTCAGAAGCACTGGTGAAAAACTTACAATAGAAACCTCAGAAACAATAATCCTACATTTAAATCAAATTACAGATATACTTTCTGCCAAACAGGTCTTCCACTTACAAAGAGTACAAACTGAAGCCCCTGTCACAGCAAGCACTCGGAGGCTGGTTCTCTGAGCATACAAAAACGATTGTCCTCATAAGTGTCTCGATGCACACTTGCACATGTGAATCCATACGCACATTTGAAATAGTTTTAGTGTGCATGTTTGTGTGTAGTTAAGAGCAAATCCTACTGCAAGCAAACCTATTAAGTTGTATATATTAAGTCTGCAGCAAGTGGATTCTACAACTGTATAATTGACAGATGTTTCACATCATTGCTTGTAAATAACAGATTAAAAGAAGAGGTTCTCTAATTGAATGTCTACAGAATAAAGAGCAGTATCTACTAGGTAGAGCAAGACAGATGGCAGGATTTGTCTGCAAGCAGAAAACCAGCAGAAAGGCATTACCCAATTTAAGTTGCATTTGGAACATCCACTGGCCACTACATTTTATTCAGTGGGACTAATTTATAGACTGAAAAACTGATTTTTCAGCTGCCCCGCTAAACTAGTCAAAACCCAAACCCAATCCCCTCAGGTCAATCTGAAGGGAGATTTTTTTTTTTGACATTGCATCACTACAAAAGGAAGAAAACAAAGGCAAAAAACCCCAAAACAAAAAACCCACACAAACCCCACACCATAATAAAACCTTCAGAATGGTTTTAAAATTTCAAAAGAAAATGAAAGCTTCCAGCCTTTCTTCTCAAACTCCATCTTCCTTTTTGAATATTACTTTCACAGGAAAGCTATTCTGTGTCTGCATGTTAATCCACAGCCTTTCTGTTCAATTGGCATGTACAAGAGGTACTGGAATATTTTTTCTTCTAGTACATTCATAATAAAGGCAGATCATTTAAAACTTGACATTAGCCATGCTAATGTCAATCCCTAATGTCATCCCTAAGGAAGCACTCTTAAGCATACAAGCTACCTCTCATTGGCGTATTTAGATAATAATCTAATCAGTGGATAAATGGAATAAATAGCAGAGCAAATATTTCTATGCTTAGTTACCGAGATCCACAAATCACTGCCAGCTGCTGTTATTACATAACAAAGATAAGGATTAAACCTGTATTTGGAAGACAACAAATACATAATTAAGTCCAAACAGAAAGTTACTGATTACTTAATCTAATTTACGTTACTATTTCTAAGCTTCTTTACATATATATGCTATGCATTCAATAAATACTTAAGACCCCTTTCCTGATCCCTGAAAAATGGTTTGAGTCGATCAAACAAATCACAGAAGGTATAGACATTTACTGCCTGGCATTTTAGGAAATATCCAGGAAAAATCAACCAAGACAAAACACTGAAAGTGAAGGAAAGCAAAAGCATTAAAATGACACATTTGAAGTGCTCTCCCAAACTGCATACAGTTCATAGAGGTGCTACATATAAAATTAAAGACTTGAGGGCATTAAATTGTATCAATAGCAAGTAGCATTATTTGCACCATATTAGAAAAACTTCTAATCTTAAGTAATTTTAATACCTTACTATACTACCTGAAGAAGACAGATCAGATTCACTGGTAGTACCTTGGGAGGAGATACCTGTAATAGGTGAAGAATCTCATATAGTGTACAGAAATAAGAGAAATGCTCCCAATAAAAAGTTCATCAGATAAAGTGCACTCCATACCCCACGTGAATTAGCAGTGCAAGCAGTTTGTGTGCTAAAAAAGCAAGTATCTGGTCCTTCCACGTTGTTATGTCTCTGCTGCATGTGCATGCCAGTCCTTCCTCAGCACAGAGCAACTAAATTCTGCCTACTTGTTAATGCAACACCAGCTGAAAAATAAATACTTTATACTTCAAGCATCTCAGCATTTTTATTGTTTTCTGCCTGTTGCTTCCCTAAAATCCACAATTACCTTATATTGTGACCATATCAGGACCCACAGGCTAATTCTGAAGAGTAGAACATGCAAGGAAACACATCATCATGGCCATCAGCAGCACTCTCCTCTGAGCATGGAGCAGCCCAGTATTTCAAAGATGGTGTGAAACAAAACCCTTCTCTCTCATGTTAGCTGAAGATTTCAGATTGGTTTTGCTGCACAGTACCTGTGGTTTTGTTCTGGGAGGAGGCGGTTTCCTTTGTGGTTGTTGTTGCTTTTCATTTGTTACTTTTTTAAAGTAGTGAACCTGTCAGGATGTTCCAAATTATTTACATTCAAGAGAACGCACAGCCATCATATGCACTTACTGTCAGCTCTACTTTCTGAGAAGAGGACTCTTCTCATTTCCCCAACAGAGTACAACGTGATCCCTGCATAGGAATATGCGTAATTCCAGAGGCTGAATAACTGAAGGCAGCAGCAGATCACCTTCCTTCATAAACACAAAACTAGACAACTCCCACCCTTGTTCATGCAGAAACATCCCTTAGGGCTTATGCCCTCTGGTTTCTTTAAAGGTCACAGTCTGACATTTCAACACTGTTAGAAGCCATATAGGAAGTCTTCCTTCTTATATGTATGTCCCTACTTAAGCATTATTCCCTGGTAGTCACAAGGGCCAAGGCAGCAAACTACTTCTTTGTAAGAAGACTTGATCTGGTAACTACGGTTGGAGACTGATTAAAAATAAGTCAAGGCAGCTCAGCCGAAATAATGCTAGACAGAGAGAGATTAGCCATAAACCCAACAATCCACAGGAAACATGAAACTAAAATAGAAGATTCACCTTTCTTTCCCCTACCTAAATTGAAAAACAAAACCAAAGATGAACTCAATCTCATTCATAGGCCAGAACAGCTCAGCTCTTTTCTATCACAGCAAGTTGCATATTACCAGTTATGACTAATACTTCAATTTAAACAGGTAGAATTCTCTTCTCTCCACTAAACCGTGACCAAAAAATACACCCCACCGCCTCCAGAAAACAACTTACTTTCTTTACAAACCAGGATTTGAAGCTTTTACGTTACACCTTGTCCTTCCAAAGCCACTGTAAGTGGTTACTGAAGTCAACAGACAGCATGAACTGCCCTTTAAGAGAAGAGGGGCACTGAGGGGAGGAACGCTATTTAATTAGAACCCACATCAGGGGATGGTTTGGCTAATTGCATAACTTAGCAAAACCCCAAGGCTGCTCCAGGTTAAATTAGTTTGTGAAAGCTTTCTACAAGCTTTTATGCTCTTACAGTACTCAGAATGTTATGTGCTCCAGTAATGCCTTCCCTGACATCGCCACCTGCCCAAAGTTATTAGTCAGAAAATCTCCTATGAGATACTTCTTCAGAAGGGTCTCCCTCCTCGCTGGAACAGGTAGCACTGAGCGGCCACTGCAACCGGAAAGTCAGGGAGCCACCTTCCCAAATCCTTCTGAAAGCATTCTGACAGGGAATGGCTGCAGTTGGGGGGGTTTATTGCTTTCTATTTTTTTTATTGTAGGAAAAACGGCAGAAAGGTTGTTCTTGGAAAATTTCTGCAGCTGTAATTAGGGAGTCTATCAAACATGTTGCCAATTAGCTTAATTGGTGTGCAGGCTGAGTGAGACCTGTGGAGGAAAGGTTTCTCATTACTTAAGGGGGATGGGAAGGAAAGAAGTAAAGACCAACAATTTTCATAAGCTTGCTAAGAGGAAGAGGAGCAGAGGAAGTTTTTGGCTGCTGCTCATGATGAAGTAACAGTTCTCCCAGCATTTGAAGAGAATAAGCTCTCTGAAGAATGGTTTCAGCTGCACCTTGCTACATCCCACACAAAGTGCTGGAATAATGATGATTTCCAGCTGTTTCTACTGGATTCCATCATAAGAGCTAAAGCTCTGATATGGATTGTAAAGATATTCAGCTTTACCAGGACAGATATAAGAGCTGTAATCTTAGGCACTGTGTACCTTCCAGTACCAGCAATAGATCACAGGTGTTCTAATACTGCCCAGTGCCTATTAGTTCTGGAGTGACAGACAATGAAAAGGCTACAGTGAAATAGTGAAGAAGTATTTATGTTGCTTTTAAAATAAATTTCATAAGGTTCACCAATAAGGCAAATGTCCAATATGTTGATCTCTTTGGTGAGCACTGTAGATTTGCTAGGTATCACCTCCTGGAGCGTGTACATACATGTTTACACACAAACACTCCCATCATAAATGGGCTAAGTAATACAAAGCATTAAATCACTATTCAAACTATAATTTTGCATAGGAGTAGAAATCCAAACCTGTTCCTATTATTCTGTCTTATCTACATGAATAGCAGATTGGATGTATATACATAAAGTGTATAAAGTACTGAAAGTAAAGCAAAGCACAGTTATATAGCTTTTGAAGCTACATGCCCTGCCTGTGACTTTAGTGACAAGAGACTTCAGTGCCACGTTGCTTGGTTGTGGTTAAATTTATTCCAAAGAAGCCAACAGTGAACCAACTAGCTCAGTAAGACTTAGTTGGCACAAGACCAAACTCAGACAAGTAGAGCATTAGAGCTGACAGTACCCCATGATCATACTCAGAGTCTATTTCTCCACATCTTTAACTATTTTTAATTTATGCCCTGATTTAAGTGCAGCTTCCAGCAATGGAATTTTTCTGGGATTGCCCACACGTTTGATCTTTTCATATCAAGAGAATATCTGAAATTTCATCTCAAACCAAATCTACACTTTTTTATCTTCAACCTACAATTATGTCCAAACACAGCCAAGATCCAGAATCAAACAGCTCCTCTTTACCTCAACCTTAACTAGTATGGCCTCTTAGCATTAGTATTCTGCATTCATAAGAAATCAGTAAACTAAAAGAAAACAATGTCTGAAGACAAAGAATCTAACCAAAGCTACAAACCATAGGGGTTTTGTCTCATGGCTAGTGTCTCCTGACCAAAATACAGCTCAATTCACATCACTGCTTCAAGTACTTAATGATTTTCAGTCTTTTATAGTGCAGATCAATTAGCTCATCATGATACTGTGGTGAGATTAAGTTTAAGTAAAGTTGCTCCCCTGTGTTCATTAGCCTATATGAAGGTTTAGCCTCTGACCAATTTCCAGTGTGCAGGTTTTAGCAGCATACATTACTGATCAGAGACAGAGAGTAACCTTTAAGAAAAATGCTTCCTTCATGACAATATTTCTCAAATCTGTTCAGGTATCAGATTTTCATGCCAATAACAAAGCCAAGCAATATTTTTATAAATAAACTTAAAGGAAAATACAATAAAAATGAAGCTATGTATTCCTGTACCCCAGTGAAAACTTTATACTAATGGAAAAAACAAATGCACAGCAAGTTTCTATTCACAGCCCTCATATCTAAAGGTCACATATATCTTACTCAAAAATACACTACAGTGCTTACCGAATACAGACATGGAAATGAGCCTATCAAGAGCAGAACAGCACTTACTAATGCACAGCACACATTTCTGTGCGTAAGTAAAACTGAAATGAAAAGAACTAAAGGCAAATGTACCACAATTAGGTGAAAGAATAATAAATATCCTCCTTATATTATTTTAATACCCCTCTGAAAACTTTATATCGCTCAATTCTGCAAGAAATTTCAGAGGGGCTGTTGGGATTTTGACCTTTCTTGGCAGTGCTGCCTTCCTGATGAAGGTGTGAGCATTAACCGGTAACTACTCCCATTCATACAAATAATGTTCATTTTAAAGTTTCAGCTGCAGTGTAACACCTAATCTGAATTGCTGTCTAAAAAGAGTGGATTCAGCACATCTTATTTATGTGCTTATCTAAATAGGAGGAAGCCACACAATATAATTTAATGTATAGAGCAGTTTGCTAATAGGGAAACTATGCACTGAGTAGCTTTTACTCAAGGTTTCTGTAGCTTGAAACACTTAATACAGCAGAATTTAATTTTCTGGGGCACAGTTTCTCACTGACACAGGTGCCCTTAAAGGAGAATTTACAGTGTCCATTATCTTCTCAAGTAGGAAGCACAAGAAATGACCAAGCAAGGAAAGACATTATAAAAGACTCCACTTAATCTGAGATTTGTGGGAGTAGGGCTCCAGTTTAAACACCAAAAGCTAAGTTCAAAGTCCTACTGAAACAAGACCTGCAGGTGATACCGTGTAACTTCAGGAGCTGCCCTGCCCATTTAGACAAATCATGACTGGAATTTCTACACAGTTATTACACAGCACCATTTATCTTGCTTAGTGTCTCTGAGTAATGAAGAGGACACAGACATTGACAGTCTACAGAAGATTCATTACCTGGGCCACTGAGGAGGGGAGTAAAGAACAAACACAACGCTTTTCATCTCACTTTGACAGAATGGCAGAGGAAGAAGTAAAACATGGTCAATAAACTCCTGGGAATACCTGTCAGTTTGCTAAGAAGTATGCACACTTTTTGCCTTAGGCTGGAAAAGCAGCTCTTAATTGGAATCAGATTGTGACCACCACACTCACAAAGTTCCTGCTCTGTGAGCAGTTCAACAGATCTCAGCCAGGCCACCTGAGAAGTAAGGTACCAGTCTATTCTGATTTCCTCACAGTTCCGTGGTATTTTCCTCTCTTTTGGGCGCTAAGGACCTTTCAGCTTTGCACCAGGGGATGAAGTGTGCCAGACTGTTCTCTAGCCTACCATGGGCAACCAATGTAAAATTCCCCATGTCAAGCTCAGCAATGAGTTTGACCTACAGAATAGAAGCATGAATCAAAGCTCTCGTTCTCAGGAGGCCTTCAGTTACCACTGGGGAAGTGTCTGCTTACAAACAGTTCAAAGCTGTAACTTTCAATCTGTTATTTTAGGATAGAAAGACCCATCAAGATGCAAACAGTACAGCAAATCAAGACAAAATCTCTGTGTAATGGAAGTACACGTGAGTTGTGACTTCATCACGTTGAGACACCACATAATCCACAAAGACAGTAGGAACATATCTTTACAGTAGGAATCACTGCCAAGATGCAGGATTATTTCTATCGAAGTTGACTTCCTGTTGTTTGCCTGCTTGACTTCCTTCCCCAGTCCATGCAGATCTCCAAAACTGCACAGATGTACAGCTACTACTAAAACCAGTTCACTGGGCAGGTTCAACAGGAGCTCAGCCTGAACTGGCTGATAGAACCAGATAGTGGGAGGTCCTGCTGAGGTACAGAAAAGAGCTGGTAATTTAAGGATACTTAAAGGTACAACTTGGAGGTCCCAACAGAAATGTCCCAGGAAACAACAGGATGAGGAAAAAGCTTAAACCGAGGTTTCCTCTGTCCCTGGTTTAAGTTAATAAGAAAGGGACACCACAATGAAAGGCAATTTAGGATAAGACATAGCGTATATAAACTGCATTAATTTACACATAATTGCAGTATACAAAACATTTACAAGCACAAATACTCACTGAAGTAAGAAAAAACACCAGTTCTAGACAGGAATAGGTAAATCCTGCTGACCTAGTTTCTAAACCTCGTTCATGGAATCTACCCTTACAGAAGTAGATTCAGTGTTGAAAATTACCAGCTGCAGTTTGCTTTAACAACCCACTAAGTAAAGAAGCTCCTGAATGCTGGTAAATGCCAGCCTGCGTGGGGAAACTCACTCTGCTTGAAACAGGACAAATTACTCTGTTAGCTGTGTAGAGCTCTTAGGAAGTTTGAGTCCCTGTCACAGATTCCGCTCTTGCCAGCACTCTCGTGGAAACCAAGGCTAATTAACAAAGAAAGCAAGAGCAGGATCATATTTAAAGGTGTACAGGTAGATAAATATACTTTCTACATGCTGGAAAAATTCGAAAGATGAAAAGGATAAAACCTACCACAAGCCAGCATGCAGTGGCAATCTGTCAAAGGTGCTCTGACTTCATTATCACCTCCAAAGTACAGTTCTCTCATTGTGCTTCAGCCATGAATGTAGCACAGGGAGATTTCAAAGCAGGCTACATAAAACATTTTCTCGGCAAAGATCCATGGCTTTATGCTCTGAACCATCTTTTATGTTATGTTTGGTTTCACTGCTCCATTCTGATTTTAACAATACTGCAGATAATAAATGAGTATGTTTCACAACTTGGTAAGATAACCAAAATGCCAGTTTCTACCTAATGAGCCTTATAATTGAGTTGTAATGAATTTTATGTGGTGCAGCGTAACTTAAATGGTGCAAGAGGCACTGGAAAGGTATTTAGGAGGGAACAGTTCTAACGCCTCCATTTTCAAAAGAAGAGATAAAAATAATCACTAGTTTACTCACACATCTGTTATTCCTGACAGCATTCAATTTAAGACCATGAGATTACTCATGTGAGCAAATCTGTCACAGAAATAAGGCTGCAGAAATAAGCCCCAAGAGGTAAAGTTGACAGTATTTAGAAAGCTCTTCTTCGTGCAGTATCTAGCTAGAACCATGTGACGCACTCCTGTGAAGAAGGGGTTTACTCTAACATGACATGAAAGCCTGGGAGTTCTGAAAAAGCTAACAGCCACTTATAAAGGTATTTTCTACTGATCAGGATTCAGGTATAAAAGTGAGAAATCTCTATTCTTTTTCTTGTTTCTCTCTCTTTGATGAGTATTACCTCACTTGGATTTCACTTGGAAAAGCAATTAAAAATGAAATAGGTCAATGAAATCAAAGAAATACTTTCAGGTCTCCTAAATTGCTGGCAAACTTTTTAACAAGAGGAATTGCAAATGACAACTAACAAATAATAAGCTTTCACACGAAACATTACTTGAAGCAAAACACGTGAAAGTCAAACAAAGAGCACTTGTGTGAGTACCCAGAATATTCTGAAATACATTTAATGACTTAAGAATAAACAGTGGAAGGTTCAGTATTTACTCATGCGAGAGCAAATAAAAACAAGCAAAGTAACAAAAATCCCCACTTTTCATTATGTTTTGCCCAAGAGGTACCTGCAGCCATTTTCAAAGAAGGCAATGAGATTTTCAACTCGTAACCACACATAGCTACAGACACATTTCAGGAAAAAGCAGCATCTAAAAACGTTTCAGAACTTCATGAAAATCAGGTCAGCAGCACTGCCGGGTGGATTTCAGACAGGTTAACCCAGGAGGAGCAGGGGTGCTGCATAACTACACAAATGGGTGCTGCACCCTCCGCACTCACTGGTTCTAACAGGCAGCTCAAGTTTTTATTCCTTCCTCCATGTCACGGCCACAGGATTAACCCAAGTTGAAATACTTTGCATCTGTAAGAATACTACTGACTCCTAAAACCTTATCCAGGTAGATATTTGCTTAGATATTAGAACATATTCCTACATGGGTACTTTTCTGCTTTAGGTTTTTATTACATTCATTTTTTCAATTGAGACTGCATACTGCTCGGTTGCCACAGAAAGCCTCCAGTTCAGTGCGATGCAAAAACATGCCACTAAGGAAGATTATTAATGTCATGGTTATCCTGTTGACACAAGTCAGGATTGGAGGATCCTGAAAAATTTTGTTGCTCCAAGCTTTCTTGTGTTAAAAGTACACGGTCGTAAGTGCCAAACACAAACCAGTAATTTCGCTTCATAGGAGTCTGAGTCAATATCTTGCCGGGGTCTGCAATACCATGGGAATTTTGTGTTATCAAAGGATTTCAAAGAAAAACTGGATGAAATTCAATTTTATGCAACCATGTGTGCTTTTGACACATGTAATAAAAAAATAGTCTGACCCAAATCTCCACACAGCCAATTAAAAAGAGCTCCAAAGGACTTCATCTTCAGATCAGCTTCTCTGTCTAGATTTTGTGCCATGATAGAAGCCAAGACAACAACTGGAGTACTCTATAAATTCACTACTTTACAGAGAGGTTCTGCGGTGCCAAAATGTGGCATCAATAAGCACCACGTAGTTGTGCTGATCCAGGAACAAGAGAGGCAAAAGTAGTAATTGCTATGACAGGCATGTTCTGAGCTCCGTTGGGACTGCATCTGAAATAAAGGCTTTGTGTGCTGTCTAGGGAATGAGCCGTGCCTTACAGCCAGGAGACTCATTTTTGTATCAGCAAAATATTCAAATACTGGGATCAGGTAATAAGTGATTTACATATACCTCAACTTTCCCAGCAGGCACACTAAATTAAAACCAAAATCTTCCCACCGACACTATCTGTTCTGTTATCAGGAAGTTCCATTTCTGAAGTTCGTGAATAGAATACAGTTGACTTTACTCAGCTTTCCTATTTTTTACAAGCCTGATGCTTGGACAACCTGGCAGCTTTTTAGCTCAATCATATAAATGTCTTAATACCCGGCATTGATTTGGAATCAACACTGTTGCCGACACACAGATAAAAAGCACCTGGAGAATTTGTTGGTTGTTATTTCAAGCTGTTTATTATTCCTTGAGGACTCATAAGAACACTCAGAACTATCATGCCTGCACTAATACTGCTCTCCTACACCTCTGGGTACAGTAACACTGTACATTAAAGATGCTTTAGAAAATTGTTTGCGAGTTGATATTGCACTGGGATTACTTTGTACGGTCTGCAGCTTTGCACTAAATAAATACTGGAAAACTGCACGCTGCAGAGTAGGCTGTTTGAACTCCTCAGTCTGGCCTTTGGAACACAGTTAAGGATAAAAAAAACCACTGATATTTACCAAGTTATATTTTAAATCTTGGATTTGGCAGGGCTGTGATTAATACAGGCTCAAGGAACTTTAGTAATGCTGTGCTTACAGGCTAGCACTGGAAAACAATCGTTCACAGGCTAGTGAAGGAGCACTTTGTAAGCTGTTCTTGTTGCCTGTATGGAGGCAGAGTTCCCCATTTTTATCGCTATGGTGCAGTATGACAATGGATTATGACAAAAAGGTATCACAAGGGGAGCGAAATGAGATGGAAGCACCAGGAGAAAAGCGGGAGAGAGAGCATTCAAAAATTCCCTGCTGGACTGCCTCTGATCTAGTGGGAGACCATCAGCCACAATTATACAAATAAGTTCAAGTCATGCACTCATGCAGTAAGAAAAATCCTATTAAATGGAACAGATTCTATCGCCATGAGGAAAAACAGGAGCAAGGAAGCAAGAATGAATCAAAACAACCAAATCCAGGCATCCAAATCAGTCCTAATTACATTACAACCACTGAAAATAATTTCATGCTGAAGTGGGGCTGTAAGAAAAATCTGTGGTACCAGTTTTTCAAGAGAAATCTCAAGATACATCAGTACAGTCATAAGCAAGCTACACTCTGTATATAAGTATTGAGCAATACACAAACTTGCATAACTACAACTTTAAGGATGTGCTGATGGATATTTTAAGCAAATAAAATTTCCACTAGCGCCCCAAGTGAGCAAAAAATTTCAGTTCCCCTTGGTCAAACAAGAAGTCAGTGACACATTGTAAATCCTAGCCCCTTGTCTGAAAAGACTTACACTCATTCTCCTACACCAGGTTTCCTTCAAGCTACAGCTATGAAATCACCAGCTGGATAAATGAAACTGTGCTTCTAATGAAACTGTGCTTCTAATGAAGAGCTTTGAAAAAACAACAGTCATTAAAAATCTCAGTAAAGTTTAGATACAGAAGTAACCCCATCAAGTTGAGAGCAGGCAATTCTCTTGGGTCCTGCAGAACTGCTAAAATACAGTTTAAGTAAGACATTGCTCCAAGCCATTTCAGCCGCGCTTTCGGAATTTCAGGACAAGAGTGATTTGTTGCTTATTCAAGCCAGGATCTTCAGGTATCCTAGAACAAGGTTCAAATTCAACTGAAACAGAGAGAGAATTGAAGTTGCAAGTTTAGGCTTTTATTAGATTCTAATAGTAAGAGACTTTTTTATCTCATCATTCTCCAATCAACCACTCGTGTTCTGTAGCACAATCATGACATACAGGGGTTATCCCAATATTCAACTTCTCAATTTGCTTACTTCTGAGAATCACAGGCACTTTCCATGGTCCAGATAGACACAAGCTCCTATGATAACAAGTCGATGAGACTTAAATGTCATTCCTGAATCTAAACACAGATGAAATACTGAATTAATTATAAGAGTCCTAAGGGAAAATTCCTAAGCCTAAAGGATGAGGCTAAAATAGCTTTTCACAGGCTCTTAGGAATATTAAGTTTTTATCCTTGCAAATGTTAAACTTCATCCAAATGGGGCTTAGAAAAGATAAACAAACAAAGCTGTAAATGGTCTAACACATACTGACTTACTGTGATCCGCAAAAGCATTGTTAATAGTGATGAGAATATTTTTTTGAACTATGTGCAGCTGGGAACACATCAAATCCCTCCTGTATTTGCAATGAAACCAATACAGAACTCAAATTAACAGCTCTATAATAACTGAAACTTTACTTTATTACCAGTTCTAGCCAGTACCACATAGTCTATAAAACAATTCCGTAACACATTATGCAAACCACACAACTGAAGTCTGTACATCACAATTGTCAAAAGGCAGGAAACACGTGCAGTTGGCGGTGACATTATATAGAGTTCTGGATTGTCAGCTCTGGTTCATGATGCCAAATATCTTACTTCATTCATCTCAGAATTGTTTTAAGTCTCATCTGTCCCAGTTCCTTGAGAAAAAGGCAACCCAAGATATCTTTTATGATCGTTTTAAAGCAATCTGCTCTTTAGCTACTCCTGATCCTTCTGAATGACTCTTAAGAGTCTTAGTACTTCTTCAGAGTTTTAAGTTAACTCCCCATTCAGTTAACATGCAAGTCCCCTATTTATTAAGACTGGAATTTGCTGACTGCACCTTTGGAAATGTCTTAACTAATTCTTGAACTCTCGTAATAATGGTGTTGGCAGCCAAATCAATTAGAAACCTAAAGCCAATCTAAAGACAGCAGCAGTTTGTAGTTTTACAAAGCACCCTGCCCCAAGCGAGAGGCATCCTTACTGCGAAGTGCACATAGACAATTAACTGTGTGGACAAGGCTAAACACTTCAGGAAAAGTCAGTAAAAGGTTTAATTCAAAAGAATTTGGCTCTTTCGGCTTGGGCATAGATTTTCAATAGTGAAGCTGCAAAATTCAAACCTGATTTTACATTCTAAATGCAGAATCTTTCATTTACAAGTTTTTAAGTGCTCGGATTAGAGTTTTTGACTATAGCCCATTCAGCTATTGCTTATCATTTTATCTATTCTGTCTCCATATTACATTATATATGCATGAACTCACATAGTAGAGATACTATAGCTACATGTCTATTGAGACTATTATTAATCATCTAAAAGGGGAATGAAAATAATTTGCCATATGTTATTAAAACGTCCAAGTCATTTTATCATCTAGCAATGAATAAAGAAGCTTATGTGGTTGTTAATATACAGTAGAAGGAAAATTGCTGCTTCAGGTATGGAAACAAGCCTTTGCAAAGTCAGCTAGCAAATAAAACTATTGGAGAACTTAATATTTAAGGATTACATCCAGCGTTTCTTTCATACTTCATCTGAACCAGGATTAACAACAAGAAAACTCAATGCCTTGAGCAAGCAGATAGAGTGAAGAACATAAAAGCGATCCGGTACAACAGTGTTACTTTGCACAATTACAACACTTAACATTAAGCATTTGAAAGAATTCTGCAGTACCAGTTAACTCCTTGAAACAACACAGTATTAGATCCAGTTTTAAGATCTGGAAGCAAAGTAGGCAATAAGGTATGGCGTGCAGCAGTTCCTGGGGCTTGTGCTAGAATCAAGTGTTAGCGTCAAACCTTACTTGACTCATATGACAAAGAGACTGTTTCCTAAGAAAGTTTTCCATGACCATCAATCCATTAGCTCTGCAGGTGAGCCTAGAGTTTTCCACAGAGTTGTCTGGAAAAGTGATTCTATATTAGCTTTCACTTCTTAGCCACAGATTACATTTTCAAATCTTTAGTATCTCTGTTTCATAACAGATTTCAAATTTCCCATTCATGGCTGGATATTTTACACCTGTAATACATATCACATTCATGTCTTTAAATTTCAGTGTACTGTTTGAGAGAGTAAACAGCAAGACACAAATCAGCCTCAACTGGCTGCAGGACCTCCTGTAGACAAAGCTGTAAAAAGAATCAGTATTCCAAGTTCGGTACAGCCGTGCCAGTAAACACTATGGATAGAGGGTGTGCTCCAGAAATCCAGAGCAGAAAGACATATCAAAAAATGAATGAAAAAATGTGCATGTAGATGAAAAGAACTTTTCTTCTCTCTCTCAATAAGGAAAATATTTTTGCAGTTATTTACAGCACTTAAAGAGCTAAAGTTGCAACAGGGTTAGCAACAGATTCTGGAAACCAAAGGTATGGTCTCCAAAAAGGACAAGCAAAAACATGCTGCAAAATGACTTTAGTTGCACGTGTATTCACATAGGTACCACACCAAAAAGTAAATATCTGAAGTGCTCTTCCCTAACCCCCCCAGCCAATTA
This sequence comes from Ara ararauna, assembly GCA_028858755.1. Lineage (NCBI taxonomy): Eukaryota > Metazoa > Chordata > Aves > Psittaciformes > Psittacidae > Ara > Ara ararauna. Next base: position 10,426,197 of record CM054387.1, on the reverse strand, counting down.
TTTGCACAGGCTGAAATTAAACATTAAACAAGAAGTTAATGGAGAACAAATCAGCCTGTCTGTAATAGAGAACAAATCAGCCTGTCTGTAATACTCAGATGCACCACAGCCCCTTTGCACTTCCACAATTTCTTCATAATATTTCTTCATAATATTCTTCCATAAATTTCCAGAAATGCTGAGAATGGAGAAGGAGAATTCTGCTCTTTACAACTCTCATGCACAAATCTGGGATGACAGACTGTTAGCTAGAACTCCTACTCTCTTCCGATTCCACCTCAACATCTCCCATTTCTTTTTGTTAATACTCCTATATCCTTTTGCAGTCTATTGTAATAGTGCACACTTCATTTCAACTGCAACCTCCTAATGTTAGAGAACATGCCTTATCTATGTTTGCAAAGCACAGCATAAATTTACAGCATTATATACATACTGCTAATAATAATAATTAATATTTACTCACTTGAGCAGAAGCTCAGATACAACATTCCATTTCAGAGAGGCCTTGCTATTTTACTGGAATCCCAGTGGGATGAATCAAGGGCAAATATTAGAAAACTAGTTCAAGATCTGAACATAAGCAAACGCTTTGGTCAAGGAGAAGCCCCAGACTACTCATGGCTTTGGGAATGATAATTATTCCCACAAAACACAAAAATATGCATGCAGGACTCGGTGGGTTGGCTGTGGCTTGCTACTAGATGCCCACCCAGCCACCCTCTCAAAAGGATGGGGCAGAAAATAAGAGAAAGCTTGTGGATTGAGATAAAGCCAGGGAGGTCACCTATGCATTACCATCAGCAGCAAAATAGACCCAACTTGGGGAAAACAATTTAATTTATTGGCAATTAAAATAATTTGGAAGTCAGAAGCAGAGACAAATTAAAACAACACCTTCCCCACCCTTTTTCCAGGCACAAATCCACACCTTCATTCATGCGAGCAAATTAGTTCAAACGAGCAAGTTTCTGTGTTTCTACTTTTCCCCTTCACAACCTTTAACATCATACAAGTGGATATTCAATCATGTACTCTTGCTGACTAAACATTTTAAAACAAAGTTAATATAATGAACTTACTTCTCCCTTATTTCCCTCCAAAAAGCTAATCCTATTGCTGTTTAGAGAGGGTAGGATAATTTCCAACAGCTGAAGCGGTATTCAGAGGTATATATGAAAGGAAAAAAATGGTGCAACTAATATTTGTCTTGGGCTTCTATATACCTCTTCAATAACTTCATTTCTTTGACTCAGCCTTATAATCTTGTAAAGGAGAATGTAGATTTGTGCTGAGGTTTACTCCATAGTAACTATGTATTACAATAACATGCACTGAAGGAGGCTAGGTAAGTTGCCTCAATGCCTTAGATTAAATAAAACATTGGCTTATTTAGTAAGTGGCAGATACTGAAATTGCATTTCCATCTTAGAGATATATTCTCCAACCATGCCTCACTATGGAGAAAGACGTCCTTTCAAAGATACTCAAGACAAAAATACATTCACTGCAAAACGCGGTACAATTCTAATCAGTCACCCACTAGCTCTGGCTCAGCAATTCTTTTCTCAGGACAGAAAAAGTGGAGCTGGACTTACAAGAAAACTCCACTTCTATCATTCTTCAATAACCTAGGAAGAAATACGCACCAAGAGAATAAATCTTTTCCCCATTTTGTCATAATATGCTTTGCATTGTTAGAATGACTCAGAATTCTTACTGGAATTAAGAAATGAGCCTGAAGTAAAAACTGCAACAAGTGAAACCAAGCAATTGAAACACACTACACCTTGAGGCTGCATGTAAAATGCAACTATACGATAGTACTTCGGTATTTCACTGCTTAGTTTTTAGAGAGAGACTAGCATCTCACTGAAAATGTCTGTCAGAGATACCCATATATATGATGATCTATATGGAAGATGCGATACACAGAACTTCTTGATTCTCCCATAGCTTACTTGGGTGTTGTGCAGCCTTTTTTCCTGCGCATCTGAGACGAAAAATGATATAATGCAGCTAAAAATCCAGCTCAGAAGCAGCAGAAAGGAAGATATTAGGGTCAAGTGCCCGGTGTAGCTCCAGAGATTCGGTTACTTTACCAGCTGTTGAGCATTCTACAAAAACTGGGTAACGATTTTAGTTGAGCCTGAGAAGGAAATACATACTTAGAGTAAATATCTGTGCTGTCTGTAATTTCAGGTTTGCAGACATCTTCCACATTTTTTCTTGTCTACACAGACCAGAAATAAAGTCAGTAACTAAACAGTATAATCTGACTTTGTATTCCTAGAACATCCCTTATCCGATAGTGCTGGAGGCATAATAAATACTGTTGCTCCAACAAACTTTGCAGAAGAAAAGTAGCAAGAAGACAAACTGACAACACAGAATTTCGTTGCCCTTCTTGAATTTCTCCTTCCACTCAAAACACTCAAAACACCAATGGAAAAAAAAAAAGCAACCCCACAAACAAAGCAACTGCAGCTCTAAAGTTTCAGTCTGTACTTACATGCTCAAGAGTTAATACATTTCATAACTATACTCTCAGTGTGTTTTCTTCCTGTCTCAGAAAGAAGGAATCACAATAACTTGCACAGAAATATTAAGGATTCCTTTTTATTTGTCTTTACATATAAACCTTAAAGACTCAAATATGTTCAAGGTTTCCTCCACAACCACAGAGATATGAAGGTTGTTTTAATAAATGAAAGTGGGATTCATAACTAAATCCATAACTTTTGAAAAGCACCAAATACCATGAAACTGATTATTCTACCCTAAGCAATCCTCCAAATGCACTATATAACCATACTTTTAATCTTATCTATCAGTATTACTGCACAAAATTTGCCAGGCTTTGAGAGCATGGTATTCATGATAGCCTTTGGTAAAATGGGAAGAAATGCTGTGTTCATGCATGAATGATCACTGCTGTTAGAAGGGATTTCAGTTTAAGGGAATATGCATGATACACAGATGGACAGACTGGAGAGAGAGAAGACCTGAATCTGCTCTGTAGAAATTCCACAACCCAAATAATATTGCACAGAAGAGGAAACATGCATTCAGATCAACCACCCTGCTTCAAACAGCCTTTAAGGAAGAAAGCTCTTAAGAAAAATCTTTTCAATGTGGAAATATAATGAATGATGGGAGGGAGACATTCTCCACAGTCTCAAAGGAAAACAAAAGACAAATGTGAAAGAGAGATGTGATTCGGAGCTGTGCTGTCTCAACCTGCCAGAAGCAGTAAACTCACGAGCTAATGGATTCAGCATATTCTGTAATAGCTTTCCAGTGGCTGAAGTCTCATAGATATCGGTACCTACATCAGCTAGATGAAAGCCAATTCAGGTTTATCTACCTATGCTGCAATCACATCTGCATTTGTAGCTTCAGTGCATCACAAATCCAACAAGAAAACCCATACCTTGCAGTTAACAATGAAGACTGAAATTCCACTTAGATCAGTGAAAGGAGTATCATCTTCTAATATATTACAAATACCTTTTTCTTATCTGTTTTTGGGGTGGGGTGTTTTGCTTCATAATCCTCTTCCTAATAGATCTGGAGCTACCGGAAAAGAAGCACTGGCAAGTTTCTCTGCATTTAAATGCAAGTGTGGAAACAGAGAACACATCTATTAAGGACAACATATGTAGAAGCACTTGCCACATCCCCTACGTGATTAAAGGGTAATAATGAAGAACTGTGCCACGTATTTGTTTATATTAATGTAATAACTTGCTAACTAAAGATAAATATATGATAATTTATTCTAAGTGAAATGAAGTGTGCCCTTACAGACAGACTATGCAAATGAAAGCTTCTGCTCGCACAGGTCTACAGCATGAACATTAATAACAGTGTATCCTGACCGCTGTGAAAATAATTGCATGAGTGATATGTGAAGGCAGAACAGGATGGAAGAAGACAAAGTATTACAGGGTTATCTAAAAAGCTGTGTAAGCCCTAAAGTCTGCCATGCTACCACTCCCAATATTTTAAGGCATACAAATGCAAACTAAGTAATTATTTCTCCATCTCTTAACAAACACACTTTCCAACATATAGTGACATGCTTTTTAAAGGCTTTCTACCCTCAAGGTTTTGTAGAGTGCATAACGTCTGTCCTCTTTCCTTGCAAATGGTGATGAAGACTCCATGAGAGTGGTCATGACTAGCTGTGTTCCTTACCTCACAGAACCTCCAACTGAAACATATGCTCTCTTATCCATCTTTGGTTTCATATCTCTACTGCTGTTATTTGTGTTCCGGAAATATTTGTTGTTGCTGAGACAAGGATGTAATTGTACAAACACATAGTTGCTGTCTGTACATCTGATGTGATACTCCAGGTATGGCTCTACATGCTCCTCTTTTTGTTGTGTTTAAAAAAGGGAAGGTGGCTTTCGCCATTATGTTTGGGATGTCTCCCAGATTCATGCAGGAGGGGCAAAAGGTACCTAGAAAATTTCCTTCAATCTCAGTAAAATTGCAGGACATCTTCAGTCACCCATCAGAATCCTTCCAGTGCAGTAGACTCAGCTGATATGGAAAACTGAACCCATAACTGTCATCCAATAAACTCCACAATATTCCTTTCCACAGATAATTGTCCATAGAAAGATGATGCCATCTCTCCTTATGCTAAGTAGTCCCTGATAACCACTGGCATCATCTAAGAGAAGGATGCCAGAATACCTCTTGTCTCTGCAATTCTTCCTACAATGAAGATTTGTGAAACTCTGGAAATCAAACACAAAAGTGAAGTTACTTCCTTTCCCTAACGAGATATAAATGGGAAAGGCCATGTCAGGGAAATTCAAGTTTAAATTTGGAATGAAGTGAGGAGAGTACAGCTGTCAGGAAGCAAGCTGTATCTTTTCAAGTTATTTTCAAAATCAAAAATAACTTTCGCAGCCCAGCCACACTTATCCCCTCTCTCCTTCCCTTTTCCTTCTGTACCTTCACTCCAACATGCTTGCACAGACCAAAATGACAAGGTATGAAATGGCACAAAAAAAACCAGAAGAAAAGTTTAAATGCAGAATTTCATTAAACAAAATGTTTAGATTTTATATGGCTCTTTTTCCTCATGTTTTCTCCTTTCAGTATACAGTGAGAGTCCATTTTCTCTTGAGCTTTGTAATCACAACTTTCTTTGCAGAGACAGACCCTACCATTAATACTGCATTTCTTTTGGAAAGAACTGGAAACGTTAAATTCTGCATATATTATGTAATGCTCTGGCCTACATAAAGTGATGACTAAGTTCTGATGAAGGTCAAAAGCCATCAGTAACAGTCAAGTTTCTATTTCTGCAACAGACAAATCTCTGATGGTCACCCTTGATATTCTGAAAACAAAATCATTTAGGTAGGAAAAGACCCTTAAGAACAAGAGAGAGATCATCATCTACAATTCTTCAAAAAGAACATCACTGACCCATAAATTTACTCCTGCCACTTGGCCAAGCTTTAGTGAAGTCTCAGCAGGAGGGAGCTCCTTTAAAAACCAAACTTACAAAAATCTCTGCGAAGAACTGTCTCTTTACTTTGTGTAATTAATTCCTTGACCGCTACAGAAGGATACTCTGAGTGAAAACACGCTCCCAGACTGTAATGATTATGCTAATCTAGTGAAGACAAAAGATGTGTTGTGTATTAATCAAAGTCACGAGTTCTTGGACTAAGCGATCAATATTGCAACACTCACTTGCCACAAGTACAGAAGGACTCTATTACAAGATTCTGCATTTATCTTGCGTTTGTGAATGAAATGCAACTAATGAAGGTTCTTCATATACGAAAGTCAAAAGGAGCATTTTCAGGAAAAATTGCACTGTCAGAAGGCATCAAGTCCACAGTAAAACTGGTATTTCACCTCCACGCTCTAGAGTATCATGTACTCTAAAAAAGCAAGGGGATTAATCAAGGTCTTTAGGGAAGGTTCTTCCTTCATCTTTTAAAGAGCATTTGGACACCATTTCTATAAACAAAGATACATATTCCCTTTCTCCTGTCTACCATAACTTGTATTTTCATAATTCCAGAGTTATTACTGCACTACCTGATAGGAACACGCTGCACAAAGTATGATGTACCCACCAGGCACTAAATACAGTCCTAATTATACAGGTAATGCAATGAGCTCCTGTGTTGTCCTTCTGGGATAGTAAAGCATTACTGCTGTATGCCATCCTCTCTTCTGGCTAGCTTTACGCAGGCAGCTGGCTGCACTAAGGTGTTCGAATCTCAAATGATTAAGAATATGCTGTTAACAAACCCCTGTGACTTATTATATATATAAAAATAAGATGGAAAAAGTGAATACAAACCAAAACAAAATGAAAAGACAAAGGGTACTTAACAAAGAGAGTACTTAGTTCTGAAGTATGCCTGATTGTAAGCTTGGAGCGTTTTTCTCTTCATAAAATTAATTTCAAACTCCAGAATCCTACCATAATTTTTTAATACCACTTCTTAGATTATTTAAGTTACCCCCCAGATTTTTGCTACAGAAAGCTTTACCCAGTGCTCAGTTGCCAGAAAAGTCGGTCACATACTGATTTGAAGCACATTGTCAAAGGACAGATAGGTGACCGCAGACAAGTGGGACCTAGTAATGGTCTCAAGGCTCTGTGTGTGTGCTGCAACAGACTGAATTCATAGAAGTTAGAGAAAAATCCCAGAAACCTCTAGATCTAGTTTTACTCCATGAATAACACTGAAACTTCTGCTGCTGAAAACTGGTTTCAAGTTCAGGTTCAAACTATCAGTGTCTCAGCAAACCTTTGCCCAGCCCTTTCCAGCCCACAAGAAGGGGAAGTGCAGAATTTGCATCACCACCAAGGCCCTGCTGTGTCTGTTCTCTCCCTCAGCCATCTTTCAGTCTCTGAAGGATACACGGCTACTTTATCTTCATCCTGCGTGTCACACAAATGGATCCCATCATAACCTAGACATGAAGGATTTACAATGCTCTACAACTTGCTATGTAGGTTAATAGCTCATTTTGCCTCCCACTGTACGTATGACTCCCATTAGTACTAATAACTCTTAAGAAATAGACAAACGCCTTCCAAAAATCTGAATGAGTTATCATCTTCAAAAGCTCCTTTTGTCAGCAGTAAATCTTTATGTATTTTTTCTGAATACAGTGTCTAGAGACCAATAATTATTATACTCTTTCCAGTAGGAAGTAAGACTTCCGCAGCCAGTCTTGTAAATATAGCCATTAACAAACCAATTAAAGGAACCATTAATAAATCCATCTAAATTGATTTCAACATTTCTAAAGAATAAGGAAATTCCACAGAAGAAAAATCTGCTTTGAACATTTTATCAGCTTGCAGGGGGGTGAGGAAACACTGGAAAAAATTCCTTTATGACTGCTCCTATGCTGCAGCAGGGGAAGAATATGAGGAGTCCACTCTCTGAGGAAGAAGGAGCAGCAGAGATAATGGTGATGGACTGACCACAACCCCCATTCCCATTCCCTGTCCACCTGCACCACTGGGAAGAGGTAGAGAAAATCAGGAATGGAATTGAGCCTGGGAAGAGGGAAGGGTGGGAGAAGGTGTTTTAATATTTGGGGTTTATTTTGTCATTACCCTACTCTGATTTGATCAGTAATAAATTAAATTCATTTCCCCAAGTTGAGTCTGGTTTACCTGTAGTGTTAATAACTGAATGATCTCGTCATCTCAACCACAAGTCTTTTGTTGTATTTTCTCTCCCCTGTCCAGCTGAGGAGGGAAGCAATAGAGCAGCTTTGGTGGGCACCTGGTGTCCAGCCAGGGTCAACCCACCACACCTGAGCAGAAACACTGAAAGAGACTGGATTATCTTTGCAGCTGTAAATGACTAGTATGGATAGGCTCTCCAGGATCAAGAGGCGGATTCTGCTGTGGTATAAAATGAGACAGAGTAATGTACTTATTTTATCAGTTAACTCTAACGGTGAGAAATGGTCACACTGAATCTCCCAAGACTCAGTTTTGTGTTGCATCTCCATTCCAAACAACCTTCCAAGAAATTTTTCAATTCTTCTTGGAGGAAGAATAATCTTGTACTCAATCCAGAATCTGCTGAAGTCATTGGTTTAATTTCATTGAATCCGATTTTCCTGAAGCATCTTTTGAAGGCATCTCAAGAAAGCTTTTAGGAAATAGTTATACAAGAATGCATTTAGTTATAGAAGATTTTGCAGATTTCCCATTCTTACGATGTATTATTGTCTCAGTAATTCTTCAATTTTCTGTGAAAGACAGAACTTTTTCTTAAATAAACTCTAAGCAGCTCGTGTCATAATTGGAGAAAAATCAATTTTCTTGTTATAAGCTGCCTGTATTTAAACCTGCTACTTATCTGGTACAGTTAGTTTTTTCATATATGGGCATATTTGCTGAAAAATATATTTTAATACCTCTTTTTTTTAGTGAGCGATAAATAAACTGACCTCAACAAAGACATTTTGAAAGCCCAAAATAGGACTTCCAAATTCAATTCTTTGAATAATCAAAACAGTGAAAACAATAAGGAATTCAAATGCAAAGTTTTCTTAAGGTAATTTTTGAAGTCAGAAACAAAGCAGATGCCAGTTTTCAAGGAAAAGATGTTAAAAAAGCCTACCACATTGGAAATATAATCAGGGAAAGCACATGTATCAAATATATGCGCTGTGAAAGCAGAAGTGGCTCTAATTAGAAAGACTTTCCTCCTGTTAAAACAAAAGGGATAAATTGTGTTTCCCATTACAGCCAAGTAAATCCACAGTAATTCCCCAGAAACTGCTCTGCCTTTACATCAAGGTAACAAGTAGCTGAATTTAGTTGGGTTCTTGGAAATCGGATGACAATGAAGCTCCAGAAGTGCTACCTACACAGCAGAGTATCCCATTTTATAAAAGGTCTGTCATGTTTTAATCAGGAGAGGACGATGACCCAGGCTGACATACAATACATATACCGAATACAACTTGAGAAGCATCTGGTTCATTAAATGCTCACAGAATGCCCTGGTGCACTCAAGGGGTGAAAGCAGACTGTAACACAGATTGCAACATTAAACCTGGACAGTATTCAATTTTGGGGTTTAGGCAAATCAAAAGCAAACACTGATATTTTTTAAGGGTTCTTTCTTTTTGTCCCCTCATTCACATTATAGTCTGAAGCAGAAACGCCAGAGAATGTGTCTTTTATCCATGTGTAAGTAGTCTATAACTTACACAGCAAACTTGGAATATTTTATCCTGAGAAACATGAAACATGTTTCATGAAACATGCGCAGAACGGTCTCATGCCACCTGCAAATGAAAAAGTCAAGTAAAATTTATAGTTCAAAGAGGCAAAACAACAAAGGCTTCAGGAAAGGCTAATTTAATACATCTGTCATATACAATTACACAGTGAACTGTAATCTAAAACATCTATATTTTCCTCTTCAAACATAAAAGAACCAATTGCCCAGGCTCAGAATTAAACATCTGTTTCATGAAACAAAGGTATTAACCTCCAAGTTTTTTTTTATGAATCGATAAAATTCAATCATTCAGCACTATTCAGTAACAGTTGTTTTCTCCATTACACAAATTGCTACAGCCAATTCTTCAGCCTAAACCACTACAGTGATTGAATCAAAGGTAGCGGGTGGGCTGTTATTACCACAGGGATACAGATGCTTCTTTTACTAATACAATATATTCATTAAATACAGTTTTGCTGCCGTTTCTGTTATTGGATACATTGATAACACTACGTAGACATCACAGAATCAAGCCTAGTAAAAGAAACAAACACAACTGATAGTTTAATGTTTCAGAAAACTTGCAAATCATGTTTCCATGTTAATCACAAGGCTTTTAAATGTTATCACAATTATTTCATTGTTTTAATTCTTATCCATCCTTCGCACATACTAGCCAGACATGAATAAAAAAGAAAGCAGTCCCAACCATAATGTCTGTCCCTTCAAGTTACCCTTGCCAACTTTGAAAATAGAACCTAGAGCATGGAGCTTATACTTCAAAACCTGTTCTTTCTCTTCCTGATGCTGTTTTGTTGCAGAACGTATTAACTATTATAGTCTAGAGGTATGGGAACACTGAGCTTCTCTTCCTTCTAAATTTTCCCAGACACCAAAATAATGAAGTGGAAGCAGTTGCAATGTGTTCTTCACCAACTCAGCTTGGCAAAAACAAAGGGAGTAGTTCATGTAACAACAGCAAACACAAGACTAGCAAATAGGCATTAAAACAAGTACAATCATCATAAATCAAATTCTAGTTTGAACTTTGTAGTAGGATGCAGATCTGAAATTCTCCTTATTCAAGAATATTAGAAATAAGAGACTGTGAAAAGGGAAACACATTACTCACACTTCTTTAATCTTGTGACGTATTATGCCACAAGGAATTTGCTTGCATAAGCAATGTTCAAATAGAAAAAGCTCTCCCTGGAGGCTTTAAAATGTGCACAGCACCTTAGTTGATATTTCCAGATTGCCAAGCTGTCCAAACAGATAGAGTTTTGACAGTAAAAACATATGCAGCTTTTCAGCTTTTCACAAATCACATGAACATAGATATTAACACTAAAATACTAAAAGAGACCAGCACTGGAAATTGTTCTGCAATGTGAGTGGGTCAGCTGCATCACACACCTGGGAACAAGGTTCCTGGCCTAAGCCTGTTTAGCATGGAGTTCAGTGTGAATTTTGAAGCTCGATAAGTTACAGTAAATGAGAAGATGGATAGTCCGGAATGACTCTATTAAACCATCAAAATTAATGTATACCTCTCTCTAAACAGAAACAGCATCTTCTCCAGAGGATCAAGGGTCATTTCAAAACACACAATTACAATGTGTAATTGCATGTCCTTAGCATATAAAAGGGGTGACTCCTACCGGCTTTGGCTGGCCAGTGTTCCAGACTTTTTTGTGAGCATTCTCTAACAAGAAATAGAGCAGGTAGAACAAAGGAAATCAGTCAAGAAAAATTAACAGCTGCATTTCCTCCTGAATACCTTTTTCTCATCAAAATAGAAGCAAAGTATTTGACCAAAATAGAGACTTACACCAGGAAAAAATACAGAACAGGCCTCCAGAAATCCTGCGTATTTTAATAAGACCATTAGATGCTTTTCTCCAAATTTTGCTATGCAAAGTTATCAAAAGGTTAGAATTCGAATCCAAATTCCTTTAGGAAGAAAAATAAATCTAACAAAAATAGTTACACACACTTCTCATAGATTAAAGGTTATATAAAAAAACACTGGGTCAGAAATAGCTCTCTTCTGCCTATCCCTCCACAATACTATCTCATTAGATTAAATGCCTTTTTATTTCACTCAGTGCAGAGAATTTCTGAAATCCCAGTTTAATCAAGGTCGAGTCCTACTACTCCTCTGAGGCACCGTTTTCTTTAAAGCCATAAACTTCAGCCAGGGTTGTGTTAACACTCTTTTTTTCCCCTCCTTCAATTATTAATAATCAAAGCCTAAGAGTATTCTAGTGTCTCACCTACTCTTTATGGAAATACTTAATTTCTGATTAAAGTATTCTCCTTTCCGCCAGGATCTATCTTGTATGTTACTGAAAAAAAGAAGACATTCAGGATAGATGAGCACTATGAAGATGTTGAAGGGGGTGTCAGATGCTGGGAATATAGCTCCATGCTCTAATCTATTGCATCCAACTATAAGGAGGTGTTCCCATAAGTAGTTTAAAGAAGGTTGGGTTTCCTTTTTTGTAAGAATAGAATTCTGGATATTGTGAAGAGTAGCTGCAAACGTAGAACAAATTCACTGATGATTTTTCATCTGCCCATCATTTCCCATTTTATGTGTCCACTGTAACCTCTTGGGTCTTCACAACTCCGAAATCAGTAGAGTCGTACCTCCCTGTACTGATCACACTACAAATAGCATGGGGTGAATCATCCAGAAGGACCTTTGATATATGAAATCCCAAAGAAATTGTGGCTATGGATGCAGATGGCTGCCCACATACGGAGTTCCTCTCTAAAACCAACCATAACCATCGTGGTATCAAAAAAAACCATAAATGTGCTTTTTTTAGGGATAAAACCTAAATGGGTCTGATATGGATTCAGAAGGGGATAAACGATTTCATATATGATCTCAGACAGGGACTGTACTCAACTCCAGGGGAAAGACAAACACATTTTTTAGTGTTTTCATGGGAAATAGCTACACAGCAAGAACCAATGTGGCACTATTTTTCACCATACCAGGTAAAGTGGACAGACAAGGAGATCCTTTGGTTCTAATGTACTATACAATCACTGTCCAGTACATTATATCTTGCCCCATTTAAAAGCCTAAGACTTTGTCACGCTTGTTTCTTGAGGTAAAACTAAGAGTGATTACAGAGTTGTTTGGATTATTCCAGCAGATGCTATAGCAACAAGACCCTGATGCTGCTGGAGAAGCCCCTTGGAGGATCAGTAGACCTCACAGTCCACTTTCACACTCAAGAACTTCTCTGAAAGAGGCAGCCCAGCAGGTGCTCCAGCAATATCATCCCAAAGGAGCCCAAGAACTATGCAAAAGTAAACTTGATTTGTTCCTTAAAATAAAACTGAGGGCCAAGTTACAATTTTAATTGTGGCTGTATTCCCACAGATGGTAATAGGTTGAAATCCGACCTGATAGAATTAATTCTAATCCTAAAAACATTACAGATGTTTACATGATAGCTGCATCTGTCTAAGAGGGACGGGTCTGTATAAAGTCCTGCTTGTCACTGCCACAGAAGGACTTGGATATGAACTGATTTTGATGAATTAAAGGGTCTGAATACTGGGCACTAAAGATATCCTTAACCTAACAGCGAATGACCTTTATCAAGGCAAAACAGGACCATTTTTACTGAAAACCAGAAAAATTCAAACTGGAAAGCATGTGCTTTTTATTTCCACGGTAATAATCAACAGGAACAGACTTTAAAGATAACCAAAACAAGAGTAGGTCTGATTTCATATGACCCTTTTTAAATGTACAATACTAGACTCAGTACAAAGGAAAAACAATGAAAAAAAGTCTAAATTACATGTTTGATATTATAAATGGAGAGACTTGACGCCTTTCAAGCCCCTCTGTCCGCAAAGTCAGCAGAGCTATAAACTGTGTTACTAGCTTTAAATCCTGAACTCTGGACAACAATGTCACATATCTATATGTGTCCAGGGCAGGAAAACAAACCCAGAAACCTAACAAAGCCACACACAACTACATTAATATACTGTGAGTAGGCTATAGAATTATTATGCTATATTCTAAAAACAGTAGCTAAATTAATCTCTCTCAGCACTGTTTTCTTCTCCCACTTTTTTCCTGCTTCATCCCTCCACCCCCCCACCCCCCCCCAGCTAAACAAATAAAACGAGGCCTTAGTCACGGTTAACCATGGAGTTACTTAGACAAGCAGCCTCCCAAGGAGGACTGCCTGTGAGCAAGACGCTCACTAGATATTCCAAGGAAAGTCACAAGGGAAATAAGAAATGAGTTATTCTGGTGGTTTAAATCATGTCTCAACAGACAATGTCTCTGAAATGGTATATAAACAGCTCACCTGCCTGCTGCTTTTAAGAGCATATGAAAAAAACAGCAGCCTGTAAATTTCTTAATAATAGAGAAAAGGTTTTTCTAAGAACTGGCAATTTGGTCAGCTTGGAAACGTCTGATTTAGCAGAATGCTCTGAATGCCACTATGAGAAAGTAAAATGAAGAAAAACAAGTACGTCCCTACTTCTGGGAACATCTGCTGAAAGTGGGAATCCAAATAAGAAAGTGTGTTATTAACCAGCTCTGAAACAACGTAAGAACAACCTAATTTTAGAGAGCAGATATGGAATGTATTGTGTGCACAAGGAGCATGAAAGCTTTACTTGGGAATGATAAAAACTATCTTATAAGACAGCAGTCATTTGTGTAATCCTGGGGAAAGGAGAATGCAGTTCAATTCTGCAATTAATGAAAATCTTAAAAACAATGCAATCAATGTGATTCTCCTCGGAAAGGACATCAGGGCTGCTGATGTTCAGACTCTTCAAGTTCCCTCACAGAAACTAGGAAAAGGGAAGGCAGCCTCCCCCAGCCCTGCACCTCCTCATCCCCCTGGAATTGCTAATCCTCAAATCCAGTTTTATCCTTCAAATGCTAAACTCCCACCTAAGGACTCACACCACATTTCCTAAGATTATTTTTTTTGTATTCTCATTAATACCTCTGTTAGGAGGTATTTTCTTCCACTTCAGGTTGAGACACTCAATACAACACCCGGTAACTCTCTTGCTTTAAGAATTTTGCAGGGATGTACATTTATTCTAGTATTTCATTTCAAGCCTGGTTTCTGGTTGGGTTGGTTTTTTTAAATCATGGAAACTTTGAGTGTGTATCTTAACAGTTTATTGCACTTCTTAAAGATCAGCCTGAAGAATAAAGTTCAGAATCGAGCAGCAAAACAGAGGCTGCACTTCTTCCTTAGCTATAAGAACTGCTTAAATAGAATAGCCTGTTAAGTGTGAGATCACTTTCTCTAAATTAAGCAAATTAAAGCCAAAATTTAAAAGACAGCTTCATCAACTTTTGTTGTAGTATCAATAATTCTTAATACCACATCAACATCCTAAAGCTCCAGCCAGGATTCTATTCACTGAGCTGGGAGCTGAACTAAAGTTTTCAAGAGTCCAGGCCCGGATGTTCTAGTGCTCTGCTCCCTCAGTTACTATGGGAGGGTTCAGAAGCATTCAGCATTCACCACTTCCCTCTGCAATGTTTCTGCGTGGACTTTAAAGAAAGCACAAGCCAATGTTGAGATAGACTGAAAATCTCTCCCCTCAGTTTGGTACTGAAATGTAAAACTAAATGCTTGCAACAACCTAGCCTTCATCTACAGAGTAAAGAAATATAATCTCTAAACAGACGTATTCATGCAGTTTTGTTACCTGAGAAGAAAGAAAATAAACCAAGATAAGAACAGTTCACGCCTTACAAATTCATTAAATATTATATGCTTCCATTTTTTTTAATCATGTGGGAATGAAACAGATTTTAATTAAAAAGAAGGTGGCTACCATAAACCAGAATTGGAAAGCAAAAAAGCCTCAAGCCAGGGGTGCACAATGTCTGACAATTTCAATCTATTAGCTGTTGTTCTGCCCATAGAGATCATGGTTAGCCAGTAAACTTGCCCTTTCAATTCACTTAAAGCTTTCATCTATTCCATCTGTGCTCTCTGAACCTTCCATTTCCAATAGGTTCAGGCTAATTCAGAGCAGCCAGGGAGGCTGATGAACTCTACCTTTCTTTCACAACCTCAGGGCTACATGCTGACATTTTAAAAAGACCTTAGAAATAAATGTAATGCCACTTCTTTCACATAACAAAATCATTTATTTGAATTCCATTAAGGAAGCACACAGGTGTAATTAGGAATCGGACCCAAACAGCTATTTGCCCCTATTCTGGTCTAACAATTCCACTGGAATAAAACAAAACACTCCTGGGAGCTTACGGACTTTGAGCTAAAAGCTGGATGCCCTAAGAACCAAGATGGACATAACTTAAAAAGAATTTGTAAGAGTCCTTGCATCTTGATACATACAAACCAATAGTGGTACTTGTGACAGATTTACAATTCCCAGATGGCATTTGTCTACTACTATGTACATTCTGGTGGTGGAAGAGAAAACGGGGGTCGGAAGCAGGAAGCCTACACAAGACATGATGAGCCATTACAACTTCCCAATTTAGTCACAGCACTAGTCCATAAGGAAGGAGAAAACACAAGTGACTAAGAACTGGGAGCTGCCGGGGTGATAGGCAGATGTGAGAGATTTCATACAATAGTAGTCTGTAATGGTTCGTACAGAACTGAAAGCCAAACAGAAAATGCCCAGATCCATGATTATGAAAGGGGGATGCCTGGCTTTTTGGAAATGGCTGCACGAGCAGCTATTGCTGATTTCTGAAAATGACCGCAGCAACGCAACTGGAACAAGGAAATGAACTCCAAATTTCTTCCTGGAAACTCCTGTGTCTTACATCTTCTTGCAGCCTCTACCATCACTGCTACAGAATTCAGCTACTCGGAATTAGTCTGGCTGGATTAAGAATATGAAGAAGTTTCTAAAGTCTTAGTTCACTCATCAAAATAATCTGGTGTTATGTCCACTCCAGTTTGGAGTGCTGTAGCTGAATTCAAAAGCATAAAGTATAGTAATCATCACATTGTCAACAGCAGTGGGAGGCTTTCTTTCCCCTTCAAAAATGTCAACCAAGCCATGAAATGCAGTTTTCCGAGGGAGAACTGTGACTGACACTATTTTTTATATAAAGTTATCTTTGTCTAACTTGCATGGTTTACATATTACTATTATACTTAAAAAATGTTGCTGTTTTGTAGGTGGAATGGGATGTTTCTTTGGTAAGGTTTATCAGCTGAAAACAGCAGTTACATTAAGTGACCACTGTCAATTTTTTTCCCATTTTGACTGTTTCCATGCTACTCCATAAGGTTGAAAAACATTTAATTTCCATACTCATGATTTTTTTTCTACAAGAGAATGAAAAAGCCTGGGAACAAATTACTGGAGGTATAGCTTGATATTACAAAGAAAGCATAATTGCAGGCTACCGAGGCACACACTCAGCCTTTTTTCATCTCGGATCTGGTGAGCATTTGGCCTTAGGGTGAGATTACTCACAGTGCCATATCTGCTGGAAAGCTGTTCTTTCTGGTGGGTTAGTTTTCCATCAGATTAGGGAGGTGAACCACCTCAATATGCAACTGCAGTAGAGTTGGTGCCGGTGTCTGCAAAAAAACCCTAACCTACATAAATGAGGAAAAAAAGATTAGTTTTCAGCTGGCTCCATCAGCTCTCTGCATGGTTCATTACTCAATTGCATAACTGCCAGTACCAGACAAGAACGAGAGACTGCAGCAGCCCCAACTGAGGCTGACTTCACGTACTGAGGAACCACACCATCCAAGCTTCTTTGCAGATCAGATTCAACTTAACAAAGACCGATGACAAATTTTCTTCTGACTGCTTCCAGTTTACATTTAAGTGAACAAAATTCAACACCCAAAGCACAGGAAGGCACCAGAGTTCATACACTGTGCTAGCACTGTGCTAGCACAATACAGTTTTTTAATTTCCAAGATCTGTCATAACCTTTTCCTACGGCCAAATTATAAAAATTCTGCACATCTCTCCTTTAAACTCAGACCTTGACTTCAAAAGACTTATTGTTCTTTGCTGCGTTTTCACAGCACTTAGCACAGTTTTCGTTGCAACAGAAAATACTATGTCATTTCATATTTCTTTCTCTTAAGTTACACAGTATCTACAGTGCCACATAATGCCTCATTTCTCCATTACCAGCACATTTGGTGACTACTTGTCCAGGGCAGAAGGCAAGCTCTATTGTGAGAGCTGCGCAATCTACTTCAATTGAGAAGGGAACTAAGAAATTTTCAGTATCACCTTTTGCCGGGGGTAAAGGAAGGACACGAAGCGTGTTTGTAAAGTGCGAGAGCTTCTATGATACAAAGGAAAAAATGCTGAGAGAAAACCTTTCCTATTTACTACTGGAAAAGGAGGTGAGAATTAAGGAGCTGTCCTGGGTTCAGCAGCAGCAGTCATTTTTCTCCTTCATAGTAGCTGGTGCAGTGCTGTGGTTTTGACTTTTGGCCTGGGAACAGTGCTGATAACACCAGTGTTTTTAGTTACTGCTTAGAACGTTTTGGTTTGAGCAAGGACTTTCTGAGCCTCACGCTCTGCCAGGGAGGAGGGGAAGCCGGGAGGAGGCAGAGACAGGACACCTGACCCAAATTGACCAAAGAGGTGTTCCATATCACGGCACATCATGCCCAGGATGTGAAAACGTATGGCACAGACCCGGAAGGGTGGGGGCTCGCTGCTGGGGGTGTTCGCTGCGTGGTCGGGCTTGGTTATCGGGTGGTGAGTGACTGTATTCTTTCCTTGTATTTGCCTTGTCATTATTATTATTGGTGGTAGCAGCAGTGATTTGTGTTACACCTTAGTTACTGGACTGTTCTTATCTCAACCTGTGGGAGTTACATTCTTTCGATTCTCCTCCCCCTTCCCCTGGGAGCTGGGGGGAAGAAAGAGAGGGGAGTGAGTGAGCGAACTGCCTGAGAGGCTTAAACCACGACAGAAGCTCACATGAATGAGAAAATATTTTACTGAAAAACCTTAAAAGGAATTACCTTCAACCACAGAATATAAAGAAGTGAGCACCAGTTATTTTAGTCTTTCATTCATGTGGGTAAAATAAAGTACAAACCATTTCCCACAAAATTATTATGAAAACAAGCAAAAATCTATCTTGGCTGTTCATGATTTGAATTTATCATAGGTAAAATTAAGATTTATTTATTCCATAAAAGAAATATTGAGCCACCATATTTTTTTCAAGTCTGAAACTGAGTTAAAATTTCAGTTTCCCCCCCACCAAGGATGTGCCACTGATTTAAAAAAATCCAGAGCATTTCACTTGATTTGCTGAACAGAGCAAAGCTTCTTTCCCAGTTTTCTGTATCAGACTGCATGGTAGATGCCTGATCCCCCATTCCCAACTCAGTTAAGTTCTTAAGGCAGAATACAGCTGCAAGAAGCACAGTGATTTTGGGAACCATCTCAGAAAAACAGCTCTGACCCCTGGCCATTCTATGGAGAAGGGATTGTGTCCTCCAAGTTCAAGATGCTTTAACTCGTGTGAGGGGAACATTGTGGTTCAGTAGGAAACCAGTTTTCTCGAATAAGGTCAAATACATGTGTAACTTGCCCATGGACTATGGTACATGAAATTGTGAGGGAGTCTGAAGACTCTAGACCTCCTGGGACTGTTCTGGTAATGGTCACAGTCTGTGCGCTTGCTGTCTGCCTGAAGCAAGCCACAGAGTGCAGGAAGCAGATATTCTGGTTCTCTTTACTATGCAGTTTTCACATTCCCACTCTTCACTACCATTCTCACTCTGCAGAGCAGTAGCAAAGTTTGATCTTTACTTGTTCTTGTCATCCAACTTTCATAAATTCTTTCTTGCTTGCCCTCAATCTTGATTTTCTGGGATCCCAGACTAGGTTTCCAATTATTTTCTGATAACTCCTATGGGTCAGGACTACAAGTTCTGTATCATCCCAAAATCTAACATGATATTTCCTTCTGTTCATGTCAGTGCTAAAAACAAGAATTGAATATGCAACTAGAAGGAAAACAGTAAATGCCTATAATTAAGGAGGCAAGGAAAAGTGCAAGAACTATGGAGGAATTCACTGACTGAGTGCCTGAGAGAAACATTTATTCAGTCACTGGAGAAGAAAATGAAGAGGTAGAGGAAAGCAGCATTTGCAAAGGACCAGTCAGATTTAGACAGAGACAAACACAATAGATCAGTTATTCCTAAGACAGATGTCACAAAAGCATAAAACATAACTGAAACTGCTACAATAATTCCACAGGATCCAGATGAGATTTTGATAGTGCTTGTCTGTCAGAAGAAGATAAAACAAGCCTGAGAATGTGTAGTTTCTCTGACAAACTGATCAGACTAGCAGCAAATGTCTGCAACAAGTCAAAGCCCATAGACAATAAGCTGAGGGAACAGTGCAGTGTCACCACAGATAGGAACACTAAGACGGCTACTATTCCCAGGTTGAAAACACAAGTGAGAAAAAACACATATTAGGAAAAAATGATGAGCTTTAGCACTTCACATTACAAACTGCAACACAACAAAAGTCCTATTACACCAGATAACATCCTGCAGTGTTCTCTCTGCATTTTGGGGGGAATTTTTCTTCGTCCCTTGATCTTCACTG
Source organism: Ara ararauna (assembly GCA_028858755.1). Taxonomy (NCBI): domain Eukaryota; kingdom Metazoa; phylum Chordata; class Aves; order Psittaciformes; family Psittacidae; genus Ara; species Ara ararauna. Next base: position 10,406,320 of record CM054387.1, on the reverse strand, counting down.
TCTCCCAACAACCTCCTAGGTAGAAGTTGTAGGCCATAAAGAGAAGGTTTGACACAACTGATCACCTGAAAGATTATGTTATGACCTACTGCAACAGCTAAAATCACCCAAGGTCTGTGAATGCTCCTCCTGCACCTAAAGACAGTTACTATCAAGACATCTCTGTGAGGAATCTTCAGTTTTGAATTCACTGTTCCTGATTTAGGCTGCCAAAGCCCAAATTTGTTAGCACTGCAAATATGCTGCCAACTTCATCGTTTTCTCTGAAGCTGCTGAAAAGAGAACAGTTGAAAAGAATCTCTTCATGAACCATCTCTTTTATTACTACTGATGCAATTTGGTTATTTGATGAGAACCTATAATGCATACGAAGACATTCTAAACGTCAAGACTATAAATACCATAACAAAGGTCTGCTATGTACAGTATCCTCTACTTTAAAATATTTCTTTTTTTTCAGGGTTTGATCCAAACTGCATGCATAATTTGGATAGGAGCAGATGAAAGGATGAAAGGAACATATGACTGCATAGAAACAGAAAGAAAACAAACAAATAAATGCTTCAATAGTGATTACTGTACCACTAGTCCGACCTACTGCTACTCAGATAAGGAGTCTAAATAAAAAGGCGAGAAAAGACACAGTTGACGCTGATACATGTATTTTAAACTACTGCAGCAGAAACAGCAGGGAACATTTACAGCAATACCCAAAGTTGTGATAAGACAAAGGCGGGAAAAAAGGTAACAGCAGCAGCAACCAACTGTGTAAGGATCACAGATCTTAGGTATCTCCCTTAGTTAGCATTTCATCCATTACACAAATGAAATTTTATCTTCCTTTTTTAAAATTGAGTTTTATTTACCAGGAGCTCTAATATGCCATTCAGAATCTAAGCAAAGAGCCTTGGGTGGCATGGTTTAGTGGGAGGTGTCCCTGCGCATGGCAGGGGGGTTGGAACTAGATGATCTTAAGGTCCTTTCCAACCCTAACTATTCTATGATTCTATGAAGCATTAGCAAAAGCAAAGAGAAAAGAGCACTGAGATACCACTTGAAATAGCAGCCTGCTGGATAGTACTTGGGAAATACCATTTTAATTCTCAAGGGAATATCATAGTGATATATGGTTTATACTTTCCTAACCAGTAAATTCAGTCTGAATTCCACACCTTGAGAAGCTGGGTGGTTTCAAGCAACAGCAAGTCCAAAGAAATCTACAAAAATGCAAACATGAGAATATAAAGGGTCCCTGCACTTGAATGCAGTATCGCTAAGATTGTCCACAGCTTTAAACCAAACTGGCCGGAAAATGTAAGGGAACCTGCAAGCAGAAAGGAGTCACAGAATTTAGAAGCTTCACATGCACAGCTCTGCTGTTGACCATTTATTAAATAATGACAGAACCATTTGTTTCTTCAGTGGCAAAGAAGTATTTTGCCAACTTCCTCACAAATGGTACCACCGTGTTCATATTCCGCAGGTTAAAAAAAGCAAAACATCTTTATTGAACAAAAGGTTTCAAAGCTAATGATGGTTGTGAGTGGTTCTCAGAATATACTGAAAAGCTGCCTTAGACTTGTGCTCTATTCACTCAAAATGCCGCAGTAGCACTGAAGATCATTTTTTGCGGGACTTCAGCAACTGTTATTCTTGAGTAAATAGGCAACTAGAAAAAGGTTCAAATATCTTGTACTGGCTCTCTACACAGATATACAAACCAGAACTAACACTATATAGGGCATAGAGAAGACAAAAGAAACTCATGCTTCAATGGAAGCCTTCATTTCAGCTGGAGGTAAAACTATATGTAAATTACAAAACAAGAAGCTAAAGGACTGTATCTGATTCTCTGTGCATTATTATCAAGTCAGCTCAGAAGTTCAGAAAAAAGAGTCCATTTACATTGTCTGCTTCAATTTTCATGTTCCAGCAATAACAGAAACCACTAGCCAACAGTTTCTTTCACCAGGCCACTTCATCACCACCACCCCCCCACACTGTTTGCAACTTACTAACATGAAGGAGATTAAAATAAACACCAAAGACTTGAAGAGGCAGAGAATGAATTAAGTATTTCTGTGATCTCTATCATCTGTCAAAACCCACATTTTTTCACTGTAAGCGGTTTGTTGCATTATTAATATGGATATTCAAAACCTTTTCTAATAGTCTAGTAGCATGGATTATAAGAAAAAATATAAAAACATCTTTATGGCATCTTTCTATCAGAAGTTTTTTATGTGCCCTTTATCACGCTGCTGTTTGAAAAAGTTTAGACAGCTTATTAATTGTAACATCATGGGATGGGATCTATTTATGCTCTTAGAATTTTTTAATCACACAGATGGTTTCATTATTTCTTTATTTTTTCCCTTACACTGCTCTTCTATTCTTACAGACCTCTGAGTTGTTCATTTTTTCCAGCAATCAGGACAATCAGAATGCCATATTACTGTTTCTAACTCAGCCACCAGTAATTAATTACTTTAATGTGGCAAAAATGTATATTCTTGTCTGAGAAGAGGGACAGATGCTCTACAAACAGCTATTAAAACAGGTCCCTTACTCTGAGCAGGCAAGGCAGTTTAAAAGGAAAGGGAAAGCAGAGAACTGATTTTCCTAATGTTACAGAAAGCCACTGGGTACCCTGACTCCTAAACCACCACTGTGAACCACTACATTGCCCAGCTTTCATGAAGATAACTCCAACAAGGTAAAATGATTGCAATTCTCTAAAAGGATAATAATACCTGACTAAAAAAAAAATGGGACAAGAAATCACGCTTTATAAGGTCATTTAAAAATATAAACTAGTACTATTTGAAGACCATTCCAAGCCATCAGTCATTTTCCCATTTTAAAGACTATCAAACAGATATTTCTACCTCTACAAAATAGCAAACAGTATGTAATCCTCAATCTTGTTGGAGAAGCCAATGTTCATGGGCAGTTTTTCGGAAGAGATTTTGTTTATTTTTCAAAATACAGAGCATGCTGTCAGGTCTGTAGTATAGGCTGGCTCAGTAGAAACCCATTAAAACCACTTTACTGGGCAGATGGTGTCAAAGAGTCAGAAGTATATAACAGAATCTTACTGTGCACAAGTGTTCAGTACGCAAGAAATCGTCTTGTATCAGACAACTGCTGCAGGGGAAGACAGTCAACCACAAAGGTTAGAGCATAGGACAGCTGAAGTCAGGATAGCCTTACAACTATTTGCCTAATAATACGGAAAAGGATACAGAATAAGAGAACTTTAAGTGATACACTCTGAGTAAACAAGGGAGGATCTACGGAGAGCATCATATCAAGCTTCAAAAAGCAGTACATAGCTTTCATTGTCCTTCACTAAGGGTATAACTACTCTTTGTCTTTAAGAGGGATATCAAAACTCAGAAAGACTAAACCAAGGTTTTAAATGTGTCTACTATATTTTGGATTCCCATCTTTTCACATCCTGATTTACAGGACTGCTGAGCAGTTGGCATTTCAGCAGGATTTCTAAGAATCAGTACAAAGACTCTCATTAGAGACATCAGGAAGTAGCGGCCTTGCCTCTCCAGTCTCAGAAGATGACAAATTTCAATTAGTCACATATCAGCTGTGCACTAGCACACCAGCAGATTAAGAGACACTCCTTTTGCATACGTCCCTTTTCCATTCCCTTTACAGAAGGTAGCCCAAGTTTTTCTAGTATTTATAATTCTTCAGGCGAGCTCCATACCTAACAAAGCACCTGAGTTACAAAGATCTTGTGATCCAAGTTAAATATTTCCTAGACATAGCAGCTGCAGTGAAAATTAGTGCAAATAGGAAATATTAATGAAGGCTGAAAGTACCCATTTAATGCTTGCTTGCAGTGTAACAAAGCATTGTAATAAACTTACAGAATGTGTATGCACCTATTTCCTCTGCTGGGCAGAAAAATTGCTCAATTTTGCCCCAAGTCCCATACTGTTGACCACATAAAGATATTCTTCTCCAGCTCAAGAGCTACCTGACCAAACTATTTCTATTTCTGAAACATACTGAAGATGACAGGAGGGTAACTGCTGGTGCATAGTGGTTTTACACGTTTATTACACTGGGAAGTTCTGCAAAGCTGAATAGTTCTTCAACAGTGGCTCAAAACACAATCCACTGAGACAATATTGGGACCCAACTTCATAGCAGGGAAACCTGACGATACACCCTACATCGCTAACAGTAATGTAGGAAATAAAACGTAGGAATTTTACATGCATAGACAAGAAAACTAACTACCCAATGTATATTACCAAATTAAAATTAACCAAGCAAGACTGATTACATTAAGACAGAGATGCACAACTCTGAAGGATACAAATATTTCATCTTTGGCACTATATTCTTGAAGACAAATGGAATTAGTCACCATGGTTCAGTAGAAATTGGAGGATACAATTATGCACTAATACAGAATCTTTGATATGTGAGTGGATTGAAAACTAAGAGGTATTGTTTCCCTTCTTATATTATGGATTGGATTAATATTCGGAGACACTATTAGCTACTTATCTCCGGCAATTTTGGATTCCTCCTCTTGTACAATGAACTTACAGAATGTACACTGAAGACATACAGTTTCAAAAATCTAAATAAAAGCAAGCAAGTGATGATGAAGACCAACAAAATTAAGGCCCTGAGATCATTTAGCGTGAGGTGAGACTAAACTCTCTGGCTTAAAAATCTGAGGATTTTTTCAGTATGTAAGGCATACAGCCTCATCTATGTTAATATGTGGACATCTGCCTTATTCCTCAGCAAGAAGTCTTCAGACTGACTGCTCACCAGTCTGCCTACCTTGAAAGCAAAGAGATCAAAAGGCATGCTGCAGAGCATCCTGGTTCAGCTAGAGAGGACACTTCTCCTGTTGCTTCTTAGTCTGGCCTTGTACATATACATATGGCCTCTGGCCATATACACCAAGAATAAAAAGTGTGTTGACATCTTTCCACACTGCTGCTTGGTGCGCTCAGTATTACCACTGCTACTTTTTTCTCTTTAACTAGCTAACTCATGTATTTTGCTCTTTTTACGAGATCTATGTTATTCAATATCCTTCCTCATGATTTACAGTCTACATGGTCATTTTTATATGTGGTTTTATTTTGCTTGCTCTAGCTGCAAAACTGCAAACTAATGAGGCCAATGCATTCCACCAAGAGAAGAGGCGCTATTAAGAGACACCATTAGCAGAAAAGCAAATAAGTATAAAATTGAATAAATTAAGGCTGGAAAATGGTTAGTAACCATTCCCATATCAAATTTCTGGAAAGCCTTATCCAAATCATCTTACACAGCATTATGACGTGAGTCTTTATTTACAAATAAAACCCGAACAACTAAACAAACCAAATCAATTTAGAGGAACTTAAAAACAGAGCTCGATGGGCGTTTGAGAAAGCAAAGTGGCAACCGCAGGGGGGAACAAGCCTTCAATTTTGTAAATTTGGGGTAGGGTGGCATCAGCACATGCCATCCACTACCAACCATTTCTACGTGATCTGTACAAGAAACAAAAATGTGTGCATTTTGCTGAGCAGCTTTCAGGGAGATAAACATCTGCAACAGAGAAAACTCACTACAAAAACCTTCCTGGAAACCTTAATTAAAAAAAACCCCAACAACTAACTCTGAGGGTGTAAGAACAAACAAACGTCTTCTGTGAGTACAGGGGAAGCCTTTTAGGAAGTTAATTGACCATTAAGTGACTGGCAGACTACTCCTACATTGCTCCACTGAACCACTACTCAATGTTGATTTAGGTGAACCTATGCTGCACTGGATTAGAAACACACACCATCAGCAATTGTGTCTGAAGTACTGAGGCAATACCAAACAGCTCAGAGAAACACTTTAAATTACTACAGTTAGTCTTGCTACAGCAGTTTTTCTCAACCCTTTTAAGGACAAGAGCTATCTAACTTTTTGCAAGAAATCCAGACATTGTCGCAAGGTCTCTGTTTACAACCAAACACAAATTGGGAAGCACTCTGAAAGAGGCCTTGTTACTTCTATTTCCTCCCTTGTTTTTTCTCCTAGCTTGCACGCATAAGGTTTCTGGCACTGGTTTCACAACACGGCTCAGATGTTCTATGAATCACCACTAGTGTGTGGGCCACAGGCGGAAAAATACCACTCCAGAAAACTCTGTCTACGCTCCGAATTAAAGCCTACTAAAGGCAATGAAACTCTAGGCAGTGACTGTAATGGGCTCTGGATCACACCCACTCGGGATAAATAGATGGATGTAATACCTTATATCACAGAGCTGGAAGTTATAACATTCTCTAGGTCAAGTTTATTACTAAACTAGAAAAAACTAGGTCATACTACTAAACTAGAAAGTGGAAGCTTGCATAGATACTACCTAGGCTGTACTTCTTAGAAAGATGAAGACTTTCAATCCATTAGCTTTGTGGGGCCATGAGACTAACACCTTACACTGGAATTAAGTCTATTCAATAAAAGAAGAAATCAAGGACACGAAGAAGCCAATCCTCATTCTACAGTTAATTTTTCTGCCCAGGGAGGAGGGTGAAGTAGCTTAACATCTTCAAATACATACTTTAAACAGGCTCGTAATAATTAGCGTTATCTAAATGTCTCTGAACTACTTAAAATCCACTTTGTTTTGAACTGCCATTAATAATGCAGCAGGCAATATTACAATGACTGCTGAAAATGAAGCAATTTAATGTAACACTTTATAAACGAAACCTCCGAACCAGAATCTCAGCTGCCTCTTCAGCTTCTCTGCAATCAATCCATCTGGAGTCATGTTTATGCATTCTAGGACCTGTGATAGACTGCCACTAGACTTGGCATCCACAACCACCTCAGGAGGCTGATTTAGTGCAAATGCAGCATGAAAAATCAGATTATCTTTTATTTTTCTCTTTTATTAAATAAAACTGATCTTTATTGAATAAAGCTGCTTTTATTAATATCAAAAACATTGGTTGGTGTCAGAAAGCCTGCCAGTCCTATGGAACTAATAAAAGAACAGACAGAAGTAAAAAATGAGAACATTACAGGGAAATATTAGAAACAAAATCACATTAAGCCAGTATTGCAGCTGACAAATAAAACATGGGTCTAGCTGTAGATTTTCTGTTGTTTAGTCTGAATTTATTATTTTTACTGAAAGAAAAGAAATAAAAATGGGGCTTCTCCCAGAAGTACTCAGTGGCAAGAAACACAGTAAGAGCAAAAAAGTGCAAGTTAAATTCTCCTTCCCTTGTATAATGTCTCAAACAACACTGAGTTAAATGCAGCTGGGACAAAGTACAAAAACTTTGGGTTTATGGGAATGTTCTGAACCTTAAGGTAGGAAGATTTCCTTTATCTTTTGGGTTTTTAAGAAAACTTTCTGGGTTTCTGCACATGGGCAAAGCTTACAAGAAAAACTACTGACCAGGCCTGTACTTTATGCTCTGGTAAGTTGTGGTCATCTGAAATCAGCATGCAATAAATGTTCTATACTTATCAATTGCACAGCTAGAGCAAGAGGTGCCTATGATGAGTCTCTCCACAACCAATGTCAGCACTGTTACTTTCAGAAAAAGAATGTGCCCCTCATCATCACAATCAAAGCCTTTCAACACAAATTGAGACTCAGCCATGAACTCCTGTCTAGTCACCACCAAGGAGAGGAAAAAAAAAAGAACACGTATCTTAGATCCCATATACAGCGCTATTTTACATTACCAATGTACTATCAGCGTTCCAGATTAACGAACTTCAAAGTAGGAAGTGCTGAAGCACAGATTTTTGCACTCCAGCTTTTCATGTTCCATGTTTCTACTTCTGTTAAGTTCACAGTGCACTTCAGTGTCAGCAGAAGATCTGCACATATAGATCCTCAGAAACGGCCCACAGCCTTTCGGAAGACAGAACATAATTAATAAGCTCAACTGTATAGTTCTTTGTACACCACTACCCCCACTGAAGCCAGCAGATGCACAAGTGAGATTAAAGTGAAGTGGCTTCCTATACAACTACAATTCACAGATATAATCCACTGAAATCATAAGTGAAATGCTATGTGGACAGAATGATATATTCTGATACTAAGCATAATCACAGAATCAGTAAAATCACATAGAGTAAGCCAAAGATAGAGCTTGTCCATAAGAAGACAAGCAAAATCCATAATGTAACATTCAGTAGAAATCAAGAGGGTTCAAACAATAATGTAACATGGAAAATTCCAAAGGAAACAGAAGCAATTTAAATCCAAATATCTAGATATTTCTCTATTATAATGTAACCAAAACTAAACATTTAAGGGTTTAGGTTTCTGGGAGATTTACACAGACACACAAGGTAACAGAGGGGCAGGTAACTCCAGCAGCTTGTAGGTAACAAGGAGATTGGCATCACTGTGTATGTACTATCCACATCTCCAGGCTATGAGGAACACTCTTAGGGGTATACAAGAAAATCCTGCCTAATACAGTTGCCAAGCTTCCACTTTCATAAAACAGAGAAAAAGGAAATCAAAACAGCAGCTGTGTGGCCAGAGATCTCATTAGAAAGCAACTCGCAGAAAGACTGCAGCCCAGGATGACAGAGAACAAGGAATGCTCAGCAGAATGCAGGCAGAAAAAAAATCATTAAAATGTTCATTTGTTTTGTTACTGTGAACTTAGACCTGAAATTTGAAATTTATTCAGGGGTTTTATCTGACAACAAATATTCATAATGCAAAAGGCTCCTCAATCTTAAGTCTCACAATATACATCCTGACATTGTTTAGCATCTTACAGGAGATGCTCAGTTCATTACATACTTAAGCCAAGCATGGAACCTGAATTTCAAGTAAAGTATTAAAGTTTTTATTCTGCTCCAGTGAGTCTAGTGAGAGGCTTTCCCCTTAAACAAAAGAACAAAATGTCCACTTTACTGCGCCTGCTGCATCAGTCTGTGTTTTCGTTAATGTCAACTGGACTTCAGTTATTTTTTAATTAAAGACTTCTGAAGAATTTCTTTTTGTAGTTGATACCAAACAGCAAAATACCAAACTGAGTGAGGATAAGCACTGGCTCCCTAGAACTGGCTCCAGAAAACTCCTAATTGAAGTCAAATGGTGAAATGCAACCGCCCCCATAACTACATTTACACTGTCTTGTAAACTGTCCATTGTCTATCTATATACACATATATGTACACACACATATGTATAATTAGACTGACAATTTATTAAAATACATGGATTACATCAGTAAGAAATTGTTCTGACAAGAACATGAAGCTCTATTGAAAACAAGGTTTCATTTCTCAGGCTGGAGCTGTTTCCTGCATTTACAAGATACAAGCAAAGCAAAACCACAATAGTATTCTCAAGTATTCAACGTTATTACATGAAAGATTTGGAAACATGGCAGTAAAAAGGTGTGTTGCCATGGTTGTGAGTAATCAGCAACAGACTTATACACAATAGACAGCTGATTGCTGTTGCATGTTAGAAGACCTTTTTTTACCTCTTCAAGAAAACTTTGTCACCATGTCATAAATGAGAGAGGTTTTCTATTAGCCACAGAAAGGCATCAAAGAAACATACTCTGTGGTAGTAATCAAGCCTGATGACTACTACATCTATCTTCTTATGGAGGGGAGGGGAAATCAACCTTTTATGCTGTCAAATTTATACTGTAGATTTCCAGAACACTCTGATCTTCCCAGAGTATGCGAAGGCATCATAGAACAGATGGAGTCTGTTAATGAATATGGAAACACATTATTCCATTAAAGATAGATATTAGACAGCAAAGAGTCCCAGCAATCATGCCTTAATATACTGGATACCTGAAGTGCAAAATAAATAGCACAGACAATAGCAGCAATACTAATGGGCTCTCACGCATTCGGTTTCATAGAATCACAGAATTGATTAGGTTGGAAAAGACCTTTTAAGATCATAGTATCCACTCCTAATATTGCACTGCCAAGTCTACTGCTAAACCATGTCCCTAAGTACCACTTCTACATGTCTTTTACATACCTCCAGGGATGGTGACTCCACCACTTCCCTGGGCAGCCTGTTCCAACACTTGACAACCCTTTCGGTGAAGAAATTTTTCCCAATAGCCAAACTAAACCTCCCCTGGCACAACTTGTTTCAATACATATCAGATTTAATGAGACTTCACAGTTACAATACACAGAAAAATCTCACTCATCAGTTTTTATAGAATTTTTTCCACCCAAGAGACCTCCTTTCCAAGTCAAGTTTTCTGCCTATGTTTATCATTCAAAGGAGATGTAAATAACATTTAAGAATAAAGTCATATGAGTGCTGCAATTGCTGAGCTGGCAATAAAACAAACACTGTACTCTATAGGACTGAAATGCCATTTACATTCCAATCTTGGAACAGTTGAAATCTCAGCCAAACCCTATGTTAATGCCATGTTAAGGCTGCAAACTGAAATACACCAAAAAACACAGGAGATGAAAAAGTTAATG